>JBAMNC010000607.1:0-1200000 GCA_037902135.1 Cetoscarus ocellatus
TAGTGAACTACTTGACAATCATCACTGATCCTTTTATACTGAGATCTACTAGTGAAAAGAACCAGCAAAGTTCCTTTTGGTCAGAAGGAAAGAGTATAATACAACAGCCAGAAACTTACCATCCACATTGCAGGGGTCTAATCTTTTTCTGGGGGAGGACAGGTCCCAGAACATCCGTCTAAAAACAAGAGTAAAGAATGACATATGTAACACACAATACTGTGGAGTTTAGAAAATTATACTGAAAGCATGTAACTGTATCTGCACATTGATGGCATGGAGTTTACCAAGGGTTGTGAAATGTTAAAAATGGACAACATTCTTTAAAAAAAAAAAAAAGAAAAGAAAAAAAGGGAAAATTAAATAAAAAAAAAAAAGAACATTCCGTCAGCCATCTCTCTGGCTCTTTTTTGTCCTTTACGTGGACAGTCTCAGAAGTTGACGAAGGATTTTCAGCTGTGAAAGGATAAAGATCAAATATGAGTGCTTAAATCCTCATGTTAAGACTCTTGTTGCTTAAAATATTTTTATTCTTCCCAGATGTACTGACGCCCCAGAAGAGCCTACTTGTCTCCTTCAGCTATAGTGGGAACAACTGTTCACGTTGCCTGGCCAGTAAAAGCCAACTTAACTGTGCTGAAATAACTAGTATTTGTTGACTTGTGCATATTTAAGGAGAGATTAAATGATGCAGAGATGCATACCTTGCCTGTTTTGAGCCAAAGTGCCCTTTCAGTTGACACTTGAAAGCACAGTCTGACACAGTATTTATCACAAATCCTGACTTTTAATGAAGTTAATCTTATAAAGAAACTAGAAAAGCACTCAAAGAGTGCAGACCTCCGCCAAGGGTGATCTGGATCAGTCCCAAAATTTATTCAGTTCTTTCATATCCCATTTCCAACAATTCCTGAAAATTTCATCCTTATCCGTTTCAAGAACTTTTCAAGTTATTTTGAAGACAAACAAACAAACAGACAAACAGACAGACAGACAGATAAACGCCGGCAAAAACCTTGGCGGAGGTAAAAATGACAGACCTTACCCCAGGAAATAGGTTTTTTTTTTATAAAGGAGCGCTAATTTTTTTCTGTGATGCATTACTAATCTCAGCAGCTGTTGTGCTGAGTATCAGGACATATATTTTTAAGGTAAAGTAGTGAACTACTTGACAATCATCACTGATCCTTTTATACTGAGATCTACTAGTGAAAAGAACCAGCTAAAGTCCTTTTGGTCAGAAGGAAAGAGTATAATACAACAGCCAGAAACTTACCATCCACATTTGCAGGGGTCTAATCTTTTTCTGGGGGAGGACAGGTCCAGACATCCGTCTAAAAACAAGAGCAAGTGTGGGACAAAAATGTTGACAAGGCCCACTCAAGGCCATCAGCTGCCACAAAACTGTTACTTGTACTCATTAAACTCATTCGAAGTAGTATTTGGCCAATTATTTTGATTTTTTTTTTCAATGTAAATGGGTGGCCGTTATCTTTTACCATTTTAGGATATGAGGAGAGTACTGATTTTTTTTAAGTCAGACATGGTTCCAAGATTGAACTCAATACATATAAGCCTAAACCAATCATTTTCATTTAGTTTTAACTCACCATCCATATCTGATGGTCCCATCCTCTCTGCAGGAATTGGGCCTCTTTTCAGTAGAGAAGTTGGGGTTTTCATCTGAAAATAAAAATAAACAAAGTGAGAGCTCATACTGTACAGTGTTGAAAGAGAAGACAGAATGAAAGCAGGCAACCGTATCTGCAAAAAAAGAGAGTTTGATTGTGTTTATATACACAGGGTTCATACACATTTTGCAGGGTCAAATTCAAGGTCTTTTCAAACACTTTTAAGGTCATTTTCACATTTTTTCCAGCACCTTATTGCTGAGGTAAACTACATATTTATAGGAAAACAACCTGTACATACTAATCAAATGCAACTGTTCTGCCATGAAGACATCTATGGCAGTGCGTACAGTGTACAGTTTTTTGTTGACACTTTCACAGAGGAGTCAGTTCAGTTCTGGGATTCATTATTAAGGTCATGATGGTGCTGTAATGGGACAGCAATGTAATCAGAGATGTCTCAAATAGTTTTTCCTCTTCTTGTACATAAACATGGAAGACAAGAGATTTCAAACACCTCAAAAATACTACAGTTCAAAACAGTAACCCCAATAGTATAACTTAATGAACCTAAGCATCTTGGATGTGTGCACCAATTACAAAAATATGTACAGCTAGACCTAAGAAAGGGGAGTAACTAAAAACAGACGAGGGCTGCAAGTATCAGTCACTTTCACAATTGATGTAACTTTCCATTGTTATCTCAATAAATTTCTTTGTCTATAAAAGGGCTCAAAGTAGTGAACATTTATTTATTGTATAACAAAACTGTTTACTTCTTAAATGTATAAACCAGAGAAAGGAATCCTCACATTTAAGAAGCTGGAACAAGCAAATATGTTAAAAGACAAATCAATGCAATCAAAATAGCTGCAGATTGAATTATTATGTGCACCTCTAACACAGACATGTTTAAAATGAACAGAATCCTAAGACACATACCATCATCTTTATCTCCGCCCTGGGATCCTTCCGAGGGGCCAATGTCAGAAGTTGATGTGTGATTTTTGCCTTTGAAATGTAAATTATAGTCATATTCAGTGCTGATCAGAACCAAAAATTCTTCAAGTACAAAGGACCACTGTTGAATAAACTAGCTCAATTAATGAGGTTATTCTGCTACTTCTATATTAATATAATATGTAACTTCAAGCCAGAGAAATTACTCAAAACAATTCTTGCTCATGCAAGCATTTACTTTCCTCTTCAATTTCTTTTTTTTGTTAAAAAATTTACTAGTCAAATATTTATATATCATCTTCTCATAAAAAAGGTGTGACTGTGTATCCTTATGGATTGCCTGACAATGTATTTTTATGAAATGAGGACTGATACTGTCCAGCTGATTTAGACTCTACAAATTACAAAGACACTAACCTTCTCCTTGGACTTGTAAATGCATGTACACTTCTTTGTTTTCAGGACTTCTATTAGCTATTGTGATTATATTAGCTATAGATTTCCAGGGATATTGTGAGAATACTGTACATGATGGCTTAAAAAAGCAGGACTAAACTGTGTCAAGCTGTTAGCGCATATCATAACAGAGAGGTTGATGGTTGTTGAGTGTTCTTTCCCTTTAAAGGTCCCAGGTGCCTTGCTCAATTGCAAACAGAAGTTTACTTATCTTGGCAATTTGACAGGTTTTGTCCGTCTGTTGGTAAAAGTCCCGATGAACTCTGATGTTATGCCCCATAAACCTTGCAACTTGTTCCAGCTCTTGTTCACTTAGGTCCAGGAGTTGGCAGAGAGTGGCAACCTGCTTTCTTAATTTAATTGATCTCAGTAGCTCAGGGTTTTCTGCTTTGCTTTCCTCAGCATAATTTCAGGCAGTCACATCCACCTATGTTTGTCATTGCACCAGGTCTTGCAAAGAGATAAGGGTTTGTAGTTCCATAAATAATTAGTTCTAGTCTCGCAGTTTAACTTTTTTTCTCACTAATACTCAGATTGGAAGGTGCCACTTTTCGATAAGTTTTGTTTAAATAAACATTACAATTCAATCATAATGTTGCCATCCCTCATGCATTTTTAATTAACATGCCATTTACTTTGTGTCTTTGTAAATGTGTTTATGTCTACAAGTAATCAAATTAGTCTTCAGTCTTTATAATGTTTTCTTTGTCTTTAATATACAAACCCTGGAGAGCAATAATGATGCTGAGTGGATTATCCTGGTGAAATTAAATGAATTTATTCTCAACTAGAAATGCACTCAGAGAGCAACAGACCTCCGCCACAGCAGCGCAGTTCCACCAATGAAAATTTCTGAATCCAGACAGTGATCTGGATCACCCTCAAAATCTAATCATCGTTCTTTGTCGCCATTTCTGACATTTCCTGAAAATGTCATCAAATCTTCCCACAGTGCTTTGAGTTATGTTGCTAACAGACAGACAAACAGACAAACCCACCCAAAAACATAACCTCCTTGGTGGAGGGTACTAATCTTGTGACTCCCTATCTTATCCCTGACTGGAGAAAACTGTGGCGTTAGAACTCTTATAGTGTTACAACAATCCCTGGTCTCCCACGGATGGTTGTAATACTATAAATAAATCAACAGTGGTCAAATAGTAATTTGAATGACTAGTATTTGATTCTTTTCTTCCAGACCCACCCAAAAACATAACCTCCTTGGCGGAGGTAACTAACTGATGCAGTTGAGCTGATTAGTGCACAAAATAGACTAAATTTACCTGAAGTTGACTGGCTCTAGCTCCACAGTATTTACACATTTTGTTCCATTACATAAAACATCATTAAATACTTCACATTTTCAAATAAAAAAACCAAACTTTACATGTCTTTAAAATTGTGACTGCTAAATGAGTGTCTTACTTGAGACTGTATTAGTTGTAATGGAGATTAACTATCAACATGTTGAACAAGGAGATTCATCTATTCAACAGCCTCTTTCCAGGGCAGCTTTAGTTGCAACTATTTTAACTCTAATTGTACAATTGATCAGTCTTAGAAAACAAGCACAGGTAATAGTGAAGCAAGTCTCTGTGGTAAACATGTTCCAGTCATGTGACGTGATATAATTTGTTTATAACTAACAATTTTACTGCTTACAATTTAATTAACACTTCAAAAATCATAAAGTGATTCTTATCTGTGAAGATTATGTGCTGAACAAAACATGTAGTATCATGAACACATCATTTTCAGTAAAAATCCAAAATCAAATTAAAAAAAGAACATGAAGGCTTTTTTGATGAGGGCAACAGGTGAGAGGCTGATTTCTCATTTTGACCATTCTAGTAAGTCTGAATAATTATGGTATAGTATGGTATATTGATTTTTGTACAGATTACTTACTTCAGTTGGCCTCCGGGTCATTGTATTTTGGACCCTAACAATTCAGAGAAAAGATAGTATTTAAATGTTAGTGTCTGAAACAGTGTTGAACAAATTATTACAATCACAGGGTTAACCTAGTCACCCTCTAGAAAGTTATACTATACAGTTGTGCATTGATATCTTTCTGCTACATTCATCTTCATACAACAATCAAGAAGAACTGATCAATGCTACATTGTTAAAAGGCACTGTCATGTATATAATATGTAAACGACTGAAAAAAAAAAAAACGGCATCATGAATACATACAATCTACACACTGTTAATCTGCATGCTTTCCTTTACTGAATTTGGTCAGTATATAATTAACATAATAATAATGTAATTCCATCAGGCAATGGGCTAGTTATGTTTATAAATTACAAATTCTTAATTTTCCATGCTGCCACTTTTTGGGCCAGACACAGATCTGCCATCATTTCAGTTTCTGGAGCCTAATTAAAAAACAGGTAAATATAAATATTTGTTTGTTGATTAGCAAGGTATTATTTGAAGTCTTTTGTTCTAACTATAGTATACTTCATGGTGTTTATAATGATTTTAAACCTGGATTACTCATTTCTTTATCAAACCAACCGATTTTGCATCGTCTGTGTAACACTCAAGCCTATGTCTGATTGTGTTACAGGATGTAAGTTCACACCAACTACCCTGTGCACTATGATAACTGAACTGGACAGTCACATGGTGGGTATGAATTAAACAAAACGAAAGGTACCATATCAAGTTAAACAGCTATTTATTATTATTCACACAAGGTATGAGAGCTGATTTTAGCCTGCATACATCTCAAGTATATCTAAACCAACTAGCCTTTACAGCCACAGTTTGTCTCCTAACAATCACATTTTAAGTTTAGTTAAAATATTTCACAATTTTAACATGTTACAACATTGTTACTAGCACATTTGCCACATTTTTTTCATAGTTTAATTTTGAAATGCCTCTAAATTTCACAAAGACAAAAAATTGTATTTTAACAAAGCAGTAAAAAAAACACGAAAGACTGAAAGACACTACACCTTACATTAATCACAAGCACCTAAATGTATTTCCTCATACTGAGAGAAATGTCATAAACTAGGCGTGGACCATACTTTAAGAGATTGCTTTAAATGAAGGTTAGAACATACATTTTATCATTTAATTTGTCAGAAAATCTGATGGGTTAACTATATACTGCAGCAGTAAACTGGCTTCTTGGAAACTTGTATAGTCCAATTTATGGTCACATACAAAAATAGAGTAACAGTTACCTTTTTTAGCTTAAAGTTTAGGCATAACTTAATATTTCCAACTTGCAATTTAGTAGGTTTGAATTGCAACATGTTTCTAAATCACAAAAAAATAGTACACAGCTAGCATAAAATGACATATATAAGCTGAAATTTAAAATATTTTAACACTTACTTGCTGGCAGATTATTTGAGAAAAAACGTCTTTCGCAGTTTTCGTGATGCAGTCGTAAATGCTGAATTCTCCTCCTGAACCTGTCCAGACTCCTTTCACACTCCTGCGTCATGCTCCTTCAGCTAGCAGGCCCACAGCACAGGCAAGGTAGCTAAGGTTGAGGGCTGGCAGCTAGCTCTGCTCACCTGCCCATCCCCCACTCACAGGGTGAGGGGGGATAAGCGGCCCCTCCCCTTGATGGGGCCATAGTTGAGGCTGCAGAGTGCAGGCAGAGTGCACACAATATCAGCACTTTTCAGCTCTGACTCTCAGGCCTCTTTACAGGCTGCAAAATTTACATTTAAGTAGAAGAATTTAATTTATCTGCACAGAGTAGTGGAAGAAGTGACCCTACAATGTTAAGATACTGTTATATTACTAAAAATCCTGCATTAAAATTTTTAAGGCAATAAAAAAGTAATGTATCAAAAGGTAAACTACCGAGCCTCTCTCAAGAATATACCCTGCTTGTACTATATTTGTATTCTGTTTTGGTATTCATCATTTTACATTTTATTTTTAAGTTATTATTTTATTGTATATATTATTATCAAAATGCATTCATGTTTTTATTCCAGTGTTTCATATGGAAAGAGACTGTTAACTGCTGAATTCCCTCCTAATTGATAAATTAAATTTTATGTAAATTCAAGGATGATTAAATCTAGATTAAACTCATAAAAATACTACAAAGTTTTTGTGTTGACGACATATTGTAGAATTATTTGGGATTTCCAGAGCAACATAAGTGGGTCAGCAAAATGTAGGGATTAGAAAGTACATTTATTTAGTAATACTATAGAAAATAGAATCCTAAAGTTTAAGTAACTTAAATCTTTAATACAGTAAAGGGGCAATAGTAGTACAGTAAATGGGCAATATATCAAAATTATATTTATTATATTATATTATACCGTTATCGAGATATGAGATACACGGTCTTAGATTGTGGATACTGAGATATGGCAGTAATGGTGTTGTTTTCTGGTTTTAGAGACTGAATAAAGACTGAAATACATTAAAGTAATGTAAGTTTATCAACTTACTAGACTGTTCTGCCTGTTTCAATGCTTTCCTTGACTCACATTGTCATCATATTCAAGTCATTGATGATCCTTTATCCAATATCTTATTGTGTTTAATTTTTGTGAAAAAAAGTCATACCTACAATATTGTTGTAGCCAAGATGATATATCAAGTGATGGTATCTTTAATTTTGTCTCCCAGTCCAACATTAATTAAGTCCTTTTAAGGAGATTCAAAAAATATCAATATATATATATCATATAGAGATAAAAGACATAGCCCTAAAAATATTACAATGTGATTTTCAGGACAAATCACTCAGCCTTAGTATGAAGATCTACCAAAAAAACTGTTCTCCAAAATAATGTCTATTAGTTTAAGATCTTTTTTCCTATACTCTATCAGCTCTAAACTGAGGTTTAACAAAAATATTATGTATGAAAAAAGTTACAGAAATATGCAGTAAACCATTTAGGAGGTCATTTTTCAAACACTGTCGAAATGTTCTTTTTTAATGATAATCATAATAATGATAATAATAATAATAATAAATAATACATTTTATTTAAAAGCGCCTTTCTCAGCACTCAAGGACACTTTTACAGAGGAATAAAACATAGTTAAAAATCTAAATTTAAAATAAATAAAAACAACCAGACAAAAATGACAGCAGGTTAAAATGGGTGTGAGAAGTTAAAGGGAATATGCCAGTGCGGAACAGATGGGTTTTGATTTGTGCTTTGAAGTGAGGTAGAGAGTCCATGTTTCTGAGTGGGGAGAGAGTTCCAGAGTTTGGGGAGCAGAGCGACTGAAAGCTCTGCTGCCCATGGTGCCGAGATGGGGTGGAGGCACAGAGAGGTAGAGGGTTTCCCATATGTGGTATTGGTAAGTGTCCCCTGATGTAGCTAAGGGCTACAGGAAGGTGCTAGAGTTCTGAAATTCTAGTGTGTGCTATCAGGGGCCAGAGACATGCCCCACAACCCAAACTTCAGCCCTCTAGCTACTTCCTGTATCCACCAGCTAAATCAGGGACACTTCCCACGGGAAACTGGGGGTTTGCCCATGTCCTTTACTGAAAAAGGGGTTCCCATGGGGCTAGAACCTTGAAAATGATACAGTTGTTCATGCTCACAGCCCACAACATTTCTGATGTCTCAAAGTCTGCTATGTAGGGCACCAAGGGACTTGACTGCATGCCTGAGGCCTACTAGTAGTGATGAAGCCTGAGGCCTGCAGGCATGAAAAAAATTAGTCCGGCTCTCTCATTTTTAGGTTTATTGACTACAAAACTCTCACACAAGTAATAGGGCCCCCAGTGAGTGTTCATGTGCAAGATTAGATCCTTAGTTCTAAAGGACCCTAACACAGGCCTGTTTCTCAGTTTTAGGATTAAAGCCTGAGGCCTTCCAGCATGTAAAAATGAGTCCAGCTCCTCATCTTTAGGTCTATTGACTCCAAAACTCACACACAAGTATTAGGTCCCCCAATGAGTGTGCATGTGCAATATCAGACATGTAGCTCAAAAGGGGCCTGAGCACGGGCCTGTTTCTCACTTGGACAATTAACCCTTTAATGTACAAAAAGATCAAAAAGGTCAAAATGTCAGAGATTCCTTAACAAATTGGTTCAGAACGCACAGGCTCTATATTGAATGTCCAATGTGAATACCAATGCATCTTTTCAGACCTCCAGGGGCCTGTAGTTATGAACAGGTGGCCGCCAAAAAGACATGTTTTTTTTCACAACTGTTGCTCTTTTGCTCCATTTAACCCCTGTGACACTTAGAGAACTGAAACCTGGGATTTGGGACTTCTGGAAAATTCTAAAATCATTTGCTTTTGGAACCATCTTGTTAGCCCCTCCCAAACAGGAAGTAGCTCCAGGAACAACCTAGAGACTTGCCCTTGAAACTGCTTGTTTTCATAGGTGAACTGAATCACCTCTTAAAGTTTCAGCTCATTTGATGCAAAAATGACCGATTTATGGGGCTTCAAAGTCCAAAAATGTGAAATTTTGACATGGTGCCCAGGGGGTCACAGGAAGGTCCACAGAGACACAAACCACCACAGATCCACTCCCAATATAGCCTAGTCTAACATACTAAGAGGTCAGCCCCGGGGTCCCAATAGAAAAACATTGCCCCCTGTCCTTGCTGGAAAATCAAGTCTTGGTAGCCTCTTACACCTGAGACCATTCTGCCTGTAGAATTAGACCCATAGCCCTAATTTTTTGGCCGATTGGGACAAAATTTTTATCACAAGTACTAGGGGGCCCAGAGAATTAATGAATTTAAAATTCAACCTCCTAGCTCCACAGAGGGCCAAATGGCAGCCGCTTGAAACTGTGAAATTGTATCCCTTTAATGTCCAACATGATCAATGTCCTCTTTTTTTCTTATTTCACCTCTGTGAGTCTTAGAGAACTGAAACCTGGATCTGGGACCTCTGAAAATCTAAAGTCATACTGTGCTGGAACCATTTTGCTAGCCCCTCCCAAACTGGAAGTAGCTCCAGGAACGACCTAGAGACTTGCCCTTGAAACTGTTTGTTTACGGAAAGTGAGCTGAATCACCTCTTAAAGTTTCAATGTGACAAATGTGACATTTTGACATGGCGCCAAGGGGTCACAGGAAGGTCATAGAGACACCAAACCACCACAGTTCCACTCCAAATATAGCCTAGTATAACATACTAAAGATCACTTCCGGGATCCCAGTAGAAAAAAAGTGACCCCTGACCTTTCTGGGAACATTTGCTACATAGTAAGCACATCAAAGGTATTCCCCAGTGGAGTAGAGGGTCTGATATGTTGTGGGGGTATTCAGGGCAGTGACATGAAGCACTGTATCAGTTTTCAAGCATCTAGCCCCATGGTAACCCACACTTTCAGCAGTTAGGCCTACTAGTAGTGATGAAGCCTGAGTCCCTTAAAACATGTAAAAATAAGGCGTGCTCCCTCGTTTGTGGGTCTGTTGACACCAAATCAGAGACACAACTACTAAGTCTCCCCCTGACTTTTCATATTATTTTTTCAGAGCCCCTAGCTTGAAAGGGGCCCGAGGCACAGGCCTTTTTCTCACTCAAGGATTAACCCTTAAATGTCCAAAAAGGCCAAAAAGGTCAAAATCTCAGAGATTCCCTTACCGATTTACCAAAACACGTATGTTCTAAATTTAGGTTAATGTGAATACCCATGCTCGTTTTCAGAACTCCAGGGGCCTCAAGGCATGAATGAGGGCCAAAAAGACATGTTTTTCACCACTGTTGCTCTTTTGCTCTCAGTTTCACCTCTGTGACACTTAAAGAACTAGAAACCTGGGATCTGGGACCTCTGGAAAATTTAAAGTCTTACTGTGCTGGAACCCGTCTTGCTAGCCCCTCCCAAACCGGAAGTAGCTCCAGGAGCACCTAGAGACTTGCCCTTGAAATCAATTATTCCAAGGAGGTGGAACTGAATCACCTCTTAAAGTTTTAGCTAATGTGATGCAAATAATGACTGATTTATGGAGCTTCAAAGTCCATAAATGTGAAATTTTTGACATGGCGCCAGGGGTCACAGGAAGGGTCACAGAGACACCAAACCACACAGATCTGCTCCAAATATAGCCTAGTATACACATACTAAGAGATCAGCCCCGGGGTCCCAATAGAAAAACATTGCCCCCCTGTCCTTGCTGGGAAAATCAGGTCTTATTAGCCTCTTACACCCTGAGACCATTCTGCCTGTAGAATTAGAACCATAGCCCTAAATTTTTGGGCCGAATTGGGACCAAATTTACAAATACTTGGGGTCCCATGAGTCAGGATTTTAAATTTCAATCTCCTAGCCTCCTCAGGGGGCCAAATGGCAGCCCACTTGAAACTGTGAGGGTGAGGGGGTCTGAGGGGGTCCTGACATCTGCATAGACTTTAAACCTGGTTCTACAGATAAAGGGTTTGAGCTGTGGAATAACAAAGGGTTAGTTACTGTAGGAAATCTGTATGAAGGGAAAATATTTCTCTCATTTGATCAGCTACATAGAAAAATATAACCTCCCAAAACTAATTTTTTTATAGATATCTTCTGTTGCATAGCTTTTTGAATAGCAGGAAAAGACTGGGGCCAATTCACAAATTATCACCATTAGAAAAATAGTTTTTTGCTGGAGGGAAAAAGGCATCCTTGAGCTTGGATATAAGGCATTGTTTACATTGATATAGGCAAGCCAGCATTTATGTCCACTAATTGGAAAAATGATCCAAGTATAAATATTGAAGAGACAACTTGGTTGCAAATATGGAAACTGACAATTAATATCTCCATTTGTAAAAAGAATGCAAGAAAATCAACTCAGGCTAATGCACCCGTCTACAGATAACCCCAACTTAGGCACTAAATGGATCATAATAAATCTGATCTCTGTATGAAATGCAAAATTGAAAGTGGGAAGTTTTATTCATTGTGTTTGGACTGGTAAATGTATAAATAATTTTTGAAACACCATTGCAGATAGACTACACATGATTTTCAGTTTTAAAACTGAACAAGGATCCTTTGTATTTTTTGTTTGGGACTGCCAGTTAAGCAATTCAAAAACTAAAATTCCAAGAGACTTTTATGTTGTCCTTACTTTCTGTGCAAGAAAAGCTATATTGCTGAAATGGATAGACTGTAAACCCACCTACAGCTGCTGACTGGCATAAGACTGATCTTTGATATCATACCTTTAGAATATCTAACACACAGGTCTAGAGTGGAAGGTAAAGGTATTTTATGACATCCGGGTCCCCGTTTTTTAGCTATATTGGAACTAGATTATCAGGTGTTATACGAAAGGGTCTTGCAGATAAGGGGTAGAAATATATCATTGTTATACTAAGAGTTGGATGGACTATTATATACACCAAAAATGTTGGTGATGCTGTTCTGCACAGGACTGCTAATACTGGATGCTGTCTTTAAAATACTTTATGAGTAATAATCAATAGCTTTTTCTGGAAGCTTTACCTGGCCTCCTCTGTGTTAAAGTTTTTTTTTAATTAATTTGTTTACGTTCTGTTTGATGTATCTTGTTCTTGCTCCTTTTAAATAAAAAAAAAAGCAAAACCTTGGGAGTACTGATACCTAAATGACCAATACTCAAAATTTATCATGTATTTTATGGAACTAATCGATTTTAGGTTTTAAATGGCTTTTTTAGGATTTGTTTAGTATTTTGGGCTGGGACTGTACTAAAAGAAATTGTACTAGGTTGACCTAAGAGGTGAATCTTTAATGCAATATTTTGCAAATGCATGGGGTGTCTGAAAACTTTTTTCCAACACTGTATAATAAACTGGTGTTTGCAAAGTATTCTTAAAACTAAGTATGTTTAAAACCTTTAGCTAAAGTAAGGGGAAGATGAACTAGACTATTATAAGCTTGATAAAATGTGCTATATCTTTATTGGTCCCCTTGTAGCGGGGAAATTTGAGAACAAAAAAATAGCATGCATGGGGTAACATGTATTAACAGAAAAAATAAATTAAATGACATAAAATGTTCTAAAATTATATAATAGAAAGTATTATAGACATGCATATATATAATAGATGGATCTAAGTTTGTGCAATGTGCAAAAAATACCATAAGATATGATTACAGTTTATACACTAAAACCTTGTTTTTACATGCATAGCTGTCTTTAACTTTTAAGTCCTGTATCATTTAGTTTTAGTTATCTTTGTCTTGGCAAGTAGAGGTTTTGCATGTGTAATATTTAAGACATTCACAAAAAGCAGTAGTCATATTGCAGTTTAAATCATCATAAATACTTCATGCATATGCTGCCACATCATTTGAACAATTGGATTAATGTTTAATTTTAACTTAGAATAACAGCATCACTTTTTTTTTTGCCTCTGCACACCACTGAAGTTGTTCTTGAGCTATGGTGATGAAAAACTGCCAGAGCTTTTTTTCTGTATGTCATAGTAAAGTTGACCTTTGACTTTTTGAATATGAAAGGTCATCACTTCACTTATCTTTGTCAGACATATCATATACTCATTGAGAAATAGCCAAAAATGTTTCTTTTGGGTCACAGTGACTTTGACCTTTGACCCGTGACACCCAACTCTTGTTCAATCCATCCTTAGGGTCTTAATAGACATGACTTTTCGGACTTGGAGAAACTAATTCTATCAAGACCTAAAACATTTACTATGGCTAACATGAGCACAGTGTGCTGCTGACTGAAGACAAAATGTGCACTTTCTGTTGTACACTTATTTAAAGCAGAGTAGCAAAATGAAGACTGAAGCACTTTTAATATCTGTTCTGACAAGCTATAATATCAGGTATAACTCAGATAGATCTGTGACATTACAGTTAGTTTTATGAAGGTGGCGACAAGTTCAGGTTAAAAAAAAAGGATATAAATAAAGTAGACTTCAGGCAGGGTCTATGGAGCCTTTTTTTCTGTGAATTTAATGTAATGACAAACTACAACCTAAAAAAAGTATATATTTTTTATTTTAAATATCGCAAAGAATACAAAACAAAAGTGAAATTATATATAATGTGTCCTTATTTTACTCTAGACGACTTGGAAAACTGTCATTTCTTTAGTTAAGACTTCTGGTGCAATAATCAAAAAACTACCAGTGGGGGGGCGATAAAGAGCAAAAGTTGTGTGTATTCAGACTGAGTACACACAGGATGTTGTGTGTATTTTTTCTCAGTTTTTGTATTTTTCTGAGGACCTCTCTGAAACTTTGAGAGAAGCATGTTTACAGCCTCTGGAGGCTATTACAGTGAAAATCTTGTGAGGACCGGCCTAAATGTCCTCACTTTCAAAAATTGTCCTCACTTGAAAGGTTATAAACCCATGATGGTCCTCACAAAGATAGCAGTACAAACACACCCCTACCCACACACACACACACACACACACACACACACACACACACACACTCCTCTATTCTCACAGACACAGGGAGACGCACAGCCAGGCACACACATTCAAACATTTCCGGACAAGACGCAGTCTGGGTACGTGCTCAACATAGACAGAGTTACACAACATGGGAACAAACACCAAATTTTGTCACACACCTACACAGTTTTATATAGCAACAACTTGATAACAAGCAAAGTGAAAGAACACAGTATTGCCTAACAGCAGCTGCAGACATCTCAAATTAATAAGGAAACACAAGGCTGGCTGTGTGACGGGCTACTTAAAGGACACAGATGTTACTTAAAGGCTAAAATAGTTGCAGAGAGAGACAAGGACTTCCAAAGCAGATAAATAAAACACAGAACGTCTTTTTCACTACAGAAAAACAAGACTTTTTTTCTCCATAGAAGGAGCCTCGAGAGGGAATAAAGGAGAACTATATCAAATCAAAACACAATAAAAGATGCGGACAACAGGAAAAAAGGACATTCAAGGTAAAAGCTGGACAAAAGAAACAAAGCAGACTGACAGAGCATCAGTGCAGAGATGAAGGGGCGGTGTTGTACGTTTTGTGAGTCAGTTAAAGGGCAAGTTGATTAGTTTGTTGATGAGCTCTTATTAAATGCCTATGTCAACATCTCTGTAACATGTTTCCTAATTATTTTTTATTCATAGTCTATTTGGGAAAAAGTCCAATACAAACCTTCCACACTAAGTCATATGAGTTTATGTTTCTATTTGGTGCTAGAAAGTGCAGTATGAGGCAAAATATTAAAAACTCATAGAGCAGTGGAGATGATTCAGTGGCTCCGTCACTCTTTAAAAATAAAAAAACAATTGTTTCAGAGACATTTATCAGGCTCATGTGCCACACTGCTGTGCCAAGCACTAAAAAAGACAGGATGCTGATTTGAGGTTTGGTCTTGGGCAAGTCATTGTCAAAAATGTGGAAAACTGCCCTATCTCGAGCTGGTAACAAATACTGACAAAAAAATTCGAGATCCGCATCCATATTTGGATCACCACCAAAATCTGATCATTTCTCATGACATTCCCTGTTTTTTTTTTTATATCAGAAATCAGTTTACAACTCTTTAAGCAATCATGTTCACAAACCAACAAACAAACAATTAAATTACAAAGCCACTTTCCGTCTTGATTCTTTTGGTTTTCTACGTGGAAAAATTGCTTACACAACTTACACAGGTTTTATTGTGTCAACAACATCAAACACATTGCAAAGGGCCAAATTTACAAAGAATCTACTCTGGTTGTACAGGCGCTAAACCAGTGCAAATGATGAAAATATAAAGATTTAGTCCACAGAGCATGTGCAGATGGTGAAATGCTTGCAAATTACTCACAAACTGCTGTGCAAATTGCATGAATGGAAATAAAAAGATATCTCAAAAATAGGTGCAACATTACAGTGGCCGACAAGGGGAAAAAGCTACGACGCCTGAATACAATTTAATAAGAGTTAAAAAAAAACAAACAAAAAAAAAAACAGCTTCAAGAATAAAAAAGATTCAAGTACATAAACACAACCAAAGGCCAGAACGATACAAAAATTGAAACACGGTGCAAATAAAATAATGCCCTGTAAGAATATAAAACAAATGTATTAACAGAAAACATGCTGCAAGTTAGAGATGAAACAAAGCCCAACACAATCCAAACCTAGTAAACACCTGCAAGAGCAGAAACGCAACATAACCCACTACAACAAAAGAGGTGAAACTGTATCAATGCAATTTCTCTTTCTGGGCCTGTTCATTTAAGTTTAAAAAAAATGTATGATCTGAAGCTATTTAGTATATAGTTTTATATTTTCAGGGATCATACGAGTTTGAGCAGATGTATACAGGCCAGCTATGAAATAGTAATTGTTTCAGTACAACTTGAAGAAGGTTCAAAATATTTCATTATGCTGCAAAAACTTGTTAGTTTATTACCTCCGCCAAGGCGGTTATGTTTTTGCCACCGCTGGTTAGTCTGTTTGTCTGTTTGTTTGTGTTGAAGATAACTTAAAAAGTTAAGGATGGATTTGTATGAAATTTTCAGGAAATGTGTTGAATGGGATAAGGAGGAAATGATTAGATTTTGGGACTGATCCGAATCACCATCCGGATACAGGAATTGTTTAAAGGATTCTTTAACATTGCCAGATAGGACCATTTTTGCCAAAGTGGACTGAAGCTGCTTGGCAGAGGTCTGCACTCTCTGAGTGCTTTTCTAGTTTAATTATTGTTTGTTTAGATTACTGGTCAGAGTGCACTGATTAGACTGATCTGAATTGATAAAGTGCAGTTTTTATTTTTTCCAATAATGAATCGAGTATTTAATGTGTGGTTGTAATTTCAGTGCATCATGTTTTGTTTCCAGTTGTCTACAGCATGTATGCAGATAGTGTTTAGTGTTGCAGTGAAAATAAAAATGTGGAGGGATGATACCTTGTCCCAGGTCTGAGGAAAGAGCAGGTGCTTCCTCTGGTCCAACCACAGTAAGGATCCCTGGAGGCGATACAGTTCCTGCAGAGACACAGAGTTTAACTTAAATGACTAAAATCTAAATAATAGCTTTTGCACTTGTAATTTCACCAAAAGTAGTTTAAATCTTGGACACAAACCAAGGAGCCATCCTTTGATATCAAACTCAAAGTGATGGCTAAATGGCATTTAAAATAAAATCCTTAGGAAATACTTCATACTTTAACAAATCTTAGCTTATCAGAACAAATGATGAAAGCATACTATCATTTACTAAAGTGTGCCATTGGTTTTTAGATTATTTCCTCCTCCTAAGAAAGTGAATCCTTCCTTCCATTTACAGGCCCTCATGACTTGCTGCCTTGATCATACTATTTGTCACAGTGATTATTTTTTCCATTTTCTTTTTTATAAACTGCACAATATATGACACGTTGGAAATGGAGTCAAAAGCTGAGAGGAAAAAAGTTAAATCTATCTTGAAAGTTTGTGACAAAATATAAAAGTTAATCCCTGACAGTTAAAATTCAAAGATTGGAGTGATTTTCAGCTTCAGAATCCTTTTAAAACTTAGATCAGTCGTGAAAATTAAGGTCTTATGGCGTGTCTGCAAGCACCAACCTTGAATATGAAAAATTCACCAAAGAGTCAAAATAAGAAAAGTTTTGTTATACTTTGATAGATGTATTGATTGAGGAGTACCTTCAAGCATAATGAAGTCAAAGGTTGTTAATGAGATACATTTTAACCCTACTTAGTTCTGAATGTACAATATCTGAGTGTTAATGATTGCCACTACAGGCAAAAAGTGTTGCTCTCCCTTCTGCTGCAGGAATGCTGCAGATTGCTAATATGATACAACCTTAAATAATTATATACATATAAAAACAAGCAAACAGAACAATGCTATTGAGGACTATGAACTTTTTAAACACTGATTCTTTATTTTTTGACCCTGAACTAATTAGGTCAGTTCTTGTTTGATTAAAATATTTTAAACAATAAATTCATATAGACATAGAGAAAGGCAGTAAGTGGAAAGTCCAGTCATGCAAATTATACATGTTCATATAAGAGGAGAACAAACAAGCAAACCCCAGAGACCAAACAAAATTAGAAAGAAGAGCTATCCAGCCCCCCTTTGCTATTTTATTTTTTTACTTAAATAGAGGACAGTGCACATTGATGAACACTGTCATGTAAATGTGCCAGATTTTAGCCACATTCTAATTTCCATCTGTTGTCCCTGGCAGGTTGATGTTATGCATTTGTACAAGTGTGCACAATCTTAAAATAAATACAGTACCTAAAACATCAGTAACAGGCAGCAGTAAGATGACAAATACACAAAACAACATGAACTCTACATCAATTTACAGGACATACATACAACAATAGAGAAGGTACGCCAAGACAAACCATAACAGAAAAGAACCTTAACATTAAAGTGTGTCAAATGTGCAACATGCAGAGTATAAAAGTGCTATAGTCCTAAAGTGTTGATGTGTTGCACATCATAGTAAAAGTGATAATTTCTGATTGCACACTTGCCCACACCAGTTATATTGCAGTTTTTGCATAAACAGACATGTTTATGTGCAATATTGCACATGGATAGAATACATCGATGTAATTATGTATGCAAAATAGCACTTGTGTTACATACAGAGATGTATTTATGTGCACATATGAAGGATACATGTTTAGTCATGGTCACAGATCTGGTTTGTCCTGAGCCACACCTTCAGATGACCTCTAAAAGTTGCAAAGCTGGAACATTCTCTGACTGATAGTGGCGAACTGCTCGATAATGTGGTACCTCTGAACGACAGAACATTTAGACCAAAGCTGGTTCGTCTGAAGGGAACCTCACAGTCACCTCGAACTGTGGCTCTTGTGTCAAAGGAAACCCTGAATATTAGGACAAGTTATTTGATGAGTTTCTCTTGTATGTACGCAATGCAAACAACGAAGATTTGATTTATACATTTTCTGAAAATTTGTTAATATTCCTTCATAAATTTTAAAATATTAAAGGTTAAAGGGACCACACACACTAGCTCACTAATGTGCCTTTAGACAAGTCTGGGTGTGCCCTTGGAATATGTACATCCATAAGATATTTTACTATTATATAGCAATAATATGTCAGATATTAATTAAAACCATCAGTACTGTTGGTTGGTTCGTTTTCATTTACAGCTACAAATTTTGCAGCTTTTTAATGTTACAAAAATACTATCTTGTGCAATTAACAAAATAAGAGGGTGAAGGAAAACTATTAATTTATCGTCCCCCTCTTGTTTGTTCAACTAATTATAAAAATGAACTGTCAAGTTAAAATGTGTGCCTCTGAATTGAAAAAATCAATATAGTTATTTTTTATCACTTTAAGAAATGTAATTCTGGTCTTTGAAGTGTTATAATTAACATACTTATTTGCCAAATCTTGTTAGACATTAAAAGATTGTTTAAAGATTGTTATGAATATGGTTTGTCTGCAGATCTTTGCCTGATATCATGTGTTCTTTCGTCAAAACATGATTAAAAACATTATCTTTTCCCTTTAGGGTTGGATAGGTATGCTCAGTGTCCCAGCAGAGAGGTACCAAAAAACTAGGAGACTACTGATTGGTTAATTATGTACCTTTCACAACTTTTGTCAGCAAAGTCAAACAACTGTGTCCTGTAACAAATCAAACTGAACCAATCCTCTTGGAGGAAATGTACCATTAGATAAGCAAGAACACACTGCCCCAGGTATCCAACCCGCTGCCCCTCAGTTAGCATTGAAAACCAGTGTTTTGCAGACCTTACAGTTATCAGTGATCACCTATCATTCATATTCAATGTGATCTACATCACAAGTGACCCCCACATCACTGTCTTTTCTGCAAAAACTGCAGTCGGGCTCTTATAAAGAAATAACATGCCCACACTCACACTGTGAAAGGGTATAAAAAGAAGAGCAACAAAACCTTTTAACGTCTCTTTCCAAAGAGCATTGGCTGTACAAACAACAATAGCTGAATCTCTATTTTAAATATTAACAGCATTTTTAAACACATACAAAGATAAGCATGTCTTGTGGGAGGGCATTTGGTTACTGAGATGTTGCTCCTGTTAACAATACTTCTACTAGTAATAGTAAATAAAGCCAATATAGCCTGCACCAGAATTATGAATAGAAATCATTTCATAAAGAGGCTAAAAAAAAGGAAATTATTGATGTTTATTCAAAAAGCTTTTTAAAATGGTCTGCAGGGATTTGAAGCTGCATGCACAAGGATGTTGAGTTGTTTACCTATTATGTGTGAAATCAATAAGGTCCTTTGATGGTGTGCTTTTGATTTATTGAAGGTTAAGTGCACAACATAAAGTTTTTATGACAGGTCAAATGTCAATTGTGGACTGCTAATACTGGGAAGCAGATCTTTTACTGTAAAACAATGAATTATTGAGGACCCATTTGAAAAACTAACAGTGAAGCACTCTGCAAAGGTTAAAACCTCCACCTGAAGCTGCTCAAGTGTGACTAAGAAACCTTGAACACACTTGCACACAGCACATTAACTCCCTCATCTAAACATGTAAATGCATACACACACACCAAACACACCTCAGAAGGCATGTGAGCTTCTCTTAATATGCGCCCGATTACACGCTTATATGATTCACCTGGTTCAGTGAACTTACCGCGTGCCTGGTGCCGGTGTGCGGATATGGGGTGTGTTAGTGTGTCAGTGGACTCTTGGTGAAGCACAGCCACAGGCGGCTCAACGTGATAAGTGTGCCAGGCAAGGGGAGTGTGACGCGGTGCTGTGGTGAATGTGTGCATGTTAGGAGGGGAGAGATATCATTACTTACTAGATACTAGATATTTGGGTATTTTTCAGTTTGATTATATTGGACACATAGACCTACAGTTTGAATAAAGCCTGAATGCACATTTGATTAAACTGTTGGGTACCAGCGGAGCAAATGGGAAACTTTACGAAGGCTTTTTACAATTTTATAACCGCAGAAAAAAACATGTGTTTATTTCTTGCTTATTGCTTTTTTTTTCATTTTATTTAACCTTTATTAAAGTCTCTGCAATTATTTAGGGTTCCCTCATTTGCAATAGCATCAAGATGCAAAAATGCTCAAATAAAACAAAGAATGAAAACTCAGTAAGAACAGTCACAGATTGCAGCTGATTAGTTTATTAGTACCTTCTTAAATCAGGGGTTCTATATTATTTCAGCTTTGGGACCAAAAAAGACCTTTAATTAATTTGATTTCACTTTGATATTCATTCCTAAAAGTTCAATATTTAGCTTTGACCTTTATGGCATTTATTTTGTGTTGACCAAAGGTGAAACACTCACCTAAGGTATTCAGAAAACTTCAGTTACAGAAGTAACTAAAAGTTACTAAGTATTTATACCATATGAAGACGTGTTTGTCTGTGTTATGTTTCATACAGAGCTGAGGTTTGAACATGTGTGTTGTGTGTGTCCGTCCTCACAGGTGCCACTTGAGAAAATCATCTCAACCACAAACAAACACCAAAAATGCTTGCATAAAGTTATTTACTTTCACACTTTTAACGCTGATCTTTTAATAGGGATGGGAACTTATAAGATTATATGATACCAATGCTATGAAGGATTCTTGTTATCGATCCAATTCTCTAACAATTCCCTTCCTGTGGATTTTCTGTGCGAATGTTGGCCAACACATGGCGCTCCTGATATTCAGTGCTGTGCTGTATAGAGGAATGCTCCAGCATGTCGCTGGTATTTCCACCTGATAAACATTGTGCAGTTAATGTTTTATTAAGCCACGATTTTTACCACTTGTGTCCCCTGACTGGCATGATTCCATTTATGACTTCTGTGTTATTATTTCTGCTGACTGCCTCTGATAAGACCATGATGTCATTGATTTACAAGGCATGCAGAGCAAAGTGGAAAGAACTGATGAGCAAAAAAATCTCATGATATCAAATTCTTACAGGAGTTGTTATTGATTCTCAACTGGAATTGTTTTCGATTTCTATCTCTGTCCTTTAATGCTTCTTTTAATTTTTGCATTTTCTAGCTTGCCCCCCCCCCCCCCAGTTATGAACAGGTCTTTGTATTTTCACGTTCACAGCATGGAAACCACAGTTTAAGACACGTTCTGTTTTGTCCTTCACCCTATTAAAGAAGAGGGCACATATAAGTTGAAGGTACGACTAACAAAACCTTCACAGCTATTTCAGTGATTTTACTGTACCAGTCCATGACTTAAAAACATGCCCATTAGGGGTCAGAGCCAGGAGTTCAGGAAAGGCTATCTTAAATTGTCCATGAAAACAACAGTACATATTGCTTAAGTAGAATATAGATTAGCAGCTATAGTGAACCATATAAATACGTCAACAGCTCGTTATACTGTATCTTACATGGAGTAAAAACTAATGGTGTACAGTAACTGTTGAATACACTCGAGCATTCATTTACCAAATAAGGTGTTACACTGTCAGTAAACTACTCATCATCTATCTGAATAGCAGGGTACATATTTAGTGTAATAAAGTCAAAAAATGCACACTAAGGTCGTAAAGCTTATATTTAATGATGGTGAATTACAGAGCTTGCTTTTATTAGATTTTTTTCCAATTTAGTGGGGCATTTTATAGCACTTTAATTCATCTCTGGATTAAACAGCAGTTAACAGATTGTCACTTTGCTCAAGGACACAGTGACAGTTGTTATGAAGTTGCTGTGGGGTTATTATTGCCTGAAACTGAGGTCGCCTAAAGTGCAGCAACTTGTGGGGCTGGCGGGGGTTGCTGTGTCTTGCTCAGGGACACTTGTGTAGGCCAGATGGTCCTTGAATGGTTACCTAACATCTTATCGTGCCTCTCTTTGCCGTACCTGTTCTTTTATGTTTTCGGTTGCAGACTTACTTCATGCATCTGGAGTAGAGCTGACACCGTGCCACTGGTACTCTGACCACACAGGAGGGGAAGGCAAGGAGCAGCGTGTGGCTCACTCGGTCCAGAATCAAGGACAACAGCTGCCTCGCCTGCGGAGAATCTTCGGCACACCTGCAAACCCCCCACACGCATTCACACACACGCACACACACACACAAAACAGAAAAATGCATTAGGCAATTTCAATTACCAAACTAAGTCTGCCCATTAAACCTCTGACCTCGCTCTGAGCATTACAGCTGGGAAAAAACATTTCTCATGACTCAGTGTGCAACACAGCAAAGCATAAACAGTACTTCAAATGAAAGCCGTCATAAAAGTTAAAACTAGAAGATGCCAAAGTAGCCAGATGCCAGTCGAATAATGCACAGCCAGTGTGGACTGTAGAAGCTCGAGAGGTCGGTCGGCCTTCAGAAAACAGCAGCCAGGAGCTGAGTTGCCTCTAATTGGCACTTAAAGCTACGATCACAGGCACCGACCTCCCTCTGTGCTGCAGATTTATACCTTTTTATGCACATGTGCACTCAGGCATCAGTTGTATCGGGATGGTTTATGGTAATAACTCTGCGGCGGACCCACAGTCATTAAGGAGAATCTATCATTCTGCTAAGGCCAAGCTGTGATTCATTCTTCACAGGCAATATCACGAAAGGATGAAGAGGAAGAATGGGGGGACATGTTGGGGAGAGGGAAAAAATAGAATAAACAACCAAGGCAGAAAAAAGGCACAATGACGACAGAGTCATAAAAAGAAAAAATAAGCGGTATAGGAGCAAGATCAGACAGCAGGAGAAAATAGAAGGTGCAGATTGTTAGAGTTGCATCTCTTTCAGGACATTTCTTGGTTCATTGTAGCAGCCAGCCATAAGCACTGACTTTTTTATCTGACTGACTTCTTTGAGAAAACAGTTAGTGGTCTTTCCTCTGTGCACCCTGGGGTCTTTAACAGGGCACAAGGTATCTTTGTCTGTGTGTCTAAGTTGAGGTTGGGGGTGGCTGAGCCTTGGGCATAAAGGGAGAATAAAAACCTGGCTGTTCTGGACATCCTGATTAGCCGGATGCCTGCTGTTATAGCTGGACTGTCACCGACCTCCTGGTGAGATCATCCTGCAAACACACTTACACACTCATGCACACACACACACACACACATTGAAATCCCCTTCACACACTGGCTGCAGTCCACACCCTGTTCATCTATCACACAGTTCTCTCTTTTCAATCGCCATCTCTTTGCCTAATTTCATCAAGTCTGATGCACTGAAAACAGAAACACACAAATTAGTTTCCAAATTTTGGAGAAGATGGCAAGGGAAGTAAACAGTGCAACTGGGTGGACTTTGTGAAATGAAATGTAGTGTATTTTCATTTTAACAGGAAAAATGAAGTGGAGTTTTTTAGTTCACTAGCACTCTTTACTACTTCATAGTTTACCAGAGCCAGTGAATTTACTCTCGCCATGAGTCTGATACAACCATTTCTAAACAATTCCAAGGAAACTCTGTAATGTGTGTAAATGTTGTTATAGGTTCAGCAAAAGATACTGAACATTACATCACAGTTAAATAAAATAATAAAACTTCAGTCACACACAGAACTGTAGAAAATGGATTCAGAGAAAAACATATTTTTTCTTAAAGGTCTTAAAATTATGACCAGTAATCAACAAAGGCAGATCGAACATACAGGAATGTTGACATTCATTTAAGGTCACTAATAGGCCTGTATGGTGGTTAGTAGGGCTGAACGATTTAGCATTTTCGGATCAAAATCGCAATTTCAGACAATCGTGATCGCCACAACTGCAATTTTTTGCAGCGGTCCTGACCCAGGATCTGTTGTGTCAACTATTTTATGCATACTATTTTACACATTTGCAGGCAATTTACATTTACGTAAGTGCTGGTACAAAGTACAAAGCCTATGTTTAGGAGTAGAAGTTGGAGTATCCCTTAAATAATGGGATGAACAGATTAATTATGATCAATATTAGATGATGAATAATGTGTTATGTGCTTTTGATCATTGATTTCATTACTTTTGTCTGTACTGTAAACATAGTGAATACTGCACTGAAGCTTGATTTGAAGAAAATTGCAAATGAAATTGAAATCTGATATCTGCCAGAAAAATCAAAATTGGATCTTTTCCTAAAATCGTTCAGCCCTAGTGGTTAGGCACCAGTCAAATCTACCCATATCTGTATCAAACCCTGCCCCCTTTCCTACCTCCCCTTGCAGCCACCCTCCACTGCATCTTAACAAGGCACAGAGGCAAAAAATTGAAGAGTGAAAAATCATTGTACTCTGTGTTCATTATGCACTGATGGGCATGAGATAGAATATGAAAGCTGCCTTCCTCATGCAAAATGCTAATTAGTAGAGGTCTGATCCATTCCAATCATCCATCAAGATGCACATGTTGAATAAAATCTAGCTTCACACTTCAGATAAAGGGTCATTTTTCCTACTTTATATCACTTTTGCAGAGCTTAGTGGTAATGTGATTTTATCATTATTTCATTTGGTTCTGATCCTCATTAAAGGATGTTCAGATCTCCTGATAAAGAATATTAGCCTCTTATCAGCATCTTTATTGTTTGCTCTGTTATGTTTTTCTGCATAGTGGTGCTTCGCCTCAGCTGCTGCACAATTCCGTGGGTCGCACAATGTATAGGTGAGGTTTTCTGCATAATTCAGAGCACTTCACTGCTTTTTTCCTTACTCCTGGGACTCTTTTTCGAAGTGTATCTCACCACCAGCTCTCTTCATTGTGTATACATTGGACTCAAGTCATTTAACCCTTTCCCTTGTTTTACCGCCTTAATAATCTTGCATCAGGCACTCTGAAAAAGAAAATGATTGTGTTTTGAAGAACACTTGAAGGAATATGCTCATTTGATGTCTTGTCATAAAAACCTCAAACTAATCTTATATCTCTGCATTAAAAATAATAATCCAGCCTGATAGCCCAGCCTAGTCCTGCATAAAGACTACCTTTGCTCTGCCTCAATGATATGGAAAACATGAGCCACCAAAGATGAGTGAACCATTCCCAGTTTTGTTTTTATGAAACAAACAATTAGTGTAGTAATTGTTCACCTTCATTAAGGCTGTTAAGTGGATTTACTTCTTTATCTTTGAATGGCACCAGACTGGCTGTTGAAGCATGATTTCAGTGCTAAGTTAGCATTCTAACAATGCAGGCTAGTGTTGTGAATAAAGACTGACACAAAATTAGGCCTATTTATTTAAAATCTGACAAACAAAAAGCCTAAAATTCTTGTAACTGTACAATTAATGTATATGCTAACTTTAGCGGTTCATCGGCTGAGCCTAGCATGAACACCTTGCAGTGAATTTTTACACCAATACCAGCAACTTGTTAGGATGAATTAGCAATAAGATTGGAAACAACCCTGGCTCTATATATAATAAAAATAACTAAAGTAATATAAATATTTCAAATAATCACTATTGAACTATCTAATAAAGCTTTAACTCATCTATCATAATTGATAAAACACACTGGATAAAATTGCGGAGCTTTAATGGTGCTGTTGAATGTATAATATGGAGAGCACCAGACAAGCTGTCTAAATATATTTTCAGTGCAAAGCCACATGGTAAGAAATAGTGCGACAAGAAAATGAATATGCCTACTGTTCCCTTTTAAAAGAAGAACTCATGTGCAGTAAATGTATGCCAACAGCCTATTAGCTGAGCCTCACATAGATACTGGAAACAGGAAAAAAGAGCTGCTGTAGTCCAATACATATGGTAAATAAACAATGGATATGTTAATTTGAGCACTAGTGCTGTTGGATGGAATTTGCACTATGCTCATCACTTCGTTAACAGATGCTAAAGAACCTGTAGAAATAAAGTATTACCAGTTTGTCAAATAATTCAGTTAAACTATATTAGTAGTGTAAGAATATTTAGAAAGAATACAAAAGAATATAACAATCCTGAGAGGAACTCTCCACTTATGTCAACTTTGGTGCCCCATGTTGACAAAGCACCTAACACTCATCTCCTAGTAGGCTTTGTCCTGCCTATGTCTAAGAATCTTCTAAGAATCTAAAAACCTTTGTCAGAGAAAATGTAAAAAAACAATTGTTAAAAATATTATTTAAGTAATGCTCTGACTTTTTGCTAGTGGTTTGATTTGCTTTTGCAGGTCATATAGAGGCGTCAATACTAATCCAAATTAACATCTTTACCATCTAAAATCTCCCCACATGAGCTCCAAATGTTAAAATGTAAAACTTTTTAAAAAGTTCACTTCAGTGTCTTACCTATCAGGGTTGTAGCCTTCTAGTTCTTCCAGGAAGATGTTGCTGTTGGTGACGGTGTTGTCAGGGTTTGGCATGATCAGGAACTTGAGGATGGTCCCTCTGCTCGACCCCAGGAACAGAACAGTCCGATTTCTATGGGGCCCAGCTTCTGTATCCACCACAATCTTATTCAGCTGATACCTGCACGACAGAGGAGATAAAATGCTAACTAAAAGCTTGGGTGCCGAGCAGCTCATTAGGGACTTTATGTTTTCATGAAAGCTAAAAGCATAGTAACGCAGCTCCAGGAGGCAAGTTGATGATTTAAGTGCATTACAACTGATTGGTTTGGTGTAAAATACAGACTCCTGTGAGTGTAAATTATAAAATGTCATTTTCTCTTGAGTCACTGCAAAATGAAAGGCATTCCAGGGAGAAAACACTGCTTATCAAATTTGCATAATAAACTAATTACAGCAGACGTTCAGTCATTAATAATATCAGTCCAGTAAATGCGCCTGTCTTGGAACAATAGTGGGTTGTAGCTGAACTACACACAAGCCTGTGTGTGCGTCAAAAGTGCAGAATGCTTAATATTCCATATACAACCACTACCCATAACTCCCCTGCGGATGGGCGACAGAGGGACTCCATACAGACGATATCAGGGAGAGGAGTGTTAGAGAGAGGCGTGCTTTGTTTATGTGAGACTTGATGTGTTACAACTGCTTGCCGACTATTACAGGAGTCCCTAGTCCAAACAGACTGACTGTTACTGTGTTTGCATATCTGTGTAATGCCTGTCTGTGTACGTCTGAAACCTTTGTGTCCCATACTGTAAAAAAAAAAACATTTTTGCTTCTATAAGGATAAATACTTTGTTTACAGGTCTGACCAGGCCTTTCTTGTAAATAAATAACTCTTAAGCTGCATTCACACCGAACTCGACTTGGTGAATGAGATCGCATCGCTCACCCAAGTCACGCCACCTGTCCATGAATAGCTTATTTGGCTACCGTTGTGTCAATAAATGACGTCACGCCTGCTCGACTTTCACCGCGATCATATCATAACATATAACAGGATGTATTAGCTGACATTATTCGAGCTGTATTCTTTTCACTCACCTACCAACCACAAAACACTGCAGCTGATGGCCCTGCAGCAGCATCGTCTGTGAGTTCTCTAACTAATGTCCCCACATGGACATGGATTGTCACTCTGTAAGCCGGAATAAAAACAGTTCTGTCATGGGTGTCGTCACACAACAACAAAACGCCGATTGGCTGTCGAGGTACAGCCACACACAACATCAAAAAGTTCAAATTTTTAAACTTTGGCAACCGAGTGACACGACCTGGTTGACCAAGTGGCCCAGATCAAGTCCGTCACATCGCGGGAGGGTTGAGCTTGCCCGATCGCGGCTGTATATTAACTTTGCGTGGAGAGTGGTCGCCCAGGTCACCCAAGTCGCGTTTGGTGTGAATGCGGTTTAACACTTTGAGGGATTTTTTTAAATCAGTTTTTTATTTATCTAATGATGAAGTGATTTGGTTTTTGGAAATAACATACGCCAAAGATCATGACTATTGGGCCTCGTGTTCATCTCTAGCTTGTCAACATAACATCTCAAAGATGATTGACAATAGATTTTCTTTTAACTTTGCACAAAAACCCACTCTGACACAAGAATGAACCGAAAAGATTTTGGAGGTCAAAGGTCAAACATAAGCATCTTCGTTGCTTACTTACATGTCAACATAATATCTTAAAGATGCTTTATGAGATATTTTCTTAATTAGTATGGATGACCTCTGTGACATAGGGATGAGGTCAAATGTCAAATTAATTGGGCCTCATATTGACTCCTGGTTTGT
Organism: Cetoscarus ocellatus; assembly: GCA_037902135.1. Classification (NCBI taxonomy): domain Eukaryota; kingdom Metazoa; phylum Chordata; class Actinopteri; order Labriformes; family Labridae; genus Cetoscarus; species Cetoscarus ocellatus. The sequence goes on from JBAMNC010000607.1 coordinate 29,005, forward strand.
AAATTCAATGTCTATGGAACACAAACTCAGCACATGCCCATGTTCGTCACTAGGTTTCTTATCAAAAGTATTTCTCCAGTATGTTTCCAGGGATTTTCCTTTAACTTTACACACATTCTAGAATCAAGGTCAATAAGCCTTGTGTTTATCCACTGCTTGGAAAAACAAGATTATTCTTGAATTTTTCACAGATTACCCTTCTGACTCAAGAAGGACAGAATTTTGAATTTTGATAGGGGCATAGGCACAAGGTCATGGCCCTTGAACCTTGTTTATCCCTTGCTTGTGAACAACATATCTCAAAAAAAGCTTTAGGTGGTATATTTCTGAAACTCTGCACAAACTCTGCTCAAACTCTGCCAACTCGGACTTAAGGCTAAAATCACCAGGCTTTCAAGGTCAAGTGTTCATCTCTTGCTTGTTCAATCTCTCCAGAGACCACACTTTAAAAATAAAAACCCAAATGCTATTGATGAGTTTTGATTAATGTTCCAAAGGGAAACATGATTCCTACATTCCTACATTGTTTACTTGTGTGCCAACGAAAGGAGTTAGACAGAAGGAACCAGTGTTTGCACATACCAACATAAGGTTAAGAAAATGAAGGAAAATCCCTCCAAGCTAATACACGACGATTGTTAGAGTTAAATGTCAATTAAGTAAACATAACTATGTGCGCTGAGAGGGTTTTGACCTCAACATAGCATCTATAAGTCCTTATTAACTTAAGCAGCTCTAAGGCATTCTTCACTGAAAATCAAGCTATGCTGTTTGTTAATGTGTCCTTAATGATATAAAGACAGGGGGACTAAGTAAAATAATTTATTCAAGTACACCTTGATATCATTAAAAAGAATCTGATGCAGCAAACTTTCATTTGAATCTCAGTGTATACATGTTGTTTTTGACTATTTGTCTGACTTAATCTTACCTGACCATTGTTCTGACTATCCAGGGTCTTTGCCCAAGCGATGGGACAGCTTCATCCATCAGAGGATGGGTCTTTACAAAGTTGAGCATCTCATCAGGAAACGAGTTGGAGGAATTAAACCTGGATCCTTGAACAGCACAGCCTCCAGGCCTGAAGACAACAAGATTAAGGACGTGTTTACCTGCTGATTCTCAGGAAAAGTATCAAACTGTTTTTCTTTTCACATCTTCAGGCCCAGGTAAAGATACATTCATCTAATCAAGCAGTCTAGACTGTGTAAGTGTCTCACATTCAGTCACAGAGCCCTTTACAACAAGAGACTGATTTGATTTACCTCACTTTTGAAGTATTTGGCAAGACATGCATGTGTTGAATGAGGTCAGGACTTGCATTTAGATTTGATGAGAACAAGTTTTATCCTTGTGAAGAATGAATATTAATATTGTATGTGACTTATTTGTCACTAAAAAAGTTTTTAAATATACAAAATACAAAAGGATACAAAAATCAGAGCTGATATTGATGTTGAGAGTGACAACATCAATATCAGTTTTAAGTACATTTTTCATAATCCAAAACCAATAAGCATATGGTGTTTTTAAACATTTAAAAACATAAGCTCAAGAGCAGCATTTATGTAAATGGTATGTGATCTTCTTTGATATGGAGCCTGCATAACATGCATCAAACAGTACTTTGAATGAAATACAGATGTTCATAACTCCGTTTTTTTTTTCTTTTTTCTGAACACAGGTGCATAAATTGATAGCAGCCTTGTGCACCTTGGTTTTGGGATGACTTCATCTGGAACAGGGGTCCAGATAGACTCAGGTGATTTCTGCTCCTTGAACCTCCCGTCAAACACGGCGGCCAGCTGCTCCATGTCGAAGGCGCACACTGCTGATCCTGGGATACTACAGGGACAGAGATATGAGACAGAGATAGATTGAGACAGCGACTGTAAATCAAAACACTTAAAACTGAGTATTATTCTTCTGTCAAGTGGGCTTAACTTTTAAAAAGCATTAAAGAGAGAAGAAGTGACAAAAATGAAAGCTAAGGTAGATAAAATCAACGCTTTAAAAAGAAAAGAAGTGAAAATATAGAGAATCAATCGAGAATGTGAGACAGAGACAGGCACCCGGGGGGGATGACAAATTGGATTTAGGCTCTTCATATTTTGACACTGAATGCTTGAACACAAAGGAAATTGTTTCTGAGACGGAAAGAAAGACAGGATGGGATAGATGCTGTCACCTCCCTGAGCGACAAATAGATATGTAGCGGATGCAACAGCTAGATTAGACCCCTGAAAAGATCTTGGCTATAATCCCTGGATTATAAAACAGAATAGGAAATGAGTCATTGGATATTTTTCCTTTCAATAAAAGAGGGGAGAAAAAACACATTCCGGTGTAAATCACGGTGCACCTTGGAGGCTGTTTAATGACTTGTGGACCCTGTGATGGGAATCGGAACATCTGCTTTGAGGACCGTCCTTAGCCCACACACACATTAACAAAAACACACTAGGACAGGATGATGGGAACAGGGGTAGAGGGCTACATTTTTGTGTTTTGACTAAAGACAGGAAAATTAAAGAGAGCTGTATCAGGATGAGATAAGGAATGAGGTCTGACACTAAATCCCATTTCTCCTGCTCTGAGACTAAACCCGCCGCTCTGGATGTGTCCTCGTCAATGACTAATGGTGTGTGGAGCGAGAGAGAGTGACTAAGTGCTAATACCTCAGTGATACGCACACATTGAAAAAAACCTGAGAGGCTGAGTCACCTGCAACCTGCTGTTCCATGAATCCTACACACCCTCCATCTTTTTCCTGACAGTTTTTCTCTCTCTCGTACATTTCGCGGATACAAGGCTGTAGCAATGAAACCTTGAACACAGGAATGCATAAAATTTTTAAACCTATGCCTCTGTTTTCTGAGGGGAAAAGATATTTTTTATGGTTTCTTAGTTAAATGCCTGAAATTAAGTATGCAGTACTCACATGCTAAAAACATATTAAAGTTTTTTTGTTTATTCAACAACATAAAACACATTGAAAAATGCCCCAACTATTATTATTTAAGCCTTTTATGTCTAATAAAGTGGTTGCTAACAAGTGGTCCGCTAGGAACTTGAAAGATGATGAGGAGATTAAACACCATCATGTGGTGATGATGTTAAACTCAATCAGCTGTTGCGTAGTTCCTTTATAGCTGAACAGAAGCTTTTCTACTTTGCTATCTGTGTTTATCACTGCAAAAACCAACTTTTAAGCAGGGGCGGAGCAAGAAAAGGACGAAGGTCCATGGCTAAGCCTATACTGGCCTCTCTTCAAAGCAGGTAGATTCATCACTTTCAAGCTGTTCTAGACAGAGATAAAGATTTTACATTAAAAATATACAAAAATATACAGTATATTTAAAGACTTGTACATACATTTGGCAAAAACTAATTAAAATTGAAACAAAATCAGTCCTTATGAGCAAACATTATTTTCAATTATTAGTCTAAACCTGGGTGGGGGGCAGCTGCATCACCATCAATCAGAGGGTCAAGGGTTTGAGCTGTGTCAGTTGTCATGTACATGGGTATGAAAGGGCCTAAATCTGTAAGCTAATACTGATGTGTGATTTACAAAGAAACTTAGCTGCAAAATATCAAGTTCATTGGATTATTTCCATTTATTTTTATTTCCATGGATGTGAATTACTATGTATCCTGAGGTTCTACCGAAATAGTCAATCAGGTGTCTCAAATGTGTTAGGTTAAAAACTTCCTGGTTGGGTCCAAAAAATAGGTACACTCTTGTAAAAATACTTTAAATGCAGCTAAGATTATAGTTAAGGAGGTACTAAAGAATAGTCCTAACTGTGTGCTTCTTATTCCACAGGGGATCATGTCTTTTGGAGTAAACAGTGAAGTTGTTTAGTGGAGTGGAATATTGCTGATGCTGATATTGCCAGCACTGCTCCCTCCCTCTCTACCTCCTTGCAGGTAAACATCGACATACCTGTGCTGAATGAAACTACTTATTGTTTTGGTCAAGCGGTTACACGCAAGTCCAACCTGACACAGTCTACATACAGCTTATTCTCCATTTGCTGGATGACGTAGTGCCAATGGCACTGTTTCGACAAGATGCTTTAAATGTTACCTATTCATTGAATGTGCTATGTTTAATTCTTGGGAGAGGCACATGACACTAGCAAGGTAATAGCCATTAACTAGAGCTACAGAATGATTGACCAAATGTAAGCCTTTATCAATAAATGACTAAAATAGAATTAGATTATCAAACTTGGAAATGTAGAGCAGACTTATAAGTTAGTAAACTTTATCATCTTCATAAACCTAAGGAAACCTTGTTCCTTGTATCAGTGGAACCTACGCCCTGTTCATCACTCAAATGGCAAATGGAAAAATGTCATCCTAAAAACATTGTATTTTTTTTCTCTTTGTTTTAGCACCTCCCTTGAGTCCACAGGAGGGTTTGTTTGCAAAGACCTCACTGGATTTTTTTAGGGTAGCAGCAGGGAGCCTTGTGCTCCTGATATGCCATTTGATCGGGTCACGCCGTCTCCCTCAGAACTTATCATTCATAGGCAGAGATGTGACTCAACCTTGGGCCAGAGTGGTGGAGCTGCAGGCGTATCTGTGGACGATATGATGCGTCTCTGAGGACACTCAGGCACCAGATGTTGGTTGTGACATGTGTGCCAGTGCTTAACCACTGCCAGCTTGGCTTCTATTCTCTACCTTCACACCACCTCTCCACCATGCACTGGCATTATCATTCTCTTTGCTGCAGGTCACTGGGTTTGCATCACATTGGGCTGTGTTGAACAGGAGTGAGCCAAAAAGGCCTTGGGCTGTTTTTCTCTCTGAATTCTCTTAATTATTCTCATTTTCACTCTGAGCTTTTCTCTGTGACTTCTGTTTTTATTTCCACGTTTTTTTCTTATAGTCAGATTTCATTTCAACCACTTTTTCCTGTTGTATTAGTCTCCTTGTCTTTGTGTTTGTTTTGTTTTTGTGTGCCCTGTCTTTCTTACTCCACAGGCATTTGTCCTTTCTTCACTCGTTCTCCTCATTGGGGGGTTGAGTGACAGGCTGTCCAGGCTAGATGCATGGGGTGTCTGTTTGAGATGACTGCTGTGGAGTCTAAAGTACTTCCTCACTGTTAAGCAATCCCACTGACAGCCTGGAATAACACAAATCCTGCAGACTCCTGAGGCCTTCTGGGAGTAGATGGGCAGGGGAGGAAGCAAGGGGTGTTGAAAGAACTTAACCCTCCTGTCAAAGGTTTTAGCAGTTTGAAAATGTCCACATCATCGTATACATAAAAATAAAAACATTGTAAAGTATGGTATCTGATAACCACAGGGGAATGTGAACACTATTTGTGTGTTTATTCTGCTAAAAGTCAGAAATCTGACACTTAGTAAATGTTATTTATATGACGCACAGGTTGATTTGATTTCATTTCACGGAGGGGTTTTGACTGAATTGTCACCTTTTTCTAGCCAGATCAGATTCATAATTCGGTAGATACAAACACATTATGGATTTTTGTCAGTGAAGTAGAATAGGCTCTCCACACACACTGAGTAATGTCAAGAATAATAAACTCATTTTTCATAACAACAGGTAGATGATTAAAAAAATGATCAATCTCATTTCAGTGTGAAAATTACTAACATTACACCATTAAAAGTTTTCCCTCTTAAAAAAACTTAAAAATTCACAAAAAATAAAATGATAAAAAAGCAGAGGCTTAAAGTTGCTATGTTAAATATTGTAAAGGGTACTACTTATTGGCACTGTAGGAACCAAGTTAATTTGTTTATGTTCATGTTTTGTCCTCTATTAGTCCTAATACCAAAACTAGCCACAGAACTCCACAAGGTTAAGTGCCTGAACTTTTTGATTTTAACTTGTGCAAACTCTGGGGAAATAACTTTTATAATAAAGAAGCTTTATAAATACGAATTAATTTATTACCTTCTTCACAATGAACAGTGGCTTTGTTTTGTGCTTTTGTAGTGTTATTGGGTAAATAGTAGAGACTTTGATTTGAAATCAAGCTGTTGTCCCACTTAAAAATACATATGCAAATGTTTGACAACAGGCAAAGATATGTTGAATTATGGGCAGCAGGACAAACTGAAAAGTTTTGTTATTAGTTCTTTTGACTAAGGATGTGATGGTCTCCTCTCCAAATGTCTCCATTCCAACTTAATTTTTTATATTATTCAGTCTTTTTCTATAATTTATGCTACCACCAACCTCTCATCTGAACTCCTTTCTGAATTCAAGCAGCCTCATTTTCATACTTTTTCCTGACCTTTTAACATGTTCCTCTGGGTATCTTCTTATCTTCCTTACAAGTATCCCGATCCTTTGTAACATCTCTTTGCTACCTTGTGACATAGCCAGCCGTCAACATGCTCTCCTCTTTCCCCATATGCTTTTCCACAGCTCTAGCTACCTACCCTACTCTTCTGTCTTTTCTACTTGTTCAGGCCTGAGGGGATGAGTTGAACATCTGTGCATCCTCCCCGTGTGTCAGGCTTCTCCTGGCACAGTAAACCTGTTCTCCTCCTGCTCCTAGTCCTCCTTGTATTTTACAATGAGGACATCCTGCTGTGACCCTGTCACGTCTGATTCTTTACAGCTCAAACATGGACATGGACTCTCCGTTCTGAGGGTGCACTAGATTTACTTGACTTTGCAAGGGATGTTTTTGCTTGCATTCCTGTGTGGCTCCATTAAGCCTAATGAGCCCCTGTCAGTCTTCTCAAGGAACGAACAACGTTTTCAGCCGCCAAAACAGTGACTAAAAGGTAATGGGGAATATATGCTTTCACTGCTAGCCTGCGAATCCTGAGAGAAGTGAGGTCTCAGTTTGACATCTTGCTGCTTTTTTAAGTTTTACTCATTTATTTGAGTACCTTTCTCTCCTCTTCTTCTCACCAGCAGTCTCTTATTTTCTTTCTTTGGAGTTAGCTGTTGCTCCAAACACCTCCTTGACCCCTTGAGCATCAGGAGCGTGAAAGCAGGAGGTGCTCAGTAGGAAATTCAAGCTCTCCTTTCATCCGTCTCGAGAGAACGGGCCTGAGGCTTCAGAGGCGGATGCAAAAAGGAAATGACAACCCGGGGCGATTTCAAACTCAAGAAGAAGAGACTGAAAATTCCTGCAAATGCAGCTCCATAACAGCTGTGGACTACAGAGTGAGGGCTCCAGGAGGGCTGAGGGAAACCTTGATTTCATCACACTTTTCCCCACATTGCGGACCCATGAATGCAGCACGGGGCCAAATGGCAGGAGTGAATAGCTGTCCCTCAGGTCGCAGGTCCTGCTTCACGCTGTTTTCGCCGCTCACTGCCAGCCAAAGCAATTTGTCTGGCAAGCACTTAGCCAATGTGGCGCAGTGGGCCACGCAAGGGCCATTGGGAGTTTTTGCAGCTCACCTCACACACTTTCTCCCTCTCTTTGTGTTCATTTTCCTCCATCACACACGTCCTTATCCATCCATCAAAAACCTCCCTTTTCTTTCTCGTTCTTCGCTGGCGGTTATTCAAAAAAAAAAAAAAAGGCAAAAAACTCAGTGGCAGTTTATCCAGGCAAGGGTGTGTGTGTGTGTTCAGCTGGTTCTTCTTGGTGGGTTGTGGTAAATGCTGTTATCTGGGAGTTAGTGTGTTTATGCACATGTGTTCGAGTTTGAGAGTGGGAGTGTGTGTGGGTGTGTTTGTGTGTGTGAGGCATCCATCTGTCTGTGAAGGCAGTGGCCCCCTTCTCACAATGCAGCTCTTCCGAACACACAGATAAGATGCAGCTGATGAAACAGTTTTTGATCTCAGAGGGTGAGGATTGCACGTGTTGTCCATTATTGACTTCCTCATCCCTGAGCCTCTCTTCCCCTCTTGTCCTCTTTCTCTTTTAAACCTCTGTCTCCTCTACTGGGTGATTGTCCTCCTTTGTTTTCCTCTTTTCTTCTGTCTCTAAAGCCTTATTCACACAAAAATGCTAAAAGATTTCCCCAAAAGTTTAATCTTCTTGACAGCACACTTCAATGTGGTCAAACCTTTCCAAGTACATTGACTACCAAAGTCCTGTTTGATTGACAGCTGTAAGTACTTCATACTGCTCTGAAGGACTCTGCTTTTGCCCTGGCATAGTTGGAGGAGGTGGGCTTCAGCTACAGCAGGATGTTAAAAAAACACGCTAATGGCTGGTAATAGAGTTTGTTGAAGGTGTATGCCTTTTCATTTGTGCGATTAAAAGTCTTGACTCAATCATCAGATGAGTGGTAATTAACATACAATGCTTGCAAGCAAAGCTCATTGCCTCAACCCCCCTGCCTGCTCACATCAGCCTGCCCCAACCTCATGTGGAGAGGGCTGGTAACAGCAAGGGTTAAAATTTGACCATTTACATAACTCATACTCCCAAATGTGGGAAAATAATCTGTTTTGTGTTTGTGCATAAAAATATCATAATTAGAAATTTGAGCGCCCCTCTATACTTTAATATAACCCATCTGCAGCCGTTACGCTTTAGTGTTTCTACCTAAAAACGCAGATATGTTATTATCCAGGGGGCACACACAGGTGGTTATGCTGCTCTGTATGAAAAATTCTGGATTGATCCCACACCAGAGGTAAATAGCAGGCAGTTCTAGTATTTGTATGTGTTTGCTTCAATGCGCTACAGCAGACACAGTAAGTGCTATCAGGGCCATTCAGATAAGGTGACATGAGTGGGCCACCACAGAAAAAAATGACAGCCCACTGAAAACCTTTTTATGATTCAAGCCACTTAGACTGCAACACTGGGGAAAATATCATATTTTAAAGTGAGAGATGTATCTATGTGCAAGCAACTTGAAGCACATGTGTGCATTACCATATGCCTTATTTGGTAAGTGCCTTAATTCTCTGGCTTGTATTGGCATAGATTGGGTAGTAGTTTTGTTTATTTGCGATGTTTGGATAGGGCATAATAAGGTGGATCCTAAAGTGAAAAATTTGAATTTTAACCATAAAGCAGTAACCACCTACAGTAGACTTACCATAAGCTACTGGAGTGTGAAACAATTGCTATGCAGTCATGCAACTGAAAGCTATGGTTGAATCACTGCCTTTTTCCACATCTCCTAATTCCATTTTTTGCACAGATCAAATGTTAAGGTCACAAGTATCTGGCAAACTAAATGGGTTCATTGTCTAAAAAATGTTGGTATAAGCCTTTGGAAAATATCAACAAACTATTGGACAAGGAAAATTTAATTCATGAGTCACTGCCAAAAAAGTAAATGTTCAGTGCTAAGCCTTTTATCTTTATTACTTGTTTGAGAAAATTCAAGACCTAACCCATTGATTGAGTCACTTTAGAAAAAAAATGCAATCTCTCACAAACAAATTCATTTCAATAGCATTAAAGGGATCTAATGTATTTTGCTCACGCACCTTCATTCTCTTCCCTTTCTTTTGCAGTCTGTGTTGTCTTTGGCTCAGCAAACACTCTTCCTCTCTAATAATCTCCCATTTACCAAACAGCATCCCTCCTGTCCTCTCACCTTTTTCCAATTTAATCTTGTCTTTCAACAAATCACCCTTTTGTCCTCAATGAAAGCATTCCATGTGTCTTAAATTACTCTGTACCCCCCCAGTGGTGACCTTTATACCTCAACACAGCCACTTTCATTTCTCTGGAGCTTTGCTTTTCCCCGCAGAAAGCTTCCCTCCTTCTGACTTCTTAGGAAATGACAGAACAGACACTGGTGGTCCCAGAAATTTTTAAAGGTGAGTTATGTGAGTGCTGCTCCACACTGGCTGTCTGTCAAAGTCTCAACGGGAAGTATGTCAAAGCTTTTTACTGAAAGCACACACACACACACACACACACACATACACCCACACTCTTTTTTCTGAAAGAGGACATGAAGTGAAAATCTCTCCACTTCTCACCTCACAGTCATGCATGTCTGCCCACACACGGCTAACACAAATAAAACTTCTAATTTAATGGTAAACTAGGGTCGAGTATGGATCCAGAGATGCTTTTTCTAACCAGGGTCTGCATTTGACGGCAAGTTTGTAGCCAAAAAAGAAAGGTGTAATAAAAAGACAGTAGTGTTAAAGTGATGGCTTGGGTTTCGATAAGGTTGGTAAAAATAAGCTTTCCTAAGCTTTATGAGGACAGAATCATCCTCACTAGTATCTGGGCTAACTCGTTTGCATTATCTTTGGAATGAATTCAAAGCTTTGTTAAATAATTCAGCACAGAGCAAAGACAGTGGGGAAAAATGGAAAGTTTGAAAGAAACAGTGAAAGGAAGCAGCAGACATTTCTTTTAGCACCGTCCTCCAATGGTGATTTGGTGGCATTGTTCTGAAATGAAGTGTAAGTGTTGTAGTTCAACTGTGTCCCAACAGTTTTAAAACTGTGTTAAATCCAAAGTCAAATCCAAAGGCCACAGCGGTTTAAAAGTTAGGGTAAAATGACCCTGTAATGGCAGAAGATACAAAGGTTAATTCAATACCAAGAAAGTAAACTTCTACCATTCACCTAATTGAATACCTAGCTGAGATTTGCCAATAATTCTTCATTATAGAGGGAAGAACATATATTTAGACTAATAATTGTATACTGATGCCTAGTTATGCTCTAAAAAAGAGTGAGTGTTCTTAGCTCTGTGCTAGAAAGTGACATGGCCACAAGTCCTTCACCTTCTCTAGAAGAAAGCCTGACTGAGGGTTGCTCAAAGTCGGTGTTTCTCAAACTGGGAAAGGTGACCCCCAAGTGGACGCGACCACGTCATGGGGGGCATGACTTGTCTGGGCAGGGACATAGCCATGTTGGTGCCAGGGCCCCCTGGAATTTTGATTGGCCACTGTAGGTGCCATCAAAGGTATGCTATTTTCCATGTCAGAGATGGGATTCATATAAATCAATTTGGACCGTATAATAACAGGCTTCGGTTGGTTTTCTGGTAAAAGTTATTTCATGTGGAAAATTGTATTTTGTTTGTGAATCTGAACTTAAATCTTTTGTCAGAATCTGAGTTCTGAGTTGCCAATTTGTTGTTTTATCCTTTTAAGTTAGGATGGAGTGAAATATTAAATTCATAGTTATTTATGGAAATACAAATGGTAAATAAAAACTATTGTTTTCTGTTTACATACTAATAATTAATGGAGAAATAATTATCCACATGCTTTCATGTATTTAGAATAACTGTAACTTTGCCCTTAAAGTGGGGCAGGGGGCACAACAAAATATTCATCTAAAAGGGAGGGGACAACAGAAAGCACTGAATAGAGGTGCAATGGTAAAATTGTATTGCAAGAGTGTAAATCAAACAAACCAATGGATTTTTAAAATGAAGTAAAAAATGTCTGGCCTAAAAAACCTCAACGAAATGAACTACATAATGATAAAAATATAAACTTTGGGCTGCATATTTGAATAAAAGAATCAGTCCTTCAAATTGCTGCATTCTGTCTGATCATTTAAGTAGGACAGAGGGGGAACAGAGTGAATGCCAACATCTACGGGACATCTACTCAGCAAGTCACCTGTTAAGCTTTTAAAGTTGCGATCTAGAACTATTTAAAAAAAAGGAAATGGTAGGAGGTAATTTAGTTTTTTTTCCAAACAGCAGGAAGGAAAAGATTAATATTGCAGCAGTAAATACAGAAGCAGAATGCAGCCACATGAAAAAAGAACATTTGCTTTGCCTAAGTTAATGGCATCATTATCCTAAAATTACAAGAAATGTCTCTGTTGATAAATGAAATTCTGCTCTGTTTTTTTTAAATTAATGACATCATTATCTTCAAACTGAAACACGTTTTTCTTTGAAAAAGAAAACTCTGTCCTGTCTCTCTAAGTTAATGAATCTATGATTTTGGACTCACAAGTTACATTTTTGGAAAAAAAGTCTGCTTTGACCAAAAAGTACAAAGAACTAATAATTACACTCATATAGTTAACTTAAAGTTTTAGACAAAACTGTGAGCATCATATAATTATGTTACTGCTGCACGAACAGTTTTTAGTTTTGTGTAATAAGTTAAACCAAAATGCTACACTTTTGACAGTTGACCTGAGAAAATGTAAAAAAATCGGTCTTAAAACGCACACCCACATCTTGTTGCCGGTCCCATTAGTTAGTAAAATTAATTTGAGGTTAAAATCCATGTTAAATTGGGAAGGTTAAACATAATGAAATTACCTAACAAGCTGACATACAGTTACATTATGTTAGCTCCAAAAATGGAAATTGGATGTAGAAATAAAGCTGTAATTAGGATGTTTTTAAATGTAACTTCAAGAAAAGTTACATTTTAACGATTACATATGTGTGTGTGTGTGTGTGTGTGTGGGTGGGTGGGTGCGTGTGTGTGTGTTTGTTTGTTTATGAACTGTGAGCAAAGTACATTACTGCATACCTGATTCTTATAAATTGATTCATCCCTGATTTTCTGTAAAGTAATAATGAAGTAGCTATTCTATGTCTGAGTAGAAATCATCCGTGGACTGTAATTAGACTGAAAAGCTAATTACGTTTTGCCGACTCTCCCTCTGTTCTGAAAGGCAAAGGGAAGTTTGAGTGTTTTCTTAAAAGTATACACTGTTATGTCTGTGTTGTACCTGTTGGCAGGTGTGGAGAAAACCCCCAGGATTATGTCCCGGCCATGCATCCTGATGATGGGGCTGGTGGAGTGCAGCAGGTTAAAGTAAAAGTGCGAGTCACCAGGAACGGAGCAGTTTAGACGAGCTTTTAGGAATGACGTCCACTGTTTTTCCAGGACGCGCTGCGAGCCGCCTTGATCGCGTTTGCACACCCGGGCCACACGTGACACCACCACCTGGGGCAAGTCAGACACACAGACTTAGACACGGGTGTGGAAAATGTCATAACAAAATGCAAATCTGCAACATGCTGACAGCCGTGTTTGCATAAGCTTACATATAATTCAAGTGATAAGCAGCATTCCTAAGCTTTGGGTTTTATCTTCAAAAGAGTTTTTAAAACTCCTTCTGCAGAGTGATTTCTAAAGACTCATTTTCATGCTATTTTCAATGCAGGAACTTCTTTTGACGGATCACTGTTTGGTAACGTTAAATTAAAAATCAATTATTCATGTCTGTGTAACTCAAAATCCCTGCTTTGAAAACTCGTATTTGTTTAGAACCCTGATACTTTGTGAGCATCCACTTACTCTTATCTCTGTACACATGTCAAGGCCAGAGACCTGTAGCAAAGAATTCAACCCATATCTGAAATTATTAAAGACAGTGGCTTCTTAATGCTGACATTTTATTTTCTTGGGAATGTGTCTTCAGCTCAACTAGATTACAAAAGGGCTTTTCTCTGGTTAATACAGACATGAGTTTTTTGCTCAGACTTTGATTTGTCGGATTATATATGCAGATAATACATATGAGGTTGAAAGGCCACTGAAGCTGAGGGAGAAGATTTGTATTGACATTCAAATAATATCAGAAGAGAGATATTAGAAAGCTATTTGCTTTCATGGTGTACCAACACATTCAGATATGGACTAGCAGCTCCTTGGTCTGAATACTAAAAGCTCAGAGAAAGGAGAGAAGGAGATGTTTACATCAGATCGGCTTCAATACCTTCTCCAGGTAATTGAACTCCATGGCTATTTCTCTGAAGAAGAAGTAGATGTGAGGTCCCCACTCCACAGCACTGACAAAATACGGCTCTGTAATGTGTAAAAGAGGGAGAAAAACAGAGGCGAAGAGGGTTATGTGAAGTATGGATGGATCATAAGAGAGCACATAGCAGACAGTCTCCATTTGGCAATGTATCATTCCATCCCATGACACCGAGGTAACACGAGGGCAGTGAGAACGAGGCACAGGCCATGTTTAATTTCATTACATGCTGAGAGGGGATTTCACACTAAACAATAAGCGCATTATGACTCCCTGATGTCTCGGAGAACTCGCTTTCACGCCATGCATTCGTGGCCTTTACACCAAGGACTGGCTACAAGCACTTTTGTGACATGTTATGTTTTTACTGTTTGCTGCTCCTGTAGATGTTTCTCACTGTGTCAGCGAGCAGTAACAGTGAGCAATGTTTGACAGCTCTGTGTCTAGTTAACTGGACACTCAGCTGTCAGACTGCTGACTCAGCATTCTGCTCTGAACAAATGTATCGATCCTGTGTGCTGTTAAGAGATGCAAAAACAAACTCAAAATACCAGACAAAAACATCAACAGACCACGCAAGGTTTTTGAGAAGATGCACTTGAGAAAATTGCACACTCGCACAGATATTTATAAAGACAAAAACAAACACATTTTAACAAGCACATAGAGTACAAGCACACACACACATACACACCCACACACATACATCTGTACCTCTGAACCACTTGGAGTCGTGCTTGACGGTGCGTAGAGCGGGACTATCCCCAAGGCTCCGGTAGATCACTGCATCAATGGCCAGGAAGTCTGTCACTGTGGCTGTAAACAGATTCCCCTCTGAAAGACACAAACATAGACAGAGACGTGTGTTAGTAAGACAGCCTGAAGGAACAGGGGCTGACTCGGACTTTTAATTAATTGGGATGGCCTGATATACATGCACATACAAATGAATAACATGTACGTAGACCTGGACTCTAATACTACAATCTGTTTATGAATATTGCAAATTATGACACATTACATCCTTTTGAGAAATATTAAAAAAAAAAAAAAAAAGAAGGCAGGGTCACATTTTCATGGGTTTTGTTGTCTTCAGCTGTTCACATAGACAGGATGACACGTCCTTTAACTTATATAATAAGTATGACTTGTGGACCTCAGACAATTTGTAAAATTGTTGGGTACATCAGTGCTTTAATCCTGTGCAAAATGACCATGACTGGGATATGTACAGTACAAATATTAGCGCAAAAAAACATATCATATTTATGAATAGACAGAGGCCCTTTGGCAGTAGTAATCCAGACAGAATCTGCATCTTGGTAATTGGAATTACTAAGTTTATTATCATTATTATTATTGTTTATTGACAGTCAGGTATTTTCCAGCTCAATTTTCATAGAAAGAAGAGCATTATAGAAAGTAACTAAATGTGTTCCAAGAGCAAAAACCTCTGCAAAGGCATTTCTGAGACTATATGCCCTGTCTCACATTGTTAAGAAATCCATGAAAAAAAATTCCTGGATCTGCATCATGATTCGGATCACCACCAAAATCTAATAACTCCTTTCCTGTGCAATTAACAAAATTCTCTAAAAATATTATCCGAAAACATATTATCTCTTCGGCAGAGGTAGTAAAATAAATCCTGAACCATGAAGAGAATTTTGTTATTGTTTTTTTGAAGGTATTTCTGTGTTTTTTCTTACATTTTATTACACTGTACTGCACTTTAATATATTTATAGCAATCCTCCATATGCTCTGAACCAGTTCTATCCATATTGCTAATTTTAACTAATGAATCTTATTGATTCATATCTCTGACCTCGGTCTCTTACTCGCAGTTCCTCTAGGTAAATAATTGCACTGTTATTGTATGGTCAAATAACTGCTGTTACCTTTCACATTGTCACTTTAATATCACTGTCACTCTACCTTTTCTGCACAGCACAGAGGGCTCAGTTGTCCTGAACGACACTTACTCTGTTAATTTAGTATTTTAGTATTTTAGTTAATTTTGATAATTGTAAATACCTTCTATTTTGTTTTTTTTTATCTCTATCTTATTCAATGCATGCTACTAACCGTGTACTTGCCCTGCACTGCTGCAATACCTGAATTTCCCCTCTGGGATCAATAAAGGATTATCTTATCTTAAATAACATCCATCTATCCATTATCTACACTGGAAACACTAACTTACACACATCTGCTTATCTTTACTTTTAGCCTGAATGTATGTCAGTATCATATAACTTTAAATTTTATGATTAGTGTGTTGGTTTGGTGGAGTTGGTAGTAACATGTGCACATTAAACATGAAGGCTCTTAGCCACATGACTTCCCCTTCTCTCTCTCCCCATTCTAAATCTATCCACTGTCTCTCCACTATCAATAAAGGATAAAAATGCCCAACAATATCTTTAAAAAACTGATCAGTACAAGTATCAAGTAAAATTCTTGGTCTATAATCTGCGACACTTGGTATTCAACTAAAAGTCTTGTTGATCAATGTGTGGCTATGCGCCATTGTTTATTTGTTTCACAGCAGTCCAAATATGTTGACAGGTTCAGTGTGGTAACAACTGAAATGGCTGAGTAAAATGTTTTTTCTTTTTTTGTTTACCTTCAAAGAAATACTCACAGGATCTTTTTAAGACATGCATTTTATTTTGTTTTGGCAGAATTGCGATTTGCATTGGTTCTATGCCATATAAACAACACTCAAACTAATATTAGATAATGGGATTATTGCTAGAGGACAGCAATGGCTCCCTACAGTAACATGAACAGAACAACCAATTTGATCACAGTAAAGTGTTTAAATCGAATAAGGCAAATCAGAGCGAACAAAATGAAATTCATAAATCATGATAACTTCTTTTTGTTGAGCTTGCCTGGAGCATAAAAGAAAAACTTAAAATACTCATCTAAAATGATGACAGGAAGTACCATATCTAAATATGTCAGGACACAAGGGCGCTGCACTGAATGCTTCAGGTGATGAAAAGAAAATGGACTACAGCAGAGGGATGCTTACCTGCAAACAGGGCTACGTTGGCATGTTTGGGGTCATAAGGGCATCTTGCCATCCCACTGACCGGGTCTGCAATCATCTCCAGAGTATCTCCCTGTAAGGACACAATCACACAAACATCATCAAAAGTCATAAATCACTAAATTAAAAAAGATAAGTGATTCAAGATATTATTGGGTAGGCAGACAAAAAGCTTAGGAAGTTAAATATCAGTGTAAGCAGATATGGATACTTTTGCTGATTTTTCCCTCTGATACATTGGTTAAGTAAGTTTGTGGAGTTTGAAGCAGAACAAACAGACTTTTCCCAGCTGAAGTTTTTATTTTTTTTTCCATCTTCAATTTTAAACTTCAGAGTAAGTGATAAACAGTCCAGTGTGACCTGCCTTTCTTGAGGGAAAGGGGGTATCTCTGTGTAGACAGTTGGCAGAATGTGAGACCCCACCCTATATAATGTGAGAAAGTGTAAGCTCACTTTGCCCGGTGTTTTGTTGTTGTTTTGTTTTTCTTTATTTCTATTTTGCTGTACATATAATTTTGTTGGACCCCAGGAAGAATAGCTGTAGTCCTGCTGCAGCTAATGGGGATCTTAATAAACAAATAAACAAATGAACATACTTCTGTCATAGTGCAACTCACCAGGAGTAGTTGGAGAAAACTGGCTCTTGTTAAAGAACCATCTGGCAGGACTTTGAAGCTGATGCTTCTGTGCATTAGACCCTTCTCTTTATCTATTTCTACATGCCATTCACAACCTTACTTCTTCATCGCTTCCTGACTTCTCAAAGTACAAATCAGATTGATGATCAAAATGCTGAAGCTGAAGTCAAATTTTTCCCCTGAATTACTAAACTTTCCAGTGACTTCCTCAGATTCCTTTGAAGTTGAGGTCTGAACAACAGCTATAATACATATATTTGTGTAATTCGGGGGGATTTTTTCTTTTTTTTATATTTCAAGCAATTCGTTGGTATTGATGCAGGGAACCACTCTGTGCACCTGTTGTTATATGAGAAGAAGTTATTACAAACTGAAAATGAGCCCCACAAAAAAGGGCAAAGCTTCACTTTTGCCACAGAGATTGAAAACTAAAGGGAAAAGTACATGTCCATTCCTATCATGTCAGACAGACTGTTTCACATATCCATGGGATTTATTCAACCAATCCATCTGGTCAACTGTGAGGGCTTCAGAATTGAACAAACTCCTTAAGCAATGTTCAGACATATTGTCAATAGTAACCCTGATGTCACTTGAATGTTAATTTTTACCTGAGTTTCCTTTTCAGGTCCTCTGAAACTATTTGCCTGTTTTCTGCTTTAATTTTGACTTTTTATTGCTGCCCTCATAAATCACTTTGTAATTTTGATTTTTTAATTAAACTTTTCTTCAACTTGGAGGACCTAATTGAGATTAAGAGAGTCATTAACAAAAGTCTCCTGGCAGATAAGAGCAGCAGCATGTTAACCAAGTTGCAGACATATATCTACAAACACAGAGCAACACAAATAAACCAATCATTTCAGTCAGAGCAAAAAGTCATCAGATTAGCATCTACAACCAAATGCATTCTCCTATAACACATTTAATCTATTCTTAAACAGATTTAAAGAGACCAGCTCTTAAAGCCATAGCTTTATTCAGCAGCAGATTCCAGTTTGTGGGAGCAGCCCATCTGCAGTGGTTTGAAGCATTTTAAGACAAAATTAAGGGACAACAAAAGTAAGTTTTGTTACTCAGTCACAGAGCAGACAAAATACTGTATGTGTTTTTCCCATGTAGCCAGCTTTTGTTACACCTGAAGTACAAGCTAACTTTCTTAAACTCATCCAAAGCAGATACAATACTCTACACAGTGAAAAACGAGACACAAAATATGTCAAGCACATTCCTTTGTGGGTGCTGTATTTAAAAGGCACTAACAATAAAAATACAAAGTGGCATATCCATCAATCTTCTACAGCAAACCTGGGGCCAGGTCATGGAGGCAGCAAGCCAAGCAGGCCAGCCTAGACTTCCCTCTCACATTTTCCAGTTTCTCCTGAGGGACTCCTAAGCATCGCATGGCCAAATGAGATATATAATCCTCCAGCGAGTTCTGGGTCTGTCCTGGGTCTCCTTCTGGTTGGGTGTGCCAGGAAAACCTCCACAGGAAGGTGACCAGGAGGCATCCTAATTAGATGCCTGAACCACCTAAACTGACTCCTCTCAATGCAAAGAAGCAGCGGCTCTACTTTGAGTTCTGGTTGTCTGAGCTCCTCACCCTATCTCTAGGGCTGAGCCCATTCAATGAAGATAGAGTGGTAAATCGAGAGCTGAGCCTTAACTCCCTCTTTACCACAACAGTTCAGCACAGAGTCTGCAGCAATGCATGCTGCACCAATCCACTTGTCCATCTCTCGGTCCATTTACCCTCACTCATGAACAAGACATTTGAACTTCTTCAGTTGGGCCAAGGACTCACTCTCCAACCTAGAGAGAGCAATGAACTTTTTTTCTGGCAGAGAAGCCTTGCCTCAGATTTGGAGGTGCTGACCCTCATCCTTGCTTGACACTCAGCCGTAAACATCACCAGTGCCTACTGCATTTGTCCCCAGATGAAGGCTCAATATTTCACTTGTTGCATAGCTTGTCTATAAATTGGTATCTATATTGATTGAGAGAATTTGGAATATTTTCATATAAGATATCAACAAATGGTTGTTCATCCCTGTAAACATAAATGAATCTCTACCGCCATCATGAAAATACACAACAAACAGAGCAGCAATTAGGGAGTGTTACTGTTAGAGCAAATTTAATGATTCAGTGGTGGCAATTAAGCCCAGGAGGAACAAGAAGAGAGCCACAATCTCATGCATAAATAAAGCATACACACACAAGTGCACAAACAGCAAGAGGGCCATACATCCATGCTAAGTCACTCATAAGTTTTCTTTTTTCACATATTAAAATATATTTTCTGCATTTCTCTGTTATGCACAAAAACATTTTCAGAAGCATATTTTATTCTATATATTTCATAGATGTCATTCTATTAAAACCCAGCTATAAATAAAACAGTAGCTAGCATCACTAACTAGTCCCTGGAGAAACAGGTCGCCTCCAAGGCAGAGACAGGTGTGTTACACTCTGTAGAGTGTCATTAGCCGCTGACAGATAATGGGCCAGGTACGTCACCATGTTCCGCTGTTGCACTACGTTTGAAATGTGAGAGACTGAAAATAACACTTATCTGAGAAAGCCTTTGATTGTGAAAGCATTTTTTCTCTCTCACTCTCTCAAACTCAAACCACCTTCATCCCCTGTTTAATATTCCTGCAGGATGATATGAAATCAGCCGAGCTGCAGATTAATATTTATGCACAGCTTCTCCTCCAAAAGTTTTGAAATCGTTACTGTAATTGAACGAGGCAGGGTTTGGTCGGGAAGTGGAGCACGATCCAGCTGTGTGATGAGAACCTTCAAACTCTGACAGACATATTTTGGAGAGGGTGGAAAACAAATATAAGTCTGTGTCTAATTGCGTGAGTCAGGTCAGTTTGCACGTACACTTGTAGCTTGAACCCTGGCGTCTCTTTAATTTGGCCTCCAGCTGGGGGATTGCTTTTGATCCCTTAAAGGAAATCAAACCAGGCAAACAAGTCATGTCTGCACCCTAACTCCCGAATACCCTCCTCATCCTCCTCTCCTCTCTTTGTGTTCTTGTTGATTATCCCTCTCTGAGTCTCATTGATAATGAGCTCTGCAGACCCTAAAGTTTACCAGCTGAGAAATAACAACTGTTTTATCTTGCAGGAACAAGGCACTGGACCGACATGGACAAATAATTCCTTAGGAGGAAGTCAACACTGTCTGGAGTGCTGAACAAACAATGCTAATCATCCCATAAATTTTCAGCTAAATAGGCATGTTTATGTTAGGCCTTTGTTTGAGGAAAGGCAGGGGTGTCCAGACTTTTTCTCCATCGAGGGTCACATAAAGGCAATAACAGGGGAGGCTGGGTCACTGATTAGCATCTCCTTCAGTGTAATAAATCGAGTAAAACCAGTACAATTAAGGTATTGATATGATTTGAAATTGGATTTGCTCAAATAAAACAAATTTAAAAAATGCATACATAACTGCTGTCTTTAATAATTTCACAAATCAAACTGTCAATCATTGTCAAAGATTTTGGGGTGGCCAATCATATTTCAGTAAATCCTGCCCCAGGCCTGTTATCTTCACATTCAGACACAAAACAAGAACATACTTAACTTTAATGCCAAGGTTTGATGTTATGGGGCTAAAAGATAGCTAGCGCAGTATAAGGAGAAATGGTGCATTGTTTAACCATCTAACTCAGTTGTAATGTGGGCATGTGCAATAGTCACTGTGCAGGACATGAGGCAGGCCAGCTGACAGTTGACTTTTCCCTCTCTCCTCCTCTCCTCGCATCTCTCCCTCTCCTGTTCCTCTGCTCTTGCTCTCTCCCCTCGACTCTGTCAGAGACGGTCATTTTTGTTGGCCATAATGCAGGATCGCTAAAATTAGGGCAACCTCTTGCTTCACCGTGACTCTCTCTCTCCATCTTCTCTCTCACTGGTAGCCTGGCTTTGTCCCTCCGCTCCGGCGCAGTGGGCCCCTCCTGCATCAGTTCTGGGCCCCCCTACCCTGGGCCCGTGACAACAGACCCGTCCGTGCCCCACTATCGGCGGGCGTGCATGAGGGGTCAGTAAGACAGAGGTGCATTGCATTGCCAATATTATTTCATGGGAGACAAAAATTGCGAATTTTCTTGTTTCCTTAGAGGGGTAATTTG
This sequence comes from Cetoscarus ocellatus, assembly GCA_037902135.1. NCBI lineage: Eukaryota > Metazoa > Chordata > Actinopteri > Labriformes > Labridae > Cetoscarus > Cetoscarus ocellatus. Next base: position 50,479 of record JBAMNC010000607.1, read on the forward strand.
GGACTTTTGAAGTGGGGCTGTATCAGGTACATGGCAGTAGCATAAACAATAACACAGATCAGCTCTGCCTCTGTACAAAAAGAGTTGGCATGGAAACTCAAGCTATGTATTACTGCAGATCAGGCCCATGCAAGGCTTGCTCTGTGCCAAAGAAGTACTGAAACAAAGAGGTTTACTAGAGGGAAAAAAAGTTGTTGTAAATGTGTTGAATGTGGCGTGCAATTGTTTTCACCTGAAATTCTTTAAATAGGAGGGCTAAAAAAATAAACTGCTGAAATGTCACAGATAAACATTTCAGGGTTGACTTTAAGTCATATTGAGTTAAATGGTGTTCAGTATCAAAGTTATTTTTCAGTGTTGATCCTGCCTTTTTTTGGTTACTCCCTTTTTTCCACTAACCTGGTCCGTTAGTATCCTCTCTTATCTCTTAGCCTCAACTGTTGTGAAACACAGGACAAAGAAAGGCAAATTACATCTCCTCTTGGCTAATTAGCTTAATGTAGAGTGTGAACTCGTGCCAAAAGCAGTACACACTTTTCACAAGATGACTGACTTGCTGCCAAACTTAAACACTGCTATATGCAAGTGACTGGGGCGCTCTAAGGGAGTGGGGTATATGTCATTCTCTCTGATGAGACTCCTACTATTAGATTGACTTTGAAACTACTAAGATGAGGTGGAAAAATTACACACTATTGCCTTAAGTAAGAATCTCTAAAAAGAGGCATTTGTCAGGACACTTTCTGTCTTAAAAAATGTCGTAATTACTTCTATTAAAGGTGCTGAAGGTAACACAGTCACTCATTATACAGTAACACTGGCAAAATAGCTTGAGTGTAACTGGAGTGTTACACAAAGGGCTGCTCATGTAGACCATCACTAATTTTGAACATTGTTAGAAATATTTAATGTCACAGGCCACAAGAAATGCAGTCACAACTAAATTTTTAAGAGTACAAAGACACATGTTGCTCCACCCGCTCTTCCCCAGCATGATGTTTGCCTTTCTCTGTGAGTATGTTTGCTTAAGCTGCTGTTGGAGGGCTGCAGAGTGTGATAATCGAAGTGCAATGAGGTTTAGATATAGAATCAGGAAATTTGTTAAAAATACAAATAACAAAACCATAGTTTTCCCCTTGAAATTTTAATTGTTGTAGATTAAAGACACTGCATTTATCTAGTAAAAGCTTCTTAAAAAATGCAATAAACAACACAGGAAAAAAAATTGTTACATGGCATTTCCTCCCGTATCCTTAAGCCATAGTACCTTTGTAAATTGGACCCTGAGATGGAGCAGATAGTATAGCAAACTAGAAAGCACTCAGAGAGTGCAGACGTCCACCAAGCGCCACAGTTCCCCCTATTCGTCATTTGCACAATAAATATTAGTCTCACATTTATTTTAACTACATTTTTAGATTCCTTGACCATGAAAACATACCATTAGCAACTGGATTCATAATGATGTCAATATTAGTTCAGCAGTTATTCACGAAAATCGAATTTTCCTTAATGGCGGTTTTCTTCTGGATCTAGCTCCCTAGCTTTTGAAGATACAGCAAATCCGTTGGCACCTTCCAAATTCCACAATGCCTTGGCTATTTAATGGTGTTTGTTGCGTGTTTATAGCTTCATTTGTTCTCTTCCTATGATGAAAATTCCGAAGGTCCCCTATTTTTTCATATTCTGGATCATAGTATCCGGAATTATTTCTTTATCCGGATCAGTCTTTGATATACTGTAGAGCATGTTAGAAACTTGTCCTGTATTTTTTTCCCAAGTGCCCTGACCATTATTTGTGGAGTTATATGCACAAATGTCAAAAATGGCCCTATCTGCCAATGTTAAAGAATCCTTTAAAAAATTCCTGGATCCAGACAGAGATCCAGATCGCTTCCAAAATCTAACCATTTGTTTCTTATCCCAATCCGGACATTCCCTGAAAATTTCATCTATATCCGTCCATAACTTTTTGAGTAATGTTGCTAACTAACTAACAGACAGACAGACAGACAAACAAACCCTCCCAAAAACATAACCTCCTTGGCGGAGGTAATGAGAGCGATCCCTGCTATTTGCTGCAGTAATCTTTTTGCCTCATTTCATTAGTCAAGAACAAACTTCAGGTGGACCATATTTGATTTGACTCTGCTAAATTTGCTAAGAGCCAATTAGAAAGACCATTGGCCAGCTGACCATAGACTGGACACCCTTGGGTCACAATTAAATCTGTCGTTGACTTTGGACTGACAATACCATGCAGGTGTTAAGAGATATAACCTTTTACTTACAGTATAGTTGGCACAAAGCGGATTGAAGGCGTTCGTCCCGCACACAAACAGGCCGCCTTGTCTGCTGAGCAGCACCTTCATGAAATTCCGACACTCATCCTGCAAGAAAGAGAGAAATAAGGAGATCTTATGAAAGAGAAAAGGATAAAACAGGTAAAATGACAAAGCAACTACAAAACAAAAAACATTGGTCTACTTTTCAGGGACTAATTTTTCAAAATTGCACTATGAAATGAAGCCTATTTAGTTGCCTGATGTGTGGAATCATTAGACCATTCATGGCTTTAATCATACTGATACAGTCCAAGCACAGCCTGCACAATGGGGGTGTCTACCTCATCTACACACACTTTTCTCTGCCGTTGACTGACAGAGGATAATCCAAAGCAGCTCCAGGTCTTTAAAACAAGCAGCGCATTCAAGGCTAATTTCTGCACTGCCAGGCGTCAAACTGCATAAAACTTTGCTTAATAACAAAATGAACCCAAGTCACACTTTCTTTTCATTTTGCCTGCTCATACTTTGAAATGAAAAGTCATGTAAGCACCGCAAGACTTAATAGCTGCTGTGCCCCACAGTGCCAAAATGTAATAAATGTTGGTATAGTCAAACTAAGAAAAAATGACTTCAAGTTAATCTCCTGTCACTACAAAAGTATAGCGTTTCAGTGTGTTTACAGAAGATATGACTCAACGTGTGACCTATGATAAACGCTTCACTCTGCTAATTTTAATTCATAATGCTGCAGCCAAAGCACTGGTTTCATTACTTTTGCACTCACTGTTCAAACCCTTTAGAAAATTCATTTAGCGCCTGTTAATCCAATGCTTTGCCAAACTGTTTGACTTGTTAATCTATTACTTTGTGCTCTTTTTCACTTTAGGATCACTTGAGGAGGCCAGATCTTCAGCCTTAGAAATAATATGTTTTAAAACTGTAAGGACTGATACAAGAATTGGATATAGCCTTAAAGTAAAACAAGAAAAAAGTAAAAAAGGATATGAATGTTCAGCGGTACAATGGTATCATTGACCAGTACCTTGCAATTCAAGTTCCTAGCAATTCTGTGTTTGAATGCTTTTATTATGACTGCTTTATCAGGAAATAGGCTGTTGTCAGTAAAAGCTTTTAACAGGACAGCAGCATGGAAACAAAAGACGCTAGATTCAGTTACAGTCTATGAAGTACTGAGAGCTGGACATTATGACTTGTAAAAAACATCTTTCTTTGATTTCATGCATGGACACGAGTTAAGTGTTGCACCTTCACTAGAGTGTAGCAGTTGGGTTGCAGCAATTTAGCATGCATTTGTTTGCATTAACATGAAATCCCCTTTAATGCCTTTAAATTTGTAATACTGTTATTTACCTACATCACTGCAAAATGCATAAAATGCACTGATCCATTTTTTTACAAAATACTTCCCAGCTAAACTTAGCAATTAGCATTGAAACTACTATACTTTCAGGTTGATTTATATCCAAAACAGACATTTTTCCCTCTGAGTTTGAGGTCATCACTGACAGGTTAAAGTCTGCTTCAAGGCAACAAAGCTTCAGATTTAAAAACTACTCCATTTTAATTAAACAAATAATAGAGTAAAGTTCATTCAGCTTGAAATCAGTGATGGAGAAATTGCTACCACAGCAATGATAAACTAGAACTACTGGTTATAAAGTCCACTACTGCTTTTGCCAAGGTCAGACCACATGATTTATGAAGGTATTTTGGTCAGACCTGACAGATGAGGGCTTCAGGACCCATCTGCAACAAATATTGGTTGGCTTATCTCCTGTGGCATGTCATCCGTTTTTTTTTTAACCCTTATCTTACTAGGAATATTTCCATTGAGACACAAAAATCTAATTTGCAAAGGTGTCCTTGCCAAGACAAGCAGCACAGCGGTTTCACACAAATAACAAACAAAAGTTCGCAACACACAAATATTTCATCAAACAATGAATCAGCATTCAGGCAGATGATCCCTCATTCAGTTTTTAAAATCCTCTCATCTAATACAATGATCTAGTCAAATGTCAACAAAAAAACATGGTCTGGGACGCCTCATGGTGATTATTTTACCTCTTAATTTTTTTTCCATTATGTCAAAGACATTGACTGATACGAGCACAGAGCACTCCACATGCACAACTATCATGAATGTAAACAAACCAAAGTTAATGCCTTAGATATTTTATTTATCAATGAGACATAGGAAAAAGTTTGCATATCTCTGAAAACAGCATCCCTGAATTTAAGATGTGATGAAGAGGAACTGCAAGGACGGACTGAAAAAAGGAGAAATGTTGAAAAGGCATCTTAGTACCTTGGCACTGCTAGCATTTAGCATCAATCTAGCATATTGATTTATTATGATGTTTATAAAAGCAAAATGTAGTTTACATTATCAATGCAGCAAGTTTGTGTTTCTTCAGTGTCACCTCACTGTTTTCATTTGCTATCACATCACTCATAATGTGCGGTCGGGTACAACATGTGGCCTTTCATGCTTGTTGATCTCTTAATCTGAAACAGTGGCCATCTTAACCAACAAATAAACACTTTAAAGCATACATATGCATAAGCAGGTAATAGTCTCAGTCCCTCTCTGACAAGCTGTGGCTCAGCAGTACTCAGGATGAAACAGCATCTTGTCAGCTCCCAGGCCAGCTTCCAGATGAAGTCCACTGAGGCCTCAAACAGGCAACCATCCGATTCCTAACACAACTGCCTACTGACTGAGCTACTGCTGCTGTCAAGGATTCAGAAACATGATGGTTAAGGCTAGGGCTGCTCAATTATGGCAAAAAATCATAGTCTCAATTATTTGAATAGATATGAAGATCACGATTATGAAACACGATTACTCGCTGATTTAAAAACGCGCAACACATAGTTTCATTGAACGTCTATGCTTTTGAAACTCTTTTTTTGATATTAAAAGAATGGGCATTGCATAGAAATATACAAACATAAAATACATAATAATAATGCTAATAATAATAATAATAATAATAACAATTATGAAGGAAAAAAAGCTTTACATGTAATACGGCAAGACAATCATAGTTGTGGGAGGCAGTTATTGAAATACAAATTAAAATTCAAGTAATTGCCCAGCTAAAGTCGAGACTTCAAATGTTAAAACTGTTGTAATCCCTTTGTGTAAATGTTCAAGTTAAGATACATTTTTGGAAAAAATGGACAAAAGCAATATTAACTTGAGACATACAGTAAGTTCAATGGTTAATGTGTGGAGCTTTTAATGAAACAGCTGTACGTAGCACTGCATGCCTCTGACCTATCTGCTTTCAGATAGGTAACATATTGAAAACCTGCATATTCATGTGCATTGTTCCATTATGGTGTCCCAGAGTTACAGATTGGAGTGTGTAAACTAGCCTGCAGATTGACATAGAGTTGTCCCATTAAAAGACTAACATAAGAAGCAATGTGTGGAACAAGTAGTTAGAGGGGCTTTTGTTTTGTACTGCAAAAAACACTCAAACATGTATGTATACTTTCATATGTATGTTATGTATGTCTTGTATGTCCTTTTGTATGTTATGCATGTAGCATGTGACTTTTTAATATCACGTATCCTGTAAATGAAGAAATTACATTTAAAGTAACATTGTCAAACACTGGGGAAGTTGTTATTGCTACTCCAACCTCTTATTTTCAATCCAACAGTTATAAGTAATGCAATAACAAATAAAAAATCTATTCACATGTAAGCAAAGCTGTATGTTCCTGTTTTCAGGGGTATTAAACTTAATTTTATATTATGGTCTTTGATTTTAAACAGCCAATAATAATGAATAAGTACAGGCAGCAATTCCTCTCTACAGTGCCCTGTGTGTGTCTGTGTGTGTGTGTGTGTGTGCAGGGAGTGCTGATGTACAGTTTATCATTGATGAGAGGTCGCCAGCAGCTCCTCTCCCCAATTACTACTGTCCCAGCCAGGATGGCACCAGCTCTGCTATTCACACGCACAAACACATACCAAAAGCACTCACACACACACCCACACACACACACACACACCCACATCAATACATGAACACAAACACCAGATGGGGTCTACTTCAAGACCACCATCACCCGCACTGATGTCATCAGAGAGAGCAGTAGAGCTGGATCTACGGTGGTGAAATCCGATTTGTCAATGATAGTTATTGAGCGTGTGTGTATATGTGTGTGTGTCGGACAGATCATAGGGGTACACAGTGATATGAGAGCAGAGCGAGTGTTATTCCAGATGCTCCACCCTCCACCCTTCAACCCCTCCACCTTCCCACTTCACTCCCAGCAGGATTCTCAATTTCCAACTGCAAAAAAAAACACAGGAAGAAGGAAGTGTTTTCATGTGTGAGTGTGACGAGTGTGATGAGTGTGTGTCAAAGAGCAGGAGGTGTGTCAAGAGTGAGGTGCTGATTTCTAGCGGTGCAGCACTGTGTGACACAAATCTATGTGTGTATGTGTTATTCCCACACATACAGCATGTGCTCGTATTTACCTCGCACATATAATTCTGCATGTATGTTCTAGTGCTGAGGAATATAGACCCTCAATAATTATTATCTGAATGGCAAAACATGATCTATTTCTTAAATCAGATGATGTATATCTCAACATTTTTTCCTAGTGAATGGCTGGCAAGCAGTCCAGGGTATAATCATCTTGCTCACTGTCAGCTAGGATAGGCTCCTGGATCCTGTGACCCAAAAAAGACAAGTGGTATAGATCAGAGGTCCCCAACCACTGGGCTGCACTCTGATATCGAGCCACAGAGAAACAACAACACTTTAATCATCGACTCTTGTATAAGAATGACGGGATCCTCACATATCCGCCTGTGTAGCTTGACTGCTTGGATGACTGGTCTTCTGAGTCTGTCATCACTGTGATGAACAAAAAATAACTTGAGATGAACTCATGGTTAAACCTTGTGCTCAAGCAATATTTCACCTGTGCTCTTTATGTAGTAAATATATGTCTGTACAATGTGTGAAATTGGAGGACAGTCAAAGCACACAAGAGCACTCAACTTCCAGATGTGGAGGGAAAATATTCAGAGGTAAGAAATACCGTAATTTCTCAATTATAACATGCACTATTTTGCTTTAAATAAGCTCTAATATTTGGGTGCGTATTACACACGAGTACAACATCGCCATTGCAAGACATCTGATACAAAAAGACGAAATATTCTCTTTCTCTGGCAAACACAGAGCGCTGCCATCTTGTGAGCAAGGGGATGCAAAATCGCTGCGCTGTGATTGGTCAAAGACATCAGCATGTTGATAGCTGCTCTCTGATTGGTCGGTACACTACGACTGAGCGTGCTTGGGCAGAAATCATGTAATTGCGCATGTGTGAAGCAAAATGTGTTTCTATTTTTGAGTTGTCTGAGAGAGTAAGGTCTGGGCAAAATTTGGGTGCATGTTATACTCGAGTACAGTGTTTGTACACAAGCAGTCAGCATCTTATTCACACTGTTTGTACTTTGTCAAAGGGTGTAACAGTTCAAGTAGTTACCTTCTCAACTGGGGACTTAAAGTCAATTTAAGCAGCTGATGAAAACAGAGTGAGTGTTCATAGATGTTTCTTTAATTAAGGATCAGAATCAAGCACATGGCTCTCTCTGAACCGGCATTACAGTGAGATATACTCTGCACAACATGTGTTTGTCCCAGTCACCGCTGCAAACAATTAAATAAAATAAATAAAATGATAATTCTTTATTTAGACTTCAGTTCAAGTAGATTACCTTGAGGTAAAAAAAAAAACATTGTACTTACTATGAAAAATCACTTTCACTGAGCTCTAGGCCTTTATTTATTTTTCAATTAATTATCAATTAATGCACCAACTGAATGACGAATTCCACCATTTTGTCACAAATAAATGTTTTATTTCTGCATTCCGAGCACTATAAGCCATTTGGACATCAAAGAAATTAGCAATAGTTAACAAATCAGCTTTATGACATTTGCCTTCCACTTCAACTTGATTATCCCCTTAGGGAAATTTGCTTTGCAGCCAGGTAAAAAAAAATAATACACAGTCACACCAAGTCAGTCACAACAACAATTTTGCCCCAAGAGGGACTGGACACAGAGCTGTCCAATACAAAGTCTATCTCCACCTAATTTTAAATCCCCACCCCCCACACACCAAAATAAAACCACCAACCAAACAACCCCATTTCATGTAATGCTCCGTCTAGGGGTGGCCTCCTGCGTGGGGAATACGTGACGTGAGTCGGTTAGTTCCAGATAAATTTCATTTTTCTGAAAAGTTAATGCACTTAAAAACATGTATAGGTAGCGTACTCTTGAACTGTGGTATTACTTTTTGATGGGAGTTCTTGTAGGCGGAGAAAATACCCTTTGTACTTGGTACAATACTTCCTGTTTGCGGGTAGTTCTGCGTAACAGACTCTTATAGACTGTGGCTTACTGAGGGAGAGGAGAGAACTTTCTACTGCATCTAACGTACTTAGTGGCCATTTGGAGCTCATACAACCCCACTTCAAAAAAACTCAATTCAAATATATACAACAAAACAAATTCAGTGTACCTCAGGGTGACTTATTTGTCTCTACCACAGCATTTATATAACAATTGAATTATACATGAAAAACACATGCTTTGACAGCAAGCTAATCACGGTCGAAGTGGGGCTTTCCTCCTGCGTGTGGTGACGTCATTGACCTGTTTTAATTGGGTCTTTCCCTCCTCCACAGCCAATCACCTGCTGAAATGCGATGACTTCAATCCAATAGGAGGCAGGGACGGGCCCACCTAATCAAACAACCACACCTCACGCACACATCCATTCATATCTGGGGCACACCAGAGATCCCTCCCAGCGCAGGAAACAAAAAAAAAAAGGTATAAATAAAAAAAAAAACTAAATAAAATATAATCGTATAATATAACACTCAAAAAATATATTGATAAATCTTAACAACTCAACATTTTGTCCAGCCTATGCACCAGTGTGCATCACAGCAAAGATTCATGCTCTCGTGTGAGAACTATTTGCATGCTATTTGTCAGTGGGGCTGCAGTCTGTCAGCTTGGTCAGAGCTGTAATCACAAAGCCCAATGAAGCACCCTTAATAACAACCCCACCCCACTGCCAGATTCTTTGAGATGGGAGCCAAACCCCTGCACCCTTGTTCTCATTTGGCTGAGCATGCGCACATAAAATGTAACATTTCATGACTACAAGAAGAATACAAGGGTGAGATCATCCCTTACATTTCCTTCATTGAGTATTGATTCATGTTTGGACTAAATACACATTGCCAAAATCCTTTCATTTGATATAAACATGCTCTGCATTAACCCATATTCTATTTTCTGCAGAGCAATTTGGCACTTCTGTGTGTTCCTTTATTCAAAACACAGTCCAGTTGATTGGATTTGTGTTTTACACATTTACAAAAATAAAGTAATTACAAAGGATGAAGGACAATCTTGTATCAATCTAAATGCAGTACATCTTGATTCATTTTTTTACTCCTCCTCCTTTTCTTGATCTCTAGACTCCTTCGCTCTCTGGGCAGAATCCAGACAAAACGCCACCTGTGCTGCCTGGCAAGCTTTCCCTGAGACCCAGACGACCCCAACCCACCTCCTCTTCCTCCTCCTCTCACTCACAGTGGCAGAGCTCTGAAAAATTCATCTGCAGCACAGATGTGTTACACAGAAGCTCAGGTCTGGGTGCAAATATGCATACATTTGTGAATGGAGGGAGGATTTAAAGAAACATGAGTGAGATGGAGTGTGGAAAGGTGTTGCATACTTGTGTATGAGCATGAGTCTTAAAACACCAAAACAAATGAACATTTTAGCATTTCCAGTTCCACAGGATTTTTGAATGAGCTTTTGAATAGATGCCTAAAATAAAGTCCAAGGTAAACAAAAATCAATGATATTTTTTTTCTGCAACACAAAAACACTTGGAAATGCTCCACTTGTGGATTTTCAAGCATTCATCAACGTCCTACAAAAGGCAGTTTCAAGCATGGGGCTAGGTAGGACTACAAAGTTTGTCAGGGACAAACAATGTTAGATTTGTAATTCTGATTTGTAATCATAAACACTAACCTGATAAGGTCACATTAAAAAAGAAAGAGGTAAGAGTAGGGAAAGGGACAGATACGATTTTATTAACAGATCAGGACATCACACTATGGGCCAGATCTACTAAGATCCCAAATTACGTGTGCAAAATTGCCTGTGCAAACATAAATTAGTGGGCATGCTGCTGGTGATCTACTAAGACTGCGTGTGCAATTGATAACAGTCAATCCTTTAAATAAGGATTTTGCTTGTACTACCAGCTGTCACCATGGACAGTTTGGAAGAGCAAAGTGGCCGTAAACAAAAAATGAAGTTTGAAGCCATGGAGTTTGAGGCAAATAGACACACTGGTGAACTCCAGCAGAAACATCTCTGCGTTGCCAAAAGAAATGCCATTTAGGAGATCTATGAAAAGCACACAGCTCAGAACTGGAATTGCTGGATAGATGATATTTCTCTACTATTTTTATTTCTGACCAGAGGTTGAGGTAACCTTTCTTGCTGTCCGTCATTTTGACAGACGTGGTCGTCACTTTTTCCTCATGCCATATTTTTATTCGTCATTTTTAATTTTCCTTTTCTGATTCTAATTTAACATAATCTAAATGACAGCATTCACATAGTTACGGACAGTATACCTGTCAATATTGTTGCACTTTACCAATCTAAATTTTCTCTATATGCAGTAGGTCTATAACATTACAGAATGTACCAGTGAAAACTGGGCAGGATTTAAAATATTATTAATATCTCGTGTGAATTTAACTTAAAATGTTCGTGATTGTGTTTTTTTTCCCACCATATTTAGTGAACAATTAGAAAATGAGAAAATGGTACAGGATCAGCACTGTGGAGAGCGCAGCAAAAGCTCTCAGCCCTCTTGGTGAAGGTCAGCTCCCAAACTGCCTGTCAGACTGCTCCGCTACGGACTTAAAACAGTAACTTGTGTCTTTACCATCTGAATGAGACACACAACACTACGTATGACACCAGCTTTGTGTGGAAATACTTCAAAATTTTAGATGAAAATGCAAATTGTGCACTGAGCTGGAGGGATCAAATCCACTGGACTGATGTTTGTTGCAACATTTGCCCAAAGTTTCAAAAACACTGTATTCATACTTGATCCAAAACACATCTGGGTGATATCTGCAGCATCTGATGGATTTACCTTCAGGCTGTGGCAACAAGAGCTGCTCACTGAAGAAAGACACAGGAGTGTGACGTAGTCAGCCCTGAGTGACAAACAGAGTGATTTTTACATAGACTAAATGTCCTCCTCCATGATGTATTAAGAGCACAAAACAGTGAGAGTTTACTGTGTCTGCATGACACCCTGGATCGTCCCTCTTTTTCCAGTCCATCATAATGACAGACCGCCTCCAAATCCGTCATTCATCCAAAAATTCAGTCAGTGATGGAAAATATTTGGTTAATGCTGTTTATGACAGTCAAAACATGTTGACACGCACATGGAAGATTCTCTCTCTCTGTCCTGTGCCACCTGGCTTTCAAACGTGCTAAATTTAGATGCAATAGTGCACAATCAGTTACGGGTTTGATAAATCGCATTGCTAAATGATTACATTTGCATCCCCTCCTCCCAGTAATTTGCACATTCATGAAGGCAAACACGCTAAATGGACTGCGCATGCTATTTTGCTCATTTGACAGATGCAATCCTGACTGCAACCTGTTAGTAGATCAGCTTTGCGTGTGGTATAAAGTTTGCGCGTGTTTTTATACACGCAAACCTTTAGTAGATCTTGCCCTCAGGGTCTTATTTGACACCTCGAAGCACGTTGTCGAAAAGTGCTTGGCACACAGTGATTTGGGGCTTGTTGGTCTATATTTTGCTGGTTTGCTATTTTGATTGATTCTTTATGTCAAGCCAGGTACAGGGTGATAAGAGGATGGATTTTGTGCCTTGATTATATGCAAGTGTGTTTTGGGGCCAGCAGTCACACCCATCAGTGTCAGCTCTCAATTCCCTCGAAATCAATCCACACCTGCCAGCCGGCATTTTGCTGTTTATGTGGTAGTTCATTGTTTCAGTCTGAAATCTAATTCCTCTCCTTTGATTGTGTCACTTTACTCATAAAACTGAGGGAATATGATAATGCTCAGATAAAAGTGCTTATTTTTTATTGAAGCATTCCAGAGCACAAGAAATAACCAAAAAGATGAGTCAGACCCTGAAGTGTGGGCGTAAAAGAGCAAAATAATAAATTAATTATTAAAATCTCCAGAGAAAACCGACAGAATCACTGTCATCATTTATTTTCTTATTTTTCCTGCAAGAATCACTGGTTTAATTCTCTACTGCACATGTAAAACAAAGTGGACAGTCTATATTAATATTTGTGAGGGTAAATTACTATTAGTACGTATGCAAATAATATAAATGAAGCTTTGTGTTGCATGAGCATCTCTACATGTGTGCGAAGGTGTTTTTTGTTTTGTTTCCAGGAGTCTCACCACTGTCCACTGAGAAGTGCTTTAATAAAGCTGTCCTCTCTCTTAACCCTCTGTCTCTTTATAAACTGAAACAGAACTTTTACACAAATGCTCATATATCAAACTTTGGATTGTGTGATTTGTTGTGCATCCTGTGTGAGTGAAACAAGCTCAGAAAAATGTGTGCTCAGACCATGTTTGGGTCCATCTCCTTAAAGAACCGTTAAATAACAGACACACTGTTCCACAGACTTAAGACTCAGTCATATCATATCGTGCCTTCTCAAGGTAGGAACACACCAGCTTTGCGCCTGACTACTCCTTATTTACAGACAAACAGAAGCACAGACAGGAATGCATAATAATACTCTATATTAACAGCATGAGCTCTTAAAAATGATAACTGTGTGCTTCAAGTGAAATGTAGAAAAGACACCTGCATTTATCACAAAAAAATCACAAAAATCATCACAAACCGTTTTTTTTAACATGACAATGAGGTCACGCTACTTTGGTGGTCTCAATAGTCACCAGATCTCAGTCCAACAGGGCACATTATTATGTGGGAGAATATTTGCATTATGGATGTGTTATCTGCAGTAACAGTGTGATGTTGTCATGTCAATATGGACCACAATCTCTAAGAAATGTTTCCAGCAACTTGTTGAATCTATGCCACAAAGACTTAATGCACAAGACAGTCCAACCAGGTACTAGCAATGTGTCCCTAATAAAGTGGCCTGTGTGATATGTTGCAGAAAGAAAAAAAAAACACCAGATTTTTTCCAACATCATTCAACCCTTCTGCTTTGCATTAATGATAACTATGCAGCATGTTTCTAATCAGCATCTTGGTCTTAATGCTGATGTTGATAGCCAACTATTTTTTCTCTGCAGATGTTGACAGAGCAATTGCAAACATCACCACTTGGACATCCTGAACTGACTGAAAAACCCACACATGCACACATGAGTAGATGCTAGAGCATTCACATAAACTCAAAGTGATCTCACACGCGCAGTCAGAAGTTCTCCTGTTGCTACAAGACATCTGTTCAAAACAACCTGCAACAGTCGGATACCATTAAAGCTTAGGGGGGCTCCACCTTCTGCATCTGCTTTCCATCTTTTAGTCTTAAGCCTGGCATAATAAACAAGCTTTTTTAATTTGGCCTAAGAAGGGGTTTAAAGTATGTTTTAATGATCCTTTTTTAAACCACAAACATAAACGGATTTAAATTCTACCTGCAGCTATAATTAGCATGCCCACGCTAGGCTGAACAAAAACACAAAACAGGTTCAGAAGTTGTAAAAATCTTCTGCTCATTTCTCTGCTTCAGGAGCCAAAAAGCCTATGTCATACTCTAATAAAACAGAAAAAAGTTATCACGATGACCTGCCTCAGTAGAAGTCAAACAATAGAAGCCATCTAAGGCAGTACATCAGGGCTCGTATCTAGCAAGCTGCTCTTCTAAATCTCCAAAGTTTCCATTACATGCCTGGCTGGTCCCTTGATGTTCAAGACCAGAGGGAAGACAGCTTCGGCACTGCCAAAGGCCACTGAGCCAACCCCCCCAACACACACACGGACTCACGCACACACACACCCACACACACACACACTGTATACACAACACACATTCAAAGCTTTGGCGAACCTTCCTCTTTGCTCATTAACAGCAACCTTGTCATTTCCATAATAATCCCTCACGCACTATGTCTGACTGAAAACAGTGACTCCCCATGACAGCAAAAATGTGCATGTTTTATGTGTGTGTGCAAGTGGGTGGAGGATAAATTAACAGCAGTACCAAATTAGCAGCAATGTGCTGATCCGAGTGCTGCGGTCTTACTCAGCATGTAAAAGCTAATCCCTGGCCCTGTGCTACACTTCATCCCTGTTTGATGGTAATTTTGAGTGAACACACCACAGGCCACAAACAAACACCCTGCACAAGAGAAGGAGGGAGGGAGGGAGTGAGAGAGAGAGGAAAAGAGAGTGATAAGAGTGATTAAAAGGAATAGCTTTACTGCAAAATTTGACAGTAAACTCCAAAATCCTTCCTTGGGAGGTAACATTTAACAGCAAGTGATGATCACGCAGCTAAATTACATTTGCCCAATTATATCTTGACATACATTTAGGCAAAATTTGATTAACAGTAGACATATGTGCTAAGTTGGGTTAGAGACCTTTGACCTGTTGCCTTTATAATTTAACTTAATAATAAAGTCAGAACAGAACCTCTTTTATTGACAGAAATTCTTTGTAATGTCCTTAAGATATCACATTCATCATCGAAGGATGATCAAGAGAAAAAGTTAACTTTGACCTCTGGAGTCTGAAAGACCATCAGCTATACTTATTCTTAAGATATCAGATACAAGATATCAAATTGGGATCAATAGGGATGATCATCGGGCCAAATGACCTTGATATTTGATCCACTATTATCTGACCGATTCATCCTGAAGTGGTAGAAGACACCTCTGCGAACTTTGACGGAAATCTCTCAAAGCATTTTGGAAAGCTGGGTTCACATGCAAAAGATGATCATGTGACCAAATAAACCTTGATCTATGACCTACAAAGTCCAACTAATGTATCCGTTATTCATAGTAAACATTTGTGCCAGCTGAGAAGAAAATTCCTTGAAGCACACCTGAGATATCATACTTACAAGCAAGAGAAGAACATGAGGCCCCATGACCTTGACCACTGACGTATAGCCTACAAAGTCAAATCAATGTATCCATAGAACAAAATGAATGTTTCTGTAAATTCTTCGTGTTTTTGAGATATTGTGTTCACAGACAGAGGGACAGACATAGAGAGGAAAGATTCGCTGATAAACTGAAAACAAATGCCTTGTGCCCTGTCTGCTGTTGGCCCAGAGGCATTAGAGGAAGAGAGAAAAAGCAGGAGAGCTTTTCCAGGTCAGTCAACCATGTGGCAGCCTCAGTGGTGGGGCTGAGCTGCAGCAGGACCTACAGATCGAGGGGTCGGCTGATCTGCTCTCCCTGGTGGAAACAGACACACACATAAACACACATACCACCAGCTTAGCGTAACCACAACACTTAACCTGAATCACCCCTGGTCATCTCTGTGACTGACAGCATGCTGAGAAAACAGTGTCACATGTGATTAAAGCGTGTGATACTGTCTATACGCTTTATTGTTGTGACATGTCTCTGTGTGTACGCTGGATCGTAGACAGGCCAACATTAATGACTGTATTTTTATATCTATATACACATGTTTGCATGTATATGTACACTATGCAATAAAAGTTACTACAATGCTCCCTTAAAATAATTCATTTATTTTGATGCCACTTTATATCCTCATTTTATTACCTTTTATTTAATTTAGGCATTTTTTCTTTTAACTCAATAAATCCCTCAAATAAAACCAACCAATTAATCAATCATTTAAAATTCAATTACAATTTTTATGGTCTCAGTTTGGGTAAAACATGAAAGGAGTCACTTGATGCAGGAAAAGTTAACTAGTTCTTCATTTGGACTATGAACTTGGTTGATATTTTAAAACGTGAATGATTAACATGATTTTCAACACTGCATTGGTCCAAAAGCTGCTGCGTATTTATGGACGGTCTGTTGTGCCAAAGCTGTTGGAAGAACAGTTCCTCACATGAGGTAACGTTGCCACCGTCCAACAGCCAGCCTTAATGCCCATACTTGGTCCTAGGTATGAGACAGTGCCTTTAGACAAATACACCCTTTATTTATGTATTTTTAAGGTAAACACTAACTATTTTGAGTAATGTGATTAAGATGCTGAAAGCTCTGTTTCCATCCCATGGTTTTTCTTTTGTTCACACTTAAAAATTACGATCAAAAAATCTTAAAATAATTAAGAAAATAAAAGTACAAAAACCTTCTTTATTCACATAAAGAACTGAGGAACTGAAGTCTAAATGTAAAACTTTTTTTTCTTTCCTAACTATATGTAATCTTCTGTGCCAGTGACAGCCAAGGCCAGAGGAATTATGTTTTTTGTCCGAACAGGTCAAGGCCTTATGAATGCAATACCTTAAAAAGTCTTAAGTTTTCTTCAAACTTTTGACTACAAACTTGATCCAGGGATGTCCCCCATGACAAAAGAATTACTGATAAGATTTTAGAGGTCATATGTCAAAGGTCAAGGTTATGGAGCCCCTGGTCACCCTTGGCATGTGAATCCAATGTTTCAAGAGTAAATCAATGATTTTTCATCAAATTAAGTGCAACTGTCCCATTTGTCATAGAAATCTACTCTTTAGAATTGCAGGTCATGGGTCAAAATTCAAGGTCATCAGTCTCATCAACATTCTGTGCTTGCGAGGGCAATTTTGTGTATGTGAAATCATGGGGATGGTAATGTGGATTTTTTTTCAAATTATAGACACATGTCTGGAGTAGCTAGAGGTTCATGAAAGACTAACTGATTAAATTTTGGTGGTAAAAATAGAAAAGTTAAGGTCACAAGACCTCTTGTTGATAGGATCTTG
Organism: Cetoscarus ocellatus; assembly: GCA_037902135.1. Taxonomy (NCBI): domain Eukaryota; kingdom Metazoa; phylum Chordata; class Actinopteri; order Labriformes; family Labridae; genus Cetoscarus; species Cetoscarus ocellatus. The sequence goes on from JBAMNC010000607.1 coordinate 67,843, forward strand.
TGATGGGAATTTCTATTAAATACTTGCAGTAATTCTCCTTCAACTTTGCACAAGTCTTTTCTGACTGGTGGATGAAAGGATGCAGTGTTTTGATTTTGAGGGTTACAGGACAAAAGTCAAGGTCACCGAGTCTAATTGCCATCTTTATATTAAGGGATACAATATGACCGGTATTGGACTTCCTGTTTAATGCCTGCTTGTGAATGCAACATCTCAAAATACCTGGATTTTTTTTTTTTTTTTTTTTAATTGCACAAATGTCCATTTTGACTCAAGGACAAACTGATAATGTTTTGGAGGGACAAAATCAAATGTCTTTAGCCTCATGATCATACTTTCAATTGAACTTCATCTGCCAAGAACTCCTTGCTGGATTTCAGTCAAGCTTTGTGTCCTCTTTGACTCAATGATGAAGTAATAGATTTGGGAGTTGTAAAGTCAGAGGCTAAGTGACTCGCCACTGCACTTTTACTCTCTGGCAATGTGCATGCTAAGGCATAAAACACCAAGGCAATTGCTCCAGTTAAGTAGTGCAACTGAAACTGAAAATCAGTTGAATGATAACGGAACTAAACAATGTACTGTTCATGACTTCAATGATTTCAGATTCTTTAATTTAGCTGAGCTAAAAAGACTGTTAAAAATTGCTCTTCTTAACTTTATTCAGTTTTTATAGTGTATTTTTAGTAGAAAAACAGATTTCATTAAACTTTTTTGCTCATAGTGTTTTTTTTTAATTACTAAAAATAACTAAAAATAACTAAAAATTGAGTATAAGCATACTTCAGAAAGCTTAAATAAAGATAAAATCAAAATAATATCAATCAGTTTAGAATTGTTTGCCATATTATTTATATTCCTGATCTATTTCATATGTTATCATGATTTAGTTTGTGTACATAAATGCCATTTTTTTGTGGAGAAGTAATCAGTTTAAATTGAAATAGACTTCAGCTTATTCTACATATTAAAGACTTAAAGGTACAATGACAAGAGGAAGAAATAAAAAAAAGTACTCCATACAAGCTGGTATAGTGTCAGTGAGGTTGACAAAGGCTACCCCAGATACAGGGAATGAAAGTGACTCCACATGTGGTATTTCAGAACTGATTCATTTAGGGGCCAAAAAATGTCTCTGAAACTGAATCTTCTGCTCATCCAACCGAGAAAAAGCATTTGGGCTGGACGATTGAAAACCCAGAGCTCCTCTGAGAGCCCGATCAGCGCAATATTGATCAAACAATCTTGCTAAGTGCTGCTTGTAACGATGCCTGGCCACTCTTTAAAAGCGCTCTATATGGAATTGCCTTTGTTTGCATGTTCATGCCACACAGCCATGTTGGTGTGCTGGCACAGAGCCACCTCAGGGGAGCGTCCTAGCCTCTTATCTCCTGCTCCTTTTTGTTTTCATGTGAGGAAAGAGAGAAGAAGGGGACAGGATGACAGAGGAAGATGAAAAGGGTAAACACAGGAGTGAAAAAAACAGGGGAAAGCAAAGGACAAAGAAATGCACAACAGAAATATGCAGGGTGACTGACAGCCAGGCCAACTGTTGCACTCACAAACAATGGTTTGGTCAACATGGGAGATGAGAAAAAGGCAAAAAAAAAATCAAGATATTGAATTTTCAGCATAATTAGGAAGAAAACTATGTCCTTTGTGGTCAACCAGGCAGAAACATTTAATTACAAAACCAATTACGAGGTAGCGGATGTGTCACATCTGACACAACCGCCCCCCAAGCAGAACAGGACATTTCCAGGAGGTGAAGTAGAGGAGAGAGAGACGAGATGGGAAAGGGTGGAGGGAGCTGCAGGCCCATATAAAGACTGCATAACAGATGTGTAAGGAGAGATTTCACCCTTTAATTGTATTCATGTATACGTGGGAGAAAAAAAAAAGCAGATAAAAACACTCGTAAATCATAAATATGTATGAACATACACTTAATGTAATGCACATGAGGGTACAATAATTCCACACACAGTACAGATATAAGAGAACCACCACCTTGAGTGGAACTGTGAAATTTTCATTCAGCTCAACCTCTAACATGAAGATAAAACAGAAACAGGATGGTAAGAGAAACAACACCCTAGCTTTCTAATGCATTTTAACACAAAAACCCTGCTCTACACAGACAATGCCATCACAATATTGATATTGTGACTTAAATGTATAATTCTGGTTTAATAACAAATACATAAGATATACACTCTCTCAGGGTCTGAAATGATAATACTTTCTCATGAATTTTCAGTTAGTGGGGGTGTAGGTATGCATGGAGCATGGTTGCTCTCTGGGGGAATGAGAAGCTCTCTAAGGTACAGGTGCTAACAGTTCCATGGTTGTAAGCAACAGCTCAGACACAGTATACTAAATGTAAGCAATGAAACTTAGTATTCTGGTGTCAAAGAGGAATTAAAGGTATTTTTGGCAACTATAATTTAATGATTTTTATCAATAGGCAAACACTTATGTGCATGAATAGGACACTGAAGGACACATGTATAGTCACTGAAGATGCTTTGTCAATGTTGAGTGTAAAAGAAAACTCAGGCGTCGAATGCTTGCTATCAAATCAAACAAGATGATCAAACCAGAATTTTTATATTTTATATTACTGTACTTGTCACACTTCTCTGTCACATTTAAGTCATTGTGCCAAAATAGTTTCAGTAAGGTTTTAGTTAGGGATGTACATTATTATTGGTTGAAATCCGTATCGGCCGATATCAGCTGAAAAAGTTAAGTATCGGTATCAGCCAATATTGAAATTTTTGCAGATATTTACAGCCGATATATCAGCCACACATATCGGCCATATATCAGTTGGAATATTGGCAAATTACACAAATGTTCAATATTGATGCACCTTCTCATCACTGCATGGGTACATTTAAATACCAAGGGCTTCATTTTTGCAAGAGTTAAAAGCTGTTTTTCTTGTTTTACATCGGTCCCTCGCAAAACTATACTGTAACACTGAAAGAAACAAGTCCATTTTTGTTAAGTACAGAGCTTGTCTCTTGACCAGAAATACCTTTATTGTCGATAATGAATTAAAAAATATCAGCATAACAAATATTGACAAAAATCCAATATCGTGCATATCTGGTTTTAGATAATGACAACAAAAAGTTGAGTCAAGTTTTAAGTCATTACACTTTAGTCATGACTTCTTTTATGACCAATAATTATTCAATCAGTGGTTTTACAGCTAGTACACGTGCCCCACAGCAAGAAGGTTGCTGGTTTGCATGTTGAGTTTGCATGTTCTTCCTGTCCATGAGTTTTCAGTGGGTACTCTGGTTCACTAAACTCGCGCAGCAGCTGGACCAGCCTGATTCAGTGTCTGTAATCATGCAGATCTCTCTTGCCAAGCTCCAATCTACAACATTTGTGCTCAGCCTAAAACAGCACGGCCCAATCAGCATTCTTCAGAGCAGGAAGAGGTAGGAGATACTAGTGAGACGACAGCAGGAAGTGACTGCACTTATAGAGACCAGCACATATGCTAACAGCTTCATCAGCAGCTTTATCAGACTGGACTGCACTGGACTGCACTTGGACTTGCAACAAATAACAACACTTAAAATTCTCTGTAGTAAGGATATCTTTGTTTCACTTCCAACATGTTTTGGAAAAAGATTGTTTTACAAAGTGGCTCATGTTCTGCAATGCAGTAGTGCCCGCCTATTACGTTATCTGATTGGCCCGTGAAAAACGTTGATGGAATGATCGTCCAATCACCTGCCGATATGCTTCTAAAAGGTTCTGCCCTCTCCAAACACTTTCTATGGGCTCTTTCCCAGAAGGACAAGTGAAATACTTTCAACGGTCTGTCTGGTGTGTCCGGTTATCGGTTCACTCCCACAGGTCAAGAACATGCTTGATAGGTTAATAGGTTATTTTCAATTGCCCCTCGATGAGTGTATGTGTAAATGGTTGTCTGTCTCTCTATGTCAACCCTGTGATTGGTCTGCAAGCAGTCTTGTCTCTTGCCCAATAACAGATGAGATAGGCTAGATCCCACCATGATCCTGAAAGGGATAAGTGGCATAGAAAGTTGACGTTTGGATGATGTCTGATTTATATTGCTGGGAAGACAAGATTATTTCCTCTACGAACCACTGTATGAATTTAAAGAGCCCATATCTTGTCTTATCGTTGGGTAATATATTCAATTTCCATGATTACTAGAGCATGTTCACGATTGCTAATGCTCAGAAAATGTTCTAGTTTTCACATACTGAGTACCTATGATCCACCTCTATTTGCCATCTGTCTGAGATGCTCTGTCAGAGCTCCTGCCCCTTTAATGCTCCCTTCCCTCTTATTGGCCAGTTCTGCTCTGTTTGGTTGTCTGGTCTTCTCTGTGGTTGTTGGTCAGTACAGCCCTACTTGGCACCATGTTGTCAATGACTGTACATTCATTCTACCATCTCTGCACTGGGCTCTCGAACCCTGCCAAGAAGGTTGTATTTCTGCTGGTGTTTGTCTGTTTCCTTTGTTTTTTTTGTCTGTCTGTGAGCAAGAAAGCTCAAAAAGTTCTCAACATATTTTGATGAAATTTTAAGGGAAGGTTTATCACGGCACATGGAAAAAGTGAGTAGATTTTGCTTGTGATCCAAATACAGGGGGTAATTCAGGATGATGGAGCCGTTTTCCACATTATTGATAAAAACTTGGCTAACAAAATTGCCTTGGTGGAGGTTTGTGCTCTCAGAGCACTTCTAGTTCATTTTTTTAAATGTACAGTAGCAGTTTACTGCATGAAGCTATCATCACATTCAAGTTTGAAATGTACTGTTGTTATCACTGGGACTCAGTCTGTGGCCAAAACACCATCAGTGCTGATATTTAATAAAGTATTGTTCCCTTACATGTGATATTACCAAACTATTAAATATTGTTATGAAACTTAATCCAGTAGGTTTCATCTTGTTTGCGTCTTAGTTTGATTCTCCAGCAGGACTGTCCCTTTGTGTGGAGTTTATGCTGCATATTCTCCTCATGCATGCATGGACTCCATCTGAGTCCTGCTGATTCATTTATTGGGTTAACTGGTGACTCTAATTTTGCTACAGTATGGTGTGACTATGACAGTGTTTTCTTGTTTATCTCTGTACGTCAGTTCTGTGAATGGCTGGTGGCCTTTCCAGGGTGTACCGGCCTCACAGCCAATTACTGCTGGGATTGGCTCCAGCCTCCAACAACCGCTGACAGAATGAGCAGTACAGATAATGGATGGGTGGATGGACTGTTTCTTAATTGAATTTCTGCAGAATGCACTGTACCATAATACAGAGTAGCTGTTGTGCCATTATCTTAAGGTTGCTTAGAGGCACCCTGCGGTTCTCCTGACAATATGGAGAATGAAGTCAAATTGTAATTAGTGGATCCCTGTACTGTTTTAGTTTTGCTCCATAATAATACAGATCTCAATTCTATATATCTGTTTCAATATCTCAATATCTATAATAAATTAGTGTTACTATTGATCAATTCCTGACAATATCTCGGCATTTGAATAAGCATTCAAATTTTGCATGAAATATGCATAGAAGCTACCTACAGGTGGAAGCTCAGGCACTAAAGTTTAATTTTGTTTCTGTTGGATGATCTGAAAGGGGCTGACTTATGTAGTGGCAGCTTGTATAACCACAGAGTTCAACAGTAACCATCCACTTTTGATGGCTCTGGTTTCCAAAGTAAATTTCCAAAAATAAAAATTACCATTAAACTCAGCTGTTGCATTTGACAGCCAAGGTTCCCAAAAACATCTCCTGTGACATGCTTTGGGTTTGAGAGTAGTATGGTTCTAGTTCAGGGGTTAAAAATAAACCAAGTTGGGTGCTGGTTTGGAGTGGTTAGCAACCAGGCACGTCCCATATACGTACTTCTGCCAGCCCGGGTTCGAGTCCAGCCTGTGGCCAGTTTGCAGAGTGTCTTCCCCTACTCTCTTGCCCCCTTTCACAAGCCTATCCACTGTCACTCTCTCCTATCAATAAAGGCACAAAATGCCCAAAAAATAAATTAAAAAAAAATAAATAAATAAACCAAGTTTTTGAAGAATTTTCTAAAAATTGAAATGCCTACATCAATTTTTGAAAACGACAAGATCTCTGTTTTACAAGTTTTGTAGCAGAGTATTTCAGTAACTGAATTTTGTCTCAAAGTTTCAAAGCCATGGTAAGAGACTGCTACATGAAGAAGAGATGCTAAAAGCTGCTATTCTGCATTCAAATTACATACATGTTTTGTGATGCTTGCTTGTGAGAGACCATAATTATTTTTTCTGTCATCAGCTGTTCGAACCCCTCCCCCTTGAAAACCTGTAACTACATCTTTAAAATGAGATGCCACATCTTAAAGGGCTTACCTTTAAAACATTTATATTCAACAAAGACAAATATGGCGCTATACAAATAAAGATAGATTGATTGAATCTATATTCGGCAGAGACAAATGCGATGACGACAGATTTATGATCTGGGTGTCCATAGGTTTGTCACTGTCATAAATTCTGTATGTATGTAAATGTATGTATGTGTATATACAAATATACATATTTATATGTATTTGTATATATGCATACATGTGTATCTATAAAATGAGAATGGCTTCAGCCTGCTCTATTGTAAAGTGCCTTTAGGTAACACTTGTAATGAACTGGCACTACACAAATAAAGACTGACTGACTGATTGATTGATAGCGACTACGAGAAATGTCTTGCAAACACTTCAGTGGCTCTAAATATACCAACCAGGTGAAGTAATTGTGCAGGAAACACTGCTGATGAGGAAGCATATGGTCATGGCTCTAAAGAGCAAAATTTCAGTATGGATGCACCCAAACCAAAATCCTGGGGTAACTCATAGTAACTCTTAATTAAGTACTGAGCAGTAAAAACTAACTAACTAATTTGGCGCAGATCATGACTCAACAAGTTACTTTAAATACTGCAATTTCATTGAGCTTGTTTCAAAGAAGTGCTGTAAATGACAGCAGCTTTTTTGGAGGATTTTTATTTGTGTTTCTTTCACAGAATTAATGCCAAACACATTCACTGCCAACACTTTCTCATATCTTCAGTGCTTTTTGGAAGGAAAATAATAGCTTTTTTAGTAAGATTTTAGTAAGAAAAAAATGAATATTGGCTTTTAGAAATCCATATTTGTAGTACTCTTGTGGGTGTGTGAATGAGTCTCTGAAGTCCTGTGTGTGTTGGTGCATTTGCACACACTGCACATCCATTCATTTGAGCCCAGAGAGCTGACTGAAAGGACCTGGCAGTGTTCTTATCTCGCTCACATTGCCGTGTGACTCACAGCCTCACCAGGCAGCACAGTCATTAGGGGCAAGAAGACCTTTCATATCTCAGTCAGCCCTACAGCTCTCCTCGGGGCCGGCCAACAGGGACCCTCACACACCCCTCCTCTACTCTCATTTCCTCTCCACAGCCGTGCAGTCTTTCCCTTACTTTCTTTATTTATCCTCCCTCCTCTTCACTCTCACATCTTTGTCCCTTTTTCTCCTCCCTCTATCCCCTTCACCCTGGCATTATTGTTGCCAGTCCTCTATTCTCCATTGTGTTTCTGTCTGGCTCTGTCTCACACAGATTTCATGTCAGGTGTTCTCTCGCTGTGTTAAATAAGTATTTTTTTCTCTCTGCCTTGAGGGGACAGGGCCCATGCATCCCTCCCACACATACACATGCAGACAGTGAAAATGTGCTGTTTGTGTGTGGCACACAGCAACAGGGGATGTGGGTCATGGGGATATCAGAGGTATTCAGCCGCTGGTTGCTGGTGGCTTCTGGGACATTCCACCCCATCTCTTCCTTGCCGCCCTAATTTCCTCAACACCCACCTGAATTTTCTGGTTGCACAAACTGTTTTCCTATCTGATGAAGGTGGGAAAAGTGATATAAAAGGAGGAATGCTTCTGCTCTTATGATCAATGTCTGAGTGTGTGATGAGTAAAATGAGCGAGTACAATGAGATATTATACGGTCAAACACCCTAACCCTCTTTTTGAGCCAGCAGTCATGAACGTTAGGAGACTGGCAAAATGGAACCAAATCCTCAGACAAGGGGAAAATATGAGCTGTTTTACTGTGACTCATAACATCTAAGCTTTTTAACATGAAGGGCAGGTGTCTCCTCTGATTTCTGCCTGATGCAGGTGTGATTTTCATTCCTAGCACTCATGCTGTTAAAACAGAAAATGATCATGCGCTCCTGTTTTCACCCAGGGGTGTGCTTTCCTGAAAATGAGGAGTGGTCAGGTGCAAAGCTGGTGTGTTCCTTTCTCAGAGACACAGAAAATGACTACGCTTTAAAACTCCTTATACCTGGTCTAAAGTCTTATGTCTGCAGAGTGTTTCTAGTAAGAGTGGCACACATCTGCAAGATCAAAACACAGACTTTGTTTCACCCATACAGTGTAAAGTTCATTACATGACAGAATGCTTAGAGAAGGCCTATCTTTTAACACATGCAGGATTTAAGATATATACACTCTGATGACTGTCACCGATAATTATACTCAGAGATAATAAAACAGGCTGGCCATTGTATTTTATGCACACATTAGAGAACAGAGCCAGTTATTCCTGCATTGAAAATGAGAAAATAAATTGGTTAAAGCCAACAGTTACTCAATGATTAGTAAAATGGTCTATTGAAAACATAATGAAGTGTGATTCTGTTGGTTTTAACTGAACTTTCTTACTCTTGTTTTTGATTGTTTCTAAGGCTTTGGGATGTTTCAATTACAAAAGGTACTTAAATCTGTGCATTAACATTTATAATACAGTGTTTTGTGTGTTCACTTTGAGAATAGTGGCACAATGAAAGGAGAGGTTAAATACTCCAGCCGAAATTCTGACCAAACAACTTAACCCAACATGTAAATAGTCACTCAGCCCTGACTGATTTTAAGAAAGTGAGAGCTGACACTGTGATTGGTTTAATATTTGTTACATCCAAAACACACCCACGTAGCAAGGAACATTATATATCATCCTGCACATGGGTTTGTGCCTGGAATCTGCACTGTCAAAATCGTAACTTATAGACCGACACACCCTAAACTGCTGTGCACCATGAGCTTTAGACAACGCATTTCAGTCCATCAAGATCGGGTCATTTGAGTTTCAGTTCATAAGTGATGTAAGAGTAAAGTACCGTTGAAATTATAGATTCATAATTTCATTGAAAATCTCCTCTTAAAGATGGGATAAAATGATATAATCAACCATACAGAATTAACATTTTAATTTATCATCTTGTGGTAAATAAGTATCTTACTATTGGTGTTTTTGTAAATCATCTTTTTTACCTCCATTATGCAAAGCTTTATTTTTCTGTTATGAATTCATTCAAAACTGTGCTAGTCAATGATAACTTAGGGCCCAGTTTTGACAATGTCCCATATGTATGTATACTGCTTATGGCACACAGTGGTTTGAGGCATGTCCATTTACATTTTGCTATCTTGATGCCACACAGCCAGGAGCAGAGTGCAAAAAGGATGGATTATGTGCTCTGCTTTGTGGTGGTGGCTTAGTTTAGATAGTAAGGGTGAATCCCAATTCTACCCCTAAGCTCTCTCCCTTTGTCTTACCCCTTTGTCTACCCCTTACCCTTAGCCCTCTGTTTTGAGGGCCAAGGGGAAGGGATGAAAACACGCTCCTGAGAAACGAGACGCCACTCGATTCCCGTTGCGTCATCACCCAGAGCCGCTTGCTGGCTGTGTCATAGGCAGATGCGACAACAGCTGTAGCTACAGTTGTGAAAGTTAGCTCGTTATAACAACAAATTTAAAAATACGACCAACAATTAAAAACATGATTAATATTTACTTGATGATTTAATAATTACTTATAATTATGCACTGTGTGTTGTTGATACTGAGACAAATGTGTGTTGTTGATACTGAGACAAATAAAAACTATCACCATCAGTGAATCAACTGAGGACCGAGTGGGTTTAAAAAAGTAGGTGTGGCCTTCAGGGAATGAAAGATAGAAAGTGAACAAGATTTTATTAATGTCGTAAACCTTTCTACCTATTGAACTAACGCTTAATCAATTCCTGAGGATCTTCTGTGTGTAAAAATGTCAAATGCATGGCATTCTTGATATTAAAGCTGTTCTACATGGACAAATGCTTCAGGTGTTTCCATCATTGCCCACACTCACAAAGACTGGATGTTGTATATTTACTGATACTGATTCCCTTAGCTCTTTGTAATTGATTTTTGACTGGAGTTGTTTTTTGATTCACATGCCTTGTGACCTGTGATGAAAAAGCACTTTGAGTAGTCAGAATAGTCTAGAAGAGCGCTATTCAAGCTCAAGTCCATTTACTCTAGTTGTGTTTAAGACACACACTCTGTTGTAGACATGTTATATACAGAGAGGCTGAAATACACATGCACATGCACAGGTCCTATGAGCATGCACTAATGGAGAGATGTCAGAGAGATGGCTTGCTGCTCCTGAAGAAACGCTTCTGAGCAGTTTTGGGGTTAAGTGTCTTGCTCAAGGGCCTTTCGGCAGTGCCCAGGAAGTCAGTGGGCACCGCTCCAGCTACCAAACCAACTTCCAAACATGGTTCAGTCAGGATTCAAAGCAGCCACCCTTTGGTCCCCAGACCAAGTCCTTACAGACTGTGCTACTGCCACCCCACCCTAACAGCTACTGCCATTTAGGGTGTAAAATGAATCAAACAAATCAGAGTGTCGGCTCTTACTTCCCTTAAAAGCTCTGTGTACTTTTCAGCTGGAATGCTGTTACTCACACAGTGGATTTCACTGTTTGGTCCCAGCCCTCATAGTATATTTGACTCCACTCCTTTTATTGTGCTACTATACATATAGAACACACAATGTCTCAATTATGTTCATGCTTGGATTTGAGTTATATTTCTCTGAAACATTACTAATGGGTTTGGATAAACCTAGAGCTCTCAGTCTTGCTTTGTTCCTTGACAAGGACGAGGGAAATATTATACTGGCAAAGTTTTTGAATAGATGAATATTGAAGACACACACAAACACACACACAGTGCTTGAAGTGGGTCATCACCTGGTCGTTTAAGCACAAGATTATTTTCGACTCTGTTCATTAACAGTTCATGATGTGCAAGAAATAAAACAGCTGTTGGTTTACCAAGGACATGTTAAATGGGAAAACATGTCCCTGTGTGATTGGCCACTAACTCCACTAACAGAGTTAAAAAGAGAATAAATACTGAACCTTAACAATTAACAGGACCCCGAAAAAAAATAATCCTACAATATTCTTGCTTCAAGACTCATTCATTAAAAATAACTACTCACCATTAGTTTTGCAGCATCAAACAACATGTCAAACATCCACCAGGTATGACAGCTTCCCCCTTGAAGCCAAATTCTAGAAATTACTAGTTCCTCTTTTCTCCTCTTATATACAAGTGCTGGAGAGAAATACGGCACATATATATGTTCTAAGAAGAAACTGAATCTATAAAACAGACACACTTTCTCACCTCATGCTTGCCCTTCATCCTGCAGATCCTGATGTCATTCTTGTTCGACTCCCACGTTCTCTTCTGTACATGAAACACACCAGGAATGCTGCTGGTTAGTTACATTTGCATTTCTCTGTAGCGCAAAATTACATTATCAAGCCATGACATTTAACACATCCAATGAAAGGGTGAAGAAACAGCTAAAGCTGTCTGTCTTGAATGTGCTCACCTTACTGTAGAACATCTCATCTCCTGCTACGATGTCCAACTCCACACGATAAAGGTCATCCCTGAGAGAGAAAGAGAGAAACTCAGTTAGAGAAGCAGTTGGTGAACAAACATAAATGATACTTGAGGTAGTCTGACATAAAACCATGTATACACACCAGATGTACAACAGAGAAATCACAGCTCGCTCAGAACAGTACATGTCAGTGCAATTTGTCTTTGGATAAAATCTAAGCCACACACTTAATGCAAACTTGAAATATGAATATTACCTTTTGATATTGAATCTCTGTAGTTTTATGACTAAATAATTCTGCCATTGCAGCTATGTAATGCATATACATTAGAGAAATCGATTCATTTAAGACTGATCAGACCCACAGAGATTAGAGAACAGCTTTACAATGTCTTCCATTTCTCAAAGTTTATATATGAGAAATAGTCTCTGACTGCATAATGCTGTCTCATATTTCCCCGTCGCCTCTGCCTCCGCTCATTAAACTTGACTTGCTGCATCAAATTTGCTCCACAGCCCAGAATCCAGCTTATCATTCTTATTCAAAAGCCTGAAATTGAATTAATGGATGACTTAATCAAGTAGTTATACTGATGCTCGCACACCCCCACATCCTGCCTACATGTGGTCCAAAACAGTATGAATGTATTCATGACACAAACACTGCTTTCTCACACCCTTAATTTGCTGCTAATTCTGCAGTAACCTTGGATGTTTCAGTATAAAAAAAATGCTAACGAAAGAGAGAGACAAGCTAGGAAGCTGGGGCTGACATTTGCATATTGATCAAGGCCTGGGTATCTGCTGGGATGGATCTAGATCTTCTACGCAGAGGACCAGACTTTGAATGGACTAATCTGTAAATCTGCCATAGCTGTGTTATTGCAGTTGTATCGATCTCATCTCTGATCCAGCTCTGCTTCCCATATATACTGCATGTTCTGTTGGGTTCTTTGCATCAGGCAGAGGTCATCAATTTTACATCCATGTGCGAAAACAAGTGCCCTGTTATATACTGAGTATTTCAAGATATACTGTTTAAAAGTGGCTTAGACTATACCATTTATAACAATTTATACCAGTTTGCATTAAAATAACCTTTCAAGTTTCTTAATTTGACCTTTCAAGTTTCTCAGTGGTCAAAGAATTCCCCTTTGTCATAGTCTGTGCGACTCCTGTCCCAGTCACAGACACAGTGATGCTAAATGTGAGGCAGGGGCTCAGTTATGGGGTGCAAATATTCAGTAGGTTCCTTCCCCCCCATCAGCACATTGTCAAAGCTGTGATCTAGAGAACTGTCCATTCTGTGATTGTTTATTTCACAGCCATGGGTGCACACTGGGATCATAGAGACATGAGCAGCTCACACGGTGACCTTTTTTAAAGCAACTAGACTAAACTAGTATTATATATACTGTGCAGATCTGGGCCGGTACCTTTACCTTGTGTCTTATAAAAACAGTCTAACCGATGTCGATACAAGCTTTTTTAAAATTACTTATTTTGGTGTAATTCTACAACAATGCCAGTGTCTTATATTCTGTAATGTTTGATCATAAAAACAGATCTGATCTGTCAAACAAGAAATGTCTCTGAATTACCAGTTAGTTGTGATTTATGCCAGCATTCAATTGATATGACACAATGTATAAACATCTGAAACTGATACCTGCTTATTCCACACTCATTTACCAGCGGCCAAGGGTTGTAGAAAGGAGCTGAAACGGATATTAAACCAATTCATTTGTGCATCCTTAGACTTGAATTTCAATATTGTAAGAAATGGTAATTACATTGAAGAAACAGGTTTATGTATTAAATCACCTATACCATAGACCTATACAGAAACACATTACTTCATGTTTTCTCTCTCTTCACTTTTCCTTTCTTACTTATATGTGTGTGACAATATGTCGAGGCAACTATGAGACTGCTGCACTCAGTATAAGATCAACAACAGGCCATTTTCATTTAAGAGATTATTGAACCTAATACCTAAAGAAGAGGGTATCATGTAAAGAAACTATATTAAAAAAATAATGTTGCATTGATATTGTGTAGTCTATCTCTCTCTTTCTCTCTCTTTTTTTTTTTTTTAACAAAAATTGCAAAATATAATGACGAATAAAAAACCATCTCAGTGTCAGTTTTTTCGAATATTGGGAAGCCCATGCAAGAACCACGGAAAGTGTCTAAGTTACTGGCCATGAGAAAATCTACATGAATGTTAAAAAAAACATCTTGTTTGAATAAGTATAATACATATTCTAAGTAAAAAATGATTGACTATAGTGTCTTTTCTGTGCTAAAGAGAAAACACCCAGTGTTATATCTTGTGTTCATTCATAAAAATTGCAGAAAAGGCCAGTCTTAGTTGCAAAAATACATTGATAACACCGTCAAAAGTGGAAGAAAACTTTGCTTTTTGCCCTCTCCACTTACTTTTCTGCAATTGAGAGAGAGAGAGAGCGCTCTCTCGCTGTTGGTGAAAAAACCTGAAAAACAATCCTTATTTGTCTGTACTGCATTATTTAACCAATGACTATAATAATCTTCTTTTTATTATTCTGAAACAAATAGCTTTTCAAAGTGTGGATATTTTGGTAACCTCAGTATAAAGAAATGTAGCCTTAGTTTTTTTTACATTTGAAATACTATGTAGGACATTGTCTGACATTTTTATTAATAAAATATATAAACCTGACAAATATTCAGTGTCAAGTACTTGTGTTGTGTATTTGTGTTGCTGTTGAAATGCAGACGCATCAGTATTGATTTTGACGAGAATCATATCAAAGTTCTTCTACTGGTATTGAAACCACCATGTGCTATTTCTTCACAAATATATATGTAGGTATATACCTATTGTACAGCCATTAAACTAAAAAATATCAACATGTGATTTTTTTTGGTCCACATTGCCAAACCCTAGCATCAGTATGTTTTTGCATATGGTTTCCTCTTCAAGAAAGGGCTATTGTAATATGTGCATTATGAGAGCACAGTTAGGACATTAGGTTGTACTCCACTCCTGAATAACTCAGCCTCTTTTCCTTGAGGCATGTTAAAAGATTCCCACTTTAGTAAACCTTGTTAAACAGGAGAACGCACAACAGGTGAAGAAGTGCAAAATCACCAAACACTTGCCTGGTGAGTTCCTGCTTAATAGGTCAGAGTTTAAGCGTCCTACAAACAGTGGAGTGAGCCAGAGTGTGAGGCGTAATCTCATCCAGGCTGCTTCAGCGTTGTCTCAGAATTAACATAATGAATATAGTACCAATCCTTCTAGTCAGAGTGGCTCCCATCCAGAGCTGTTGCCTCTGATAGTGCAGAGAAGGGGGAATTATTTATGCAGCTGCTTGTGTTTCTGCAGGCCCTTCTCTGGCCTTGCAGGATGTTTGAATGATTTAAAACCTAAAGCTTGTATGTTTCTTGTTTGCACATGTGCCTGGTTGTGGATTTAAGGCCTAGTGCATGTAGTATGAGGTTAACATGTAAACATACATATGAAGAAGTCATTTGTCGGCCACAGTTGAGGCCATAGGCATTACATTTTCAATGTCCATTCATATGTCAAATCCTTGAGAGTCCCATGTTTTAAAAGTGCTCCAAGGGATTTTCCAGCAGCTTAACAAAAATGTGAACTCTGACGCAAGGTCAAACTAATTGGATTTGGAGGTCATAAGTCAAAGGTCAATAAAGACCTGTATCAAACTTCATACAAATATCCTCCTTGGCTAAAGGCTGAACTGATTAGATTCTGGGGGTCATGGATCAAGGTTGTTGGGCCTCATGTTCAGCCCTTGCTTGTGAATGTATTATCTCAAGAACACTTTTAGGGGTACTTCAAACATTGTACAAAAATCCAGTCATGGATGAATTCAGAAAAAAACTGATTAAATCATATGGTGACAAGATCAAATGTCATTTGGCATAAAACATATTTTAGGTTACAAGGTCAAAGTCAATGTTTAAATTGTGCTTATGGGTGTGGTAGATTAAGATTTCCTTCGATCTTTGCACAAATGTCCACTCTGACACAAGGATGAACCTATAAGATCTAGAGATATAAAGGCCTCAATTGTTTGGTCAGGTTTCAACACAGTTGGTGCTGTTAGGTGTGGATTTGGGCCTCATGATCATTCCTTACTGGTGAAAATGTAACGCTTTGAGGGACTTTTGTGACTCTGAGTCTTGAATCCACTGATTTGAGTTTGGTGGCACAAGGTTAAAGGTCATGTTCCCTATGTTTAACCTTCAGTTATGATCATAAAATCTAAAAAGCACTGTAAGGGATTTCTTTTAAACCTTTGTCAAGTGCTACAAGGACTTAAGGATCAGTTGATTGGATTATGAGGGCCAGATGTCAATCCCTTGCTTTTTAGGATGATATCTGAAAAATGCATTTTGTTTTTTTCAGACTTTACACAAATATGTCCTTTGTCTAAAGGGTAAATTGATGAGTTATGAAGCTACAAGGTCAAAGGTCATTTGGCTTTATGGCCATCTATTGGTATCTCTAAAACATTTTGAGGAATTACTTCAAACTATGTACAAATATTCACTTTGTTGAAATTAAATCAATTTAATTAACTGATTAAATTTCTTAAGTACAGGGTCAGAGGACACTGCTCTTCATTATAATGCCTTGCTTATGAATATATCTCTCTAAAACACTTTTATGGGATATCTTTCAAACTTTGCCCAAATGTCCACTCAGACTCAAGGATAAACTTGCAAGGTTTTGATGGTCATAGGTCAATTTCATACCTCCTGTTCATGCATTGCTCTTGAGATTTCAATTACTCACACAATCACAAAAGGCATCCCAGTCTATCTTTTTGGCCCATCACTCTACTTACACTGTCTGCTATTGCATACCTTGTGGAGGCATACAACCACAAGTCTTTAGCTCTAGTTTGTAATGTTGCAGAAGATGCAGACTCTAGAACATTATAAAGCCACAACTTACAAATTCACATTGACTGGCCTTACAAAATCTAGCCCTAAAACCTTCAAACTCCTCCCATCTCTTTCTCTTTGCCTGGACATGTGTGTAGAATGTGCGCGTGCCTCATACGTCATTTCATCACCCTCTTTGACCCTTTCTGACCTGGCTGACACAAAGTCAATATTATTCAAGAGAAATTGTCAACAAATCCTTATTTTCTGACTTGACCAGATGATGAACTTTCTCCTTTGGCCAAAAAACCCCCCAGCAATCATAAGGTCCAGACACCTCTAGCTGCCAAATCCCTATTTTTCTCTTTAGTTTCCTTACTCATATTCTTGCTAGCGGGCATATTTCAGCTCAGCTTGAGAAGCAGTCTGCCTTTCAGAGCCTAATATACAAGGGAAAAGCTGCTCCACTGTATGAAACTGAAATGGAAAGATTCGGGCTGACCACTGAGTTATCTTGACACTTGTGCTGACCGAGTTAGAGCACTATGGCAGGACTTTGAGTGGGTTTGAAGCTTCCAGGATGGTGTATGTGCTAGCCCAGTGCAAAATTATATCTAAACAAGTGAATTTGAGATGGCGTTATGAGTGATGATCAGAGAACTGATGTCACACATTAGGGCTATGGTAGATTTTGTTCCTGGCCTCCACTGGCTTCACCTGACATCTGTTGGAGGACAGCAGGGGAACGGGACGTATGCTGCACATTGACGATACCATGAGACCCTAAATGCTGGAACCAGTAAAAGACTGAATTAACTTTACAGGATTCTTTGGTGTATCACTGGGCCATAGGTCTATTAAGCACTTTCTAACCTTGAAAAACTGATGGTTAAGAGCAGACTGGCCAAAAAAAACTGCCACTACAAGTCTAAAGAAGTCTGAGCTTGACAGATTGATTTAGCTTGGATTAAGCCATCTGGTGGTGAGTCAAGCAAACACACAGCCCCCACAGACAGGAGAGATTTGCAATTAATAAGGGAAGCCTAGGCGACACTTATATGTCAATGTATCATGTGGGGGAGCTTCCAGGCTCATTGGCTGTGAAGTCTGGCAATAAGGCAGTGTAACACTTTATTCAAAAAGTACAACTGAGAGAGCAGTAAATACTATATGTGCTGTTATATGGTGCAAGGACAGGATAAAACACATCAAGATATTGCAGATGAGTTTTTAGAATCTTAACTATGATGAAAATGTGTAATAATATGGACCATTTTAAAGGAGAGAGGTTACTTGAATGTTACAATGAGAATGTGATAAAACCTCAAGAACACACTCTTTGTCTATAATTGTTTGTTTCATTGTCACAAGTTGAAAACCTTTCGCTGAAGTATTATTAGACAGGTCACAGGCTCAGGGTAGAAAGTGTTGACATTTTGTAGAGATACATTGTGCTTTTAAGGACTGTTTTTTTTTTTTTTTATCTGGCCCTGCTTTAGTTTCTTTTATCTGAGCTTTGGCTTGTCAGGCCTGACCTTGCCTGGCCAATCACTGCAACAAGTACCTGTAACTTATTTGGTTAACTCAACATTTGTCTTTGGAATATCTCAAATTCTCATTTGCATACGATTTTCTTCAAGCAGTTTGTTTGTGGATGACATTTTATGCTTTATTTCATAATATGGTACTTTTTTACTGAGTTCCACTGCATTTATTGTGTATTTCATTTTGTTGCAGTAGTTTGATGCAATAGTTTGATGCAACTGCAAGAGAGTATCCTAATCCAGTACATATATTGTAAGACAAATTTCTGAAACAGATGAGCATATGGGCAGTGATGGCTGTAAACATACAGATCATTTTTTTGCATTAAAAGAGAGCATATGAAGCTTTATAAAGTATGTTTTGAAAAAAGTGTTCAGGTCAGAGCTAGGTCTTTACCTGTGGACTTCTGTGTCCACTCTCTACCACACTCAACATAAATTCTTTTCTTTGTCAGCAGCTGAACTTTCTCCATCTTTACACTGCAGCTGATCAGTCTGACAGTTTTACCTCCCAAGCTTACAGCCTTTTCCACAAATTGGCATCTTACTGACTGTCAGCTGTCTGGCATTTGACCTGACTGTGAATAGTGCTTGGCCCTTAGTGACCTTTGAGGTCAGCATCTGCGGGGTAATAAACTGAACTTCCACCAATCAGGCAGAATGCCAGGACACTTTCCGTTTTCCACCTGATGCAAAAGGTAGACACATAGATACGATCGATTAGAGAAGAGCAGAATAGAGTCCACTACTTGTACAAAAATACTGCCAAATCATCTCCCTTATGTCATCAGGAACGTGGGAATTTTCATTCCCCTCTTGTTTATCAGAGCAGACATTTAAGGGTAAAATGTCAACGATGCCTCAGGCTCATTCTGTCTACAGCAGATACCACATTATTTCTGAAGCAGGCACTCACTGTTGAAGTTCAATCGCTCTAATGTTAGTCCCAAGCCAGGTTTCTCTTGCAGTTCTTCATTGACTTTGCTAATCATAAAAAAGACGCTGCAGAAACTTCATTTGTCAATCATGATGTCATGTCTTTCCTTTTAAGCAATTACTATAATTATATGAGTTAACAATGATGCATTATTGGTTTCAGTTTCCAGTAATTGATTGTTATTTTGAATCCAAAGCTGGGCAGCACCTGGATACTGCTTTCTTTACCATCCTGTGCTCCCAGAGCAATGGACAATAAGTATCCACTCAATGGGCTCTAATTTCCTGGCGCAACTCAGGGTGGCGCAGCATGGCGCACCCCGCACAGTGGTGATTTCGTCCGGTGCACCGCCGTGCGCAGCCTATTTGGCAATTTGGTAGACCGGCTGCACCGAGATGGGTATGACAGCGCACCAGGGGGAGGTGTCGAAAGATTCAGCTTGGCGCAGTGACAATTTCGTACCAAAAAAACGTGCGGAAGGTGCGTTGAAAGCTCGCCAGCTCCAACCTGGTCTATTCTCGGCGCAAGAGAGGCGCAACCCGGACAGTGGTAATTTGGCTGACAGGCGCACAGTGCACACACGTCACCAAAACCTCACAGGCAGGTATCCACAGTGTCAGGCACATTTAAATGCAATAAACAATCACAGCAACCACTATTTAATGTAACCGTCTGAACCAGCACATACATTTGTATCTATATTAATTGTCCCGTCACATCTGATGACAGATCAGAGACGTTTGTCATAACTAACGAGTTCATTTCTCTCAGCCAACCACAAACAGCCACATCATCTGATACAGAGTATCCGGCTTCTCTCATCTCATGAAATTCAAAAGAAATAAAAAAGAGAGACGCTCGCTGAGTAAATGTAAGTCACTCGGTGTCTTAAGGATTTACCTTTGTAAACCCTCCCAAACAGCTCAATGGACAGGTCACTAAAGTACAATGTTGTTTTTGTTGTTCTTTAACTTTTCATTGTTCTCTTTGGCTTTTTCATTGATTTTGTGATCAGTTGTAAGTTCTTTCTTTCTATGGAGAGGCCAATGGCCAACGGATTTGGCCAATACATAATGCAGATTAATCACCCGGGGAAGATCTTGACTTGGTATGTATCACCGCTTTATAGTCTTTGATACTATGCTTGTTTTGGTGTGTGTCTCTATAAAATGCCCCTCTGTTCTCTGGGGTGGGATGACACAAGACCAACTGTGTGTCTCCATGCTGTGTTTGGAGATTTGTGGGTGGCCACCAGGTGATGGGAGGAAATTGTTATAAATACTCACAATGACCACAGGTCCTGAAATGACTGTATAATTTTATGTTTGCAAACAAAGGTGGCCCACAAACAAAGCACTGTGTTAGCATTTTTCATATTTTGTGTTATGACAGATACACTGTTGAAAATATAAAAAAGCACATCATTATCTTAATGATATGCCCCCTTTAAAAGCAGGGCTAGTAATGTTAACTTAATACATTTTTTGTTGTACTGGTTAAAACTGTCCTTTTGTCCTCTTAATTGCACTAAAAAAGTACTGTAAAATCTGGAATAGAGTCCCACGGGTATATACGCCAGGAGTAGACTCCATGAGGGTACAAAGGGTTTTAACTGTCTTTCTGCATGATGATGTATGTTGTAGTAAGATAAGCCCACAATGTTCAGTTTCTGTGCAGCTGTGTTATTCTTGTTGTACCATCAGCTTTTGCCATGTTGGCTTGATCCTTTGCCTCCTCTAATATGGTGGCTGAGCTCTTTGCTTAAAGGGAAGTGCAGGCACAAAGGCTTTGAGAGACCCACTGCCCACTTCTGTTTGTTGTCTGTTGTTGTCTTTTCAAACAAATAAGCATTTCCCAAGGTTTATTAACCACGGATGTACAGTATCAGCAAAGTATTTACATGAAGGACTATGGTCTCATGAGAGATGAATGCTTAAAAGGTGTTGCCAGCCCTCGCCATCTCCATCTCACTGTGTCTCTCTGCACATTTTTAAGCAATGACGCCTGTTTCCTGATACAACACTGAATGCAAGTGAACTCTTACTAATGCCAGCTTGTGTTTAAAATGTTATTGTGTCGGCAGCATATGACAATGCATGTCTCAATATCAGTACTGGTATATTGGTCACATCAACAAACTTTTTTGATGAAAAAATAGGTATTAAAAGTATGCCTTAAACTTCAGAACTTCAACACTTAAGATTGGTTTTAATTTATTTTATGTGATCAAATGTAGTTTTATATTTTTACTTTTGATCAAAGCAATAAATATGTTGGCATATTCTGCCTAGCAATTTTGATGAAAGTGATATATTTGTTAAATTACAAGTGTTTATGGCTATATTACTAGGATTATCTGTCTTTTTAACTGTAAAAAATATTATTTTGGGTTAACATTTTAACCAGAGTTTCCCATCCCTGGCCTTTATAAAAGATAACAAAAGCTCTTTATGCTTTGCTTTAAGACTTGAGTGAGACTAGAGTGTCTCTCATTCCTTTGGTCATTTTGTTAAGAGGTAACACATTCTCCCATTGACTTTTATTTGTATTTGTGTTAGCTGTTTGGATGAGACTAGGGCCTAGGGACCATAGCTACTCTGCTTGACAGCACCGAAACAGGGCTTAACACAGCTAGAAGCTTTACTCCACCTGCCACCAGCCAAAAACATGGTTTACTTTCATTTAGCGAGGATGGGAGGAGGACAGGGAAAGCTGTAGCAGCTCTCAGCGGGTGCTCGGGGCAGGGATTTAGCAGCGCTTGCAGTCTTGAGGAGCAGCTATGCTAATGGTGACAGGATTTGGGGATGAGTGAGGCGTCTTATCAGGCCGCGCACTCTGCAGGAGCTTTTGGCAGTCAAACCTGCCACCTCACAGGTACTTATTTATACATCATACATTTAAAAAACTCTGCCTCCCCACCAGGCTGTCAGTGGCTCACACAAGCCTTTGCATGGATCTATCATTTTCTGTCAGGGAGCCTGCAAACAGTATTAGCCACTTACAAGAAATATATAAATATAGTCAGGAAACGCTCTTTCTCTGAATCTCTCGTGATGCCATCAACCTCTCTTGCCTCTGTCGTCTTTCTGCCTGTCAGTCTACAATTTCATTATCATCCCGTTAGCGGAGACATTCATATCAGTTTACCTCTGCTTTTCAGGAAGACTTTCTGCTGCTGTAAATTGAAATAAATGTCTCTCAAGCTGTTTCATGGCTTTGCTTATATCATAAAGCAGACATGTAGACTACAGTCCTTGTTTGTGGGCAGTTTTACTATCAGACAACATATGCTCATAGACAAGCTATGTGCAGACAGAATGACTGGGATCATGTAGCATAGCTTGATATATTTACTACCATGTCTCAGTAGAGAGGTTAGACCAGCTGGAGGCCAGAGACTGGGTCATTTCCTGGACCACAGTAGCGTCTCTTATTGAAAACCACTTTAGTCTTCCTTCAGACTGCCACTACAGCAAATAACCATCACCATATGTGGGGGCCTGCTGTGTCTCATTTCTTTAGCATGTCTGAAGCTAAATTATTTTTTGACAACAGGGGCAGTAAATCATGAGGCGAGTGTTTTTTGTTAGTTCAGTGAGTTTCAGGTTGGCCCCTGAATGGCTTCAGGGAGCAGCAGATGTAGCTTTATAGTGTAAAAACTTGTTGCAGTGGACCAGGCCGTCCTTGTCTGGCCCTCCTGACCACCAGGGCAACTGTCAGCATCCATCAGCACATTCAGCAGACTGACACAGATGAGCACCATCCACATACAGACACCAAACTGGAAAACATTTTGTCTCGCCAAATATTTCCCTTAAACTGAGCAACAAGACAAATAAATTGAACAAAAAAAAAAAAAACTCAAAAGAAGTCTGGGTCTTTATAGCTTTCTTACAACAACTGAAACATCTCTATCGTTATGGTTTGATTTTATTGTCATTGAGTAGCACAGAAAAAAGACCCTCAAAGTTGTATTATTTCAACCTTTGAACCCTGTGTCAGAAAAATCAACGCAGTTTATCACAAACACTTGGTGATATTCTATGTTTGGTGTATATATTGCTATGTGTCTTATTGATTTATTTCTTTTTACTGATCCTCATTTTTGTGCACATAATTTACACATTCTGCACATTACATTCATATTTACATGTTAATTTCTCTTTTTTTTTTCTTAACATGCTTTTAGATTTTCATAAGAAAGTGTGCATCTGGTCACATCTGATCAGCCTTTCCCAAACTTAAGCACCCGGCAGCCAATTTTGAAATCTGAAAAGTTTCATGGCACTCAAAGTATCTACCACCTCCTCCGTTCA
This sequence comes from Cetoscarus ocellatus, assembly GCA_037902135.1. NCBI lineage: Eukaryota > Metazoa > Chordata > Actinopteri > Labriformes > Labridae > Cetoscarus > Cetoscarus ocellatus. Next base: position 91,309 of record JBAMNC010000607.1, read on the forward strand.
TTTTCATACACCGAATTGTGTGTGAACATTTAAGGTATGATTACATGCTTTTAGTTTTTATTTCTTGTAAATGACTTCTTGCTGTACCTCTGCCGCCCTCCAGCTGACTCTGGCCCACAGTCTGGGGAGCAATCAATCAATCATAAGATTCTGATACAGTTCATGTGCAGCTGTGTGGTGCATCCAGTATTATTGGCTTTTCATTATGTTTTAGATTGCACTTCTGCAACCTATATTACTGTCTTTGAACTCTAAGCCTGCAAGAAATGTTGTAAAGGCAGGAACACAGCATGTGAGAGTCAGACTGCCCACTTCAGTTTGATGTCTCTGAGTAATTTTTTAAGACAAACCGAACTACACAAGATGTATTTACTTCACAGCAAACCAGCATCTTATTTAAAGCAGGATCATGACTTTAAGAGGTATAAATCCTGTTAAAAGTGGCTCCAAACCTCACCCGCTCCATTTCAATGTGTTTCAAACACAGTCTTAACAGTTCTGTTACCACTTGCAGTAAGCTACAATAAATAGGAGAGAACTTTGTTGACAGACATTAAAGTTCATTCATGCTGCAGGGATTATGCTCTCAATGAACAACAGTCATTGGAAACTGTATTTTTATGTGTTTAATATTACAGGTTTTTAATACTTTGAAAAAAAAAGTCAAAAGTAGACTTCTATATAAAAAAAGGATAAAAACTTACAGTACTAGATATATCCAGATATATCATGCTGTCACACCTGTATGGCAAAATGTTTCTTTTAAAGAGGGCCCTGTTGCATAATATGTTTTAATTTTCCTTACTGAATGGGGAATGCAAGGGACATGCAGGAATTGTTATTAACAATGTGTGACATTTGCATGCAAGCTTAATTTCTTCTAAACAAAACTAACTTCGAAGAACTTTCTATTAGTGCTGATAGAAGCACCCTTTGAAGAAGAGCTACAGCTCCAACCATTGTATGGTTTTGACATTTATATAAGTACATGGCAGTTACTTATGAAAAATATATATAAACTGTGCCGCTGTTTAAATAGTGAAATGTTGTTCATGTTGGAAATCTTGTCTTGGAAAACATCAAAAAGAGGCAGTTTTGCGTAGCGCTGCTTATTCACTTTGTCAGCTGCCGACCCTGTGCCATTGATTTCTGGCACTAAAATCAGCCACAAGGAATTAACTCATTTTGTTGCTAGTAGCCCTCTCTCATTTATTAGGCCATTCAAAGACATCAGTATGAATTTCAGTCTGTTTTATAACCTGCTGAAAAATCCTCACAGGAGCTTTAGCCTTAATTCTATCACTCTTGGATGGGCTTTCCTGTTCAACTCTCTGTTGCCAACCAAGCTTGGACCCTGAATCATTTTCTCTTTGCTTTGTGTAGCAATAGTCTAAAACCGTTTGGGACAAATACTGAAGAGAGAAGAATGGACAAGAGTATTTTTTGTGGTAGAAAGCAGCACTGTTAAAAAAAGGAACACAGTATCATCATCTTCTTTAGCCTCACTTAGATTCAGCTTTCCTCTCACCTGTAGTCTAATATCAGCACCTTAACGTGTCTTCAGTTAGCGTTTGACATACACACCTGAGTGTTACACCAAGAATTTAATACTCTCATTTAGTCCTGTCAAAATGGATCAAATCATGATAATACATTTTCCTCTCTACAGTGACTCTAATGTTTTGTTTTGATAGTAAATTCAGGTCTGAAGCTCACCCACTTTAACTCCTAAAATATTGTCCAATAAAATTGTTGGATTTTGTTGCTTGGCAACAAATGCAGAGGTAACAGACAATCCAAGAGATATCAAAGCTGAAAATATCTCTGACAGAGCTATATTTGTACGTTTATATGTGTGTGATGCAAACAATCAAAGATTTTTCAGCAGAGCCTGAAAGCCCATTGTTACTGCACATAGAGCATCAAGGAGTCATTTATAAATCAGTCCATGATTATAGCTGTGTGTCCAAAAACAGTGCACCTTGCTCCTATGTAGAGTGTCCGGTTGACTTGGAGGACCCTCTGGATGTGAAGAGGTTCTTGTCTCAGCCATGTCCGATGAGGTCGGCCCAGAAACACTGCATGTCTTCTCACCACTGTTGGTGAAACAAACAAAAAAAACACAGTCTAAATCCAAGCTGACATCCATCTTTCACAAAAACAGAACAGTGTTGTTTTTGGTGACAGGTATTCAAGGTTATAAGGAGACAAAGTTTGAGACCTGCATTTGAAACAGCAGCGCGTCTTTCACTTTAAGCACGCAGGGGCACAGAGCAGAACAAAAACAACAAACAATCTAAAAATGAAAGATGGCTGAGCTAAACCTCATATGTCACTGCTATATTTCACCAATGCAAGTTCATGTTCTGCCACACTACTCCAATGATTCAGAATGTGAGTCACACAGAGACAGATGACATTTGAAGAACATCACGGTAAAACAAAGAATGTTCAACGTGCTTCAGTGGATGATGACTTCTGTATGTCAAGGAAAGAAACCACGGGGAAGGAGGTAAAAGCAGGAGAGCATTTTCAGTATGTTTCTTCTAATGTTGCCCCAGATGTGCAAAACAGAATGAAAAAGTATGTGTAAGGAGAGACTGAAATGAAAGATTTATATGCCGCAGATAGATTTTTATGTAAATCCAGGATGGCTATCTGTCTTTGACCTTGACTGATGTAAGAGAGTGAGTTCTTCATCTTACGTTTCCTGAAGCTTCCTTTGCTCTTCTATCACTGCTTCTTTACATGATTGCAGATAGTGTATTTTTCTGCATTTGATTCTTATCCACACCTACATTTTAGCGCCTTTGCTTTATATCCATGCTGTAATTTTCTTTGGTAGCATTTCCATTCTTGTCTGAAAGCACAGGTTATCTTATCCTGTCCTCCAGCTTTTCTATTTGTATTTTCTTTTCTAACTCTACTGCAGGCCCGGACCACAGTAACCAGAAATCATAACTGTTTTTGTTGATTTATTTTTGTAAATAACTTACAAATAGCTGTCACAATACTTGAATTATAGACTGTGATACAATTAAAATCAGCAGGTTTTTGATACTGGTGTCAATTTATTGATCACATATTAAGTTAAAATTATTTCTTCTGTTTACCCCAACACACTAGACCTGATGATACTTTTCACACAAATAATAAGCATGTAATTGCTTTTTTAATCTTTTGCAAGCCAATGAAAGTTTTACACCAGTCAAGTATTTTTCCCTGCAAAATACCAGTTTTTATTCTCTGGCCTGTGCCTTTTTTTCAGTTTTCACATCCAGTAAGCCCATCTGAAAAATAAAAGCACTTATTGTCGACGTGTATGTCACAGTCAAAACATTCAACATGGGGGACAACTTAATTGTGTGTTTGTTTCACAACAGCCCACTTTATTTGAAAAAGGCAGACAACTAACAAATATAATGAATATATTGATTATGTATGGATGGCTACGTCTTCATGACTTCATTGTGTTTGTGGACCCTTAAATACAGCATAGAAATTATGTATTTTTAACATTATCAAATGTCATGAATATCCTTAATAGCTCAAGATTGACCCTAAATTAAAACCTTACCTTAATAAAATTGTAATTATTTTTAATTATCAGTGGAATCAAAAATGACAGAAATGCCCCATCCTCAGGCATATTTTCAATTCATTGGTAGAGTCAAAGAAAGTAAGTAATGCGTAACTATCACAAATGTATTTGCAACATTTGGTAAAGTGGGTGGAGAACCCTGCTTCATGTCAGTCACACTCACTTTTCCAATGTTACCAGCAAATATGAGCACTGAAGAAAATGTGTTGGAGTTTACCTGCAACTTCTGATAATTAAAAACTAGAAATAACAAATTGTTCTATGTTAAGGGCATTTAATTTTGCTGCCATGATATCACACTTGAATCAATGTTGCTTGAACTATCTAACTTTCTACCTGCACCCTCACTAAAATGAGATTGATAAAATAAATCCCTATTTACACTTAAGATTTAAAATGCCTAGCTAATTGTTGGAACCTGTCCTTCCTGTAAACAGCCCTTGCACTGGGCATTCGGCCTGTTATCTTTCAGTTCATTTCCAACTGCACTCACTTATTGCCACATGAAATTAAAAGATATCAAATGTTATTTTAATACATAATAAAGCTGATTTATATAATCCTGTCTTGCCCTGTACCTCATTTAAAAATATTTTAATCCAATGTAAAACTTGACATGTCGTCCAGCACAACATTAACCTGCTTTAAACCTTGGCTGCTAAGTTTACAACAGCTCCATTGTAGCTGTCTCTCTCTCTCTCTCTCTACACTATGAGGTATTGATACTTCAAGAAGGGTCTGAACTTCGCTGGGAAAAACATCAATCAATATTATTGAACCACGATCAATCAGCGTCTGGTCTGAGCTGGAGACTGCCAGGTTAATATGGAGTCTTACAGTCTGAGTGTGTGAGGAGCTATATCTCTCGAGGGTCCTGGTGTGTATGTGTGTGTGTGTGGGAAAGTCCTGAATGTGAGTGCCTCTTCCTTATTCCTGTGTGTAACCCCACAGTCAACACCCTTAGACATCTGATCAACACAGTTCCACACAACATGACCTCTGACCTCCTTCTTGTACCTCCCACAATTCAACACTTTCCCTGTCAGGTCTTGACCCCCCCCCCCCCCCCCCCCCAACACACACCCACACACTCTCACGCAGAGGAGTGAGGAGTGAAGTGAGAAAAAGAGGCAGGGTCGTATACCTTCAGTGGGGATGAAGTTGAGGGGTCCAGGCTCCTCTGGAAAAGCTGAGCTGGTCGTCTGGAGCAGCCAGCACAGCAGGAAGAAGGTGGGATGGACCACAGTTGCCATGGCAACAGAAGGGCAGAGTCTGTGGAAATTTAAAAAGAAAGAAAACGGGGAGTGAGTAGTTGCTAAATGAGGCAGAGAAATAAGATGTAAACATAGACAGAAAGTGGAATCACTCAATCTTTATTAAGCTTTCTAACTTGCTGGGTGGTTTTCTTTACTGAAGTTCTGTTTTTGCATTCCCACGGCATCTTTACCTCCTCTCCTTGACATGTGGAGACATTAAATAGCAGCTCAGACATAAGGGTCAAGTCATTCACTGAGGGAGTGTATGTGCCAGAAACTAAAATGACCACATCAAATGTCACACAGATGTTGACAATTCTGAGAAAAAAATAGCAGTGAGGGGGCAGAGTTTGGGGTACGAAATATTGCAGTTCCTCAGCTATGGATTATGGCAGAACATTTCATGGTTTTACCATCACAAATTTGACATGTGCCACTGTTGTGCTGTTTGAAGTAAAACAAAAAAACCCTTTTCTGGTTTCCTTGACTAATTTTAACAAAAGTCTAACTTAACAGTCAGAAATCGTCCTGATGCATGTGAGCATACAGGCTACAGGTGATGTCTCAGAAATACCAGTGTTACATTTTAAAGAGTGATCCTGTCAGCTGGTGACAAGGCTTCATTTCACTCACTTTAGTCTTTATTTACCATGTTAAAAACACTTATCGGATGTGTGCTTTTGTGAAAATTTTAACAGAGAGACTTCTTTAAGGACACTTTACATCGTTATACTACAAGTAAGGCTGCACAATCTATTGTTTTAACATCACAATTGCATTGTGCGCAAATGCAAAACTCACATTTGTGAGTAATGTCACAGGCAAGTGACTCAAAGCACACCGTGGTGCCATTTGTATGTTATTTAATGGAAACCAACACAGGAACTTTTCTCATTTCCTTAACCATGTACAGTAAAAGTCATTGATATCCTTAACAGTAGGCTAACTCAAAGACCACAGTGCATGAAGATTCATCTTGTTACCGGCACTTAAAATGTAAACGTTACCAACACTGGTCATTACAGAAACAGCGGTGTTGCACTTCAGAAAGTGACCATGTCAAATAGAGAAACTATTTAAACTGTTTTCTTTGATCATATTTTAAAAATAATCTAAATAGGGGTCTGCAGTGAATATCTAACCAAATAAACATTTGTTTGGACAGTGATATACATAACAGATATTTATTTAACTAGAAATAGCCCCTCAAAAAAAATCACAAATGTATGTAGTCCAGGGCAATATAACTTAAATATCGTACTGTGGCCTTTTTTTTATTTAATTCTTTGAAACATCTTTGTCTTAAATTAAGACAAATTGACTGGCGAGGCCAAAGACAAAAAGGGAACACCCTGTAAAGCAAAATTGTTCTCTTTATGTTGCTGTTATGACAGATAAAACTCTTTGATAGAAGTTGACACATGTTTACCGCATTGCTGTGCATTACATACCTTACAAAAATATGCTGTTTATGTTTGTGTGTGTGTGTGTGTTCGGCCTGCTCTGCAAAAGATGAGACGCAAACCAAGCTGTCTGTGTTACAAATAATTTTATTTAACTGCTTTGATTGACCTATTACTATCACTTCCTAATTTCCCTGAGGGATTAATAAAGTTCCATCTAATCTAATCTGTGGCTGGTAAATTGAGGCATTATATTAGGGGTGTCCATTCTTTTTTTTTTAATTCATTTCCAAGGGCCACATACAAAAAACATAAAGAAGACTTATGGTCACTTTGGCATACACACCTTTGGTTTGTTACAGTAAGTAAAACAGATCCAACATAGGTTAAGATGTGCTTGATTACTGAAAATGCATAAAGAAATAAAGACCAACACCCCAGCGTTCCACTAATGGCTCAACAAGGGAAATAGTCACTATAAATGATTGTCAGGGGGCCAATCAGATTTCAGGGGGCCTTGGTCAACCCTGGCAACCACTTGATGAGCCCCTGGTCAAGAAAAAGGGCACGCCATGCAGCAAAGAGGAGTTGCTGACAGCTCATTTCCACTTTGAGCCACAAAACAACAGCAAGCTGCACAAACCTGTCAAACTCTGTAGAAGTGCTGGTGCTTGAAGCTGATTAGCATCATAGTTTTTGTAAATAAGACCTTGAGACTGAGAAGATAGTGAAGCAAACTGAGGGAAATTAAACTTGCTATAAAATCAGTTGAATTTATTCATCAGTCAAAAAGATCATGTTCAAATTTCAGGGGCAAATTTCTATTACTTTTGGTGCGAGACATAGGTTGGAAATCCTTGCTTTAAACCATTGGTGTGATAACAGTTTAGCTTCCATTGAGTAAAATAGTGAATATTGAGTGTTTAACAGGTGGCTGATGAAATACAATGTTGTTATTAACACTGCCGAGGACTGGCTTAAAGTCACCAGGTAACACAGTCATTCCTTGCCTCATAACACACGCTTAAGGTAGACACTCAGGACCGCAACATAGTAAGCTTTTGTTCATTCAATTGTTAAAACAAAGGGTGGATCGTACAGATTACATGTAACTTTAAACAGTGATGTAGTTGATGACATGATTCTTGTGTTGCTACCCCCTGACATCCTCAGCCTTTTGTATCTTCTCCCTTGTATGTTTGTGAGAAAGCAACTGTCAGAGAGTTGCAGTGTTTGATGAAAGTGTGAGGGTGTAAGGACTTAAAATCAGAAAATAATTTTACGATCCCTATAACAGAGTTGTATTGTTAATACATATAAAAAGACACTACATTTGTCTACTGCAAATTCCTTTAAAAGAATCACAAAAATATCAGAGGGGGAATTGCTATGTCAGTTTTTCCAATTATCATAGGCCCTACTGCAGCCAAATGGTAACCTGTATATGCAAAGAATGATATAAATGTTTTAAAACACTCCACACTATTCTCTTGGATATAAAAGTCTGTGAGAGAGGCTGAGAAGTGGTGGTTAACTGAAATTAAATGCTTCACAGTGACGCAAATCAGCTCTCTGATGGTGAAGCTAAACTGTCAGTATTTTTCATTGGGCAGCAAAGAGGCACACGCAAGGCTTGGACGTGATTCATGAGAAAATACAAATGATATTCAAATTAAGTTACCCTACATGATCCATCTTGAAAATACATCAAGCACTCAGCCTGGCAGGGGGAAAAAGCTCTCAGGATTACTATCGACTTCAGCCACAAACCTCAGATGGCATGACTGGCCTGGCCGCTATCTCTCCACGCTGTTACTGCAATTTTTTGCTGCTGTGGGATGAGTGTGGAGGAATCCAGAGTGCCTCAAACGGCCACTTTGATGTAAGGTGCTATTATCTTGGGCTCTGACTCATCCGTAATCATCTATCAGTTTTTCTCTCTGCGTATAATATTCCAGGCAAAGGATTGTGTTTTTACCCAGAATTTCACACTGTAATTCACTAAAGCCCATAACTCCACTTTCATCTTGTTGTAATCTTACACAGAATGCAACGTCAAGTAATTTGTTATTAAAATCAAGTGGAGAGCTCTTCCATCCCCTGTGCCGCAAACACAAAACATTTCATACATGATTTCAACAGCCCAAATTTGAATAGTGTAGGTCGGATTTCGTCATGCAAACTCTGTATTTTACTGTGGTCACAGCTGAACAAGGTGTAAAACAATGCAAAGACAAACAGCATTATGACTGTACTTTCACCTCCACTATGGATATTTCCTCTCATTTTTCAGTCTTTGCTTCTCTTCAACCCCCTCTTCCTTTTATTTAAAAACTATTTAACTGCATTATGTGTTTAAGAGCCATGAAATAACTGAGCTTTGTTCCGTATTCTTGCATATGAACGAATTATGATTTAATAAAATGAAATTGTAAGGGCTAAATGGTATTTAGTAGAGACGACAGATATTACAACTTAAGTGTGGGTTTTACAATGTACTTAAGAGTGTGACAGCTGAACATGCCATTCTAAAATCATTGATGAGCTGGTTTGCACTAGACCTTTCTTTAAGATTTAAATGGGAACATGTGAAAGAACATTAACTCATGGTTGGTATAAGTACATGACAACCACACATGATTGTGGTCCTATAAACACACTGATGTTCAAAAAGCTGCTTAATTGCACACAGGTAGCACATCTTTTGCTTAGTCACTAACAATTAGGGCTGGGTGACATATCCTATATATTATAATTCAATATATTGTTTTGCTATTTTCCATTTCAAAAGTATTCTGTGAAACTATAAAATCTAAAAGGATGCTAAATTTTATCATAGTTTCAAGTGTTAAAATTCCCTTTTCACTTTGAAACAAATGATAGATGGTGTACTGAACTCAGTTTTGTTCCTTCAATCTCATAAGGTATTTTGCAAATCTTCCGATCAATTTTCAGTGTTGTTGCAGCAGCTGAATGTATGTTTTGTTTCTCTCTCTGAGTAATGTTTAGCTGCAACTGTAAACAAATAATTTTACTATTTTAAGTTTCAACATCAAAGCACTAATGCTTAATGCTAAAAGTACGGACGTTGAGCTTTTACAGAAGTTACCGGCAAGTGTAAACAGCTACATTGTTCTCAGCATACATGACCAAGATTACAGCCTCGGCTTGCTACTTTGAGCCACTTTCACCTGTAAATGAACCAGTCTTGGATTTAGAAACATTTAAATAGTTGTTTAGTTTGCTGTTATATACCCACAGCAAGATGCTCTGCAAAGTGAGCACACTCGCCGTGATATCACTGACGTTACAGACGTCAACTTGCAGAGCAGAAAACACACATTTACACACATCTGTGCATGAAGTATTAGAAGGAAATGTGCTAAAGATGGGATTTTAAATGAGCTGTTTAAATCTCTCTGCCTAGCAACTTTTATTATCAACATGGCTGCTATTTCAAATCTTTAAGCTCTTGATGAGATGATAGTTGTGCACTAGAAAAAAATGTATGGGTTTCTGGTAGTGATGTGAAAAAAAAATCAGCACTAACTACAGTTTACCACACAGCATTACTAACAATCAGCAAATATTGTAGTTACATTCATAGATACAAGATACGCACAAACAAAAAGAAATTCAGTTCAAAGTTCAGGTCATGAATGAGTCACATACACAAGTTGGTAATGCCTGTCAAAGACTTGAACACTGTTCCTCTTACTATTCATTTGAAGCTCGATTTACTAACTCAATATGATGCTGGGGGTATCTACTGACAAAAGACATCACACATTTATATATAAATGTTACCTCCACCAAGGAGATAATGTCATGTTAATCATAGCAAAAGAAAGAAGTGGTAAGATTTTGGTGGTGATACGAACCTGGATGCAGATCAATTATTTTTTTCTAAGGTTTCTTGATATTGAGAGATTGGGCAATTTTTCCACACTTTTGCTAATGACTTAACAAGTTCTCAAAGGATTTTGATGACATTTTCAGGGAATGTTGGTCATGGCACAAGGAAGAGCTGAATGGATGTTGGTGGTGATCCCAATCTGGACGTGGATTCAGGATTTTTTTCAAGTATTTGTTAAGAGTGCAAGATTGAACAGTTTTCCACATATTGTCCTCGATGTTGGATATGCCATGACTGAGGTTCATGCTCTCAGAGCACTTTTAGTTTGTCTTTTTGGGTGAAAATCTAACTGTAAAGTTGTAAGTTGCCATTAATTAAAAGAAATTAATAGACAAATCTTTTTCTAAAAGAGGATCAAGAGGGCCCACCCAAAAAAGAAAAAAATCAGTTTATTCAATATGTTTTTATTTTGTAATTGATAATGTCTGCAGTTCTTGTATTCTGTTTTTCATTACTCATATTACCATGCAGGAACGGCTTCAAAAAGATTTCAGAGAGAGCAGCTCCAATGCAAGCACAAAGGCACCACCATGTTTAGTACTTTGTCATGCATTTTGGTGCTTTATTTAAATGACAGGTAAAGTCAACTTAAGCTTTAAAAAGCCAATTAATGCCCAAAAAAAGTAAAATGTTTATTTCCATTGACATTAAAAGGGCACATTTAAGTGCATTTTGCACAAGACACTTTTTAAGACATAGGGCTCTAATTTCGTAGACCAGGCGCAGGCGGGGCGCACCTGCCCTGCACCGCACCTGCGCCACGCCAACGGGGTGTGTCCAGGGCATTTTGCAAGTTTCGTGCACGGTGCAGTCTGGCGCAGGGAGGCGCACCCACGCCTCCGTCTCTCCCAGTGGCGCAAGTAGCAGAAAGGGAGGAGAGAAGGCGTGAGTGGGTTTAACACAGCCGAGTGCAATCTTCGCCAATCAAATGAACGCCTCTCCTCGCCTTTAAATGCGCCGCGGGCGAGGCGCAGTGCCAATTTCTCCTCAGTGGAGAAGTCGGTCAGAGCTGCTGTCACTTCTGCAGCAACTGGGAGAGCGCAGGGGCCACCGGGCCACAATGCGCATCACCGTGTGGACCACCTCGCGGGACAGATGTAATCTGTACCTGTCTCATAAATATGAGTACAAAATTTAAGTGATAATTACATTTAAACACAGCAGCAGGCTAATCCATTCATCATGCTTGTGATCCACCTGCATTCCTGGTCTGTCGTCGCCAAATAGCAGAACCTTTGGTGAAATACCACCCCCCACCCCCCACCCCCCCATATCTCCTCCTCATCCTCCTTGCAATAATGTACTCCATCTTTTTAGATCACGTTAAGAATAAAGATTAAAACAGAGAAATATGGGCAATCACAGGTAAATCCTTAAGACACTGACCAGGTTGGAGCTTGCGAGCTTTCAGCACACCTTCCGCACAGTTTTTTGGCACGAAATTGTCACTGCGCCAAGCTGAATCTTTCGACACCTCCCCCTGGTGTGCCGTCACACCCATCTCGGCTCAGCCGGTCTATCAAATTGCCAAATTGGCTGCGCACGGTGGTGCGCCGGACGAAATTACCACTGCGCGGGGTGCGCCAGGCTGTGCCACCCTGAGTTGCGCCAGGAAATTAGAGCCCATAGTCTCCCTCACAAAGTTCTTTGAAATTGGATATAAAGTTTCTTTACAAGATTATGACATATCATCTCAGAGTAAAACAAAAGACCTAAAAAGTATCCATATTGAAGAGATTTAACAACTTTATAATAAATAGATTAAACAGTTCAATATGATAATTCAGTTAATTATTTGGAGATTTAAGTAAATAAAATGTGAGTTCAATTCAAAGTTCAACAGAAAAAAAAATGTATTCACTCAAAATGCAAAGTACGGATAAAGCAGACATACTGGGCTCATGGTGCAAGTTTTCCTTTCTGAGTGTTTCATTTCACAACTCTTTGTCACTCTCTTGTTTTACTCACTCTCTTTTCCCCAAAGGATACAAACAGCCTTTGTGTTGGCCATCTATTTCATGGAGTCTCGGACATAACCTTATCGGGACACATAATCTTTATGGGACATTTCTCACATTCCCCGCTCTGACTTCAGAATAAAAGTGGGCGGCATGCTAATTACTCGAGGTGAAGGGTAAAGAGTCATCGAGAGAAAAAAGGAGGTCATGAGGTAGAGAGGGAGATGGAGTGAGAGATAACTGAAATACTTCAGGAGAGAAAGAGAGAGAGGATGAAAAGTCAGGAAGTCAGTGTGTCCAATCAGAGATTGCATTGTTTCTGCTATTAATAATGTATGAATAAATGTTAGGCGGCACGCATTCGATTAGTATAATTAGACACCCTGGGCTATACAATTTCATGGGACAGAAGAATAAGTAGATACACCAGTATAAAGCTTGTGTGTGTTGTGTGTGTGGGGGTGCATGAATGGTTTTGAGCCAAAGCATCACTGTAATTATGACAAATGGGTGCAGCCAAGTCCATTCACAAGCCTGGCTGCATGGCCAACACTGTGAAGTAGTATGCCATTACGACTGAGTGACATACTACCAGTCACATATACATTTTAGGACCAGACACTAATCCAAAATATTCAACCCCAGGGTGCTATAACACTCTGAGTTTCTAAATTGAGATGGCAGTAGATGCACTGAAGTCATATTGAGACTCCTGTAATGTGTGGGCTACAAGGATTTAAGAAACATTAAAAAACTATGCTGTTGGCAGCAGATCATTGTGTCAGTTCTTTCACCACAGGGACTACTGTTTTCAGCATTGTGACAAACATATTCAGCCTTTGAGTTTCATTTCAGGCACCATCCCAACAGGCTCTGAGTGTCAACTTATTATTGATGGGAGTAATATGACCAAGGGAAACTTTGAGAGGTAAAGTGAGTGAAACTTTAAGCTGAGCTTGAACACCTCATCTGCTTCAGCTTGTTTACTATAAATAAAAGAGGACACCTGATCTGACCATTATAGTGTATTTAACATTAAGACACAGTTTTTGCTGTTTTCCAAAGGCCTGGGTCAAATTGATTTTGGTTGTTTGGGCAAGTCATTCCCAACAGGAGAGACTTTGTCATGATAAGGAGTAGGAGGGCGAGTTGCCAGTAGGGCTGAACAATATATCGTTATCGTATCGATATCGAGATATGAACATTCAAGATATTAATATCGAAAAGCAACGATATAAACAATACAGATTTCCCCCGTGCTAAAACTGCACTTTCCACACTTTTGTATTATGATGTTTTTATTTTTCTGAAAAATGCTTGGTTTTCACCGAACCCATAGTCATATCGTATCGTATCAATATCGAGATATCTGGCATGAATATCGAGATATGAAATTTTGTCCATATCGTTCAGCCCTAGTTGCCAGTAAGGATGTCTGTACCAAATAATTTCTCAATTAAAACAATTCAGATACAGACCAGCTGACCAGTCTAGAGTAGGGATGTTTCTGGATCCTACTTTCTAGATCTGTTGAACAGAAATTCTGATTCAAGCTAGGTTACTAGTTTAAACTTCAGAAAACACAAAAAAAGTCAAAATTAAGAAGAATTCCTCAAAGTTAATTGGACAAAACATGGGATCCCAACACCAGTGGTAAAAAGCTGTCAGTTTGGCAAGGAAAATTAGGCTTACAATAACTTTATAGCACAAAAATCTTTAACTCCTTGCATGTTACTACATTCCACATGTCTGAGCTGGATGCAGTAACATTGCTTCAGTTTAACCTGACTTAGCCCACATATTATTATGAGCCCCATATCAAAGTACTGCCAAACCCCCCTACTCTTACAAAATGCATTGTTATGCATGCTTTGCATTGTTGACAGTGTGTGGTGTGCAACAAACTGATCAACATAGCACACCACACATTAACCAACTCGCAAGTAAAGTGCTATTCCAGGTTGTAATCTTTTGTGTACAACAAGTTAGAAAAACTTAAACTAAATGTGGCTAGCTGTTGCCTCCCTGCAACATCCATAGTGGTATCAGTTTAAGCCCAGCTCCTCTCCTTGTCAGTTTGGTAAGGGTATGTTTACAGGACATGCTGTATAAACACTTGTGTCGTTGGTCCTCCATCTCTGACGTCCAATTTCTGCCTTGCATTCATTATAGCTACCATGGCCTCATTTGTTGTGCTTTCTGCTTCAACCAGCTTGCCTCCTGATTGGCTGTTGTTTCATTTCATGTGACAAAACACAAAGGACGTGCTCTGGTGTTCTCTGTTTTCTCACCACACCAACACTTGGACTTTTACTGACTTTAGTTGGAAGAGGAGGTTGGAGGGCTAAAATTGGGCCACTTACCTTGTAGTGTATGCTTTACTTTGATACAATGATATTTAATGTTTAACCAACTTGTTAGTCTGCAACTACAAAAGGTGGCAACGCTATAGTGATTAATAACAACTCACTTAGCGTTGAGTGGAACTTTTTTGGCTTAATGAGAACAACAATTTGACTCCAACAATGCCATCTAAGACTGAACTCTACTGTAGCCATTTTGATTAAGATGGATAAGAAAACAGCAGCCAATAAATGATTTTTGTGTCTTTAGTGAAGCCCTAATGAAGACTAGTGTTCTCATACAGAGTCAAATAAGGCCAAAGAACACAGCCTTAAAAGAGAAAATGGTTTGATAATGAAGAAAAGATGTAAGGAATGCCTGCAATCTGAAAATGGAAACTGCTTATGCAGATACACTGACCCTCTGCTGCAGGGGGTTGGATACTTTGCATGCAAATATAACACCTCATCATCAAATGAAGGTGCTAATACTCAGAAATGCTCTTTTTACTTTTTATGGTTGCCAAAGCTATCGCTCTCTCTCTTTTCTTAGTCTCTCACATCTTCATTTTTACCACCCAATTACACCTTGCTTCATCTTAGTCCCTTTTCTGTTGATGTGTTCGTTCTGAATGCGTTTTTGGAGGGTTGAAAGAAACTGGAGATTATGCGCGTCCTAGATATAGTGAGAGTAGTAATGAAATAGAACAGAATTAATGGGGACAACGTGGTGGTTGGGGGTTTCATGATTAAAATATTTAAAAGAGAAGCTGTCAAGTGTAGCACAAAAGGTACAGTAGTGGTGGAATGCAGTGCTCCAATAATAGTCTGATATAATCCCTTTTTCACTGGATGCACATCTTCAAACCATGTCACAGAGTAGGGATAAATTCCAACATATTTTTTCTACTTGAACCCAGTTAACAAACATTTAATGCAAATTAAAGCTAGTAATATTTTTTACTAAAATGGAAAGTGGTAGAAATAAATGGATTTAATCAACGTTTATTGCATGACTACATGTATGAGGAAGTGGAAAGTATGAAAGGGAATTAGATTGGCTCAGTCAACAGTGCTGGAACCACGTTCAGAGGCAAAGCTTGACACATTCACAGCAAAACCGACTTCCACCCTCAGAACTTTGAACATGTCAAGCAGTCTCTGCACACATTATTTCCTTTTATTCTCCCAATTATTGAAGTGACAAGCAAAAAAACCCCAACTTCAAACAAAAACATATCAACATCTTGAAACAAATTTCAAGAAGCTGAAGAGAGCAATTGAAGCTTCTTCACCTATATCTCTATCTGTAATGGTGAATGCATTTTCATTAAAGAGAAGAAAAACATAAAAAACTCCCATTTAACATGCTTGAGTCATCAGTAATGCCACAGTCCTTATAAGGGGAATAAAATTATCCATCAGAACAGTCTTGAGGGCCAACTTTTTAGGTTAGAAAATCTGAAATTCTGGATATCAGCATTTCTTCTCAAATAAACACAAAAATTAAACACCCTAAAGGTAAGGATAAGCAATAAGTTTTGTAGCTCACCACATGGCCGTAGTGACCACAACTAAAAAACAGCATTAGCAACTTCACTTGACCCTCACGCTTCTGAGTTCTAGTGAATAATGATGCTATCTACACTACCTTAAAGCCCCTCAACCTCAGTGAGAAACAGAAAGAGGGTAGTAAGGGTCAAAATGTTAATGTTAATAAGGTCCATCAAGTGGGAACCTCCTGCCATCAGTGATTTCTCGAGATAGATCGACATCACCTCAGAAAGACAACTGGTGTTTAACGATGTGCAACCATGCAACAACTGGCTCTGGTGTCCCAGAGCTCCCCCTCACTACATTGGCTCTCACAGCCAGTCATACTTACTCACAAAACTTTGTCTACTAAAATCCTTATGTAAAAAAATAAACAAAAACAAAAAAAACACACTCATGGCACGTACATTACACCAGAGAAAAAAGGAATGAGCAAGGCAAAGAGAACTGGGGAGGCTGAGCCCAGGTGAAAAGTCTGTTTGGGATGGACCTCACGGTACCAGCTTAAATTGATGGCTCCATATTCTTTCATTCTTCAGGAGGAAGAAACAAGAGAAGAAAACGGAGAAGAAAGTAAAAGTGTGAGAATTCAGGAACTGAAGGAAGGCTTAAGGCAAGAGGCCTGTTTGGGCTGGAGCAGTTCTTGTCAGGTAAGGCAGCATGCATAACCATCCCAGTCACTGACTTTTAAAAGAAAAGACAGAAGCTTTAAAACCTGACAAACACTGCGTGATTTCAATACCATTTTGACCCAAGTTTTGAGCCGCACAACTGCCTTTGAATTCAGGGTGGATTTTGGCTCAACTGTGAGTTGCTTGTTGTGCAGTGTGGACAGAGACATGACAGCAGATTACAGCATGACCTAAGTCCAACCAATGACTCCTGACCAGTCAGATGGACTTATGACATGTTTGATATTCTGGTCATGTGACTGCAATCACTCACACAGTGGGAGCAATTATGTGCTGCTTCTCCAGTTTAGTTTTCTTTTTGAGAGGTCAGACAGTAAGAATGTACATGTGATGTGTGGCCTCTTCTTGTATCAGAACTTGTATGCTCAAGCAGGACAATAATGCAGAGTTTCAGAAGACACTGGAGTATTTTCATGATTTACTTGCTTACTATGTTGGCTGGTGATGCCATGTATAAGTGTGTTGCATATCCGCAGTGATCATTATTCTTTTGGCTGTGTAAGTATTTAAGCTATGCAAAAGTGATCACTGATACAACAGATGAAACTTAGCTGACTTTTGTCAGTTTTGTCCCAGTTTTAATGGTACAATGTGAGCCCTCAGGTCGTTTATGACCATCAGATTGTACAGTATGAGCGCATAAACTGTGAATGTTGGTCATGTGCCATGAATTAATCAGAGGCACAGTGTAAGTGAAATTTCCTTCAACATTGACATATCATCGGCTTGGAATTGCACTATGTATGCCCGGCTTGAGAGAGATGGAAGAGAAAGCAGAGCCAGGGGGGAGAAGCCAGAGAAGGTCAGGTTGCAGTTTGAAATTGTACATCTGACAACCACTATCAACTTTATACAGCTTATTTTCAACATTGCTTTAGCTCTGCTTTACTATTTTGGTTCCAAGTCACCATACTCTTTATTTTATTTAAACCAGATCCTTGCATTGCAATGACTGATAATACTTTCACAAAGCATGGCACATTATGTTTGATATGTTCCCTACTCCATTGTCTGTCCTTGTGATGGCTGTAGAAGCAATCAGAGATAACGGAGGCAGAGCCTCATCTTGATTTAGCTCCATGCACAGTCTTCAAAGGTCTATAAAAGGACATCATACTGGAGGGAAGCCAACAACAACCTGAAGGGTTTCAAGCTCCAATAACCTTTGTTATTGCAAGGGAGGATGACTCAAACTATCGAAAGACTTTGAGCTTGATACTTAAAACACTTAATAACATTTAAAGAGGAGCTAATGCTCAAAGAAATACTTCTCTGCTGCAGGCATCAGGCTGAGCTCCATTTTGCTCTGCTTTTATTGTTCCACATCACCAGGATGACCTTCAGAGCAAAGCACACGTGAGAGAATATTGAGTAAGCTGTGGAAGATTTTATTACTGTGCTGTTTTTTATATATGGACCTAAGGATGCCACATAGATTTTCCAAAGACCAGCCTAATTGTCATATTAGTGAAGAAGGAGAGGCTGCTTTACGTAGTGTGTATAATCAATGACAGGTGATAGTCTGATGCAGTTTGGAGTTCCTTGAAACAGCATTTACAGTTGATTTATGCAGTATGCTGCAGAGAAATGGATTAAGAATAAGTTTGTTGAGAAGGATTTAAGGTAAAATGAAAAATAACACAGTGACTATAAAAAGAGTTTAAAGAGTAGCGAAAGGACAAGGTAGGACAAAAAAGACAGGAATAATGCACTACAAGGAGCAACAAAGACAAACAGAGGTGAAAGTGAGACAAATGATGCGTTCAAGCCGAAAAGGGGGACTCACATGGGACATAAAGAGAGGGAAGCCAAGGAATGTCTGGAATGACAGAGACAATAAATACCAAGAAACCGAGGAAAGGAAGAGCCAATACTGAGCCATCGCTGCCAGATATATCTGCAAACTGAGCCAAAAGAAGCCGAGTGGGAACAACCTCCTGGCTTTGTATCCTCCTGATTGGCAGCTTATCTTCAGGGATGACAGTTTTCTGTACATAAAATTGTACAGAGTCCCACAGGGGTCAAAAGTCTGAGCGCTGTATTTCAGCCACACATGATGTTTCTGGACCAAACAAGTTGACATCAAAAACACAATCACGACAAGGCAGATGATAGATTGATATTTAATTCTTACTTGGTCCCCTGGAGTTCTTAACCCTCTAAATTTGTAATGAGAAGAAACGGGCATGACACAACTGTGAACAACTGAAAAAACAAATGATTTACAGCAGAAAACACCCTGATCAGCCTTAGAAAGCCAAGACCACAAAGGTCTAAAATTTTACTGCTCTTTCTGCAACATGGTATCACCCCACAACCTGAAAATGAAATATGTGTTCTCGTAATCTCAAGAGCTTTGTTTGAAAAACGTAATGATTTATTCACTTGCAATGTATTAGGTATCATTATACTGTGCTGATGATGTAATTGTACCATTTTTAAATAATCATCACATAAAAACCATACAATTAGATTTCTTCCATTAACTAACCAAACAAAGAAAATCATCCTTGACCTTCTGACATTCAGCAAAAGAAGCTAAAATTAGGTAGAACCCCCCACTAGTGGAAAATAAGTATTACAGCATATGTTGCATCACTGTAAATTATGTAAAACTAAGAATGCAAAGAGGCGGAGAATTTCCTGTTCATTTCCAGAAACTTTCCATGGGAAGTTAAGCGAAAGGATTCTTGAAATATTCCAAATTTGAAACTTATCATGGGAATTTATTGGAATTCACTGGAAATTGGAGGTAATTTATACGAACTGCATCACATCCAAAAATAAAGGTTCTGTTTTTTTCATAGGCAGATATAACTTACATGATAACTTTAAGAATTTATATTGTCATACATGTATTATGTTATCTATGTAAACAGAGTGGTGTTCAGAGTTTCTCAGGTCCTGAATCAGTACTTCAGTAAATATCTCACAGCATCGCTTGGTTCCTGATTTTAAGAATTTCCATACTGTCAATGGCATGAAAGGAACCAGAAGACACTTTCAAGGTTTCAATGTGTGATATAATTTTTTTTTTTTTTAATAATGAGGTAAGAAAAAAAAACTCGCAGTGGTGCCATCTTCATGGTTTGCGCTGTTAGCAACCTGTTAAGCACTCTGGGAGCGCTTGGAGCGAGGGGCAGGTAGGCATTGCCTCTTTCAAATAGCATTTCTCTTCTAATATGAGAAACTCATCCAAGAAAAAGACTGATGATGGAACAGGCAAGTAAACAAACTTTAAAGAATGCAGATCCTGTCTGAAAAGACTTCAGAAGGTTCAATGGTTAATCCTTTTCAAGGAGTTACACAGAATCTAGATGTCCCCAGAACACATTTTGGAAGTTTCTTGCCTAAAAATCCACCCAATACAAAATTTGGCATGTCTACAAACTCCTCCTTTCAACCCCACTCATAACATGCTGCATTAAAGCTGTGTCTGACCATACCCCTCGAAGTAAAAGGATGTGGCTGTAGCTTTTTAGTGCTGTGCTTCAATGTTTACTGTGGCTACAAACACATGCCACTGAAGCTGCCTCATGGAAGGTATCATATTCTTTAATGAAAAAACTCAGGGAAGAACTTTAAAAGTGACTGTTATAATGCACATTTTATGAATTGTGCAGGCAACAGAGGTAAATGAAGGACTTTTTTTATTTTGGGGTACTTTGCAGATCAGCAGATCAGTCATGGAAACATATTTTTGTACTAAAAAAAATAAAATGTGTTTTGTATAGTAAGTTAACTATTATTCAATTTAGTAGTCAGCAACATAGGCTATAGCTGCAGTGAGGACAGTTGAGGCGAAAGTAGTGTTGTCTCAGAACAAGGCTTAAATTATTCACTTTTTTCTGAAGGTTTATGAAAAACTGTATAATAGTGTTTAATGTATGAATGTTGTGATCTCATTCATAATATACTTTTTGGAAGGAGTTGCTTAAATCTGATAAACCACCTTAATCATTTCACCTCATCAATGTTCGATAAAGTGAACAGGGAGGATTTAGAATGAATATTCATGTCTTTGAATTAAAATCCTCAAGAGTTGTGGAGGCGAAAAACAGATTTGATGCCCTTCATTTTGCTTGAGGCTATGTCATTCCTGATAAGCACTGATATTGGCAATCTGGCTCAACACTAAGGAGCGCATTCGTCTAACAGACAAAAATTAATTGGATACTGGGCTGATTTGTTATTCTTTTGAAACATTTATTTTATGTTCTGCCTTAAAAGACAGAGGCTGAATATTTTAAAATGCCACAGTCAAAACAACAACAAACAAGGCGTATCAGATCAAACCTGTTGGTTGTCAGATTTCTGTATTTTGGTCTCTTGTAAGTTTGAGAGTAAATAAGAATATTTTTCTTCCTTTCTATAAACCCAACAAAGCCATGCTCCTCAGGCCCTCACCTTCTTCCCCCTTATGCTCTCCTTTGTCATCCAGCACAGGTCCTCTGGTTCTTCAGAGTGTAAAATCAATGTTCACAACCCAGTTTTCTGTGTTTATAGCCCTAGCTGCTGGGATACTTTGCCAGATTGCATTAACTGCTCTTCAACATTACCCATGGAAAAAAAAGCACTGTGAAAACATTTTCTTTCCCCTGTGCTTTTGATTAGTTTTGCCGTGTTTGTGTTTTAAGTTGCATCTTATTGTTCTCACTGTTTCTTTGTGGGCTGTATTTCCCCCAGAGTAAATATTCAACATGAATAAAGATTTATTTTGTCCTGCTCTGCTTTCCTAAAAACCACCTTAAATCTGCTGCATTAGTCAGGCAGTTAGCCTCTTGGACTCCCTGGCATTGATGCACGTAAACAAAAGCATATGCACTATTTACCCAGCTCACATTTGCACACAACAAAACCACTAACACAAACGTCTCCTCTGAGCATAGTGCCTTCACTTAAGCCAAACCACAGCCTACTCTCTCTATCTTTCCCTTGCCTAATGCAACAGTGATGTTGGAATCCCCTTCTCTACAGAGAAATGTGCACAGCATCTTTTCCCTTTGCTTGGATCTGGAGTGACCTGGGGTCTGTTTACTAGATATGTGCACCGCCATGAAATCCTGGGGCCTCTGTATCATTACATGTATTTAAAGAGAGAGAGAGAGAGAGAGAGAGAGAGAGAGAGAGAGAGAGAGAGAGAGAGAGAGTCAGAGAACAGCTTAAGAGAAAAGAGGGGAAATGTACTGTAAATGAAAAATGAAGAGTGACCTTTGTGCACAGAACACTGATTTTCCCATGCAAGGGGAAACACCATGCACGGATTTATGATGTGGGAAATATGTGCAGCATGTGCACAGAGACAAAACACTCCTGTTACACTCATCTTTTATCAGAATCAGACCAATAAAGCATCTGTCTGTGCTACCTTAAAGTGAGCACTGTAAGAATAGTTAGCATGTGGGTTGGGATTTGATTTTTGAAAATGCTTTCACAGAATTTCAATATTTAAATTTAAAGTGAGATTGCTTGCAATCCTTCTATATTTTTAACTCAGTTCTCTGTGGTCTGAGTAGCCCATCTGAACCTTTTATCAAAACAAAATAAAATACTAAAATATCAGATCAGTTGGTGGAGGTACTAGGCACAGGGCAGGTACAGTTATTATAATGACTAATTATGATGCTGTAAGAAACTTAGATTTTGAGCAGACTGTTGGCTACTCTATTTTTAGATATAAGTGGACCACAAACAAGAAACCAAGTTTGTAAATTTCATCTTTTGTGGGTCAGTGGATATTCTAGAAACCCAAACATATGCTCCCCAAATTAAAATTCAATAGAAAAGCTGTTTTCTTTTGCTGGTGGCTGCAGCATATGTGTTGTTTGATCACCAAAAGAAAAATATAGCATCAGTGTCAAATGATAAAACTAGAGTGGTAGCTACTGTGGCACAAATATTTTTTTTTTTGAACATTTTTATTCAGCTTTTAATATTTATGCATCTCATATGTTTAGACATAGTTAGAACTTTGTAAGAAATATTTACAATTCGGCAAACATATAGTAAAAAAAAAAATCAAAATTCATGGCGAAATCTTCACCCACATAGAGAGGAAACCTGACAAAAAAAAGGAAGAAAAAGTGCTTCTTTAAAATGGGCATCAAATGTGTTTTTCTATAAATACATCAAAACAGATTATCCATTATCCTTTCGCACACATCACATTTACTTGGGTATGCCTGTTAACATGAACAAAGTCAACCAACAAAAATACAAATCACATTATTTTTTCCTTTTTGTTTTCCTCTTCTTCTTTTTCCCCTTTCTCTCCCTTTTACCCCCTTTTCTCTCCTCCCTTCTTTCTTTTCCCTCTTTCCCCCTTTTCTCCCACTTTTTTGTTCCCATCTCTCCTTTTCCTCCTCCCTCTAAAATTTGAATTAATAAACTAGTCTCTTATCCTATTGGTAATGTAAGGTAATTCGTGATAGGAGCCCACAGAGTCACGAAGAAGTCCAGTTTCAGATGTAATTTTGCTGTTATCCTCTCCATCAAATAGACCCTCCTTAGTCTCTCCTTCCATTGAAGAACGGTGGGGGGTAGAGGTTTAAGCCAGGAAACAGTTATCATTTTCCTCGCTACCAAAAGGAGGATGTGTAGTAACCGGGCTTTTCTTTTATCCATTGCTCCATCTGGTATTAAACCTATGATGAAGTATGACGCTGTTAGCGGTAAGTCTACTCCTAGGATGATTCGTATTTCTGTTTGAATTCCTTCCCAAAAAGACCTCAGTTAAGGACAATCCCAAAAAATGTGAGTGTGGTCTCCAACCTGTCCACAGTTCCTCCAGCACAAACTTGTTCTACTCTTATCATATTTTTAAATTAAAAATGGTATCTTAAAATATCGCATTTTTAATTTCCAACTGAACTCCTTCCAAGTCGGACTGTTAGTTATCTTATGCCCCATCTCACACATCCTCCCAGTCAAGAGAATTTTTGGCAAACACCACATTCCTGTTCACTTCAAGCCTGGAAACACATTAAGGCAGAAGTTGGTCCATCCCAAGGACAAAACACCGAGACATAAACAGAGCAATGTGGTGTATGCAGTCCAGTGCAGTGAGGAATGCTCAGACCTGTACATTGGGGAAACTAAACAACCGCTTCACAAGCGTATGGCTCAACACAGGAGAGCCACTTCCTCAGGTCAGGACTCAGCAGTCCACCTTCACTTAAAGGACACGGGACACTCTTTTGAGGACAGCAATGTACAGGTGTTGGCGAGAGAAGATAGATGGTTTGAAAGAGGAGTTAAAGAAGCCATCTTCACCAGACTGGAGAAGCCTTCTCTTAACAGAGGTGGTGGACTCAGACACAACCTCTCACCTACATATAATGCAGTGCTAAGCTTTCTCCCCAGAAAGCTCTCCAAACACTCACACCTGGGCACATGTGACCATAACACCTCACATGACAGGGGGAGTTAATGACCCATTCAGGGTAACGACTCTCAGGGGTTACATCACCCTGGGATAAGTTTCTATGAGTCGTTTTCCAACTCCTCCCTTCCTTTGTTGTTGTTTTTCCTCTAGCAAGATAAATACCTGCTTCCAGCACCAGCCATTTGGAACTGAAGAAGCTTCTTGGATGAGAAGTGAAACGTCTTCCCAACAAACTCTACACAGTCCAGTTGCCTTGCCTTTGAATCTTCAGAATCCTCCCAGTCCTTATCCTCCAGGACCACATTCATCTCCAGCTCCCATCGCTCTTTTACATCAGCAGTATTTCCTGAGCAGTGTGCCTGCAAGTGCTGTGGCACAAAGATATTCATTTAACATTTCATGACATAAAGCTTGACCACAAACTTTTCCACTCTGAAAGAGTAGTTTCACATTTAATTCAATTGTACAATAACTTTCAACAGGCAGAATGAAATCTATCTATGTTTTTTTCAAGTTCTGTCACTAAATTTCTCTTTTTCGCTTCAATTGTCACCTTCCTCTTTCTTCATTTAGTCTTCGTCATTTTATAAAACAGAACCAAGATGGGCTAACTGGCTTCTTTTTATCTGAGGATTGGTGTCTGAATATGCGCCACAAAGTCCCCAGACAAGAGGATGGGGACAAACTGCCACTCATAAAAACTGCTCTAAGTTGGTGATGGGGGCCATTCCCCATGTTGAGAGTCATTATTCACTTTGAGCTATCTTCATGTGAAAAAGTTATATACTGTTGCTTTAAATAAACAATCATTATTTGGGCAACTGATCAATCACACAATCTAACTAGTATCAGTAAAACGGATTGTGTCTGTATTAAAAATGAGCATGATCCACTTTTTAATCAGTTTGCTCATAAATGGCAGGTTCCAATGAACATCCTGATCCAATGATATTTTATATTCCAACACACTGCACTTGGATTTGATGAAGTTTGTGTTAATCACAAGGACTATAAGGTCTGTTTTTTTCCCACACCTCATCCCTTAGTCAACAGTATTATGCAAAAGAAATCTAAGTGTACTGTAGGGCAGTGAGTTGCCAGGTGAGGATGAGGTTCTCTTGCTCCCCCTCACTCCTCAGTTAATCATGAGTGTTTGTGCTGTGAACATCCCATAAAAATGCTCCATATTCAGTGTATGAGAGGCGGTTGTGAAGGTGTATTGTCACTGAGCTAACACTTCACTTCCACAGTCTTACAGTGAAGCCCTACTACATCTCTTTGAAGCAACATCATGCCAAGCAGCTGTGTCCACTTCCACTGCCTACTTCTCATTTGACTTAAACAGGCTTTTCACATACAGTACAACTGCACCAAAAAGGTGTATGTACTTATCAGTGAGCCCCAACCCTGATGTTTTGGCTTTATTTCACATACTGATGGAGAAATCTGAACATGACAAAGCCCCCACTTCACTGCAAGACCTTCTAGAATTCTTTGTAAGGAACTTCTAACATGATTCAGGAAGAAATCACCACTTTGAAAAAGTTTTTCCATTCATTAGGCAAGACTTACAAACGAAAAAAAAGATAAAGGTACAAAAAATGAATAAATTCAAAAGACCGTGTCAGCAGAGGTGGTTGGAGCTATGTGAGGCTGCTATAGGAGGTGAGGTGGAGCTTCACCTCTGGAGTGCTGAACCGCAGGATAATATCATCAGACAGTAGCTGCTAAAAACACCCCAACAATAGCAAACCAAGCTTTATTTTTAAGATGAAATGCTGCACTCCTGTTGGTGCTTTTTTGGTAGTGAAGTATTGGTGGACTTCTTTCTCACACAGATGATGGTCATATCCAGCTTTTAAAGAAGAAAGTAAATAGAAAGGAAAATAGTAATGTACTTGAATGTGAATCAGAATTGGTTTTTATTGCCAATTATGCAACACATTAAAAGGAATTTGACTCCAGCAGTTGTTTTTTGTAGTACAAAGGAAGTAAAAAAAAATAAAAATAGACATAAAAACAGAGAATACAACTAAAATGAAATAGAAATGAAAATAACCAATAACTAACGCAGCGTATATACAAAATGTACATCAGGAACATATACAAACATCCAGGAATATTTACAAGGATACCTGCGTGGTCAATCAAAGTATTGGCTATGTGTGGGAAACCCTGGTGTATTCGCCCTTCTCTCTGCACTGTGTCACTGTCTGTTATCATTATTCACTGCTGTTATAAAGATAATGTTTGTGAATGAGGCCCTGTGTTTGCTTAAATAATAAGTGAGAAATTGAAGGGGGCAGGTATTCAGGAAATAACCGGTGTCTTTCGAATGTTAACTTTGCTCAAAATTATCATCCCTGGTTAGCGCAGTATCTCTTTTACAGAGCACAGTGTGTTTAATGGATATATAATTTCAAGGGATTTAGAGGTTCGTGCTGGCATTAGATAATCTCCGACTCTTCCTATCTGCACTGAATTTGCTCCCATTAACAGGCAAGTGGTAGCCCATCTAAGGAGCACTGCACGACAGAGACGTAATGTAAAACCGGTAAAAGCTCATTGTTGATGAATGGATATCTTCAAGTATTACCGGAGCTGGAACAGAGTTGTGTCACTGTCATTAACCTTCACAGTCCTGAAATTTACAGCTGCAGAGAAGGGGAGCCGGAGTTGCAATCTAAAGAGGGAGCATTTTACAGTACAATCTGACAACGTTCGCCTGAGTCTGCAGGTAATTATAGGTCTGTGTTTCATGAGAAAGATTCTCCAAAAAGAAGGGTAGATAAATCTTTTTCATCTTCCAACTGTGCTTATCTCCATGCTTTTCTTCTTTAAAGCTTTGGTATTCCTCACCAGACAAGGAGAAACATCATGTCAAATCACAACTGAGGAGAAAGAGCTGACCTTTAGCTTCCCACCAGTTTACAACCATCATTAGCAGGGCAGGGATCAGGGGCCAAGGCCATAAATCATGCTCAAACCATCCAAGTAGGAGGAACCAGAGCTACACTGCAGTAAAACTGAAGGGGAAAAAAACTCGGAGACTGACAGGAGGCTAAAAGCAACTGCATCCATCATTTGCTGGAGGCTCCATAAATAGGGAAAAGGAAAAACACACAAGGCGATAATCTCCAGCATGGTTATAAATAATATAGAAACCTTGCTAATGGCAATAAAAGGTTCTGCAGCATGACAGAATCCTTCTTGATGTGATTATTCGGCTAAAATTTTCCCCAAGGACGTGTATTATCTTGCGTAAATACTCAGGAGTAACTCAATAGGGCAATATGTTCCCATCCACAGGCTGTTTGCCCTTTTTGTCCATGAACCAGGAGGAGAGGTGGATTTATTGTAATGGCAAGAAGTGACTGTCAGTGGGTGTGGAAGGTTGGGTGGCGGGCAAAAAATGTTTTTTTTGCCCGAAAGATTGGGGTGTGTTTTGGGGAAAAGGAGAAAGCAGTGAAAACTGAAAACAGATTCTGCTGACTGAACTGCACATAAGTACTTCTAAAGTCCCTGCAGTTCATGCTGACGATAATTCTTTCATCTGAGAAAATGACAACAATAAATTGCCCACAGCAAACCAAGTTTACCTTGTATGTAAAATCCAGTTTCCACTCACTTTGATAAAAAAGTCTTAAATTACAAGCCTCAATTCTCTTTCAGAGAAGAATTTGAGCAAGCTGAATCATTGCTATCAAAACTGCTTTAACCAACCTTGCAAAACAGTGTGAGCGCACAGCAAATAAATGGCACCTGCATCAGGGGAAAATTGGAAAGGATGTCTGTGCTTCATACCAAAACATTTTGCAACAATCAAATGGACACAGTTTCTTCAAGGACAGGCTGTACAATACACTGGTCTACAAACCCCAAATCTGATGAAGTTGGAACATGGTGTAAATGTAAGGAAAATCAGAATATAATGATTTGCAAATCCTTTTTTGGCCTAGATTAAACTGAATCCACCACAAAGACACGATATTTCATTTAAACTGATAAAGGTTTTTTTTTTTTTTTTTTTTTTTTGCAGATATTCACCCGTTTTGTATTTAATACCTGCGACATGCTCCAAATAAGCTGGGACAGGGACATGCTTACGACTTTGTCACATCACTTTTCATTTTAACAACATTCAATTAGCATTTGGGAACTGAATACACTACTTGTTGAAGCTTTATGTGGAATTCTGTCAGTCTTGCTTGATGCACAACTTTAGTTGCTCAACAGTTTGCTTTCTTTGTTGTCATATTTTTTGCACTTCAAAACGTGCCACAAATTTTCAGTGGGAGGAAGTTCTGGACTGCAGGCAAACCAGTCCAGTACTAGAACTTCTTTATTATGAAGCTACGCTATTGTAACAAGTATAGGATGTGTCTTGGCATTGCCTTGCTTAAATAGCAAAGCAGGGACGCCTCTGAACAAGACACCACTTGAATGGCAGAAAATATTGCTTCAAAACCTGAATGTACTTTTGAACCTTGCGCTGATAACAATCAGGATGGTCCTTTCCCTCTTTCGTCTGGAGGACATGATGTCCATAATTTTCCAAAAAAATTTTTAAATGTGGACTCAACAGCCCACAGAACATTTACACTTTGCGTCAGTCCATCTCAGATGAGCTCAGGGCTCAGAGAAGCTGGCAGCATTTCAGATTGTTGTCAATATGTGGCTTTCACTTTGCATCATAGAGGTTTAACTTGCACTTGAAAGATGAAAAACTGACTTGACAAACTGTGTTAACTAAAAATGGTTTTCCGAAGTGCCCCTGAGCCCATGTGGTAATATACTTTACAGAATGATGTTGGTTTTTAATGCAGTGTTATCTGAGGGATTTTTCACATTCTCTGAAACCTCTGATGATGTTATGGACTGTAGATGATGAGATCCCCAAATTCTTTGCAGTTTTATATTGAGAAATGATGTATCTAAACGATTAGACTATTTGCTGTCATAGTTGTTCACAAATTGGTAAACCTCACCCCATCCTTGCTTGTGAACAACTGAGCCTTTTGGGGATGCTCTATTTTAACACAGTCATGACACTCAGTTTCCAATTAATCTGTTCACCTGTTGAATTTCCCAAAAGGGTGTTTTTTTCAACAATCCTCAACTTTTTCCAGTCTTTTGTTGCCCCTGTCTCAGCTTTTTTAAAATGTGTTGCAGGCATCAAAATCAAAATGAGAGAATATTTGCAAAAATTAAAAGTCTATCAGTTCGAACATTAAATATCTTGTCATTGTAAATTGAGAACAGGTTGAAAAGAATTCTAAATCACTGTATTCTGTTTTATATTTACACTTCACGCAACATCCCAGCTTCATTGGAATAGTGGAATGCAGATATTAAGATGTGTGACGGGTGGTATGGGAGAAACAACACTGTTTTAAGCATCACATCACATCAGCATTGCTTGCTGAAGTTGTTTGTTGCCTCTTCCTCTCCCCAACCTAAAGATACACCTGGAAACTATGCCACTGCATAGATTTTTTCATTGAGATGTACATTTTCAATACAAAGCTGATAGTGGAATAATTCAGAGAGCGGGACTGATGTATAAGCTGCAAGCTACATGATTCAGCTGTGTCCAGGTTTTTATTTATAACCGCAAATATCACAAGGAAATCATCCTGTCACTGCAAACGCCTCCATCATAAACAGAACCTAAAAGCTATTTTCTTTCTTCCGACACAGACAGGGAGACGCAGTATCTTCTCAAAGCGGAAGTCCGACACGTCAGTCTGCCAGCCTTTTGATTTCATAGCCAGGCTAACATACACACACATGCACACAGCAGCCTAGATTCATAAACACATCCTCTCCCCCTTACTTCCCTCTTTTTTTGCTCCCACACTCCTGTAAATCTGCCACCTGCTCATCCAATTTAGCCTGATAAATCCCACCCGTATCTGTTTCAATTCAAGTTTGCTGACTTCAGTTAAGTCAGGATCCCTTTCCTTGCTTTATCTCTCCCTGTTACTTTGAATGTCACATGTCATGCAGTTTCCAGACACACAACCACAATCCCGGCTCACACACACAGCG
Source organism: Cetoscarus ocellatus (assembly GCA_037902135.1). NCBI lineage: Eukaryota > Metazoa > Chordata > Actinopteri > Labriformes > Labridae > Cetoscarus > Cetoscarus ocellatus. Next base: position 121,466 of record JBAMNC010000607.1, read on the forward strand.
GTGTCAATCAGCAGACATCTCCATTTGACGACTGTGCACGCGCCAGGCAGCTGTGGAAAAAGCCACATGCCTGCAGAAGATCCAAAGTCACAACAAACAAACAGAATAAGCATGCACACATACACACACACACTATCATCGCATTGCAGGCACAACTCCCAGGCCTGGCTGTGTGTGTGAGTTTGATCCCTCTCCCCATGTCTGAGAGGCATGTTAATCAGTGAAGGAGGCTGCCAGCCCGGCCATATATGTCTCTATCTATCCTGCTCTCACTCCACGTGTCTCTGTCTCTCTCCGTCACTCCCTTTCTCTTTCTTTGCGTTTATCTGCATCTCCTCACTCCAATCTGTCTCTCCTCTTGTCACACCCGGCTTCTCCACCTCTTCTCTGCTGCATCTATCTCACATTCCTCTCCTCTTTTGCGTCTCTTCTTTGTTGAGCGCTCACCCAGAATGGTTGCAGTTATTTAAAAGCCCCAGGCAAGGACCAGTGTGGGGCCATCACAGCGTGGACACAAAACATTTTAAGGCTTTTTGGGGGCTCCAAAGATCAGACACTGAATGATCTTAAGTCTCAGTTTTAACCAAAAGAGAGGGGGCACTGCTTCAATTGCACATATTACTTTAAATATTTAGGAAAATGGGTAAAACTGGGGGTCTCCTCACTGATGTTGCCAAAATACCAAACACTGCCATCATATTTAAGGGCATTAAACAGTATAAGGCGAAAAGCCTGCACTTTTTGGTGTTTATGAGTAGTGATTTCTTTTGTCAGCTTTTCTCTGTTGCAAACCTATTTATTCATTCATTCATCTTCTATAACGTTTATCCCTTTCGGGGTCACGGGGGGCTGGAGCCCAGCTATCATTGGGCGGGAGGCGGGGTACACCCTGAACTGGTTGCCAGTCGATCGCAGGGCCACATAGAGATGGGCAACCATTCACGATCACACTCATACCTAAGGGCAATTTGAGGTCACCAAACAACCTAACGAGCATGTTTTTGGTCTGTAGGAGGAAGCCAGAGTGCCTGGAGAGAACCCATGCATGCACAAGCAAACTTCACACAGAAAGGCCCTGCCCAACCCGGGGATCGAAACGGCGACCTTCTTGCTGTGAGGCACGTGCACTACCTGCTGCGCCACCGTGCTGCCCGCAAACTCTTTTATGCATCTTCAAATACATACTATATATATACTATATATATACTATACATACTTGCATGCAATGCCTTGCATGCAACTTAGCTGAAACTTTTAGGTAATTAATTTGTATTTTTCTTAATTCAGTTGCTTTGATATAATGTTGCTAACCTACTTGTGTAATTATAATTAGTCCTGTCACACTGTCTAAGTTTCACAAATATGCTGTTAAAAACTGAGAAGTTGGTGAAGTCCAAAAGTAATAAAACAATCACTTTGGAATTCCATTGCTGTAAGTTGTAATGAAATAGCACAAATAGGTTGGCTTCATTTTCTTGCACTTCTTGCTTTGTTTTTTAAATATTAAGTCATTTGAATTTTGTTTAGTTCTAAAAAATTTCTTATTTTATTGTTTAATCAAAAGCAATTTTGTTGAATAGTTCAACACATTATCGTTACATAGTTTTTCTCAAATTATTTGCTTTAACAATGCAAACATTTGCAACATTTGTGATTTTCCTTCCTTTAATCAAATAAAGTAATTCAAAAAAGTTTGATTTCCTTTTTTGTTCTGTTCTATTACAATCCCAAATAGTTTTACTGATTATTGATCATGAAAACAGATCAGAGTTTGTATACCAATAAAATGTAATCTGCCCCCCCGAGTTCCTTCCTACATTAGCAGTGAGGTGTTTTGGATGCATGTATTGAATGATGTAAAACAATAACTAAACATTTGAAACTGACACCTGATAAAGCTTCATACTCAGCCTGTTACCTGAAATGAAAACCACCTACATCCCACTTTATCACAGCAAATCACGTCTCCCCCTTCCCCTTCTTTTTTCTACTCGAACACTTTCATGCATCCCTCCCCTCAGTTAGGCTGATGGGATTTAAGACGGTTGGTTTATTTAGAGTAGACTTGGTGAAGATCTCTTACTCTTACCCACAGGCCTGACATTTCATCGCCTTCTTCTCCATCCCCCTCCTCATGTCCTCCTCCTGTCACCCTCCCTCCTTCTCCTCTTCATAAACCCCCACCGCTACGAGGCTTTTGGGGATCTGTTTGTGACTGCGTTAAAGTGGATTTAGTCGTAGTGACTGGATCTGAGTGGGTGGCTGTGGGTTTGCTGGATGAGTTTCACAGGACGAGTTGTAAAGGAATTGAAAGCTGAAGGGCAGAGAGGAAAAAAAAGGGGGGAAGGAGGAAGAAATGGAATGGCTGAGCTATGTGGTGAGAGATATGGCGAGTTATGTGTTTACAGAGACGGCTGCTGAGAAGATTTCCAACCCGAGCGCTCTGCTGTAAGTCATATTGTGGGGGAGTGAAGGGAGGTGGTCATCTCAGCGCAGACTGCGATAACAATAGTGAGACAGAACGGGGGGAGGGGGAAATTTAAAGAGTAGGAAGACATAAAGTAGTGTTGTGAGTGCAGTCAATTTATGAGGAAGAGTGTCTATTCAATGTGCACAAAGAGGCCCTTTAGCTTCATGAAACAATGGGAGAAGGCCACCACACATTGAAAGAGATGTTGCTTCCTTGACCTGAATAACCCAGGCAGACGGTCAAATGAAAACGTGTCATGGCTAACAGCTTCTTTTCTTTATTTTACCCCCATGAGGAAGGCCCCATCCATCGTGTCGCACTTAAAGTAAATGCATTCACATGACACACTTCAGGGATAACATCTCAATGGGTTTTTTTCCAGGCTCACTCACCCAGTAACATCAATTTCAATTTGCATAAAACCCAGCGCAGGCTCGAGCCTCCTCGCCCTGGACTACAATTGCAGGGATGTTGAACAATGTTATAAAGTACCTGGTATCTCATAGAGCGGATCAAATCAATAAAAGCCATTTCCCCTTTGGAAGTCGATGGCCCACCCGCTCTGCTTGTCAAGTTAATTCAATGAAAGTAGAGAGGAAATGTCAGGAGCAGAGCAATATTTGGGTGAGCTCTCACTTGTATGACATAGAAGTAACACAAGTAAAGCAGCAAAGGGGAATGGAGAGGGGCATTGATTCATGTCACCTTATTGACATGGTGGCTGTTTTTCCCCCAGGACATCAGACCCAGAGCCTGAAATGTTCAGTGATAAGTTAAGAAGGAACTTAAGTACCGTTCACAACTAACCACTGAAAGTGCTTTTACAACATAGGTCACGCTAACTCATTCTCACCACGCTCCTACCATGAAGGCTGAGGTATGTGGTATTTTTTTCAGTATTAGGAACTCTCATTTCTGTACTTTCATACATGTTGACAAGCTATGGGCACAGCAGTGGGAGCTAACTGGGGTTGAATGTTGTGCCAAGCAACACATATGAAAGGATCAAACACTTAACTCTTGTGTTAGATGGGCAATTTTTCAAATTGGTATAGATATAATATTTCAAAGGACCCATATCATACTTTTTTAAAGTTTTATATGTCCTTTTAGTGTGTTTAACCATCCTTTTTATGAGAGAACACTTATTTGCACAGGACAAAAAGTCTGCAGCATCTGGATTTTTCCCTCTCCCCATCTTAACAGCACCAGTGGCTGCCTGAAACAGCTCCTTCTCCTGCTCCCCGAATAGACCAACCAAACAATTTGACGTTTTGCCATTGTTTTGTCAGCAGTTCAAGCCCATTGTCTTGAGCTGGCAGAGCATAGAGTCTAGATTGAATGCAGAGTCCCTGTAAAAAGTGGTGCTGAACATAGATGAATTGATCTATTACCACTAAGTAGACCGGTCAACCATCAGAGCAGACTGGGTCCACTGAGGACGGAGCCCTAAAGTAGCAGGGGCTCGAACAGACTGTCGCAGACACAATGAGAACACTGGTGGATCATGGGTACTTAGAATATGAAGGCTAGAGGGTTTTTTTGAACATTACCCATTGTGATCATTCTTTAGCATTCATCAAAATCCAATACATGATGTTAAAGTTAGACTTAAAACAAAATATGGGCTCTTTAAAATGAAGTGTGGCATTTATTATCCACTTTTCCTATTCTTTAGAGTTGTTGTTTTTTTTAAAGATTTTAAACATTAAGTAATGTCAAAATAACTGATTAACATCACTCAGTTGTCCACAATGGTAAATTCGATAAATCAAATATCCCAAATCACCTTGGCTGTAAACCAGTATTATCCTATCAGTCCAAAACATCAACATATTTTAATGCATTTATTTAGTTGACAATCTGCCCTCAGTTTCTGTATTGAAGGGAAGCGACGATGAGACAAAGCTATTTTGGGAATTGTATTTATATATTTATACCGAGCCTATACATTTATATATTATACCATTTATAACTCTTTATAAGATGAAGAACAGAGAAATATCCAATTATAGAAGTTTTAAAAGATCACATGAAAGCAAGATAAAGCAGGGTGTCTACTGGTACAAAAGTTGTAACACATTTTGACATGTGTGATTAATGTTAATGAATTGATCACAAAGTCTGAAATCCACTGCACAGATATTTCTAACAGTACTAACCACGTGAATATGGTCAGTTGATGGGGACATCATGAGTATCTAAAGCATGGAGAAAAGACATTCCCTCACGTATTGTATGTGTGACTAAGAGGCTGCATGTTGGAGCTGTTCTATCTTTGTTACCTGTCATAGAGTCAGTGGAGGGGAACCAAGCAGCTGATCTGGGGCTTTTTAAATCCCACAAAACAAGAATCAAACACCCGGTTACATCCACCCTCTCTCACATCTCCTCATTAAAGCTCCTCTATCGCTCACAGGTTCTTTGTGCTCCTTCCACTTTGCCAGATTGGTGGCTACAGACATTATTTTGTTCTCTGAATAACAGGGTAAGTGGCTCATCCATTGATTGGTCTATCTCTGGGCTTTTGAGCAACAGGGTATAACAGTGCAGAGGCAAATAGACAGGACGAGACTGAGCCCCCCGCTGTGGCTGTTGACAGAGGCTGCCATTTAAAAACACTGAGAGGAGGACAAACAACAAGGCGTGGAGGAAAATTGCCCAGTTTGGTTTCAACAGAATTATTTCTTGTCCACTTTTATCCTGCGGGGATATCCTAACAAATACTCTGGAGCTTAACTTTACCCATAAAATCCAAAAAGGAGGCCAATGCTGCGGGCTATTGGCCAATTTTTCATGAAAGGAACATTCGTCCATTGGATACTCTTAAAGATTTACGAATCCTCAATCTGTGATATTAACTAAGTACCAGGAGCGGTTCGTAATGTGGGCGTTTGCATTTACCCACTTAAAAGCAGCTTGGTCCACTTCTGCTTGAGTTTTTATCAGTGCTAGGACAGACTCTGCACAGCCCAAAGGGAATGTAAACATGATACACTCAGAAAACGTAGGAGGACTCATTGAAAGCTGCCACATAAACTACTCAAAACATGATAAGGCTCCAGGATACTCTTGTCTCTGGGCTACTGTCAGCCTTCTTTTACTGACTTTTTAATGCCTGTCTATAACTGAATATTTTCTACCTTAAGTCAGTGTTGCAGCAGTGACTTATTTGGCCAAAGACATCTTTTGCATTGTTTCTGAAAAGAATTAACTGGATGAAAAATAAACTTGAGTTATTTTTGTAGCTCCATTGAAGCATCTTGTCTGCCCACTCAGAGAGCTGCCTAATACTGGGAAATAAAAGAAATAACTGTGAGAACTTAGTGGATGGGGCTAAGTTATATGATTTTTGTTTACCTTATTTTGTCAAACATGTCAAGTACAATGATGCAAAATACCTTCAGGTCATTTGCTTATATAAAGTAATCAATACTAGCAAGGAAGATTAGTGCTTCACTTACGTGGTGAACAAAACTCCTGCTCCTGACCTATGCCCCATCAAGAGGGCACTAATGTGCACTTAATTATTACATGTGGAAAAGCATACAATAAGTCCTCTCTGAACAAAACTCAATTCTTGGAACAATGCCACACTCTTAAATGTCTTTTTTTGCTCACAATCAAGAAATTGTGGAACTTGAGGAATTACTACTGTTAAAAAGTAACTCATGTTACTCCATCAGCAAGCAATTGCAGCGAGGGAGCTAAGCAAAAGTGCCCTCCCTGCTACACTGCCAGTTATTTTCATTAGCTGGCAGTGTAGTATTGTAACAAGCGTATCATGTTGCTCGTTACAACCCCTCTACCCAACACTGCGGAGGATAAACTATTCCAACTCATCTTTCTCTAGGTTACAAATGAAGGAACAGAGCAGCTGCTCACACCATGAAACAATTTATTTGCAGTGTTTCATTGCTGTCTTGATAAAGTTTAATCTAATGCAAAAACAAACCAATTTCAGTTGGACTTTAAGGTCACTAGGAAGAAAAGCAAAAGTGCTGTTGCCAGCTTCCATAACCATAGGTGAAAAAGACTGATAATGAAGTTGTGAGCTCAGACGGTTTAAAAAAGTCAGTAACAAACACAAGCTCTTATTAGTTTCTGTTGAGCAGGCCAGCAGTATCTAAAATGCTTGGCTCTACTGCAGGAAATAAAATAAAATGAGACAAAAAAAAAAATCAATCTGGCAACAAACCTGCCATAATTGACAGTTTAACTGTATCTTATTCTTACTGATTCCCCATGCAGTTTTTAACAGTGTCTGAAAACAGACATATATGCTGCTCCACAGAGTACTTTTAACACAGAGGTAGCATAAAGATTTTGGCTCACATGAGCGTGTGCTCTTGCATCAGACCACATGGCAATTAGAAGTGAAGCAATGCTCCAGGCCTGGATTGATCCTGCAACAACAACCTGCCTGTTTATTGACAGATCTCCGGGGTTTCACTGCACAGATGCCCTGAGGCCACTTTGTTGGCTCCAGCTTTAACTCTCTCTCCCATGCTCCCTGTTCTTTGTGACCATGTGAGAAACACAACTATTCAATATTCCCTTGCCAATGTCAGGCTCGGTTTCCCCATCTACAAAGCAGTCCAGCCTCAGAGCATGAATGCTGGAATAATTCAATTTTGGCAAAAGCAAAACAGTTTGATTAAGTCTTTACTTGCCTCAGGAGCCATGGATTTGACTTCCCTTTTAAATTTGATACAATGTCTGAATTTAAAAAAGTCAAAAGTTCTCTTTGCCACAAAAACACAAAATCAATGTTTATATAGAATATGAGAAACATTTCCAAAATAATAGCCAAAGGATCAGAGACTGACACTGGTTATTAAAAGCTAGTTCAAACTATTTAATACAGAAGTTCAGAGACAAGATCATTTATCTATTAACAATGGTTTGGGTTTGATTCTTTCAGTCAACGTGAGGGATTGTCTAAAAAGTTGGTCAAATGTCTTTTTTTTTCTTTTTAACTTCCACAAAACTGTGCAGCCATGACATACATCCACTTTTCATCTGGAATAATCACAACATTAATAAATAAACACAGCACAGGTGGGAAATAAACCACACATTCAGTTACAGCAACAACACTAAGAAACTGACATGAAGCTACTTCATAAAGCATCTTGATTTTAATTTTATTCACAGACAAAAGTTCTTACAATACCAAAGCCTTGTTTTAGTGGGAGGGAGGGATGTGAAGTGCTTAAAAATGCAATTAAATACATAATCCCTTGAAGTTTTATAATGCCAAATGAAATTATTATAATGAAAAGAACACTTTTAACCACAAGGAGAAAAAAATCTGTGATGTAATAGTCCAGTCACACTGAACTAATAGAGTCTGTACAACTCTTTTGTACAACCTCATTTTATAACCAACAAAGATGTAAACTTCAGATCTTCAGAGAGACTATAAGTAGATTTGGGATACTTTGCATCAGCTCGAAGTTGCATGGCTGTAGGTGAAATATAGTTCAATGCAACAAACTCAGTGCAGAGCCAGTTTTAGCTGTTAATTCATGTTGCCAGATATAAGCAAGCATTATGGTAAGCATACAACAAACTATTAACACTTACTAATAAAATAATACTTTTAAAATCAAAGATAAATTGACTGAAATTAGAGACTGATTTTGATTTAAAAAAAACTCTCCCTAGAAATACACTGCATTGGAACAAGAATGATAAATATGAACATTAATAGGGCTAAACAATATTGGAGAAACATTATATGGCAGTAGTTTTTAAGTCCATGTTTTCTTTCACACTTTAATAGAGCCCTCTGGCAGCAACTTTACATACATGATTCTTCAATGACTTTACAATCACATTTAAGGCTTGTAACTATGTTGCTTAAAATACACATCAAAAATCATTTTCTACCACGATAAAAGTAATTTATTCCTATTGGCTTTGAAAACTTAATTATTTGAGTAAATGTTAGTTTTCTACAAAAATATATGTAACAAAGAATCAGTTGATTAAGTACAAATATAAAAAGGATCAATGTAAACTTTTACATACTGTACATTAAAGACTGTTGAAGACTGAAGGTATACTTACATCTGTTTAAATGTCATTAAAACAGCATTTTTTTATATATTATTTAAAGAAAGCAAAAACAAAACAAAAAAAGTCATCTAGCTAGCACTGTCGCTATCTGTGACATGCATCATCTGTAGCGTATAACTTTCATATGCAGGTAGCACAGAATCTCTGCACCCACCATGGTCTATTCTCTGGATAAGCATCCTGACAGATTTTAGATGGAAAGGAAATGAGAAAATTGGCATTTTTGTTTTCCGTCAGACAACATACAAACAGAAGCATGATGTGCTTTAAATTATGTGACTGACATTGTACATCCTGTAGTGTGACTATTGCACATGCACACATTGCAGATGTGATGTTAATTTAAACTGAAATGAGACAAAGCTACAGTAGCTTTGTTGGACTTGACAAAAGTTCGACTCAGCTAAACCCTCTTCTTCTGCATGCAGCATGGAAATACTGCATACAGCTGAAAGACATCTGTCAACAAGAAAACTCCGACAAAGAAGAGAAAAGGGAGAGAGGACTGATGCATAGAGGTGTGGATGGTGTAGAAAAGTAAAAAGAGGAAGTGGAGACAAAGGGAGAGGAGGGAGGAGGGAGGAGGGAGGAAGAGGTGAGCCCTGTGTAAAAGAGAGAAAGTGTGCATAAATGAATCTGAGAGTCGGAGCGAGATGACACAGGAGATAAAAATGAAAAAGGAGGGGTTGCTTCGGAACAGCTGGAGACAAATGGAAAGATAGCAGCGAAGCAGCCTCCCTCAGCAGCATGGTAATGCCACGCTCACGCTGAAACAGTTAGGCTCATGACAAGATAAGGACAGCCATCACAAACCTGAGCCCCCATTTTTTAAATTCATCCCAAGTGGTCACTAAAAACCACACCCACAATTCTCTTTTTCTCCTTCACATCCCTAATCAGAGGTAGGCATTGTTTAACACATAGACACAAACAGACAGACATAAATGATTAGCTGTTATAGTGGCATTAAATGGAATTTAAGGAGTGTTACAAAAGAACAGACACAGTTCATTAATTGTTGTGCTCCTGAATTAGACTGCTGGCTTTATGGGTCCTGCTCCATAATGATTACTTCATTTCTCTTTTACTCTCTTTTTATATAACAGAACTCTGACCACAGGGGAAAAGCAACTGTTTAATGCTATATGTCAAAGCCTCTGCAAGCTTTGAAATGGCTGCCCAGTACTAATCAGAGTGAGTCATGCTGAGAGAAATCTGCCGGGAGATAAAAAGAGTGAAGGCAGGGTGGGATGAGGAGATGAAGGTTGCCGTTACAGAGGTTTAAATAACCTAATACACAGCTTTATGGTTGTCCATTAAAGTCAACATCCAACCCTTGCTTTTTTAATTCTTTCCTTCTCTTTATGTCTTCCTCTCACTGTCCTTGCACATAAAGTCAAACCCTGCTGAGTTCCTCAATGCCAATGGGTGCTATGGCAACAAGACATTGACTCTAGCAGGGTTGTGAATATTAGAATCAACACATACACACCTCTGTCTCCCTCTCAACATATTCATGCATATAGTTATCATATAGTCAAGGATCAAAATGTATTCATTCAGTGTGAGGTTAACTAGCTGTCTCCCTCCAAAAGAGTTCCGTTGTGGGGGAATAAACAGCACTCTATGCCAACAAGGTTTCATGTGTTTGTTGGCAAAATCAAAACCTAAGTCCAAACATTTTTAACAGGAGTTTATACTTCATAATGTCTTAAAACAACAATGATGCTAGTAAATAAACAAGCTTAACCCTTACTAATAAAAGTAAGGGTTAAGCTTGTATGGCACTTTTCTGGCCTGTCTAACTACGCAAAGATATTTTTACACTGCAGGTTACACCCAATCACAGCCATTCTCTAATGGTTGTAGTTTTCATGTTAGTTACCCATCAGTATACATTTACACATCTACACTCTTTCATTTTGTTACGAGTCTTGCACAAGAACACAACCACATGAGACAGCTGTTGCTGGGCTAGAACCCTCAAACTTCAGACTGATGGTATAGCGGCTTATCAAACTATGGAACTGATGCCCGTGCCACTGTTCATTATGCTAACCATAGTTTGAAATGAAGGATCTGATCCGCACAGCTTAACAGAGCTAACTTAACTATGACGCGTTAGATTAGCTGAGATTCCACAATGACGAAGGAGTTACCAAAGTTCTTCCGGCTATGTCCTAACTTAAAGGGGCTATAGAGATTCACTGGAAGTTGTGTAGTAAGCTCATAACTTTTATACATAATTTTGTCATTTATAACCACTGGACCGGCCCCTGGACAGGATGAGGAAGATGCTTCATGCAGCAGAGGGGAGATCCTAACAGACAATCTTTACATTCAGACAAAAATCAAGAGTAAACTACACAAAGTACTCAAACACTTCAGAAGAGCTGGTGCTAAACGTGATTAAAGACGATTGCTACAATAAGTTCTATGATTTTTGATAAAGCAAAGATAGTACGAAAATTTGTGTTCTCCTGAATTAGACCTGAATTAGTGATTTGTGATACTTGCTGCCACATTCCATGTATCATCATTCATCAGTCTTCATGTCATTAAATGGGTTACATTTAATTTCAACTTTTGAAGTATGTTGTGGGCCCACCAAAGGTAGTTTGAACACCCCAGGCTTAAATACTTTTCAAATTTTGTATAATGGCACAACATGCCTCAAGTTAAAGCATTCAACATTGGTAAATATTTCTGTGTATTCCTGACTAATTTCTAATGCCATTATTCCTGTTGGTAAAGGGAACCTGAAAGGGTGAAAATATTTACTGTTTGACTTTCGAAATGTAGAAAATTATGCACCCAAGTGTTGAAAAGATTACCCATACAGTATGCCACTTAATCCAGGGAATATAGACACTGTCATTTGTTTGTGCATCTGTCTTCATCTCCCATTTCACAGGAGTTAAAAAACAGAACACACAAATGGAAAAACATGAAAGACAGAGTCTCTTTGTACCTGACTGTCAACATTTTCTATTCTGACTGGCCTTTATTTATATAAAAAAAATCCTTATGGCAGTATTAACTTGACAAACACTGTTTTATTTTTGTGTTTGCCTTTTTAATTCAGTACAAAATGTGGATTTATGAACCTTTTATTGAGGTGGTTGCTGCTCCATACAAGTGTTTCTATTACAGATGAAGGAAAAAGCATTTTGTATCATCTATTATGAGCACTGACCCCCTTGAAGTACCTTGTCCTATTCTATCAGCAAAAAGGCTAAATGTGGAAATAGAATTCAAAGAACTTCAAACACAATGTATTGAGCTCCTATCAGCCTTTTTTCCCTTGACTTAACATAGTCTGGCAGTGCTGATCCCCCCGGCTGTATGCATCCACTGAAATGTACCTGCTAATAATAGCGAACTTCCCACGCAGAGTGAAGAACTCTTAGTTGATGTACGGACTTAGCTGAGAAGATATGAATCAAACATAACTTTTCTCTTGAGGCACAAACAGCCAAAAGTCAGCGCACTTTGATTTTGAGTGAGTGGTTACTGTCTGCCTGTGAAGACGGCAAAACACTAAGGGCCAAAATCCATAACAAAATCCATAACCAATCACAAGTACAACAGGAACTTAGACTCTGAGTGAGGCGGCTGTTTGCTGCAATGGGTGGTTGACTTGTCGAGCTGAGCTTCTGCTCCCCGAGGAGTCCGGAGAAGGCTGCCTCGTATTATCCTCCAGCCGTGATGAGTGAACCGCTTTGAAGAGTTTCTGAGTAATGAGGGTAACCCCTTGTAACCTGGCAAGTTGCTACACAAGAGGATGCCAAGAGAACAGAGCTGCTGTCTTTTGGGGGAAGACAGCGAGAGCAGAGGACCCACTGCAAACCGCAAATTGCACAAAAATATGTCTTTGCATGGCACCAAAATGTGTTTGATTTCCAGTGGTGTTGATATGGCTGCAAGTAAAGCACTGACCAGATGTTGTGATGAATTTTCTATTAGTTGGCCTCGCTGTAAGTAGGAGGGGATCTGCTTAGTCCAAAAAAGCACCAGATGCTGTTTTTAGTGATCAAAGAAGGAAATGAAGGAACAAGATGATGAGACAAGTTGGGCCTATAGAGAAATTTAGATTTTATTTTTTGGCTTTCATTCTACTTGATTTGATGATCAGAGGCAAAAACAGAAGCACTAACAGGAATCATCTGAAAGAGTTAATGCCCTTAAAATTGGTGTTATCACCATGAAAGAAAATTTCCTGCTCCATCTGAAAGCCACCTTGCCTGGAAATGAAACACAACTAATATTTAAAATATAGATGCAAAGCCTGTCAAATAAAACATAGCCCCTATGGGCCCATTCCCACACCCTGAGGAAATTGTCCTTGCTTGCAGCACACTTGTCTTTCCTTATTTTTACCCCATATAGTTGCCATTTTAGGCACAGCAGTCATATTGTTTAAACAGAAAATGAAACTGTGCTCCTTTTTGTGCCTTTGGCTGTTTAGTTTTAAATGAGGAGTGGTAGGTATGTTCTTCTCCTGATGAAGCCTCACACTGAATAATACTGACTCAAAGCCTGTAATGCAGTATGTTCATAATATATAGATCACATTAGGGAGATGAAAACAATGTAGATCATTGGGTTCACACTTCTCTTCCACTGAGTTTACTCCACACCACAAACAAGGGGGACAGCAGGGATCCTACTACATACTGTACTAGGGCTGCACAATATATGCTTTAAATATCACAACTGCAATGCGTGCATGTAGCCATAAAAGGCCTGATTTAGTAAAGGTCTGCGTGTATAAAAACACATGCAAACTTGACAGCACGCGCAAAGCTGGTCTGCTAACCAAGTGCACTGAGTCAAGTCTGCCAAATAAGCAAAACAGCAAGCGCAATCCATTTGGCCTGTTTGCCTTCATGAATATGCAGAATACATGCAGATTAACAGAAGGCACAAAATACTGGGAGGAGGAGATGTAAATGTAATCATTAAGCACCTGCAATGTGATTTATCAAACCTGCAACTGATTGCGAGTGGTGTTTTTGTGTCTAAATTTAGCACGTTTGAAAGGCAGGTGCAAAACAGGTACAGCGTTATGCACAGAGGGCTGTGGTCATTGTGGCGAGAAACAGGGGTCGCATTAACCAAATATTTTCCATCATTGACTGAATTTTTTGATGAATGATGGAAAGATTTGGGGGCTGTCTGTCATTATGATGGACTGGAAAAAGAGGAAGATCCAGTGTGCCATCATATTCATGCAGAGATGCTTAAAGTAAACCCTCTCTGTTTTGCGCTCTACATAGTGGAGGAGGTCATGTAACCTATGTAAAAAAGATCTCCATAGATGGCTATCAAGGAGAATCACTCCGTTTGTCACTCAGAGCTGACTGCATCACACTCTCCACGCACTGACAGTGAGTTTAGGAGCTGTCAGTGCGTGGAGAGTGTGACGCTGTCAGTGCGTAAAAAAGGCAAAAGTACCCGCGAATGCTCTTCTCATGAGAGGTTATTGATGATGAAGCTGTGTAACAATGTGAATGCTGTCATTTAGATTATATTTAACTAGAATCAGGAAAGGAAAATTAAAAATGATGGATAAAAATATGGCATGAGGGAAAAGTGATGACCTTGTCCGTCAAAATGTCAGACAGCAAAAAAGGTTACTGCAAGTGTGTGTGCCTCCAACTCCATGACTTCCAACTTCGTTTTTCCTTTATGGCCACTCTGCTCTCCCAAACTTTCCATGGCGACAGCCCTGCACACGCAAAATCCTCATTTAAAGAGGGCAGTCCGCACCACTTTTGCGCCTGTTATCAATTGAGCAAGCAGTCATAGTTAATCACCCGCAACACGGCCACTAATTTCACATGCAATTTTTTAGTTTGCACATGCAATTTAGCACTCCTTATTTTGGATCTTAGTAGATCAGGCCCATAGTCTGATAAGCATTATGCTGCCATTTGTATGCTGTGTAATGGAAACCAAATCGCCAATTTTCTTTTTTCTTTGACTATCCACGATAAACCCTATTCACAGATCCTTGTGTGCTTTATCTAAATTAGACCCTGTAAGTATTTTGCTGTGCTAAAGGAACACTTTTGAAAGACTTTGGTCAGGAGTAGTATGTTTCTAAACGTATTAAAGAGTACATTTTATTGTCTGTTTTCCCTAAATCCATTTAGATAAAAAAATAGCTGTAATGTGTGAGAAGGATTACCTGTAAAGGCTGACAGTGATTTATAAATCTTTATTTTAGTGAGTCTGCATAATCTCTGCTACCACCTCCAGTCAATGTGCTCTTGTTGAAAGTCAATTTCAAAAGCCAGTAAAACTAATTGAACTGGAAATATGGGTGAAAGCTAATTTCCTTTCATGCTTCACCTGGGCGGAGGGGGACAGGCTGGCACTTTTTATTGAGTGTGTGTGCATGAGACTGTGTGTGAGTGAGAGAGTGTGATGCTGATGGGTACAACAGAGATGTCCGCCCACTTCCATAGCATCTTGTTGGACAGCGGCCTCGCAACAAGCTCAGCAGCAGCTTTCCTGCATGAGTACGTGGTGTAAAAGTGTAATCAGACGTGGCACCAATTAACAGCACCAGCTTCTGGGGTCCATCAGAAGGCCTTTCACGGCACAGTTGGGCCCCCCTGAATGTCAAGGCTGCTGAGAGGGGAACATGTGGGAGGCTGTGCAGACAGGCCCATATGTTCAGAGACGGTCGGAGTGTGTATGTGTGTGTGTGTAATCTCTTCTTCGCATGGGGGTGTCCTGGTGAAAGTGCGACATGTCTGAAACAATGGGATACAAGCTTAAAAGCGAGTCACGCTGTGCTATTTAATCTGACCCTTTACCTTTTATCTTTGCTTCTGAAGCAACAAAAAATACGTTTGAGGGAGTTTCAGATCTCTTATTCTCTTTTTCAGAACAAAGTAAGACGCCAGACTCTCCCTGACGGGGGAGACGTGCCGCACAACTGACCAGTGGCAGAGGGGTTGGAGGCGGGAGGTGCGAAAAGATTAGGAGGAACAGACGGGGAAGAGGAGAGAAGCGTGGGGAGGAAGGAGAAAGAACAAAAGAGAGGCATGGGAGAGTCAGGAGAGGGCGGGCGGCGAGAGGGAAAAAAAGGGAGGTTGAGGAAAGACAAAAAAAAGGAGGGCGAGAACAGACAGCAGGGTTTGGCATCGAGGTGCTGGCACCTTGGCATGGATCCAAGCATTGGTCTGTGTGGGCAGGGTAACGATTGATGCAGACGGATCGAGAGGTTTTCCCACCGAGCAGCCAGTGTCACATGAAATGTTCGCACGCTGATGCATGTGCCACACGTTTCATGTTTTCAACGGGATCCTGTCATTTTTAGGTGTCATGCGGCTCAGAGTGAGGGAGTTGACGTGGGCTCCTTCCCTACTCTCATCATCTGTTTTTCTGTTTCCATCGCCCTGCGTTTTTGTTCATCTGCTGTGCCAGTCTCTAACAGGTCTCTATTGATCATCCTATTTCCTCTTTATCTTTAATCAAAAGGCTAAGAAACTCTGTTGTTTAATTGATGAGTCTCAATGAGAGGCCTACTCGCTGGCTCCCACAGAACCAGCTTTCATTCATAATTAATAAAACCACTGCTAATTATCCAAGCCCGCCATCCACGTCCTATATATGAGGGGATTAGAAGGCAGAGTGAGAAAAGAGGCAACGGTGAGGGGGATTGAGAGGAAGAGAGGAAATGTGAGGGACAAGACTGTAAAAAATGTTGAAATTTTTTGGGTGTGAGGGAGGATGCAGTGGGATGAGACCTGTCAACCATGGCTCCTTATTACACATCCAATCCATCTCCAATCCATCACCACTCTCATCCCCATTGCATCACACACTTCCACTAGCTTATTTCATCTCCTTATTAAAGTGCTCCAACTTTTTATGGGCTTGGGGAAAACAGAGAGAAAGAGAAATAGAGAAAAAGAGTGAGGGAAGGCTGCAGAGACAGGCTGGTGATAGACAGGGAGGAAGATGATTGATTTGAGAAGGAATAATGTATCAGAGACTCGTGTGTTTATTTATTCATTCTTGCACTGAGCTCTTTGCCAACATTTCCCCTCTCCAGTATTTAACTGAATTGAACTGAAGGCTTATTTAAAACATGTAAAGTGCTGGGAGACACAGGATTTAGTTCATGGTCTAGTTTAAGATCTCCTCCATGCACACTTTTCTCAACGTGCACTCAGTTTAAGACATGCATAAACACAGAGGCATGCACACTCAAATGCTCTGTTCTGTTCATTTAATCATTCTGTTTCATCGTAGACCTGCACTCCACTGCCTTTTCAACAATGAAGGCTCTGGATGTGTGGTAAAGTCATTTTTTCACCGGAAAGCTTCTGAGTCCAACACGTCTAAGTAACCTGTCTTTGGCCTTCAAATTTCATCTGTGTTTAAGTAATTTGGAATTTGAACATCAGCTGTGTAGTGGTTGTGTAGCTCAGTCCGTAAGGGCTTGGGTTGCGTAGAATGGCCTGTTCAAGTCCCGATCAAAACATACTTGAAAGTTGGTTTGGTAGCTGGGGAGATGCAAGCTTACTTCCTGGGGCTCTGTTGCAGTTGACGGCAGGTGTAGCTGAAAGAGGTTTGGCATGTACCCTTTAGCCCTGAAACTTCATTGCATGAAAGCACCTACAAGTGAAGAAGGGTTAACGTTGCTCGTGGTGCAGACGAATTATCAGGAAGGATGAATGTCAAAGTGCCAACCTGGCATGGTGCTCAAAAACCCTGGCCTGACCTGTCTAGTGGTGCAACATGTGTTGTTAACCTTACACCTTTTCCATGAGTTATTAATAGTTAGTAATTTAGCTTTGTTACTGATTTAACCCAACACAATGATTAATTCTCTAAGACAAAGGTGTCCAAACTGTAACCCCATAGCCATCTGCTGACTGTGGTCCACTTTTACTTGGTCCTCAACAAATCTTAAAAATAAAATGAAATATGGCCCACGGTATGATATGAAGCTTGCTGCTGTGGTTCATGGTCTAAATTAAAAAGCCCATTATACTGATCATCTTGTAACACTAACACAGTGTTTTTCTTGTTTTGTGTCTGAATGGGAAGATGAGCCATTAGCAACCCTCCCAACTCTGTTGTGCTAGATGAGGCATCAGGTCAGGGGTGGTGGTCATGGTAGCATAATGCTAACCATTAATTCTATCTAGCCATTCAAATTCTACACAATGATTATATATTTTCTTTGTCATGTCATTAACAGAAAGCTGAACTACAGGCTTCATTTCCTTTAAAGCAAATCATTTCATAGATTTGTTTTACCAACTTAAAGAAAGTAAATCATATATATGTATTTATACATACATATATATACACACACACACACACACATATATGTATATATATATATATATATATATATATATATATATATATATATATATATATATATATATATATATATATATATATATATATAAAACCAGTGAAGTTGGCACGTTGTGTAAATCGTAAATAAAAAATCATTGTATTCTGCTTTTATTTACGATTTACAAAATGTGCCAACTTCACTGGTTTTGGGTTTTGTATGTATATATATATATATATATATATATATATATATATATATATATATATACATACATACACACACATATATATGTACGTATATATATGTACGTGTGTGTATATATATATATATATATATGTATATATATATATATATATATATATATATATATATATATATATATATATATATATATATATATATATATATATATATATATATATATATATATATATATATATATATATATATATATATATATATATATATATAATGTCTGCCCTCTGATGAAGGGGGACAGCTCTCTCTAATCTCTAACATGGAGCCTATTTGGTTGAGGATTATCCTGTCTGCTACGTACCATTGCCTGATTGATTAATGGGTGGCAGTATGTGTTGGTTGAGGCTGCAGGCGAAAAGAGTAACTGGGATGGCACATCAAGTTTTGGATACAGAACGTGAGTCACTTCCTGCTTGGCTCAAAGCACTGCTGGGGACACATCTGTATAGAAGTCTGAAGGGGGGCTTTTCAGCTTGAAAGAATTTACACAAAGAAATCCATGGCAAGCTGAAAAATCTTGATTGCCTGGACTGTAGAGCCTTTAAATCAATGGAGGAATAAACACATTTGCTTCCTTACACACAAGCTGAATAAACTCTACTCTCTTTTAATTAGTCTCTGATGTCTGTTAAATCAACAGATGTATCTATTTATCTCATTTAGAGCCAATCGTATGGTGTACTTTGGCTGCCCACAAACAAATTATAGGATTTACTTGTTTTCCTCTTGCCTATAAAACTACTTTACAATGCAAAACTCTGCTCCAGCACAAGTTTAACAAGCTGAAATACATTATTATTAAACTTAATCATGCAATACTGCAAGGGTTTGCACACAACTCTCTTCACTTAGTCTTAACTCTTTTGAGAGAGGTGTAGAGTAAAAGATAACCACTCTGATTTTAGGCCTGAGACCCACTTTCAGACAATCTTCAACAAGGTCCAAGTTCTACTGTTAAAGAAATCACCTATACGGAATTTAAACTCAGATACTAAAAAAATCCATCACAGCTGTTGATACCGATACCGAAAGTTTGTTTTCATCAGATTCCCCCAATCCTCCACCTTTGACCACATCAACAAGTTTATGTGCTGTAAGATGATACATATTACAGTACCTCCATTTTACATGTTTGATTACTTGGATTAGTATCGGCATAAGAGTATCCTTAATCTTTCGCCAAGTTTGCCTACTCTGAAGTCATATTAGACCCTGAGAGGTTCTGCTATCTGCATACTGTATGCCAAAAACTTTTGATAGATGAATGTCGTGGGGTCACTTGCATTTTCAGTACCTATCATTATCAGGTTTTACACATCTTTTTGCTTGGGCCAAATTCCAATATTCACACAGTGATTCTTCAATATCTCCTTGTTTGTATTCTACAGCATTTACTCCATTCCCTCTTTCAGATATTTGCAAACTTCTCAAAAAATAATGCAAAAGCAGTCAGAAAATACTATTCTCATTCATATTCATGTGCGACAAAATCACACATTTATTAAAGACAAATGGTGTGTTGCAAAAAGGAAAAAAAGTGAGTCACCTAGATTCATTTTGTGCCTTTTTTTTAATGGGACTTTTAATTGACTCCATGGATTGTTTTTTACAGCTACAGCCTGCCAAGCTCTCCCACTCTCCACTCAGTGACCAAAGATTAAATTACAAACCCGTACAGACACACCTCCTCGACCCGCTGATACCACCCTGCTGGCCCCGTTCCATTTCTCTCTGCGCCTCCGGCCTGTTAGACCTCGACTAGCCTTCATATCCCCAAACTCCTCCACCACAGCCCCCTCCTTCTCCTTCTTCTCTCTATTTCTGTCTCCTTCACTGTCTGATGTCAGCCCCCCCACCATCATTTTCTCATCTCCCTCTACCCAGAATGCAAAGGGTCATCACACAAAACCCTCGAGTGGCACTGACCTTGGCTCTCTGAACTGAAATAGAAGCCAGAATAAAAAAAAAAAAAACAAAAAAAAAAACACCCACCCCCCTACTCATGCAGCCTGCCCCTTCCTCTCAGATTACACTCTAATGGTTTGAATGGTGGGCACCCAGTCGGATCTAGGACGGACTGGGGCCTGGGTGAAGGGTCCAGCTGACACTTTTATGAGTCAAGTAAAGGTCAGCTTTAAACCCTACGCCGCAATTATGAACTTTCTCTCCTAGCAACAGTAAACACAGAAGAACTCATGCGGTACTTTAATCAAATACACTCCTCTCTCACGACCATGCAGGCAAGTTTTCGGAGCGCTGCCATACACATAAAAAAAAATTGTTCGTCTGTTCAATCTGCTGCAAACAGACAGGGCCCAATAAAGTGGTATCTCCTATGACATACAGCGTCCCAAGCTGACTTATTCGACGTCTGGCAACAAAACAGAAACATAAAAATCCACAAATCAGCTGGCGAGTGCATGAAAAACTCATTTCCTAAACTGTGCTGTTAGAACAGTGCTCTTTCTCTGTGAAATTGAAAGAGCAGCAGTTTGGAGTTTACCCTCTCCTTCTGCTCCACAGGGTGTTTGCAAATGGAGCAGGTGGTATTATTTCATTATGACAGAGGCAATATGTTATAATTATCACGGGCTACCTGCTCCCCTTACTGCCTTACATAACCACAGCCAGCGTGGGGCTCTTGCTCTGTGCTCAGCTAACAGGCTCCCATTCATGTTGGTATTAATGACACAGCTGAAGCAGTGACCCTTAAATGTTGAGTAAATGTTCCTTTCAACTTAATTTTGCTGCATAATTCATTTAAACTTGAAGCGTACAGTAGAATGTAAATGAGCTGGCATGCTATAACAATCTTTAGTTAGATTTATGTATCTGTACAGTCCTGCCATATCAAACACGTTAACGAAGGCTTGGAAAATTAAACTATTTACTGTTACACGGATACTTCTCTGGATTGCATTAATGTTCTAATTTGCACCACTGCGAGGAGTTGCTTAAAAAAGATTTCGCCTATCAAAGAAATTGCTCTGGTATTTCACAAGCGTTTTCACTTGTCATTGTTGTAACCTGAAATGTAGGGCTGAGTGCTGTGAACCCAAAATCACATCTTATATTTTTTCAGCAGAATGGCATTTAATTAAAGTTGTCTCCTGATTCCTCCGTAAAGAAATAACAATACCTGATCTTAAAACTTTAGAGCGTTTTTGTGAAAATCAAGCAATATTAATACTTCTATGATACTAAAGAAAAAAGACGTCAGAGATCTACTTTAAGGTAAATTTTCCATTTTCCATCAATCAAAATGCTCTTACTCACCATATTAATTGGATAAGAATATTTCAGCATATTAAAGACATCAAACTGTCACAAACATATACCATGTTCTTCATCTGATCAAATCCCTGTTATTTACATTAATTGTGTAAGCAAAAAGTTGAAAAAATTACTGATACTCATTCTTGTTTTGACAAAAAAGAAAGAGAGCACTGTCTTGCATATGTGTGTAAAAGCAGATAGCACTGGCGAGAAACAACTTTTCTAATTGTTGCCAACATTATTGTGCACAGGAATGTCATTTTTGAACATCATGGTGAGGGAATTTGATTTCTGCAGTGGTAGTATCAAACAGGCATGCATATGTCTTGAAATGAACTTATTATGTAAATGATCCAAAACATGCAAAGTGGGAGGTGCTCGGAGAGCACAAACCTCCACCAAGGCAATTCTCACATCCTGAAGCAAATTATTATCAAATACGTGGAAAAGTGTCTTACCCACATAGCAAAATTGGGCTGGCCCACATCCAGCAAAGAATTACGGCCCTTTTCTGGCCTGGATCCAGTTTGCCATACATAAACCATTGCCACCATTGCCAGATCTGGCCCACATCCGGTTTACTTACCACTTGCCATGCCAGCAGTAGGCTGGCTTGATGCCACATCTGGCCCAGACCCATCTGCTATGTGTGCAATGTGAGCAAATCCTTAAAAAGACAAAAATCTTGGATCCACATCCAGTTTCACAACTCCACCAAAACTGAATCACCTTCTCTTGTGCCATGCGCAATGTTCTCTAAAATTCGATCAAAATCTGTTAAGAACTTCTTGAGTTATTTGTGAAAATGTGGAAACTGCTCTTTCTTACAATGTTGACAAGTTCTTTCAAAATTACAGGATCTATATTTGGATCACCACTGAATTCTAATCACCTGTTCCTTGTGAAATGACCAAACCCTCCCAGCACATTTCATCAAAATCTGGGAATTTTTCAGGTTATCTTGCTCTCAGACAAACAAACAAAAAATGACAGCAAAAGCACCTCCTCCTAACCTCCTAGGTCATAAGTAATATAATAATTTCAAATTTTCAAAACATATTTCAAACAGATAATCTTATGACCTTTATGATACCTTTTAATTCTATTGGTGGTTCTTACTACTGGTGGTGGCGGGTTATCAATGAATATCATATGTCGGTACTATTTCATTTATGTGACTTAGATTTATGACAATGACCTAAGACCAAGTAAGCGTACCACAAAAGACTAATGTAGATGATCACTGATCTCCAGCTATGAGAAGGGAAACAAATTCACTGATCAGCCCCTCTAAGGTTAAAATGAACAGTTTGTGACTTGTTTGTTTGCTCTACTAATAAAATGAAGTGTAAAGATAGCATGTCCAGGTGTTATGGGGCGTTATCTGCTGGACTATTTCAATATTCAACACAGTGGTTATCAAAAGTTTGCCTCTCAACCTCAGGGTCAGTACAAGCAAGTAGTCAGTGCATCTGGTCAATAAAGGGCAGGTGTGGTCACCGCTTAAAACAAACACGAGTAGTTACTGAGGCTGACATAAACATCATCTGGATTTTACCAGGATTTCAGTGATATCATGAAAACCATGATGTAAGTCCCAAAAACTTCTGATTTTTTTGTCACCCTTAAGGCTGGCATAGCCACAGGTGTGAGGACAGTAAGAAGATAAACCGCTAAATCCTTAGTAAGTTATTATAGTGCCAGTTTTCAAATCTTCCTCCATGGTGACACAGCATTTTTGTTTCAGAGAGCAGCCCAAGGTTGAACACTCCTAAATCTTCTCTGGTTCCTCATTTTTCAAGTCTGCCCCTCAGGGTATTGGCTCTTCCTGACAGACAGGCAGAGGAAAAGAGATATGATGGACTCCACTTGATACATGGCAGCCAATATTTGTTTTGTGTTGAGAGACAAGCCGAGCAGGTCAGAAAATACAAGAAAAGACCGGAAAGACACACACAGGGCTTCATAATCTCTAGAGGCAAGCTGATTTCTATCAAAGTCTTTTCAGATACAACAAAACAAATACTTCTGAAAAACTGCTCTGTGTTAGCTTTGTTATAGATATAAGTCTGTAAAACACAATCAGCGAAGAGAAACACCAGGAGGGAGTTAAAGATGTAACAGACATTTTGTGTATGTCAACTGCCTACCAGGGGGCCAGGTTGTTACAATAAAATATATAAATTCTCATTTATAAAATAAGCTTTTATAAAATAAGATCAACTTCACATTTTTAGGCTTAAATTCATTATGAATTAATTGCTTAATTTTCAATGCAGTAAATATTTACTGGTTATGTTGGATCATTTGTCTTGAAGAATATTTAACTTAAACAATGCCTGAAAATCCATGGATATTAATCATTATTTATCCACTTGACAAATGTTCTCCAATCACCAGTCAATTTAAGCAGCAAGATTTCTGATTTATTTCTGTTTTGTCTCCGTCAGCTTTGCCCTGCATAAATATTGCGCTATTGCTTCTACCCTGCACCCCAACATTCACCTAGAAGCTACAAATGAAGGTTTGAGATACCATCTTATCACTTCTAACATGCTGCACGCATAAGATATTTAAAAGGAGTGATGAAGTTGGAGCCAAAATGCCAAAGTGACTAAAACTATGTTATGCTGCAACAATAAAGAAAAGTAAAATAAACTTTACTCCTTTTTAAACAGTACTCTCAGACATCCTCGTCATAGATGTTTCAGATATTGGATTTTTTTCATGCACAGTGTTTAGACGGTGCTTAGATGGTGTAAATACTTAGGAGCTACTTCAGAAAACATCCTGCTAAAGAATGATATTTTGTAATGACATCATTACCACTGCAAAGGAGATTAAGTTTTTAATGACCCTTGTCCATTTGTTTGTCTGTCTGTCTGTCTGTGAGCAAGATAACTCAAGAAGCTCTTAATGGACTTTAATGAAATTTTGGATTTGAAGGACTAAAAACATATACTGATATTTAGAGATTGTTATTGAGATATTGATCTTTTTGATGTTTTCCTATCTTCTTTTTATATTTCCTCCATGCTGACAAAAACTTTGATGTACTAAAATGAACTTTTGGGCCCCTTGATTGAATAGGAGTGTCTCTGCCCACCAGGTGCTCACTCTGTGTCATAGAGCTATGACAAACTACACAGCAGCTCATATGCCCTGAGATAAATTACTCTGGAGGCCAGACACACCTCTATGATCGGCTGTATTGTTGGGCAAATACTGCTAGCACAGTAAGATGTCTTCTAACAGATGCCATTTTCCCTAGAGACTGCTCCGCCAGTGTCCAATCCCCACACACCCTCTTTTATTCCATAGAGTTCTGATGTAGACTTGCACACAGACCCCTGATTTACTACTCCAAAATCAGACCTAAATATAGACTGTGAGGTAGGACTAGAGGTATAGTTGTCAGATGAGACCCCATTATCAGCCCCCAACTGTGAGGCTCTTGTGTTCCTCCATAATGATCAGCCACTGCACCTGTCTCTCTCTCACTCTCTCTGCCCTGCCTCGTCTACGCACGGGCACTCAGGTCACACTAAATATAGCTGGGCTCCCTCTTTGTCTGCCCCTCACACAGCACAACTCTACACCACCAGCATTACTACATGGCCCCGCTCTTCTTTTCTGACCCCTCATTCAGAACAAACAGCAGCCAGGCAGGGCTGGTCCTGAGAGTTACACTACCCCTCTCTCATCTCAGCTCCTTCTATAGAAGCATGATGACATTACAGTAGACAGGGATAACAAACAGGGATTTATTGGCACCAAACAGCTTTAACCACCCTGGTTGTAGTGCTGATGTCAGTTTGTGTATGACTATATTATATAGAGGGGGGCTGATGGAAAGCTGTCAACTTTTACAGAGTGATTTCAGCTCCTTATCAAGTCTGAGCTAATTACTTCTGGGTATTCTGGGTAGATTTGAATGAAAAGTGTAATAGGAAAGTTTTGTTTTAAAAGGTTGAAAATCCAATTGAAAGTGTTCTCAAATAAAGATGAGTCAAAGTTTAAACTACTATAATTTAATTTAATTTTTCGTTTCTTGGAATAATTACCAGCTTGTCTGGCTTTCACCTTATTTCCTCTTTCACGTTCTATTGCATTAAATTCTTTAAAATCTCCTGAGAGGACATTTTGACTAGTTATGAGAAGTCCAAAATGTATACTTTCGTCTCTTTATAGCCAAAAAAAGCATTAAAAACATCAGCAGAGAGACCTCTATCTCTATTGTTATTAACTCAAAATGGCGCAGTTAAAGGTGTCGTGTGTAGAAGTTGGCAGCATTTTGCCGAACAGAAACGGTGAACATAGGATATAATGTTTATATTTGTATGTAAAGTCTGTCGAAATAGGTGTACAATCATCCCCATAAAACTTTTGTTTTCTTTTTATTAAGTTAGAAATAGCTTTTTATATTTATGTACCGTGGGTCTCCCCTTTGTGGAGGCTGACATAACAATCCGCCATATTGTCTACTGGTGGGTTTTGGGGACAAAAAGACTGAAACGCGATTTCTGAATACGAGTCTGGCCGCCGGTCCTGAAATCTACCTGGATGGCATGTGAAGAAGTAGAAGAGAGAGAGCGGGTATTACATGAGAAGAAGATGGCACAGTGTTTGTAACTATTGTAAAAGATGCCCTGTTCACGACCCTTTTTGGTCTTCACTGGCTCTTGTCGCTTAGTGATGTGATGTTTTAGTAACAGACGGGCTCATTCCAAAATCTGAACGCTAGATGTCGCTTAAATGCCAATTTCTACACACTGCACCTTTAAAGACTGGGTATTCAATGAACTGATAAAAAAAAACTATTTAAGTAGTTTTTGCCACAAGAAGGGAAAACAAAAAAATGAAATTCCACCCAATAAAATGTATTTAGATAGATCTCTCCACCACTCATTTGAAGTAAAGATTAAATAAACAGAATGTTCCTAATTTCATAGGCAAAGGTAGTTTAATAATATCCAAGTTGTGTCCCCATATATGACTGTTTTCTTCTCAGTACTCAATAGTGGTTGACCAACATCTGTCAAATAATCTGAATCTGCAGTCTAATAGTTGTAAAAATCATACAAAAAAAGTTTGAATTGCAATACTAGTCCATATTTTTTTATATAAGAAAGTTGTTGCACATTGCTTCCCTCTACAATCTTAAAATACTTTATTACTGATGTTGGTGATTCTAAATCTATAAAAAGCAAAGGGTGTCATGGTGCAGTCCTCATATTGATAAAAATTTGTAAAGTTGCTTGGAAAACGTGGTTAAAGGGGCATTAGATGGACTTTGCCCTGTGTATTATAGTTTCACTCACAATGGTGACATTACCTCTTGACATAATGTTTTCCTAATGCAGTTCTGCAGTGCTGTGAGAAATTGTTGTGGTTCTGCGCCCAAATTTAATAATTCCCGCGAGCAACTGAGAATATTACCACCAGCCATATTATTGTCTGTCTCCTCTCCTTTATTCCACCACTGACAAAGCGTCCAGTACTGCAGCAAAACATCTGCAGTGCCAGCACCCAGGAGGAGAACGACTTTTCAAGGTAATAAAAGACGAGATGGAGTGATTAGGGAAATGTCACTGAAGGACTGTGAGGCTATCCAGCTCAGTCCCTCACCTTACAAATGCCAGTCAGGGTTTCTTGTGACAGGGGACAATGCATCACCTGCAAGACCTCTACGGCAAGCCACGGCAGACAAGACTAAGTCTGAAAAGTAAATGCAATCAAGTAAATAGAATTCTACAATAACGTTTTGTCCAATAGAGCCATGTTGCCCTATATCCTCATCTCCAAACCGCAGGATGCCAACCATGCAAGCAGGCAGAGTGTTTCAGAAATGGGCCAAAACATTGTGGTGATAAAATTGACTACACCACAGTGCACTCTGTGGCCTTCTCTCCCCACGTCTCTGTTACCCTGGAAACTGTTGTCCAATGTAGGAAGGAGCAATTCTATTAGAGCGGCCGGGGCCAGCCGGCAAATAGAAACTATAAAACATGACTTAACAGTTATAGAGATGAAGAGGAGGAGGAGATGAAGAGGGTTAAGAAAATGCAGAGGAGAGATGGAGAGGAGAAGAGGACACAGGGGGATAAAGAGCGAGAGATGAAGGTAGATTGAAGAAAAAGGAGGCAGGCATATGCCTGTAGTGTTGGCGGAGATAAAAGGGAGCTCACAGTGAGGGTGGGTCTAAATATCAATATGGCAATATAATATCATCCAGACTTGTGTGATACAATTATCACGTTGCTGGTGCCAAACATCAATATTTAATTACAAATAAATACGGTGCTATAAACAGAGTTCCCCGGAAATTTGAACCACTATATCACCACTCCATGACTTTCATTGTGGCACCTATGAAATGCTTAAGGGTAGCAGACCAAAAGCTAAGATGTCAAAAAAGAAGGCGGCAGTGTGGTTATGCTGGACAATGGTGGATAGAGGTTAAAGCTCCTTTAAGGAATTTTTAGCTGGTTATTAAACAGACTGATATTAATATTGATGCCTCTAAGACCCACCAAAAGCAAACTGGTTAATTATCAGCAAGATTACCTAAACAGCCCTTTTGTTTAACACACAAGATTCTCTATTTGGTTGTTCATAGGCCATTCACGATGTTTAAGGTACACCCCTGTGACCTTTTTGTCTTGAGTATGAACCTCACAGTGGTGGCATAAAGGTGTAACAAAGTGATTGCTACTCTAATAACAGAGGCATAAAGATGATGCAGGATGTAAGAAGGCTGATTAGTAATAAATTTAACCACTCAATGAATAGACTAGACAATGTGGAGTGCAAAAGAGGCAACTTTTTAACCACAGGGGGCATTCAAATAAAAATAAAGCAAAAGTTCCTCACAAGAGCTTTGAAGGATACAAGCTTGTGCCCACAGGAAGCATTTATTTGGTTAGAAGCACTCTCAGCCTCAGTTTAAGAGCACAAATGCTTAATGTTGCCAAAAAAAAAGATTTTTATGCCCCTCTCACAGAACCCACCAGTATGGCTGTTCAAATTTGATCAGTGTGCATTTTATTTTCCTTAATCCACAGAAATATCACCCAAGAGAAATGAATGCAAAGATATCATGCTCTATCTCTGATACAAGCCGAAGAAAGCAGGAGAAAGTTCCCTCATAAATATGAAGCAGCTAGTTTTCATCTCCCACATAGGTGTTTATAAAATGAGCAGCAGAAGTTCTGCCCCTTTTTGATTTAGATTGGTTAGTGAGGGAGAATTGACTTTGACAAACACAATGCAATCACAGAAGTTAAACTGTTTTAAATTAAGAGTGCTGGGAGCACAGTACCAAAAATAATTTAATGAGTGGTGGAGTTGCCTCCAAATTGCAGGGATGAACATTATTTCTCACACTGTTATTATCCAGTATTCTCAAATATTGTTTCATAGAAAAACAGTTACTAGAAGATTACTTCCTATCATCTGACCCTGAGAGGCAGATGGGGATACAGAGAAATGTAAGATGACTCAAGAATTAGCTTAAGAAGAGTCTAAGCGGAGACCACTAATGCACACTTGGCACAGTCCTGATAAGAACAGCTATCGAAGTATGTCTTATTACTCAGAGAGGCATGGAGAGGAAGGGGGGCTATAAGCTGGTTAAGCAGATTGCCTCATCTAACTATGCCTCTCTACATCTATTCACATTCCCTCAAAGCCACCCATCTCTCCACCACCACCCTTCCCCAACTTATAATGGACCTTTTGAGTCACTCCATTTGTCTCCTATCACATGCCCAAAGCCAAATCCTTTTCTTTATTCCTCCTTTTTTCTCTATCCCTTTTTTTTTTTCTCCTCTGCTCCTGACACCCACACACACATCGTCTCACACCATCTTCTTCAAGGTTAAGTTATCAAGCTTGCGGCAGTGTGCATTTGTGTGTGTGGAGACAGAGAGTCAGAGAAGGTCAGTGAGGAGATGCAGGAGAGCAGCGACTGGCAGGGATCAAATACTAATCAATACCGAACACACACACGCTTAACTCAGCCTTGTCCCTTTCACACTCTCTCTTGTGGCCGTCAGAGGGGTTGTGAGTGTGTGTGCTTGCGAGTGTCAGGTTTCTCTTCTCGGTGACACCGCCTTTGAGAGACTTGTCCGTGTGTGTGTGACCCCCAGATGCCTGGGAATCATTGCAGTACGGATCGTATTGCCAGCTGGCTCAGGCCCGGCTTACTTTGTTGTAAGGTAAACTATGTTAGCTTAGTAATGCAGCTCGGCCCAGGGCTAAACTATCTGACTGGGAGTCAAGTTACTCTCCTAAATCCATCTCGATGCTTTTGAGAGATCAACTGTGAGGTGTACAATGGAGATACAAGTGAGTCAGTCAGTCCTAAGGCTTTTAACACACCCACCTGTCTAGAGCTTAAAACCAACCGAGAAATGTGGTTGTTAAACGATATGTTACTTTGAAATTTGAGTCACACTTGTCTTTTGTTTGCCAGACTATCAGGACTGACTACCTGGGAAATGTTGATTACTTTGTATCGAGACTATCTCCACTGCACATGCTTGGCTAAATTTCTTACGCTTTCACTATTTCTTAGTCTCAAAGAAATACCAAGTGTTTTGAGATTACGGTCATCCATTCTTACAGAAATGCTGATGCTAAATTTTCAAATTTACGTCTTTGTCTCAAATTAAGTTCCCCATTGTGAAGCCAAAAGAACAATGTCTACTAAGGGACAGTGATTTCACCAGATTTTGCACAAATATGACTCTGCTAGTGCCTATAGCCTGTTGTTTGCAAACCATATCTTTACCATCCTCTTCCATCTCAGGCTCAGCCAAATTAAACAGTACTGAGAGAAGATTACTAGCTTCTTCTGAGCTGATGATTTATGTGCGAACAAGTCATGCTTAAGAAAACTGCATCCCACTGCCAAAATTCAACAGTTCTGAAAGAAGACTGCAAGGGCACTCTGTTAGATGAGATGGATGCCATTTCCTCTAGTAAAAGGGTTGAGTAAGTAATTATTACGTAATATTAGATTCACTTTCTAAAAACTATTTTGAGGTAGAAAAGTTGCATATAGTTGCCTTTATCTCCTCTATATAATAACAGTAGAGGGGAATCTAATCACATACATTTTCTGTAGGGTGAGATTTTTAAGATCAAGGCCATGATTCCTTTATATTGTTATAAATTATTGGTCAAATTTTGTTACATCACAGTAAAAAACTAAAAATGCTTTGAGAGCACAAACCTCCATCAAGGCATTTCTGACATTCTTAACCAAGTTATTGTCAAAAATGTGTAAGACCTGATCTGACACACCTAATGGACTGTTTCACATATCCATGAGATATATGACAAGTCCATCTGGGCAGCCTCTCACTAAAAGTGGTGAGAAAAGGCCACTTCCTTTTAAGAAAATCTGCAGGGTGATAGAACAATTGTTATGTCTGTCAAATTCATACAGCTTGTCCATGGCTCGCAGTTATTTTTCACTTTCAACACAACAAACCCACACTAGACTTAACAACCGCTCAGCACTTCAACCAAAAAAAGCTGTTGGTGGACACAGGAACTTCCCTCCATTATTAAAAACAGTTGTGGTTAAAAACATGTTTTTATTATAAGGGCCACTGTGTATCTTTTTTAAACTTTTTGCAGGTTTTTAAAAAAGAGACATTTATCAGTTAACCTGAGTTTGAATATGTCAGAAATAGGTCAGGTTACTAAATTTGTGTATATATGCATAACTATAACAGAATGAAACATCAATGTTTGGATGCAGTGTAAAGGTCACATTTTGAAAAATATGAAAGTTTTGAAACAAGCAGAGAATGTATGGCTAAGATGTTTATCTAAATGGATATATCTGCCAGATGTGTGCAGATGTAAAACTGATGTTTCTGCCTTTTTTAGACAGTGCATTCTACAGAGTATTCCTCTATCGTTTCTGTTATCTGTCAACAGCCATTAAACAGCATTTCAAGGAAACAAACACATCTGTAAAAGCAGTTAAAATGTTCTATAACCAAACCCTGCTCTCAAATACAGTTGCAGCTGCTTACACAATAGTTGTGCTGTCTGTGGAGTCAACTTGGAGAAGACTTGAGGCCTGATTTTGAGTTGGTGAGAGAATGGAAACACTTCCTGCCAAAGTATGAGAGAGCATGGAAATTTCTGAGAGAGAACAAAGACAGATATACTAGTTTGACTGAATAATGTGGGAAGATAGAGATGGGAAAGAAAGGAGGTGGGAAATGTGAAAAAGTTACACAGGGAGAAAGAGAAAGAGAAGAACAAAGACACAAAAGGCAGAATAAGCTTAATCTGTAAGAAGGTTAAACTAAATTGTGGTATATGAGCACCCTCAGCACCTCACAGTCTATCCTGAAGATTTGATTCTCTATCCTATTTCTGTGACTTTAACTCTAAACTAAGGAAGTTGTGTTGATCTGTGAGTGTGTGTTCGAGGAGAGAAAGTTTGAAGAAAAGTGTAACACTGCAGTGTGTGTCCCTTACTAATGAACAGCTTCCTGTTTCTTAGCTTCTGATCTGCATGTCACTCTGTCTGCTATATCACCACCATCTCTAGCGCGCTACGTTACTATTCCAGGTTGTATTCGTCAAATTAACTACCCGACCTGTCACCTCACCTGCTGTAGTCTGTCTCTGAACCTCTGAAGCAGGTCACATTGTCAAACTAAATCTACAATTTCTGCATCTCTTCTGCAGCAAGGTTTCAGCTTGGACTCTTCTATGCTTATCTACAAAGTGAACTTGAGCTTCCATCTGCTAGTTTGATGCCTACGTGAAGACTGAAAGTACAAAGGTGTGTCAGGAGGAAAGGCTGGGTGGGGTTTCATGGTATTTTGATTTGTATAATCTTTATATGCAAGAATGACAATGAAGCCCAGGGGCACTGACCTTTGAAGTCCAGACTGTAACCAGGGATGTCAATACAGATCTCAAGTACTGGACTGGGCCAATTTTAGCATTTCTTAATCAATCGCAGATTGGAATTTATACTGATCATCTTTAACCTGACACACCAGACGGACAGTTCCATGCATTCGTCACTGGACATATTTCACTAGTCCATCTGGGAAAGCTTAAAAACTGCAGCTGGTGATTGGACAATCGCTCTGCTCGTCACACTCATCACAGACCAATCCACATCAAGCCACGGTATGACGTAGCAGCTAGACCCTGTTGACTACATTTCAGTCCTTAGTCTATCTTCTTACATTAAATTATACCACACAGAAGTATCTTTCACCACCTACATGTGACATGAACCTTGTCAACGACAATCCCCATCAAGTTCTCCCGGTAAACTTTTGAGTAGAGCATATTTCACCAGGTACCGCTGAGTAACCACGACTACCGTAGACTAACCGGCATCGTCCGCAGAGGATTTTCACATTCACTCCCAGTTCCCCAGCAGTGATCCCCAGCTTCCCGGATTCTCTGATTTGATTGTCCATGAAGGCAACCAGAGGAGATAACAATAACAATGGGGATTAGAGTCCTTCCCATCTCTTTCATCACCAGAGCAGCTAGTTGGTAGATCAGACTCTTAATGAAATTGGTCGGGAGAAGAACAGAAACATGATTTCTGTAAGAAAACCTTTACGTGACGTTCTCTGCTCCTCTGTTAAAGAAGAAATTGAGTCCATTTTGAGTCCGTCCTTCCCCTGATTGGGTCATTCAGCTTTTAGCCGAGTGAAGTTGTAGAGGATTGGAGCTTGGCAAGATGGACCTGCATGATTTCAGATAATGATTTAGGCAGGTTCATCTGCTCTGCAAAGTTAGATCATCTCACCCTCATGTTTAATTTAGAGTGAAACAGTCCAATGGTGTCTGTTAGGGTGTTTTGACATCTGAAGGTCAAGACCAAGGTCTGTGTTTTCGGTACATTGTATACATTTGGTTCGGTCTGTTTGGGCTTCACTGTCATTATTGCAAACAGACTAACAGACTTTACATGACGAACCTACGTGATATCGTCATCAACTACGTGCTTTGTGTGTCTCTGTAGTTTACATTGCTTGGTCATTTGACTGGCGGGCATCTGATGTCAACACATTGAATAATGCAGGTCTTGAATTTTGTAAACATGAATGAAATCATTGTTCCCACCATCATATTATTAATGATTTTCTACTACCAACAGTGACAACTTGAAGAGCTGTACATAGGGCTGGTCCAAGTTTGTCTTGAGTTCATAAGAGACAACCTTGTCTCGTATGAGTTTTATCATTAGATGACAATCTGACATCTGACCAAATATCTAGAAGACAATTGGTCTCCTCTTCTCCCCATGTGCTTCCACGGCGCATTTTGTTTTGGAGATGGAATTCCTTTTTCAGGTAGTCATGTCGTAATTTCCTGTCATTGATACAAAGGTCCAAACCTTTCAAAATAATGCTGTCACATTGGGTATGAACCAGACCGTGGTTCCATTTGGTCCGGACTGAGACCCCTAAAACTACCTATTCACAGATATGTATCACTAGAGCTGTGTTTATTTCAGCTAATTTGATAAGACATTTAAAAACAAATCACGAAACGTAATACAGAGTGTTTACTAAAGCCACAGAGGAAAGGGAAAAGGCTACAGCACCAGAGCAAAAAACTTTGGGAGCCTCACACAGCTTAGTGTGTCAAACAGGACATCAAGGAGATGCCGAGTACACAGGAAACCAACAAGCAACATGAACAAGTCACCAATGCAAGACATATGAAAAAGGCAATGGATCGCTGTATGTGGGGGTTCAGAGTGTGGAATGTTCTGCACACTCAATCCAAATGGCTTTAAATGACGGCCTGCTGCTACAACACAGCATCACATACTTACATGTACTGCAAGTGGAAAATAAAATGAGGGCCATTTTAAGCCATCTCAGCAGGCTTACTCATGACTAGAGGTTATCCAAAATAACATAAGTATGCCAGTAATTCACCAGTCACACATATCATTCTGAGATGATTTTTGCAGTTATGCGATGACAACTTGTCACTTTGCTCACTTAATCAGGTTAACAGACAAAAAGACCAACAAACACAGAAAAGCAGTGTGTAGCTTTATTGTCTCAGTAAATATATACATATATATATATATATATATATATATACATACATATATACACACACACACATAAATATATAGATATATGTATAGATATATAGATATGTATGTATATATATGTATATATATGTGTGTGTATATATATGCGTATATATATATATATATATATATATATATATATATATATATATATATATATATATATATATATATATATATATATATATATATATACACATATACATACATATGTAGATAGATAGATGGAGACAGTACAACAATGCAACTCCAATAAAGCCCATTCCATTAATTGAAAAACAGATGAAAGGAAGAAAGAAAAATAAAATACATTAGAAAAACTGAAAAAGTTAGACACCAATACAAAAATAAAAGACAAAAAATGTAACATCCCAAATAATATAATAAATTGGGAACAAAGAAAATCAGTGCACAGAGGCATTAAAGTTCCAATAAACTTTATCTTAAGCAGATCAAGTCAATCAATAAGGTCTGATTGAGACAATAACATTTCAATGTTCTTATTTTTGTGCTGTCAACTCTCTCCTGCTTTCTTCTATGCCTCTCTATTAACTTTGGGATAATAAAATTCAGCAAATCAATGGCTCAGTTTTAAAGTGACTCAATGGTCCAAACCTCAGTGAACTTATCCTCCTGTTCTTCTTTTTCAGGACTCTAAAATAACAATTGTTAAATGTCAGCATGACACTGTTAAATGGCTCTTTAACTTCTCCACAATCATTTGTGAATTTATGTTAAAATGTGAAAACTTTAGTGTTTGGGTTTCAATGTGGGGTTAGAGAAACTCTTGTGTTTTTACTGTGAATTACGATTAGTTGTTTGTTTGACATTTCCAACTGAAATGTTTCTTGTCATTGGTAAGTAATGATATATTTTTTTACATGCTTAACCCTCCTTGTGTTATTGGACAGGATCCACTGATTTTAAGTACTGACTTGGGTATCGACAGCTACATTAGTTATCAGTGCTTATGGCTTAGGCGATAGAGTTGGTTATACAATTTTTGCAAGATCAGGATTCAGAATTGAAGTTTCTCCAGTTCCCATGGCAGTATTTAACCTAAAGGACTTAACCTCAAAAGCCCCCCAAAAGATATAGATATAGATATAAGTATGTACATTAGCGTAATAATGTGAGAACTTTTGCCTGAATAGGTGGATGTTGACTTACTTTGCAGAGTGCTTCAGGACGTAGACAGAAAACCACCATAAAAAAAAAAAAGGAAAAAACAGAAAATTTGCCATAAGGCTGAATAACCTCTACAATATTAACTTAAACTTTTGACTATTTCGTACTACATTAAATTCTAAATTCCACTGGCTGAACTTCTTGTAATATCTGATGTGGAGGAGTCTGTATTGTTGCTTAAAACACAAGTAAGGTAAAGAAAACATTATTGCAATCAGAGAAATTAGCTAAAGGCGGAGTTGTTAAAAATCAAAAGTTTTAGCACTGCTCTGTATATTAAGTGGCACATTTCAGAAGAGAAACTAAAGCAAATCTAATTAAAGATCAAGACTAAAATTCCCCATGAAAGTAACAATTAAAAAACTAAATAATTTCAGCTGGCTGACACCTGGGTCCTTAAGGAGATAAGAGCACACACTCTGATCATTTTCAGTCACCTTCATACTTATGGCACATCTATTTAATCTATGGGGATGCCACAATCAGGTTTATACCAATCACCAATTAGCAAATCTCAATACAAATACCAATTATGTTTTGTGTTTTGTGATAACAACCAGTACAGTTTTTGCTTAACAGTGATGTGCAATGAGTAAGGGTTGACCATGTAGCTGGTTTTGGTCTTTGGCCACATTGTTGACAAAATGCACTTATGATCTAAGTTACAGTTAAAATACAGGAAACTCGGGATGTTTTCACACTTACAGCTTGTTTGCTTGTTGAGATTTAAATTATGAAGTATTTCTTTTATAAGTATTCTTCTTTTGATTAGTTTTGTTTTCACAGTGCAATTCTGTTCAGCTAGCAGAAGCCAATAAAGGGCTGTCTTTACATCATTACATCAGTGTCTGCTCTTCCCACTGTGTAGATAGAATAATGCCATGCAAGCTGACCTTCCAACAAAATGAGTCATCGTTTCTTAGAGCACAGAGAAGGTCATATCCCTTATAAACATTTTCACATAAGAGCAAATTTGTCAGGTGTTTGTTTGGACCTACGGTGCAATGCTTGTTTTGGTCAGAGCAGTAATTGCTGAGGACACCAGTTAACATGCTAACTATTTATACTGTAAGACCTGTAGAAGCACTGTAAGAGAAAGTCTGACAGAGTTGTAAAAAAGTAGAGGAGGTTCAAGTAAAAAGCATTTTCCTGTAAAAAAAAAAGCTGGGCAACATTCAGGAAGCTAAATGAGTCTTCTAACAAGCCATTAGCTGATTATTACTTTCATGCTGATAAGTCCTCAAGGACCCTGTTGGAAAGCAAACTACTTTCTATCATCCTTATTTTTCTGTTAGTCGTAACAAAGTTGTCCCATACTTCTACTGCAGTGTGAAGATTTAACACATTCATTCAGGCTGCTGAGTTGTCACTGCAAAATAAACCACTCCAGGGTCCTATTGAAACTGAGCCTCGACCTCTTCTTCAGCAAACTCAGCTCCATTGTTTTTTTACATTGAACCAGAGTTTAATTGCTTTTTTTTACAAAAGTCCGAACAACTTAAAGAGGGAACATCTACTTATTTAAGAAAAACTTCTCAAAATGGTGCAGGTGTGAATGCAGTGCACCTTAGTTAAAACAGCAGGGGACCTATAGATTAAAGCAGCTTACTTCAATTACCAAGTTTTACCCCAAAAAGAAACACTGTCTGTGCCACCAGTGAATCTGAGCAGGATAAGCAGATAGAAAATGCTTGAGTGAATCCATTTTATATGCTGCAACAATATTTTCCAAGCATTCTTTAATAGCACTTCTTGGCAGCAGAGCCTAAATACTCCTGCTTCTCTAACACCTCATCCTGCATGCTCCACTCTTCCTCTTTCCGTTACTTTTTTATCCGTCTTTCAGCGTTTTACCTGTCTATCTGTTTGTCCTTCTCCCTGTGTGTCTCTCTCCAGGAAGAAATAAGAAAAACAGAGCTATTTGCTGCACAGTACAGTCCCATAATCAGGGGGGCTCGGCAGGGTCTAAACAACACTCCCACCGCATACAGAAAGAACAAGAGGAGAGAGGGAAGCAGAGGTAGAGAGAGGTTCACGCAGACAGAGAGCGAGAGTGAGCTAAGAGGAAAATACACCATCCTTCCCCATAATCCCCAGCTATCCCACTTGAATCCTGACAGCGCTAACCTGTTTTTATTGCAGTGAACGGGAAGAATACCAATGAAAACACACCTATGAGTGGAGCGCTTCACTGAGCTGCTGGATGGCTCTGCTCAGGGTGGCTGCTCCGCTTTTTTTCCAGCACAGATTTTCAATAATTCAGCCGGGAAATCTTCAGAAAATATGTCTCAGAATCAATTATTTATTCTCTCTGTCAGTACAAAGCCTGATGGTTACTATTTAATCTTCTGATGTAACTT
The DNA here is from genome assembly GCA_037902135.1 of Cetoscarus ocellatus. Lineage (NCBI taxonomy): Eukaryota > Metazoa > Chordata > Actinopteri > Labriformes > Labridae > Cetoscarus > Cetoscarus ocellatus. The sequence goes on from JBAMNC010000607.1 coordinate 159,550, forward strand.
TTACGTCAGACTGAAACAAATCACAGAAACAACCAGACACAAAAGAGATGAGTTTGAAAACTGGCATGCAGTAAAAAATTGAGTTCTTTATGAAATACAAAGTAATTTAATTACGGCATATAGCTGCCACATTATATATAGAAAACAGAACAGTAATTAATCATAATAAATAAACCATTTTGTTGTCCTTAAATTGTTTTCTCATGCTTTTTCAGACAATTCCATGGTCCCTTTAGAGGATGGTTTTGTTCTTACAATACACAGACTTCGAGCAAAAGATAATTTGTTCTACATACAGAATATTTAGCATATAAAATGTCACAAAATGGTAGGATAAAGTTGCATAGGTCATTAAACAGAGTGGAACAATCTGAGAGTAGGGTGCTAGTTGCCCAGTGGTTATATCTGCATACTAAATGCACAGATGTTATTGTCCCCAAAGTGAACAGACAGGTTCTTATCCTTTTCTATCTACTGTCCTAGCTGAGTAAAGGCAAAAAAATATCTCAAATTAGTGTTTCTCAAATAGTGGGATGTAACCCCTGGAGAAAACATGGCCACAGACAATGGGAGGTGTGGACAGGGACATGTCCAGATTTGGACCTGGACCCCCTAGGACTTTGATTGGCCATCCCTGGAGCCGATCTAAGATTTTGCACTGTGATGCTTTATACTATGCCAGAGATGGGATTCTTTCACAAAAAAACCCACTGTTGTTACACTGTGGACTGTGTAACAACAGGCTTTTGTTGACTTTCTTTGGATAAATGTTATTTAATGTGGTAAAATTCTATTCTAATGAAACTTAAAATTGTGACTCTGGACTTTTTAGAAATAAGTTACCTCTTTGTTTTTATCTTTTTAAGAAAGCATTGGCTCTGACATTGAGTGAAAAAACTTAACAAAGAAACTTAATCTGTATGGTGATTAGGTTTGTAGTTATTAGATGTTTTGGTATCATTCCGACATCAGTACCAGGTTTTAATACCCATCCGTCACACCCACCTCAGCACGCTCCATAAGTACTTTGAAAACATGTACAAAAGAAAGAGAGAGAGAGAGAGTTATAAACATGAGAAAAATATTCTTTGACACATTCTTCTCTCAAAAATATGAAGCTGATCCAATTTTTTCCTCGACAAGGTTGGCTGCAAAACTTCAGTGTGTATCATTATTTGCACAATGGCTTCAAACGCTGTAATCTTGACCTTTGTGACAGTGTCGGTGAAATCTTTGAAAGCTTTGCTCTTGTTATAAAGCAACAGTATCATGTAGTTACAATCTTTGAAAGTAAAACTGTCCAAATTCTAACACTTTTATATGCAACAGTTATTATATGACACCTACCAGCAGGCAATCATGACATGCTGATTTTAACGATGCAGAGATTAATTTAAATTCGCTCAATAATGCCTCTGCCTTTTCAATTTGCAAAAGAATTTCCAAATTAGAGTATTTAATTCTGAGTCGGTTGGTAAGGTCTTACTCTTTAATGTGATTATTTGCCTCAAATCCTAAAACTAATTCTGTCCAATCCAATTACACAGAGATGCATTAAAATGCAAGCCCAGGTTAATTTTTAAGAATTAGAGACAGAAGCCGGCACAAGTTTCAGGGGAAATCTCACATTATGCAGTGGAACTAAACAAATAAAAGGGATATCACACTGCAATATACGCTTTAAAGCGATTTGAGTCCTGGCAGCTTCTAAACTCTTTTGTTTTCCGGAGAGCAAAATAAAAATCCTCCACCCTTTTATTACCCAAGATTCCACCTGCCTGCCAGACAATCCACACACACAATGTTTCCTCCCTTGCTTCCGAGTCTGTCAACGGGACGCATCATTTCTGCAGCTGCAACAAGATGAGCCGCTGGATGAGGAGTGTGACAACTCATGTTTACTCCACTCACAATCTTTGCATGGAGGAGATGCAGGAAAGGAGGTGACGGAAGGAGACAGAGCATAAATGGAAATGGGGGAGACAGATGGAGGAAGGAAGGGAGAGAGGAATAAGAGATGAAGGGTGCTGGGTGGGTGTGCTATAGCCTGGCTAGACTGTGATTAGGCTGGTGTTGGGTGGACGTGGAGGGGTTGTAAAGGGAGAAAGACATGGATAGAAAGAGAGTGAGTGAGCTGAAAGAAGACTTGGTAACCAATCATGTTGAAGATCAAAGACCTGTCTGCTTGTTTGCCTGCAGCCCTCCTCCTTCTCCTCCTCCTCAGATAGTAAGAAGGGAATATGATAGTGGGGGAACTTTCTTTATACCAACTTTGTTCTCTCTCATATCTGTCCTGATGCTTTCTCATTCAGTAACAACAAGCCTCCATCAGCCTGCAAACATGTTAACGAACACAAACACAGACGTACAAAAATGATAGCTACAAGAGGAAAACACTCTAATGAAGCTGAGTTCACCCACTCACACCCTAACAGCCAGGAAGAATCAATCAAGTGACCTTGATATGCATGACTCATATGCTTGATGAGACGGATAAAAATGTTTGTTTTTTTTTTTACATTTAGTAGCTGAATTGCAATACTCAATATATACCTCAATATTTTTTTTTCTTTAAAGAAATAAATACTTTTCCAGAATTATAAACTGTTGTGAGTCTAGTACAAATCAAAGTGTATTGATGCCAGTTTGTCAAGATGGAAACAAAATGATGGCTCTAGATCAGAGGTGTCCAAACTTCTTCATCGAGGGCCAGATGAAGAGGAATACATGGACGACTGAGCCACTTGCTGCACCTCACTTTTAGTATATTTACGTTAAAGTTTTAGGAGTTAGGGGTGGGTTATCTCCTGTCAAGGGGCCCTTGTAACCCTGGGCTATCACTGGATTTACACCTAGTCAGACCGAGAATGACCTTCTGAGCAGCAGAGATGGGAGACACTGATGGTTTATTTTCACTGTCAGACACAAAACAAGAGTAAACTGCAAGAATGTTGATGCTTGAAGATGGATACTGCAATATACTTTGTAAATGACACCTTTTGACAAGGTAAATATGGCAAAAAATGTGCATGATTGATGGTATCTGCTGCTTTAATCGAAATGTCTTTATCAGTCAACTGTTTCAGGGGCCATAGTTTGGACACCCCTGCTCTAGATATTTCATATTGTCCTTTTTAGTTTGTATATTAAGTAGGGATGCAACAATTCTCTCTCGCTCATTCTCAGTCGCTCTCTCTCTCTCTCATTCTATATATGCATTTACCGTAAAATACCAAATAAACACAGAGTTCCAATTAATCGCCGAGTCCCAAATAAACGCAGGGTGTAGCAGCACATTTTGATAAATAAATGCCCGTTCCAAAAAAACGCAGAGTCCAATTTATTAGGCACAGCCTATGAGTTATGGTCAAAGTTACAGTAAGCTACACACCTGCAAACGCTGAGCTACCAACTGACAGGTGACGCTTGAAAAGTGATTTTTTCCAAAAAGAAACATGATCAGACTGTACCTAATCAGTCCGCATGGTTTATTTGTCTCTCGGGACGTCCTATCAACTCACTTCTCCACCCTCTGTCTGTCAACAAATGCACGTTGGTGTGGGGCGCTCTGTTTTACAGCAGCGTCGTTACACTCAACGACCACTACGTCTAGGGCACTAGAGAGCAGAAAGCCGGAATCTTACATACTAGGGCTTTTAAAATTCAAAGAAGACGTTGCCACTGCCGCTGCATGTCGTTTGCCCTTAACTAACGTCAGGAGGCCAGTCACATCAGTTACCGGTGCATTGCTGATGATCGCCATGACCCTGGTACAGCAAAAAAAAAGTAAGACCTTAACTTATCTAGTTCCTTACCAGTATTAAGAGTGTTTAGAGAGTGCTGAGTTGAAAGAAGAAGACAAAAGTATAACTATGGTACTGTAATCTTGCCTTGAAAACGTAAAGGTGATATTCATACGAGTGTAAATAAATAATATGATCACATTTACCATATTTTTTCACTTTTTGCTAAGCAAGATTTTTGTGAGAAAGGAATTAAACGCCCCTTCCAAATAGACACCTGGTCCCAAATAAACGCCTGGTCTGCTCAGTGATTGAAACAAATAAACGCCCCGGCTATTATTTGGTATTTTACAGTATGCATACTGGGATGCAAAAAGTTTTTTCTTACCTGTTTTGTCAAAGAATTGAAAAAAAATGACCAACCAAAATAACTGTAATTATTATCAGCTGCAGCCCTAATCCCATGAAACTAAAACATACTCCTGCCCTAATAGAGACCAGCTAGCTAAGCACACCATCGCCCCCACCTCCTTGTCACTTTATTCTCTTTTCTTACACCAACACTCTCACACATGCAGATAACACTCTTCCCCTTCTTAACCTGAAAGAGGGATTAAAGTGTGGAATAAATTCATAGATATTCTCTGTAATCTCCAGTGCACTGTTGACTTGAGGATTGCAGAGTGAAAGTTGACTTTGCAGGAAAATGTCTTTACAAAAAGTTTCCCCCTCACTCCCTCTCAACTTTCAAACCACTGCTGAGCATTTGCCCAAAATTGACTGCATATTTTTAGCATTAATCTCAGTGGCAGTGGAAATCCAAACATCTGCTCGTGCCAAAGTACCACCAGCAGACCACAGACAATGACTGACGGCATTAAGGTATTTTAAATGAGCTCTGGGAGCAGTAGTAGAGTCAAGTAAGAGCGAGAGAAATAGAGAGAGAAGAGCAGGAAAAAAAGAGGACAGAGTGACAGAAATTGAGGATGCGGACAAATTAATTCAGGGTACAGAGTCGTGGCAGCATGAAAATCAATCATGAAGGCTCTTTATCATATCAGAGAAAAGACATTATTGGTTATTGTGTGTCTCTAAGAGCAGCTGAAGTAAAAAAGTGTTTACTGAGAAACATTGTGAATTCTCTCCACGTTCAGTACTTACTCTATTTAAATGCTAATATTAAGCTTAGTTTTTGTATATACTGCGATTTTTGACTGACAAGTACTTGGCAGGTGACAAATGTCTCATAATCTCTCCAGCCACCACACCGTCTAGGATTTATTCATCCTGTCAAGGCAGATGGCTGTCGACCATTGAGTTCAGTTTTTCTATGTTGTAGTACATGATATGATGATTTTAATATGTATCTGCTAATATGCAATCAATTATTAACGCTTGGACTACAACCACAGATGGAAACCTTTTGGTATCACCTTTGGTACCACAATTTGGTCTGACAAGTAGAGATTCTCCAGTTTTATACAGAATCCACAAATAAACATCAATGTAGACCTGCTCATCTTTTAACTTACACAGAAAAAAATGTACTGATGCATATGAGGAAGGTGCAGCAAAAGCACTGAAAAGTAAATGTGATGCAGCACCATATCAAGCTCCCTTTGCCCCCTCACTGGCTGCCATAAATCTCCCATTTGATGTGACATTGAAGTAATGAAGAATTTGCAGTGTAAACACGACTTTTGACCCCTGTTCATGCAATATTCCTTCAGAGCCACAGCCCCCACCTTTGCAAACCTGCAGGAGAGCTTCCATCAGGCCTTTCCTGGCTGGGTCACCGTCGATGGAGAGGGGGGGAGATTGAGGTCTCCCATGTCTCACGGAGTGACAAACAGCTAAATAAAATGTTCCTGATGGCTTCGAGACAACGAGCCATCTGCTGGGGCTGACTCCTCAGGGATGACTGGATGCTCATGTGCTTGCAAATGTTCAGTCAAGGGGATCGTAAGTGGAAAAGCCTTACCTTTGTTCTAAGATTTCAGTAAAGACCTTACTTAAAAATCTGGGGCCATGAAGCGGAAGGGCAGGAAAAGGTGGCCCATCCTGTGGAAGGGTAATATCGTCTGCCGGCTACTGTACGCCTGGTAGCTGGAGGTTGATTCAGTTTCCATAATCAGAAACTATTCTGCCCTCAGGGTGTGATACTAACTTTGTGGAAGAGGAAAGGAGAGAAATGTAGGGAGGAGGAAGAGAAGCAGGCAGATTAAGTTAACAGGACAAATGGGAGTCATATGTATTGCTGCACTGTGTGGCCAAACAAAACACGTGTTCAGGAGAACTTTGTTAAAAAACCGCTCCCCGTCCTTTGGCTGTTCTCTCCAGGTTCTCTGGTATTTCTTTGGCATCAGTCCCCAGGCCTCTGATCTCTGTGTGAAGGCCAAACAACACAGTCCCCATCCTAACGCCAACTCTGCTCAATCTACCCTGATCCACACCAGCTCACTGATCCCATTTTATTATATTGGTGGCTCTACCACAAGCAGAGACAGGCTCCATGCGCAAATAGAAAGTAGTGTTCTGTGAAGTAGCTCTATTGACAGCATTGTTGTTTCTAGGCTTGTTTCCAAGAAGCTCATTGTGTCAAAAAACCTCTCTGAAAACAAGTATATCTGCAGCATCAAGTCTCAGATTCAGAGGTTTGGAATAACATCGTAGCAGTGAGTAGCTACAAAGCGAATTAGAGACAAACGCTTTTTCCTCAATGCCTCCCCGAATCAAAATAGCTCACATGCATGAAAAGCAGTTCAAAATAAAGAGTCACAGAGATACGGTGGTCTATTGGGAGGAGGTCAAAGAGGCAGTCACACAGTTAGGTGAGGAGATTTAGACCCAAAGTGATGCTTGGTAGGTTGATTAGGATGGCTAAAGCCTGCAGGAAAGGTCCTTGGCTGAGCGTCACATCAGGGGGCGGAGAGGTTTTTAATTTAAGAACGTGATGTCGTTAACAATTATGCTGCTCTCATTGTATCTGTCCTCAGAGTCAAGACTTCTGTAATTGTCAGAGTAAATGCCTGATCTTATCTCTAATCTAATTAACTCAATCAAGAGAGTCTACAATACTGCTCACACAAATAACAGTTATAAATTCTGGGTTAGCTAGCAACAAACAGAACAGAAACTCCATTATTATGCCTCCACATAGGCAACAGCTGAGGCCAGAGGCATCATCTTTTTGAGTTATCTGTCCATCAAAAATGTCAAAGCCATAAATGAATTGAGAACTTACATGCATCTTTAATTATTTATTTATCTGTTAAAGTTATATGTATAACAGTCACACTTTTGTGATTTTTTTTTTGTACATGTGGCACTGAAAGGGCTCTAGCGGGCACTAGTGATGATAGAGGTGTGCCATCAGGTTATTAAAGTAAATTTTGACCCCACACAGGTCAAAGTTTAACTGGACACTTTTAAAGTGTAACACATATTTTACATTTGTTGTTTTTTGTAATGATTTTAGTATAATTTATCTTAAAAAAACAAACAAACAAAAAAAAAAACCATCACAATTCAGAATAAAAAAATGATTTCCATATAGTGGTACTATTTTTAGAATATCCCTGTGTGCAGCCCAAAGGCTCCCTGCAGACTATCTGGTACTTGCCGGCACCCTGCTGGCTTTCACTGTTCTGAGGTCACTGTGCCTCAACTCGAGATTGAACTTACTCATTTTTGAAGGTCAAAGGTTACTGTTTTTTTTACCCAGTGTTACCCCACTCTTGTAAAGGCAATATCTCAACAATGTCTTGAGGGATTATCTTTAAACTCTGAATGTACTCTGACTGGAATGAACTGATTATATTTTGGACTTCAAAGGTCAATAGTTTGGGGTCTCCAGTCCATGCTTCACCTTCAAGATTACACTTTCACTTTCCAGCACTTGTATCCAACATAGATGCATAAACCTACCAGGCAGCTGGTCTATTTAGAAGCATTTCTTTCTTCAGTAACAAGCTGGGTGGCTATTAGGAGTGGAGTGCATTTAAGGATGGGTTTTGGAGCTATGCAAAGGCTGAAGTAAAATAAGGAACTTGGATAATATAAACACCCTAAACTGTGTTTATCTTAACACCTCAAAGCTGTGTTTATATCTGCATCTCACCTTAGCAGTGTTTAATAAAAAAGAGAAAAAAGAAAAGAGGACCATATTTAAAAAGCACTCACATCCTGTCAAAACTCTCTACCATTGGAGTGTTTTCATTTCCACTGTAAATTGCACTGGGACTTAAGTGGTGGGGAGTGTGTTTATATGTGTGTGTGTGTATACGTGCCTGGTGAGTAGAAAGGAGTCCTATAGTGAAGCACGCTCTACCAGCCTCTCTCATCTCTTAGTGAGAGGGTGAAATGCCATCAGCACATGCTCAGACATATTTGTTAGGGAGACGTGGAGTTAAATGAGATCGGTGGAAGAGTCAAACAGTCAAACAGCTTCTTTTTCGTGTCTGTTGACTCACTTTGTCGCACGGTAAGCCTTTTTCAGTGTGTGAGAAAGAGAGAGAAATGGCACCTTTTAAATGTGTTTTTCGGCCCACGGTGACTGAAGAGAAGTGAAAAGACTGGGATCTGTTGGACAGCGAGTACATCTCATTAGAAGTCGACACTGTGTACAGTAGATTTCTTTATAGACATGGGGGCCAGGCCGCGATCTGTCCACACAACTCTTGGCAGGCAGAGGGCTCTACGTCTCAAGCAGAATGGAAATCAGGCCATTCATGTGCAGAGGCACTGTGGACTGGCTTTGTCCTGTGTTTTATGGTGCTTTAATGTACAGCTCAAAGAGAGAGAAAAAGCTAAGTAGAGAGAAGAATAAAACTTTTAGAGAGGGTAAAGCTAGGTCTTCTTGTTGCCTGTGGGAGGTGGTGGCTCTGTGGGTTGTTTGTATTCAATGTAACCTCCAATTTTTTGAGTTATGTCACCCCCGTTTTGAAAGCAAAAGAAATGATGCTGTGGTTTCTGCGCAGACTGAGGCCAAGGACAAACCATTTAACTGCCCAAATGCTCACTGACATTTAGAATCAGGGAGATATAACAAACAGAAAATGTCAGAGCTGCAAGATGTGAGGAGAAGAGAAGATATAAAGCTCCAAATTATCAATTTGGAGCTTCTGAAATTATCAGTTCGGTGATGTTGATAATTTGGAGCTTTATATCTTCTCTTCCTCTCACATCTTGCAGCTCTGACAAAGTGCAACCTTGCCTGATCGGTTTCTCTCTGCAGGAGATTACCACCAAAGCCCTTTGTTCTTAGCTCAAAAATGTCAAAAAAGAGACACTCTTCACTCATATGAGATCATTTTTATGCACTGATATCCTCACATCCCAGAGATGAATGACAGATGGCACGCCCATGCCCTTGCCCTTTGTTGTATCATTACTTAATCCCCTCGGTGGCAATTACCTCAGAGGGGAACCAAAGCCACACTTGTAGCTACAGCCTGTTTGTCCTTAAAAAGATACTGAAAAGCCATGCCATGTTCTGAGCAGTATCAATCCCTTCAGCACAAAGCTTTGCATTACGGATCAGCATGACGGCAGACATGGAATCAGGCAAATCCTATGGTTTTGCAGGGTTAAATGTTGTGAACCTATTTGTGAAACTTAGACAATTCTCACTGACTGATTAAAACGTTTCCAAACTATTTGATACCATCTGGTCTTACATGAATAGAAATGGATCATTGTAAAATTCTTAATGTGAAAAGTTTTTGACAGCCTCAAAATTGAAATGTCACATGCGTTTTTGTGCTACCTTGGCTGTGTAAGGAGTTTGTCAACATCATTTAAAAAAAAGCTTAATATTTAGTAGCTAAGACTAGAGGGTAGGAAAGTACAGACAACCTCAAAAAAAATGTTTTTGACAGAAACAGAAGTCCCTGGGTTCTAATATTAAGTATTAAAATGTTTTTGCAGAGTACAGAAAGTTTTTGACAACCCTAGTATAAATGTGTAAATGTTGCCAATGTTTGTGAACAATTTCGACACAGTGCATGGATATGAAAATTAATTAAAAACAATAAACTGACCTTTATTGGGGTTGCTGGACTCCTATTTTTGTCGAACTGATATCAGAATAGTGTTAATCAAGTTTGATTTTCACCTTCATCAGAATAAAAAATTTTAAATCTTAGTATTGCGACAATAATTTGTACTTTCTTCACTGTAAAAAAATAAAGTCAAGCCACATTTTCTGCATCATCACCCCTCAGAATGTCAGGACATGCATTTTTAATCCATCATGCACAACCTTAATGTGACGGGGTGGGACAAGTAAATTGGGCTTGGAATAGAGAAGGATTGTAGGTCAAAGCGTCAGACAATCGGGAAGTATGGGGGACAAAAGTAAGTGTACAGGCAGTAATTAAAACTTGGATGAAGCACAAGCTATGCCGTCTGAAAGAGGCATTGTGGCAGCGGGGAATGTGGTTTCATAATGGGAATGGTCAGGGCAAATGGAGGGGCAAAGCTAAAATGTCAGGGCGCAGAGAGCAGGTCGGGATGCTAAATTGTGTACAGCAGTGAAGAGATGAGCGGTCATGGTATGTCTGCACACTCTGCTGGTTTTGTGTTTGAGTCAGCAGTGACCAGAGCTAATCTCTCCAAAAACCACCAGCAGCTGTTCAGAAGAGACTGCTGGGAACAGGAGGCAGACACACAGATTCATCACAGCAGGTAGACATCTTTGGGAAGACCATTTTCTGGTGCTTGAAGGCAAGATAAGAAATTGAAAAATGAAGATTCTAATTAAAATTGAGAAATGTTTAAATGATTGGGACAAAGCGTTTCCTTTAAAACAATTATCCAAGTGAAAATAAGGTCCTGAGAACAAATGAGGTGGTGGGGAGGTGGTCGGAGGTTCGTTTGGGGACAGGGTGATGTGGATGTTAATCATTTCCACCAGTGGTTTACAAGAACCCAACATGCTTTGTTTGCCAATGCTCCCACACCGTTCATTAACATGGACTCATCAACATTCTCCTTCTGTGGAATAAAACACACACACTGTAGAAGAAGACATAAAAAGTGCACACGAACTCACTCAGGTATCTATCTCAGTGGAATTAAATTCTGTGGGCTAAGGCCGCAGGGAGTGTTTTTACAAATGCAGAGCAAGGAGAATAATGACAGTAAACGCTAGAATACACGCTCAACTTGAATCAAAAGAATGAGGGCGCAAAGTATAAATGCAGTCACTTATGATAGGGACTATTTTTCATCCCTTTCTCACAAAATGATCCTGAATTTGGTACCTCCCCTTCTCCCTTAGCTGATAATATCCCTGGCCTTTGTTGCTGTGAGAAAAGCAAACAGCCTAAAACTACCTGCTAGATTTCCTCCTCTTCAGAGTCCCTCTCATGAGGACGTGGAGAAGACTTTCACTTCGTTTCTGTTTATCAGCGTGGAGAATCAGTTTAAGTCTTTTTGGTTAATTAACTAAGTGGTGTCTCTGGGCCTCGTCTGTGTGCGGCTCTGCGCCAAAACTGCTCTAAGCCACCCAAGAGTCTCAGAGCTGTAACTTCCCAGAGATCGCCCCTGGTCTCAAGATGATAATTGCAAAAGCAACAGGGGGGAGAGCGCATGTACACGCCAGAACAATTACAAATATACATCTAGGGAACACTTCTCTTCCCCATTGTTTGGTAATCCTTTCCCATTCTCACACCCTCTTTGCTATGCTGTTTTCTCCTTTCTCCAGGATACTTATCTAATTTTGTTGAGATTTTAAGCAAAGCGAGATATATGTGCCTGAAATCTTTCTAGAATATATGTATCAGCGAATACAGCAATCGATGCACCACTCCCATGTTTTGTATATTAATTATGTTGTGTGTATTTTAAAGTTCCAACTAAAGTCCTCTTGTTCCTTCATCTCAAACCAGTTGCCAACACTTCTGTGCCAAGGCTGTACAAATTTTGATACTGTATTTCAATACCACCATTAAAACAATAAAATACCACTTATTTCAACTCCTAATAGTTCTGAAATGATCTAAATTACAAAAGCTAGTTATCTTTTCAATCCAAAGCTGCTGCAAGCAGATAGCAGGTCAGCTGCAGCAGGTGACCAACGCTGAGATTCAGAGAACAGAGAGAGAGTAGTGTTGCTAGTTACTGACAAAGAAGTGGTTCAAAGACTATACTGGCTATTAATTTCTACCAGATGGCTCATATATTTTGTATGATGCCTTCTGCATCTCTTAAAAGTGTTAATGTGAAGTTTGAACTGCATGCACATAGTCAGCAGAAGATGAAGACAAAGACGTTAGCTGGTTCACACGCTCCCACCCGTCACCATACACCATAATATAATGTGAAACTACAATCTCAGATGCCATACCATTGGGTTTATCCATATACTGTGATAAATTGATATTTCTAAAGCAGTACCAGTGCTTGAACATTTGAAAAGACAAAGACAACTCAGTTGCCTTTGATATCTGTTTCTTTATCTGAGAGGCAAGACTGAGCAGCACATTGTGCAAAGAAGGCAGAGAGAGCTCAGAATCTCTGCCTCTAAAATCTACCTTGAGCCGGGCATCCACTGAGCGATTTCAACACGATTTGACCCAGATTTTGATTTGTGCAACTGCCTCTGGAGTCGGGGCAGGTTTCAACCCGACTGTGCACTGTGAGTTGTGCAGTGCACACGGAGTCATGATAGAAGAGTACAGCCCGACCTCAGTCCGACCAACAGCTCCTGATCAGACGGATGGATTTCTGCATAGTTATTATTCTGGTGGTATGACGGCATTCACTTTCCTATTGATATACTGCCAATCACTGCTCCATTTCAACCAGCTCCCTGAAATCACTCCTCGTCCTAGTCTCATAACGCAACATCTGATACCAACAGCAGCTTGCCTTGGTTGGGTCCTTAACCAAGTAATTAAAAGTAAGTTTAATTTCTTATGAATGAAATGCTCATCTTAAGGGCACTGTCACACCTAACAACTTTTGTCCAGACCAAATAAACTCTGGTGCTCTTATTTTTTCATTCAGTTGATTTGGGGTTGTGCGTAAGCTCATATGAGCTCTGGTGTGGACCAAGGAACCAAACTCTGCTATACCTGAAAACAGCAGGTCTCAGTTCGCTTCTAACTGAACCAGAATTTGGCCTACAGAGGATGTGAAAGCCATTGGAACAACAAGAACCAAACAAAGAAAGGGAACCAAAAAGCAGTGAATTGTGGCTTGAATGTGGCCAAATATGACAACAGTAAGAAAGCTAATGTAGCGTTCACTGACAATATCAGTGAGAGAGCGACTGATGTTGGCATTGCAAGCACCCTCAGCTTATTGTTATCCTAACATGTTGACATCTAACAAGTCAGTGCAAAGTATGGTTACAAATTGATCTAGTGGATATGCAGGAAGACCGCAGCTACAGCCCCAGCTAGTGGCAAGTGGCTTTATTAGATATAATTCAACAGGTTTTGGTCTACCTGACAAAGTGCAGTGTGAAAGAAAACCAAACCAAGTGAAAAATGAAACAATGTTTCAACTGTAGGTGTGAAAGCAACCTAAGTCTGTGCTGTGATTTGGTTCAGTAGCTATTGGATCATTAGATCACTGACCCATCCCTAATGACCTGTGCAATGTGTAAGTACAAATATATATATGTATCTCAGAAGAACATTTATACAGTACTGTTGTGCAAAGGGCTATAGATCGTAGCTCAAGATCAAGAGTGAGTGAATAAATGAAGGAATTCCAGCTAAAAACTTGAAACTTCAACACCCAGAGGACACATAATGTCATGAGGGTCTGCTTTCTAAAAACAAGCTGAGCTAAAACTATACATCTTTTTTTCCATTATCTATATAGCCTTTCTATTTCTGGGTCGTGGAGACTAGAGTCTTTCCCACCTCTTATTAAGCAAGAGACTAAATACATCCTGAATTAGCTGCCAGCCAATCACATGGTAGGCAAATAATGACTAACAACCAGGCAGCCTCACACTCACACCGACACACAATTTAAAGTCTCCAGTTAACCTAAAAAGCATGTTGTTGGTCTGTAGTAGAAACTGTGAGGCACAAGCTCTACTCACTGCAGCTATGATTGAGTTAAGATTCTCTATTCTTTTCACTTTCTCTGGATTTCAATCAGATGGGAAATCATCTGCAGACATATATTCTGATTAAAAACAGCAAACTTATTATTAGCTCTGTTTAAAAAAGCAACTCAAAGCTAAAAGTTATCTTCTGTGAATGCTCTTTAGCAGACACATGTGAGAGGGCTGGGACAACCAAATCTTCTCCAAACATGATCAGTGTTTACTACCTGACTTAGCCCTCTCAATTGTGAAGGACTATGAAGTCTCAAATTAAAAGTGTTTTGTCAAACATTTTCTTCAGATGTTTTCACTCATTTCACTCATAACTCATCACGCATTAATAAAAAATCTGGAAAACATAAAGAGCACTGAGTCGGGAAATTTCATGACTTGCTTGTCCACATGTGAACCTTACAGCAGTTTTTTTTGACAGTAAAGGAAGAGGTGAGGGAGGGGGACTGGGTTAAGTCAGGGTGAAAAGTTTGGCTGTTTGCACACAAGCAGCTCACCCCAAAAATATCAGCAAATACCCAATTTTGTGCATGTGTGACTTGGTCTTGAAAGACATTCAGTCACATCCATACAGGGTAAGTCACACACTGGTGACAAATTTGTGCACCATTCAGCTAAGCCTAGTATTCAGTTTTTGGAATCACTGTGGGCAAAAAGGGCACTGGAAAATGTCCATTTTTAAAGCTTCGTTCCTTTATTGACTTCTGCACTCCCAGTGTAATCTTGCAAGGCCTTCACTCACAAAGCTCTCCTACATCCCAGGCCTGACTGAGGAGAGCAGCAACAACCCTCCTGCAAACTCCAGCAATCTTTTTCATTTATTTGAGCTTACTCTCCTTCTTCTCCTCATGCTGTTCTGAATGCTGCTCCAAATTCTTCAATTTTGCCCTGCTGGGCCTTGGCAAGAGGCAGCCACAGTGTTCCACTGACCAAACTTCGATAGGCCCACTTCAGGCTCTCACTCCAGGGTCCTTTTTCCCTTTTTTGTCCTGGCGTGTACCAGGTTGCATTCTTCCAAAGGCACTTATGCAGCAAAGGAAATGATTTTGGAAATGACCCAGACTCTCCTCCTTTTTGTGGCCCACAGAGAAGCAAGTGGAAAAAAGGAGAGGAGGACCTTGTAGTAGCAGTGTGGCCTTTGGCCGAACTCCAGGTCAGCTGGACAGAGGGTTAGAAAACTCTTCAGAAACATAAACTCAGAAACACACACACAGAAACATTGGGCTTTGTTTTTTGTGAAAGCAACACTCTGCTCAGCTATGGACTAAGGTCCCTGTGGAGATACACGCAGCCTCCCTGGCCCTCTTCCCGTTGAACTCACACATTGGACTAAGCGAGGGCCATTAGCCCACATTCACCATTACTGACCTTAGACTTACACTAGAATACTGACGCCTTCACCTGCTCCACTGACTCCACTTACCTTGTCCCAATAATAGTCTGATAGCTGAAGGGCTTCAGTCAGGTCACTGGTGTGATCACAGAGGGCAGCAACATAATGAGTTAAAGGTTTAAGGGCGCTGGTCAGGGTAAAGGATGTGAGGCTGATTGTTAGCCTCCTTTAATAACAAAAACACAAGTGAGGAACTGCATGAACCAAGGTCATTAAATCCTTTGTAGAAGGAGCACAAACACATGCACAGAAACTGTCTCAGACTTTAAGCCTAGATTTCAGATCATATCTTAGTAACTGTCGGCAAATTTTAAAGACTAAGCTTTAACAGAAAAGACCAGCCACATTGAAGTGAAATCATTAACGCTAATATGGTTGTCAGACGTTTGATGCTTCAATACCTATAAACACTGTGTGCTTTAAAAGGACTAAATCATCATTATTGCACGATAAGTGGTTTCATAAAGTGCCAAAGCTTTTGACAAACAAAAGCTCTTTAGTCATATTTTCAACAAGTAGCTGCCATGGGACAAAAATTGGACTCTGATCTGCATTTACAAATTAACAATAACAGTTGCATAGACTTTTACTTTCAGATATGAGATTTAATTTATTCTAACATGTTACAAATTTTCTTTCAAATCTGTTAATACTTAATTCAAGTTTTTAGGTTTTGCTCTAATCATGTTTTTTAAGCTGCCAATACTGACCAGTGATCACCTGTGAGTGAGGTCAGCAAACAGTGATATTGTTGTGTTTTCAAAGAACAGCTACTTTAATCTTTGTTCAACAGAGAAGTACAAAAACCTGCCAAAAAGAAAAAACATTAAGCCTGTTCGATTGGCTAAACCGATCAAAAAATAGTATCATCCCATTCACACATGCTACAAAACTTCCCGTCCCCTGCCCTATCATCTACTGAAGGGTACTGCAGAAAAACTTCCTGCTGTAACAGACAGTATTAACAGTAAGTCTTGGTGCAAGAACATGAAAAAGGGTTTCATTGTAATAAATGAAAAGAAAATGGGACACCTTATGTGAAATCACACCTCCCCTGGGAAAAAAAATAATGAGGAAAAAAAGCTCTCTGAGAGTTTACTTGTGTCTCAGTTTTTAAATTCTGTTTATATTAAAGCACAATAACAAAGTAAAAATCATAGATATAGATACTTTGTAAAAATGCGAAAGAACTCCTTACTCCTCGTTGAAATATTTAAACAAGTTTTGCTTCAAAGAGTTTCAGTGACATCAGAGTCTCCAACTTTGACACAATACTGTCAAAGAAGCAAACTATGTCTATGTCTCTTTGGATAAAATGGCAAAAATAAAAGGATTTCTTAAAAGAGATCTCAATTAACAAATTGCTGGATAAGAAAAACTGTATTACATATAGTATCAAGTACTGACATTTTGGAGCTCTGGTGGCTTCGAGGTTTACTTTAACCCATGTTTAATGGCTATTGGCCTGAATTAAAATCCAACATATGGCTCCTTTCCTGAATGTCATTCCCCACTCTCACTCCCCAAATATTCAAGCCAATAATGAAAGTCTCTTAAGTCATAAAAAATGCCCAAAAATAAATCTGAATATGCTGAATTTTAACAACCTTATTACACTACATGTATTAATTTTCACTGGAGTCCCATAGGATTCATCAGTGTTCCCTCTGTCTCATAATACTGAAGGAGGTGGTATCTTATGAGCTTGATCAAGCCTGTTTCTCTCCCAAGATCCATTAGCATTTCACAGCAGACTTTATTACTGCATGGTTAATGCACCAGGCAACATTTAACACTCTGACACACATTATTGCACTGGTGGGAGATCCTGGGCCATTTTCCATGTTCTACTGGAATAACTTATATTTAGAGCTAAATATTATGGCGTGTGCCTCATTTTTCAGGCATAGAATTGATAAAATTGCTCATATATTAATTTCATTTGTTTGCTCTATGCTTCCCTGCTCCTCTAGGACTGAAAGGTGTCTTATTTCTAAATTGTAAACTTCACTCCCAGCTCTATAAATAAGAGTTGGCTTGACCTGCATTAGGCAGATGGAATAGTTGCTCTATATTAAGCCTACAGTTTATACAGTATCCAGCCCTGGGTGGAAGGGTGGTCTAAAATAAGGAGCATGAGGAACAGAAATACACCAAAACACAGCAACAGCTCAGTCTCAGGACCCCTTTACATTTTGCTACTCTAGCGGGAGTTTATTCTGGAAAACAGCATAAATAGCAGGCTATTTATGCTGTTTTCCAGTAGTAATGAAACAAATAAAAGCTGTAGCTGGAACAGTGTGATGACTCTGGAGGTTCTTGTTTTCCTTTCCTCTGAAGTCTGCCGGCATTTTAAACAGCCCCTGCACAACATCTAATTATCACAAAATGGCTCATACATTAGCAGCTATTACTTTTCTCACAGTTTCAGGGACACTGTTAAGAGCACTGAGAAAACTTGAGGTAGTCAATTTCTAATATATACACATTGTCTTGTTTTTGTTATTAATTCTTGACACTACTTGCCAGAGAAAATCTGTTTTTCAGGAAAAATCTGTAGAAACTATGAACTTTCCTGCTTTTCTGCTCATTTAATTTTTTTATTTAAATAACTTTGAGAATATTTACAGACATTTCTCTGCAGTAAATTTACCAGCATTAAGTTGTTTTCCTTCACATCAATAAAGGTAATTTAGTATGTGATCAAGACTGTTTGCAACTTTCCCTCTGGCAAAATATATTTTTGTTGCATTTACTGAATTATAGAAGCTAGACCTAAAGCAAGTATGTTTTATGCCTCTGCAAGGCAGTTTTCAAGTACTGAAAATTCACATTGCAATAATGTGTCAAGATGGAGGGATGGGATGGTGAGATATAACTGCCTTAAAATGACAAAACAGAAAATAAGCATGTCTTTGAGTCTGAGTTGTCAGTAAGGATGGGAACGTTATGGTGTTCTGATTAAATGTGGTTTTAAATGTAATGATTAATTAATCCTTCAGGCTCTTCAACCCATGTGTTTTTCCACACTCTAAAACAGACCCAAACCTTGTTTCAGACACCAGATACCCGCACAGAGCATAAACAAAGGAGCATCAGGGTCCCCAGCCTCTTTTGCCATCTTTAGCCATACACTTCCCTACGTTAGTTCCAATACCCAAGAGCTGCATCCACCGCAGAAAAGTGAAAAGTCTGCAGTAGCAATAAGGACGCAGTAACAAAGACTGTTAGAATACTCACGACGACAACCCTGTCTGCATCATGAACAGGAAAAAAATTGTTGCTAATATGCTAATCAAAAACCTCATGGAGCATCTCACTGAGCTACTTGGCACTGCACAAAAAAAGTAAAACCTACACATGGTAACAGAGATATAAGGATTTAGACTTGTCCTGTCTTATATCTTCAGAAACAAAAAGTCAAGAGTCAACATTTTTGCAAAATCCTGACAGCATTCTTTACATATCATGTTAGGAAAGTGTTTCCCAAAGTACTTTCTAGTTCAGGTGAACTAGAATGATTGCATCCTTGTGTGTCTTTATGGGATCCAACAGCCTCATCTGATGATTCAAAAATGTATTGTGCAGTCTACGCTACAGTATAAGTGACTACACTTAAGCAGCAGTACAGCTCCTTTTCAGCCAAGTGGCTAACATGTAGACCTTACTTACAAGTTAGTGAGGAGCAAATTGTGAAAACATGGAGAACTTTTCAGCTGTGTACAATTCATATTTTATCCTCACTTTCAGTGAAAATGCAATGCACACTATACCATTAGCTTGTGGCGATAAACAGAGGCAGATGATGATGAAACATCAGTAACAGTAAGCATTTATACTACTTCCTGGTCAGTGTCTGGGCAGTCACTGTGGAGCACGCATATCTAATCAGATTATCTGTGCAAAGTTGGAATAAAACCTCTCAATGATGTATTGCATTTATAGGAATGCCTCGGACAGACAAACAGCATAAAAGCATAATGCCTCCAGCACTCTGTTGCAAACAACGCTGTAAACTGACACAATACACACCACTGAGTTGCAAGCACAAACAGATCCTCACATACGAAATCAGCATCTGAATAAGATTGAAATTCATTTCAGACAGGAAACTGGGTGCTAATAGGCCTATGTGAGATTGTCAGAATGATCAGAGATACACATAACTAAACATGAGTGGGCAGTCTGATTTTTTACACTCTTATGTGCCAGTAAACACTTCTGCTGGTTGGCTAAAGATTTTGGGCCCCCTGCTTTTCCTTCTTGTCTGAGTGGATAATCAGTCACATTAATGAGAATGGTAATGTGATGCAGATGAATTAGTCCAGGTCCTCAGGGTTGACTCTCTGGAGGCCACTGAAGAGAAACTTGCTGCCTGGGCTGTAAACCTACTAAGCTTTAAAAACAAGCAACCGAGACACCTGACAACTAAAACAATGTGTCCGGACGTATACAGACTAAATAACAATATTTAATCTCTGAAACAGCTTTGACAAAATCAATATTGCTTTCTCGTTGATCATGCTGATGTGAGCTGTTGTTGGTACATGCTGTAATATAAACACATACTGTGCACTGTTTTCATGAGCAACAAACAAGTCTATTTCTATAACTAGCCTCCCCTGTGTGTTTAATCCCCAGGTGCTTACTCGAAGGAGAACTGGTTCACCGAAAGAAGAGAGAGAGAGAGAAAGTGCCATCTGAAGGAGTGTTCTGCTTTAAGATTTATCTCTACATCCTCTCACAGAGACACGCTTAAGCCTTAGATCTAACTAAATATCAGCTCCTGTGTGAAAACAGTGGTTAGCTAAGCTGCTCTTACAGTCTGCTGTGTGCATGCTTGTGTTGGTGTTAGAGGCTGGACAATATATTAAGTTTTTGAGATTTTTTTAACATATTTTCAAACTAGATAGCTAATGCATACTGTTTATCTGAATGTTGATATTTTTTCAAGAAAAATAGGTGCCAGACTGATGCTCAATTTAAAGATTGTTTTTCAGTAAGAACCAGTGACAGTAATATGCCTTTTGAATTACTCACTTTGATTTTTTTTCATTTATTTGTTGTTTAACTATTTCATGAAATAAACATTTTCATTATTTGTAGAGACCAGAATATACTGATATTGATTTCAATAGAAGTCATGAACATACAGTTACTTGCTTCCAGCCACAGAATGAATGGCTGGAGAGCAAAAAGTGTGTCAGCTAGCTTTGACCAGTTGTGACATAGGCTTATTCATTCTCATATCAACATAATGACACATGTTTACATCTTTTGAAAACCACTAGCTGACTGAGATATTCATGTAAACTATACATTTTAGACATTATGTTAAAACAAAACTTTGATGGTACTCTTCTTCAGCTATGTTAAAATACAATATACCATACCAGAGAATCTTTCCCCTTACACCACTGCCAGGATGAAAATCTATATATATATATGGCTGTGTTTGGATTCGTAATTTTGTTTTTCAGCAGGTGAGGAAGAAGGAATTATTCATTGTCAAAACAGCAGTGATTGATACTCTAACATTAGATTGTTAATGTTATCTATTGAAAGTGTAAGGTCCTAATCAGCTGCCATATTCAGACAGTCTTTTGGGTGGTTCAAACGTATCCGATCTGGTGCCAATGTCTTTGTAACTTACAGACACTGTAGAGCATCTGACCACATTTATACGCTATTTGCTCCTGTCTGGGCTTTCTCTCAGGGATGGGTTCTTTAGATATGTTACTTGGGCTTGTCTCCTTATCAGCTACTGTTTCCAAATAAAAAGATGTCTTTCATGTATGGATATCTGTCTTGATGCAGTACTATGGAAATTAAAAAAAAAAAAAGGCTTTTATCAAAAAATACGAGTAACCAGGTTAACACATAGCATGTAATTAAAACTCTTAATTTCTCCATTGTTTGAAGCAGAGGGAAATGTTTCCTGCTTGCCAGGGTAGCATAAGTGTGTGACATCATGCGATAGGCATTTTATTGGAACATTACTGATAGTATTCTTGATGAAAAAATATTGGACGCAAACCACTGCACATTGACTAAACTGCACACAAACAGCAGCAACATAGTTGGGATCAGGCAAGAACCGCCCATTCTTCAATATGTTGCTAACATATTTGTTGCAGACTTGCAGTTTCTCTAATGGTCAAAATTTTAAATTCATAATAAAGACTACAGAAGTTTATCATTTTTAACCGTCTATAATTATATGATATCAAGTTGAAATACATGATATTTCAGAATATGGGAATTTTAAACGACCACAATACAAGGAAATGTTGCAAATATTTTTGCACTGTTCAGATATAATAAAGACCTTTGCAACTTTTAACAAAAAAGGAGAAACTGTCGAAGAAACTGATGATCTAGCACTCCTAGTTCTGAATCAGTATTTTGGGGTTTTTGTTAAAATCATTTT
Organism: Cetoscarus ocellatus; assembly: GCA_037902135.1. NCBI lineage: Eukaryota > Metazoa > Chordata > Actinopteri > Labriformes > Labridae > Cetoscarus > Cetoscarus ocellatus. Next base: position 181,200 of record JBAMNC010000607.1, read on the forward strand.
TTAAATTAATGTCCCCTTAAAAGTGTCCAGTGAAACCTGCTCATTGAGTTTCAGGTCTTCATGCAGCTCATCTGAAGAAAAGGAGCAGCAAATTTAAAAGCCTTTTCCCGTGCTCTGTTCTGACCATAGGAACAGCAAGGGGTCAAAGGTTATAGGATCCTAACTGATGAAGACCAAAAGGTATGATGGGAGCAGACCTAAAATTGGCTTGTAAATAAGGATGTGCCAGCGTTTAAGTCTACATTTAGAGAAAGAGGTCCATCTAACACGAGCAAACAACTAACAATGATGAGAGAGGGATTTAAAGGTATTGATGAACCTCAGAGCTGTGTGATACACAGTATCCAGAGCCTGTAAGCTCTGAGGTGAGGCGTGCATGTACAAAACATTACCATCATTAAGTAAGAAGTCTCTTTCTAGATTCAAAAGAAAGGCAAGATTTAATCATGAAGTAAAAATCCAGTACCTTATTACAGCTGTTGAATGTGTGGAGTATCATATCATCATACTGTTATCAGGCATCATTATTTAACTATTGATTTTGATTGATTGATTTTTGTTCAAAATAATCCAGGCCCAAGTTGGAGCCTCATATTTTCCCTTTTTCTCATTTTTATTCCAGGCTCTTCTTGAGTTTGCTCATGGGTACTAATGAGTAATACCAAAATCTAGCCACAGGCTGAGCTTTACCCATCAGCCCTGGGTGGCCCATGATGAGCATCACCCCTTAGCTTCTGTTTTTGTGGGTTGGCTCGCTGCCTGGTGTAGCCGCTGGTGCTAAGGTGCATTAATGAGCCTCCATGTGTGAGTGTGTGTGCCAGTGTTAGTGTGATGAAAGTCCTCCAGCAGCTTCTCCACACTCCTCACCCCTCCTCTCCTGTATATACTATCCAAGAATCTATTCATTTCAATCAAGTGAGGGTCCCAGTAAGAGTCCTTGATTGTTGGCAAAGAGATCTCCTTAATACTCGCACACAGTCCTGAACATGCACACCCACATGCACACCATCCACTCCGCATTTCCCTATCTGTTCTGTTTCACACTTTTAACATTTGTAATCCTCGCTCATTTGTAATTTCGCTTCTGCATGTTTGCCTCGAGAGAGAGAGAAACTAATTTCAGGAGTGAAAAGAGGATTATCAGATGCAAACCGAAATCTCTCCACCTCCAGACAAAGGTATTGATGTAGACTTTTCAGGCGAACAAAAATATAAAACAGTCTCAAAAGCCTGCTTCAGCCCTGGATGGCAACTCTCAAGGAAGAAGCGGGTAAACTGCCACACTGGCAATTATTTCTTATCAGCGCCGGGGAGCCAAGTTGACAATGGCAAGGCAAGGAAATGCTGAGCTGATGGCTTGTAGAAACACAAGGAGAAAGTGACTGCTGGGAGCATAATCAGCTCCCACTCTTTCTCATTTTTGTGAACTTCTGAAAGAGACAAAGCGTAAAATGTATGAATAAGAAGGGGGATGGTTGTGGAGGGTCTTATGTGGCAGCCAATAAGTGTGTCAGTGTGTGCACATGTCAAAATATAAGAACAGGGAATGCCAAAGATTCAAATGGCGGAGCCTTGCTCTGGTCTTCCTTGAATAAAGCCAAACCTGCCTGACAAACAATCCCCATCACCTTCACTGACCTCATTAGCAAAAACCATCACAATACTTACGTCTTAGTCTTAAAATAAAAAGAGCTTCCTTCAATCTGACCCACTGTGTTATTCATGACACTTTGACCATGACCACTCATGTCCTGTCTGTAAGCTTCACTTTAAGCACGCTTGAGTGATTTTCAGCAGCACCACACCTACTCTCTTCCTGTAAATAGCACAAGTGGCTGCCCCCCCCCCCCCCCCCAAAAAAAAAATAGACTTACTTTACCAGTGTTATTCTACTATTGTGCACCCATGGTTCAAGGCCATTGGTTCAAAATAGCAGACCATGAATTATGGGAAGAATTTAGAGCCAGACATGGACTGAACTGACCCGAACAATCAGAGTGGACCAGGCCCACATGAGGAAGGGGGCCATACACTAACAGGAGATCCAACAGAGTGTCTCAGACAGAGTGAGAATAAATTTGGGGGTTTCGGGGTTTCAACATCAGTGATTGTGAACATACTCTAGCAGTTATCAAAATAAAACATATGATCCAGAGACAAAAAACATGACCTCTATATTATGCTTTTACTTACACTTTCTTGACTGCACATGTGCACTTTTGCTCAATTAATAATTTGCAACTTTCACTTGTGTGTGCGGGCGGCACAGTGGCGCAGCAGGTAGTGCACATGCCTCACAGCAAGAAGGTTGCCGGTTTGATCCCTGGGTTGGGCAGGGCCTTTCGGTGAGAAGTTTGCGTGTTCCTCCCGTGCATGCGTGGGTTCTCTCCGGGAACTCTGGCTTCCTCCCACAGACCAAAGACATGCTCATTAGGTTAATTGGTGACTCTAAATTGCCCTTAGGTATGAGTGTGAGCATGAAGGGTTGTCTGTCTCTCTATACAAATCAGGTTAGAAATCTCGGGGTAATAATGGACTCAGCCTTGAACTTTAACAGCCACATCAAATCAATAACATCAGCAGCCTTTTACCATCTAAAAACACATTGCAAAAATTAAAGGTATAGTGTCTAAACCTGACTTGGAGAGACTTATCCATGCATTTGTCTCTAGTAGGTTAGACTACTGTAATGGCCTGCTCACTGGCCTCTCCAAACGAGCTGTAAGATAGCTGCAGTACATTCAGAATGCTGCTGCTCGGGTCCTGACCAGAACCAGGAAGTACAAGCACATTAGTCCTGTGCTCAGGTCCCTACACTGGCTTCCTGTGGCTCAGAGAATAGACTTTAAAGCAGCTCTGCTTGTGTACAAGTCTTTCCACAGCCTAGCACCAAAGTACATCTCTGACATGTTAGTGCCATATGAACCATCTCGGACTCTGAGGACCTCAGGGACCGGCCTCCTGCTGGTGCCCAGAGTCAGGACTAAAAATGGGGAATCAGGGTTCCAGTTTTATGCAGCTAAAATCTGGAACAGTCTTTCTGAAAATGTGAGACAGGCCTCTACACTGACAATGTTCAAATCTAGGCTCAAAACAGCTCTATTTAACTGTGCATATGACTGAAAGGATCTTATCTGCACTCTTCTCTTTTAAAGTTCATTTTATAATGATTATTTTTGTTTTTATTTTGTATTGTGATTTTACTGCATCAGGGTGTACCCTGCCCCTCGCCTAATGACAGCTGGGATAGGCTCAAGCCCCCCCCAAGGGATTAGCAGTATAGAAAATGAATGAACTTTCACTTGTACTGGAGTAACATTTGATTTAGAGGAACAGCACTTTTACTCAGGAACTGAAGTTGTCTACTTAGTCCATCACTGATTTTAATGTTTTGTAACATACTGTATCGCATTTCATTGTGCTGTGACTTTCTCTCACATTTACACCTCTGCCCTTTTCTATCAACATTACCACCTTCAAGGGTGATGCACACACTCTTTGACTTTTAAATCCCTTCTCTGCTTTGACTCCTAAACAAGCCAGCAGAGGAAACCATGGAAACACACACACAGACAGACAGAAGATGAAAAAACGATGAAGATGCTAGAGCCAGATGGTTAAAGCCTGCAAGACGGTAAATTAACCATCTGATTAAGATTTGAAAAGCAGCAAAGGAAACGAACATAATGCATCCACTTAACAGAGAAGACGACAATAACAATACTGAGCTGCAGGCGGCCTTTTTACCTCTGAAAACAGTTACGATTTATCTGCCTTGTATTCACCGTTTTAGCATCATTCCTCCCACAGCTATGATCCATGTTGCTGCGTTTGCCGACCTTCATTTCAGAGCCTGGTTAACAAGAGACAAGAGACAGCCAGGAAGGTGGAAGAAGAGATGCAGCGTTTGTTCCAGATGTCTTATGAGCCTTATCTAATGAAAGAGGGCAGAACCTGAACTATAGGAGCAGACAGTGAAGCCGCAGTGCTTTTCCCATGGCCTGATACTGTAGCTGTCCTCCTATTACAGCCGTCGCCCCGCCGAGCTTCAAAGCTACTTTGTTGTGGCCGTTAATGGTGCTGATGACAGCATGGCAGGGTCCACTGCCAGGTGAGGCCACGCAAGCCAAGATGTAAATAAAAGAGGGTGAGAATATTAAAATAAGTTTAACAGACGCCGCCCACCAGAGAGGAGCAGACCAGTCCAGCAGGGAAGTGACGACAACTACGAAATCTCACTCAAGAATAACTGCCATCTTTAACATTTGGCAGGAACAACGCCAGTGAGTAAGCAGTGTGCTCGCCTTAACAGGGTAACACAATTAAAAACACGTTTACTAGAATCATCAATAACATGAAGGCTTGAGGAGGAAAAATCAGCTCTTTAACGAGTCAGATGCATGCTGGGAAGGCAGGAGGTACACTGAATGTTTTTATGATGATTTGGCTTGTTCTGGCCAGTTCGCTCTTTTCTTGCTTTTACATCAACAACATGCCTTTTTATTGCTATTCTTCTCCAGCATGCACACTAGTGGAAAAACTCTGTCAAAGCTTTCCCCTTGTCACAAAGCCCTTAAAGTTGCATGATACATGGCATATATCAAGCCTACGAGGGCTGCTGGCTCTCAGGCGTTCTCTGTCTTGTTTATTACTTTGGTTTAGGCTCAAGGATTGAGTTTCCTTGTTCTGCTGCTGCTGCTCCTGCTGCAGAGAGCCAGGGGAGAGAGAGGCTATTTGAAATGAAACAGACAGAACAAGAGAGGCTATTTATAAAGACTCAGTGGATAATTGTTGGGAAAGATTGGAGCAGTAAGCTGCACTGTGATAATGTCATAAGGTAAGGACAAGGGATGCACTGATCCCACTTTTTAAGTCTGGAGACTGATCTAAATACAATGGCTTTGGGTATCTTTCAAAACAAATTATTAATCCAACAGACCCATTAATGACCTATCACAATACTAACTGAGGATAAACAAAGCTAACTAACCTAACTAAGCAGCAGAATTTGCCATATTCAAATTCTTTTATCAAGAAGCTCTAGCTTGCAAAGTTTCAGGCTGAAACAACAGCAGACTTGGCATTTCAGAGTCCTTCAAAGTACAAAGAGATAGTAACTACGAGTGTGGGCTGATTGTGCTGAAAATTAAAACTGACTGCAAGCCTCTGACTGGCCCGTTATGGATGTGACAGATAAAAAGGTGCAGCCCCTCCTAATAACTTTTACTAAGATGGACTTCAAGTATATCCCATTGACATATAAAACAGTTCATCCGATGTTTCAGGTTAAAAAATAATGCAGGCAAACACAATTGCCATCAGAAGACAAAATAGTTGCACTGTTTTTTTTTTTTTTACTTCAGTAGTACTTAAGCAGTGTCCCCAGTCCCTCAATGCTTATGTAGTGTTGTTAGTACAAATTCTAATTAAAGACAGTGGTGTGATTCTGTCTGCTTTTGGAATATATTGTGGGCATGGATACAAAATTGGATTCAATTTCTAAAAAAGTGATAAAAGTTCATAAGCTTATGAATCAAATACATTGTTTTGTGCTGTATTCACCTGAATAGAGTTATAAATGGATTTGGAAATCTCTTCCTTTGTAATTCACATTTTACACAGTGCCTTAACTCTTTTGGAATTGGGTTTGCAAAGGTATGTTAATCATGACTTATAAGAATCATTAAAGTGTTCTGTTATTGACAGCGAAAACCAAGCCAAGTCACGCAATAACTTGTGTGACCTGTGGCAACACTGTGCAGTGTAGTGTGCAACTCACAGCTACAAAACATGAAATGTCAGAGTATCTGATATCTATGATGCAGCTCAATGATACAACATACTTGAACTTTGCTGAATGATCGCTTTGTTTTGTCTGCAATATTTTTATGTTTAAAACTGTTTGTTTCACATAACACCTCCTTAAATGCTGGCATGAAACATAAGTTTTGAAGAGATTCCAAAGAGCTATAAAGTTATTAACCTAACCAGAACTAACCACCCCAATACTTAGCCTTTGTTGTTGGATGACATAAAAAAAGTATATGCATATGGTTGTACATATGGTTGTAGCCAACACAAAGTGATATTCAGAAAAAAATAATGCCTGATACGCTGAAAAAATAATGCCTGATGAATAAGCTCATCCATCATTATCATGGATCAGCCCATGATCATAGATCCTTAATTTAGCTCTTAAGGTACCAACTGGACCAATGCAGAGCACCTGGATCAGATAGGTGCATCCCTATTAAGCTTAGAGGCAAAAAAGTATGCATTTTCAGTCTGCTGAGATAAGAGTTAAAGTCAAACTCCATCAGTAAAAGCAACTACAAACAAAATAATATATTTTATATTTCTTTTTTAAAAGCAGGCAATCATGCAACCATTTTAATGCCACACGATTTCAGAGATTCTCATTCTTGGAGCAGCAGACAACCAAATCAAGGCAAGAGCACACAATCAGGGGGACAAACCAATGTTTCCTTTAACCAAACCATACACTAACATCCTATAATTTGGATTAAACAAGTGAGCACTCAGATGTTGAAGAAGAAGATTAGGGAAATGTTTGGAGTGTTTTAACATCAAACACACACCAGAATGTAGAAAATGGAAACTCTTAAAGTAGTTTTTGTGTTTATTTAGACTGCCTATATACACAGAGCTCCCCACATTGTGGAGACATGCTCACATACTCAGACAAAGACGCAACATGGATCAACACTAGTTGAGGCAAGAGGGAAGTGGAGCTATACACCAAACGGGGGGTTAAAGGGTAGAGCATTGTGGTTGCTTTATAGACATGTGTGAGATAATGCAACTACTATGGACCTTTCAGTGACCACATTTACATTCCAACAGCATGAGAATTTAATGTTTTGATGTCCTCACTCACTTAAATCATAATCCAGCAATTTTCTTAACTTTTCTCTGTCCTGTCTAAGTTTTCTTTCTACAGGGTCCCCGTACTTGCCTCACTGAGCAATCAGAGAAACTAAGCAAGTCGAGCTCTGAGATCTAAAAGACCATGTTTCATTTGATGACAGAAGCTAATAAACGCCTGTCAGACTGCCAAACAGCTGTATGTGCTACATGAGTCAAACACAAACTCTCCTTCGTCGTGCAGATATGCATTTGTACATGTATCCATCATCACAACATGGGTGGTGTTTGTGTTCGTCACGGTGAAAGAGGGAGAAAAATGCTGCAAGTGTCCATACTACTGGTGCCAATATAAGGATATGAGACTGCCAGGGTGTGTGCACACAAAAACAGAATTTGGAGCTCCAGTTGGCCAGGAAAACCAGTCAAACCCTAGTTGCACACCTCATGTACACAGGTTGCAGTCCTAAAAGCAACCAGCCAGACTAGGCTCAATTCTGGCTACAATGAAATTGAAATAGTGCAGCTGTAACACAATCAGACTGATCTGTTTGTTATATTTCAGAGGGCTAGTGGTGGACTTACATGTAAGTTGCAAACATACACTGGAGAATGACATTTCTGATGTTTAGAAAAATCTAAGTGCTTTGAGGGTATATTTACTCTCAACATCACTGTTAGAAAAAAAACATTGCTGTGAGAACAATGGAGCTTTTCCATTAACAAATCTTTACGTAAATGCAGGTTGTTATTGATGTAACTTTTATTCTTTTTTATAGCATTTATAACCCAAGAATAAGAGTGAAGGTATTTAACTCTTTCACCCTTAAATAGCAGTGTTACAGCTGGTCTACCAACTCAAATAGGAGGATTCTCTTCATCCCTCACAGTCATTTTCCATCTCTGAGTCTTCTTTTTATCCAGAGGTAGGACTCAAGAATGCACTTTGGCTGAGTAAAAGTACTGACTAGTTTGAGGCACTGATATCATTTGCCTTAATGCTAAATGATTCTTTGTAATTCTTCTCACTTAGCTCTGTGTGCCTTGCAATACAATGCTATCAGGCTGCTGTGGGAGGTGGTCAGCATCAGCAACAGCAAAGAAATTGTGGGAGTAGTCATGGTGGAGACAACCTTTAGCATTACTTATTTTTATGCAAAATTAACCAGAAAAATGCAACAGATAAGGTCTGTGTCTGTATGATTTCAAGCAAGAATTGGGTTGATAAGCAGAGCTAATAATTGCATTGGTGCCAACGAAATCTCATCAATTACCAGTAAAACTTTTAACACAGTCAAATCATACTGTGGCTTGCTGCCATTATCATGACACTGAAAGCACACCTATGAGCAAACATTGCAAGTTTGCATTTAAAGTTTTCTTTAATTGAACTACATAGTTGCAATTTAATAAAATAAAATAAATCACACAACTAGTAATGCTGCCAAAAAAATCAGCAACAAGTGCTTAATTATTGTGCTGTAAAATAAAGCCATAGCAGAAGACTAAAAATCTGCACTTCCCCAAGTGTCCACCTAACGCCAAAGCCTAAAAGCCACAGGCACATTTATTAAAAAATGCTCATTTCAAAGCTTAACTGCACATGTTCACTGCCTGGCTATAAAACTAAACATTTAAATACCTCTTAGCTGGAATACAATGCAGGAATTCTTTATAATCAATCAATCAAACTTGATTATTTATATAGCACTTTTCATACAATAAAAGGAAGCATAAAGTGCTTTACAAACAGACTGACAAATTAAAATAATACAAAAGGAAGTATGACCCAAACCCACTCCACCCAACCAACGAACCCACCCACTCTGCAATCCATACACAGCAATGGTAAACTGCATCATAAATAAAAGACAATATAATACAACTCATCTGTTTTGATTTATTGAAGGATGAGTTACTCCATGTAAAGGGTTTGGATGCTCTTGATGAGTTGACTCACAGCAGACAGGCATGCTGTAGTTTCCCTCAAGAGATATGAGGCAAACCTGCTTCAAGCTTAGTGATGTTATTACTCAAAGCTGGTTGTGTATTTCCGGGTCATAGTGCATGAGCTGGATGACAGGAACAAAGACTGCAGGTTTGGCCCAACTAGGCAGGTGGCTATATTATGAATCATTTAAAAGGCTTTGCTTTGCCTGGAAAATGAAAAAATGTAGACACTTGACCCCGCAACCGAACAGAGTCCACCAAATTAGAGGCGTGAAAGCAAACTTAGTATTCGCCCAATTGCTTGAAGACACCAATGAAGAAAACTTTCATCTTGAAAAAAGTATGTGTCAAGGGGAAATTCCTTCCTAAGACCTGTTGGTATATTAGGTCCACTGAATAGAAGAATGTAATTGACTAGGTGTCACGTTTTATGCAAATCACGCTGTTAAAAATGGGTCTTTGAATGCCCCCTATAGAATCTATAGACCGGATATCAAATCAACACAAGTAAAAACACCCTTCCCAATCTATCACCTCCTTCTTCCCACAGAAAGAAACAAACAAATGAAAGCAAAGGGTGAGGCCCAGCCTGAGCTCTGAATGTCACAGTCAGTCATTGCAGCGTCCCTCTCAGCGATGCAGACAGAGAGGCACTCTGATTGCCCCACCAGTCAAGCCGAGGGGTGAAAAACATTTACATGCAAATACAAATGACCCACTAGCCACTGCGAGCACGCTAGCGATGGTTCTTTCTGAATGCGCAACGACCACAGAAAACCCTGAACAGAGGACTTGCCAATCAATGGCTCTATTGTAGCAGCACACAGGCTCTGGAAGAGGCTGTTATGTGTGTAGGATATCAATTATTGTTGTGGCGTATTGGTTTTGTGGCTCGCTTTTGTTGTATCAAGTGAAATTAATGTTAATGAATTCAGTCTGGGACATAAACTGGTGCATTAACAGATTTGCTGTGAAGAAGTTGAAATCCTCTCTCTATCATTTCCTCTTCAAAGCGTCCAAATAAATCCACTCATCTCTGACAACAGCGCTAATGCCATGTCATCAAACGTTTGCTTTATACTCGAACAATTAGAATCCATAATCGTCAAAACTAACACGCCTCTCTGTCAGATTGGAGTGGTAAGTATCAGGGGACAGATTGCTTAGGGAGCGGCTGGGTCCCTGGGGGGGCTTGGACGAGGGGAGACCCTGGCTGTCACCCATGGTTGGGAGACTTGGATCAAAATCTTGCCTGCTGTCACCAGACCTGTTGCCTCCTGATGGGCCAAGGGTTTGATTCTGATTTTCTAGCTCTCAGAGAACACACTGTTCTCCACTTCATCCATCATTTCTTAAGTGTTTTCACACATACACAGAAAAGCAGAAATTCTGTGGACATTTTATACATGAGCTACATATGTAAATAAAAACAGCCACATTTTTCACCCAAACTTTACTGGAATTTCTCCCACCAGCCCACTAATAAAGTTACTCCCCTACATCAGAGTAAGGGGACGTAACACAACAAGAAATATTCAAGAAATTCTCAGGGCAACTGGCAGAGGGTGAAAATGTTTTAATATTCAAGCGTTTACTGGTGCATCTCAGTGAACTACGGCTGAACAATGTATGAATAAAGGTATTGAGGTATTGTTTATTGTGACCTCTTCAAAGGAAATTGCATCAAATAAATGTAATGTCTTTGAGTGTGTATCACTTAAAACTTCAACTGTGCAACTGTACTTTATTATAAGGATATTCTTTGTTGTAACTCATTTTTTATCTTGAAATCCCCACCCTGTCATACTTATATTATTAATGAGTCATGAAACAGTGAAAGTGACAAAGAGAGGAGTAGAGATAGCATGCAGAGTGGGTGCAGGTTAACTGACATTTTTTGCATTAACTTCACAAAAAAACTTGCAGTAATTCAAGGTCCTATATTATACTCATATTCAGTAAGTTTACAGTGATCTCAGATGTCTCCTTAAAATATTTTAACAGTTTCTTGAATCACAATCCATTCATGTAGATGGATTTTTCCCTGCCTATAAACCCTTCTGTTTCAGCCCTGCTGAGAACAGACTAATTTTAGAAGTCTAAGTTTGAGGCTTTAAATCCTCATGGGCTGTGTCCTCCCACTCCACTCTCAAGAAGCAGATGTGGCTTTGGCTTAAAGCCCTGTGCTTTATTGTTAACTGTGGCAGCACAGACATACATAGACCCTGTCCCTTTATGACAGCACCAGGGAAAATTCTGATTGTTGAACACAATATTTTTCTATATATGGAGCAATCATTTGAGAGAGAAGAGGGATTTTTCTCATGTTGGGGGGGATATCAGGGGGGATATTATTGTATAAAATTATTTTAGAAATCTACACAATTAATTTATAATTGCATTATTAAAAACCTCCAAGTTACATATCATCTTTGATAGCCAACATTTCAAACATTCCACTCAGTTAATGCTTCATGGTACAGTGCTTCAAAGAATAATAACAAATCCTCCTTACATCTTTCCCACCTGATGACACAACTGTTTCAGTTTGGATTTCATGGTGCCTTGCTGATATCTCCACATGGATGAAAGAACACCACCTTCAACTAAATCTGTCCAAGACTGAGCTTGTCCTTCCAACCAGTCCCCCCATTCAACCACAGATCAATATCCAGCCTGGACCAATCATCTCATGCCCTGGGTATCATGTTTGATGACCAGGTGACCTTCAATGTGGCCTTGATTGCCTGTCAATATGCCCTCTATAACATTAGGAGGATTAGACTCGACTTGACAGAACAGGCAACACAGCTTCTGGTACAGGCTCTGGTGATTTCATGTATCGACTACTGAAACTCCCTACTAGCAGGCCTTTTGCATGTACACTTAAACATCTGGAGATCATCCAGAATTGAACCACCCCAGAACAACACGTCACTCCAATGTTAATCTCTCTTCACTGGCTTCAAGTGGCAGCTCGAATCAAATTTAAAGCTCTACTGATAGGTTACAAAACAGTAACAAGAACAGCTCCTGTTTATCTGGAATCCTTCATCCAGGTCTAAACACCCTCTTGTCCTCTACACTCTGCAAATGCAGGACGTCTGGTGCTCCCATCACAACAAGGCTCACTAGCAACACTAGCTAAACTCTTCTCCTCTGTTGTTCCGAAGTGGTGGAATGAATCACCCAACTCCATTCGATCTGCGAGTCCCTATCTGATTTTAAGACAAAGTTGAAGACTCAGCTGTTAAGGGAACATTTATGCACTTAGTCTGACTCTTCTCTGGTAGAACGAGTTAGAAGTAACCTAGCGGCTAACATCTCTTTCCTGTCATCTAATATTTTGTACAGTCTATGGCAGGGGACATCAACCACACCTGTAAAAGGGCCATTTTTTTCTTGACAGAAGCTACAAGAGCTGGATTCTAATTAAACTGAAATGATATCAATATTTTCTGTCTAATTAACATATTAATGTTCTAATATTTTTGCTTTTTCCAAATTGTATGTATTTCTTTGCCTTTACAAAGTGAAATCAGTCTCCATGAACCATTTTACTGTCATCCACTTGAGGCAATTGCAATATTTGGCTGCTTCTTTCTGGGGTTGTCATAGTTTCCATCACTGGGTTTGACAACAATATACTTGTTCTCCTGGCTGAAAGTTGGCTAACAATGGCTGACAAGTGGATTTTTTTCAAAAAATATTTAATATTAAGTCATTCCCAATATGATATGATTGTTTCAGTGCCAAATATTTTGGAAGTTGCATTAATAGTTATAGGGATTTAACAACAAAACGACCACTAAAAATTCCTCCCTTCACATTATCAAAATGTAATAATATTCTGATGGCCAGATGTGAAGCTGTGGAGGACCTGATGTGGTCCCAGGGCCACAAGGTGATGATCACTGGTTCAAGGTATTAACAAGAAAAGGAGATACAGAGTCTGCATACTCTGTTTTAGTCCTTTGACAGCTGGTGGTGATATCAGACCAACTTTTATGGTAGATTAATCAAGGAAAAAAGAAAACCTCTGGACCTTGAGTCTGTAATAAAGTTTTGATTGGTGATTGTGGCTGTACTTTCAATCAAACAACAACATTTTTAGCATGGTGTGCTTTGTGTTATGTGACTAACACTGCATGTCCTGCAATGTGACTGTCACATCACAGGGGGGGTTGTGAAACGATGTGATGTTCAGCCCCACTGTGTACAGACTGAAACTGCTCCATTATGTTTCCATTTAACAGAGTGTTCTTTGACAATCTTTTGCTAATATACTGCAAATCAAACTATTCATAGAATACATTAAGGGTAAAATTTTAATCATAGCACTGGTGTGCCTCCTGAGACCCCCTCAACCTGATTCTGTACACATAAATCTTTAGAAGTGCATAAGTGAAAACTGCTCTTGTTTCATGTCTCCACCTTTCCTTCATCCCCTCCCCACCTTATTAACAAAACCCCACATCTCCATCCTTTTGTTCTTTAACCTTGACGTTCAGCTTTAGACACTTTCATCTCATCTCTCAATCATTGGCTCCAGCTTCTTTGGCTCAAATCCCCTCTCTGTGTATATGTGTGTAGGGCATGGGTGTGTGTGTGTGTTGAGCAGACGCACAGCACAGCAAGACCTCTTTGATTTGGCACAGCAGAGACCCACAGTGAGGCTGTACATTAATTGGTGCTTCTGAGCTGTTAATTTCGGCATTCAAGGACCCTTGTTTGTGAAGCAACAGAGACCAAATCGTCTCAAGACTGCTTCATGCTTTTCCACTCTCTCCTCCCTTTTTCGGTGCTTGATAATCTCCACTTTTAACTTACAGCTCAGCTTCAATAACCACTGATGTGTCGTCACCACCAGGCAAGGAGAGCCAGCAGGTCACAGTCTCCGCTCCGTCTGTCCTCCTCGCCAAAATCCCGAGGTGACTGCCAGCAAGCCTGAGTTTTCTTTGTGTTTTTTCAGCATGACTGACTCCCCCAGGTCACCGACCATGTTTAGCTGTTAATTACCTCAATTCACAAAACAAGTGGCGAGCAAAGTGAGCAAACATTTACATTTTTTAGGAGTAGAGTCAAAATCTCACAAACAATAAAAAACAGTGGAGATTGTGTACAGCCACATCAGCTGAAGCTGCAGCTCTGGCAGTAAACAATTCTGTCAGCGGGGGCAATGAAAAGAAGAGAAAAGAGTTCCCATTTTATTTTTGCAGCTTCTCTGCGACCATAAAACAACAGGATAGAGCCATTCGGGCTGGAAGTTACCCTAAGAAATGAATCAGCTATAAAACAGCAGCAGGTTAAAAAAAAAAGACCCTGTCTGGCCCAGGGGCATAGTATCTTCAGATTCATGCTGGGTTGATGCGGGAAATGATTCAGGATGTGTGTGACCTGGTTCCCCTCAGCATTCTCTCCCACCATACTGTAGTTAAACTGTGCCTTATTAGAGGTGAACCAAGTACATCTTTAAGTGCCATTATGAAATGATGCTGCTATTTATATCATGTCAAGGAAGAAAAAAAATCAAACAATTACATTTTGGCTGCTGAGGCTGAATTTGCTGCTCTAGGGTTTTGTCTTGTGGTGGCTTGTTTCTCAACTGTACAAGTTCATGTTTGTGTGTTTCCGGGAATACAGAACCACACGAGTATGTGTGCGCCTCAGTGTTCCAGTGTGTACCCATGTATTCTGGGTGGTGTATGGGATGGTGCCGTCCTCTCCCTGCCAGACCATGGCCCCTCATTAACCTCTTCTCTTGTTAACAAACTGGGGTGCTGCTGAGATAGAGACTTCATAAGAGTCCACCAATGCGTGTGTGGGTGTGTGTAAAAGACCTACATGATTGAAGCTCACTAGGATATTTTGGCATTTTCACGTGGGGTTGTATTAGGCTGACTGGCAGAGAAGTGTGTGACCAGTGCTTACAGTGCCAGCACCACTGGCTTGAGCTAAATGTGTAAACAAGCATTGCCTTAGAAGAGTGACTATACTTCTTATACTAGTATAACTTGGCACAGCCTACACACAATTCATCCCTATTGCCTGGGTCATTCTTTTGCCAAAACAAGCTATTTTTTGTGAGACTACTACATGTACAATGTCTAGTTAACATCTGGGTTAAAGGCATTTTGGCAGCTAGGCAGCAGGCCTCAAGTGGAGCCACAGAGAGTGTGGGTGGCAGGCTGATCTGTCACAGCTAAGATACTGGGCTTTTCCTTTCTGTTGTATCAGCCCTATTCGACTTGCTTCTATTTGTTTTTTTTGGTCATCAATTAGGGATTGTAACTAATGCCTGGCACAGTTTTTGTATCACCTTTGCGAGGGGTCAAGTGAGTTGAGCTGAGCACATGATGTTGAGACCCCGCTGACCACTAAATAGTCAGAAAATTATCACAATGAGGTGGGGGGTTATGACACGGAAATTACAAGCCTCACATTAGTTCTATGATGCTTGATGACTTTCCAAATCTCTCCTCTGCTTTTAACAGTGTATCGATTTGCTGGTTATAACGTGCTCTGTAACAAAACTCATCTCCTTGCTGGGACAAAAAAAACATAGACCCTAGGGAGCTGGAAGCTCTATCAATGTCATGGTAGTTTTACACAGTCACGCTATGACAACCCCAGCTATTCAAGAGGTACTATCAAAATATGGACTGTAATGGAGAACAACACAGGCATAACCGAGACCATGAGGAGTCAAGCCATACTGAGCAGACACAGTAAATGGAAAAGCACCGATACAATGTTTGACCAGGATTTAAGGCCTGTATTTATTGAAAAATAAAGGCAAAAGGCACAAAAAGGTCTTTAAAAATCTCTAACAACATGTCCATCAACTAAAATTTAACTGAATTATCACACTTTTCCTATTTGTATCTTCAACCATTATTGATCATATTAAAGAACTCCAACAACAAATTAAGATTTTTTATACTTATTTTAAAAAAAAAATAACGAAAGAAAAAGGAGTTAAGTGAAAAGTCCATTGTTACATCGTCATTTTCAAACTTAAACACAGTTTATCAGCAGGATAGCCCAAACATTTTTACCTGCACGATGGCTTTACTTATGAAACAAGTACAACTGTAGTTTGGTTCCCATTTAACACAAAAGGTGCAGCCTCACAGTCTGAAGTTCACATGACCAACAATGCATGTCCTGCAATGAGACTATCCAACTTGTGCACAAATGCAATGGTGAAGCAATACTGCCCAGCCTTAGTACAGGACATTGTCTTTTTTAAGGCCCACAGACCCAACCAGCTGATTGGTATTCTGCTGGCAGAAAGAACATGTAGCCTGTTTTGTAAATTGCAAAAGTGCCAAAAACAGAGACTTACTGAAGGAGGAAAAAAAACATCTTGTTTTTTCCCAAATTTCACAAAAATTAACAGAGCTCTGAGGCCATGTAGCCTAGGCTCCAAGCCAAAGTGCCACTGCTGTGGTTAATATACTTACTATTAACATGAACCTCATACATCCCCAGAATAAAAACCTCCTTCAATGACTCGCAAACTAGGAAAAACATTCAGCTCACACACTTTTATCTGTGTCCAGGAGTAAAAGTCAGGATCCGTCACAAACACGTCTGCCTCTCTTTTCATCCCACACTATCACTTGCCGTCTGCTGCCAGCAGGATGGAGTTCATACTCATGGAAATGTGTCTCTTTCTTGCCTGTGCAGAGAATGGAAGTATCCCGGTGTGTCTACCTTATTCAGATACAAGAGAGACACACATGCTGGAGCGCACTCCCTCTGTGGAGGTACAATAAGTCGACATGGGTTGCCAGTTTCACCGACTGGAGGGAAGCATCTTTATTCAACAGCCACTTGGCCTTTGGTGATAGCAGCTGCATTCTTTGTTCCCGTCATACCGAGCCACCTCGGGCTTACACGACGTGATACCACTCCAACTTCTCCAAGACATGCTGTCACACTTAAAGGGCAGGGACACATGCACACATACACAAAAAAACTACTTAAATCATAGACTTTACAGACTCGGAGAGGAGAGAAGAGAGAGACTACCCTATGGCTGCCAATGAGAGAACTCCTTCATTTTTAGCGAAAAATGAAAGAGGCCTTAATATCGACTATATTGAACTTTCTGCTTTGAACTCGCTCATCAATTCTGGCTGCTTTCTTTGCGTTGCGCTGAATGTATAAAAAAGCCATGAAGCAGGCA
Organism: Cetoscarus ocellatus; assembly: GCA_037902135.1. NCBI lineage: Eukaryota > Metazoa > Chordata > Actinopteri > Labriformes > Labridae > Cetoscarus > Cetoscarus ocellatus. Next base: position 198,229 of record JBAMNC010000607.1, read on the forward strand.
GAGACGTGAGAGCAAAAGGAAGACTTGAGCAGGAAAACAAGTGATTAAAAGATAAAAGGGACTAAGAGAAAGAGCTGATGGGGTAGAGGCAGCAGTGTGATTAAATGTCTGAGGTGGCAGCCTTGTTGCATTTTAATGGGGGTCCGAGTGATCCTTGACCCTTTGTGAGGCGGCAGTCGCACCTTAGTGAGGAATCAAACTGCCAGACTTCAGGCACCCCCCCTTGGAGGTATCCAGGCCTTGAAAATGAGGTGTTTTTATGTGTGTGAGTGTGTGTGTGTATGAGGGTTTGCAGGGTCACAGACAAATGTGTTTATCCTGCTGCCATGGCAACTCCAGCTCTAGCCTTGGGCAAATAACAACAAGAAAAGGTATGAGTGTGAACAAGAGTGAGAGAAGCATGTGAGGTGAGGGTTTTAAAAGGTTAGGTGTCTGATTTAATATAAGTCTTCAATTCATACTTTTCAAAGAACTGTCCAGTCCTCCCTCACTCCCTCTCCCTCTCTCTCTCTCTCTCTCTCATCCCCTCTCTTGCCCCTCAATCATCAGGCCCTCCTTTTCACCTTCTCTTTCTCCAGGCTCCACATGCTAAGTAGGAACATTGTTACGGTCAATTTGTCCCATTCAGGGTCCCTGTGGGCAGTGCCCCTGCCCTGACAGGCTGCAGACAGAGACCACACTGCCTGAGAGGCCTTGACATCAAGGTCCAGAGAAGAGAGGGGGAGGATAGAAAGGTGGGGAGGGGACTGTAGTGGAGAGGTAATGAGGGGAGAAGAGGTATGCAGCCAGAATGTGCGAACCAAAACATTCAGAGTGAAATGTTGTGAAAAAGAATGACAGAAAAACAGAAAAGAAGTGTGCCGTATCTTTGCGTCCATCATAATGCCAGTAGAAATTTTCGAGTGATATAAAAGTATATTAACAAAGAAGCATCTTTTCCCTGCACAGACAAAAAAGTTGATTTAAGTACACAATATGTCACAGACAAAAAACAAATATTCGTTTAAATATATATATTTCTGACCTGCTGCTGCTGCAAGCCAACAGGCTGTGTGTTAACAGCTCCCAGGAAAGAGATGTTGAAAAGAAACGTAAGGGATTTCTTCTCAGATGTTTAATTTACAATACAAGATCTTACCCTCAAATAACTTCTCCAGATAAACACTGAGAGAGAAAAAGCAGAAATAGATGAAAAACTGACCAATTCATAAATTTTCACTAAAATCACAACTTAAAAACATTAAATGTTAAACTTGACGTGCACCGAGAGCTTATACCACCACGGTATTTCTTATATTCTAAGCTGAGTTTTTATCAAAAAGTCGAATAGTGCCCTGTAGAGCAATGTTAACAAATATTTTAAAATTCCTGGACATGCATCCAGGTTTGGATCGCCACCAATATCTAATCACATCTTCCTGACAAACATTCCCGGAAAATTCATCTAAATATTTTGGGAACTTCTTCACTTATTAGTGAAAATGTAGTACACTGCCTTAGCTTGCAATGTTAACAAATCCTTTAAAAAAATTCCTGGATCTGCATCTGCATTCAGATAACCACCAAAATGTCTCACTTTCTTCCTTTCACTATGACCAACCCTCCCTGAAATTATTTTTTAATCAAAATCCATTAAGAACAGATGCCCACAAAAACATAACCTCCGTCGCAAAGTATTTCTGGAAAACATATCAAACCTCTTACTTCTGTTGTTGTAAAGAAGGATCAAGAGTTTATAAAATTGAATCAAAATAGAGCTTTGTAAATATATAAAAAGGCCAGATATGTGTCAATTTGAGTTTACTTTTGAATTTTGCAATTTCCTGACAAAAACTTTGTGTTGTGGCAAAAAGCTCACTTGAAAATATGAAAAAAGGAGAAAAATTACTCTCAACTTGTTTGCATAATAAATGCTGCTGCCTGCAAGCTGCAATTCCTGAAAATAATTGTTAGGAATTATTTTCCATAATGTGACATACTGTCTATTGTAATTACAAATTCCCTGATGTTCGTGTGATAAAATTGTGTTCCATATTCCCTACCCCTACCTCTGTCTCAGTCGCTCAGTGTTATTTCCTATCAGCCACTCAGTTTTTAAACTATTCTGGATGTCAACGGTTCATTTTCCATAAAGGACACTAATTCATCTGCCTGGGTTTGGCCAAAACCCAGGGAAACACAAGTAAGACTTGACAAGCTCAAGGGAGGCGAATGGAAACGCAGGTGCTCGTTGTGTGATATTGAATTATAATTAGAATCAAATGTTTGCTCTTATGACTCATTCTTACCAAGGAGGAACTTCAGCCAAAGCGACATTTTTTGAAAATTGCAATAAATTTACTTCCTACTCTTGCATACCTCCAGAGGTACGCACAGTTCTCTCTGGAAATAGCAATAAATGGTGCTTATGAAAAATGTTGACAGGGTTTTGATTAGAAAGAATAATAAAGCCACTGAGTCTTGACAGAAATGCTTTATTTGAATTATTAAAAGTAATTTATCAGTGTAATTTTGGTAGAGGAGAAAAAATAGTAGAAAAAGACCCTATACCAGACTTATTACAACGGCTGATAATAAACCATGATGCAGAAAAAGGGATACGAAATGATGATTCCATTAGCCCTCAGCTGTGTGGACTTTATGAGCTTCTTATACGATAAAATCCTTAAAATTAGAGACAAAATGAGCAACCTCCTGCCCTCACCTGGGCCTGTCATGCCATTAAATTTTGTTAAACCTGATTTAGACTGCTTTTCTCCAATTAACCTTCAGGAACGTATTCTGTTGTCTCCTCCAAATAATCAACCTGCCTTTTAAACCTTATCCCAACCAAGCTGTCCAAGGAGGTCTTTCCCTTAGTTTGTTCATCCATGTTGGAGATGATCAAACGATCTTTATCCATAGGATACATATCGCAGTCTTTTAAAGTAGCCGTAATCAAACCTCTTAAAAAGCCTACCCTCGATTTAGGCACATTGGCTAACTACAGGCCAACAGTGCCCATCATAAATGAGTACACCCCCTATTAAAAGTAATGTATTAACCAATATCTAAATGAACAAAAGAACAATTTCCAAAGTTTTGACAAAGCTGAGTTTAACGTAACATTTTTTTTACCATAAGATGAAAATAAGGGTAATATAATAACTACAATTTAGCTTTGCTCCCACCCCTTTGATTGGGGTGTACTCATTTTTGCATCCTGATCTTAAATTGAGAAAAAATACTTTTTTGTGTGCAACTTAAAAAATCTTGTTTGCAATCAATGGCTCACATTTGAGGGAGTATTTTGTGGTATAGTATACCAAAGAAAAAGTTGATTTTGAAAGGAAACTAAAGGTTTTCTGACAAATCTGAAGGGGTGTACTCATTTATGCTGAGCACTGTATATCAAACCTTCCATTTACTTCAAAGATCCTCGAGAAAGGGAATCAGCTATGTGACTTCCTTCTAAACAACAGCTTGCTTGAGGTCTTTCAGTCAGAATTTAGAGCTCAACATTGCACAGAGACTGCTCTAGTTAAAGTAACAAATGATTTACTCCCAGCTTCAGATGGTGGACTTCTCTCTGTACTTGTCTTGCTACATCTCAGTGCAGCTTTTGACACCATAGATCTTAATGTTCTTCTACAGACATTAGAGGAATTACTCAGGATTACAGGGACTGTTTTAAATTGGTTCAGGTCTTACATATTTGATCGATACCAGTTTGTTAACATGAACAGTAAGTGTTCTGTGTACACTAAAGTCAATTACAGAGTTCCTAGAGGTTCTGTGCTAGGTCCAATTCATTTCTCCTTATATATGCTTCCCCTGCATCACATCCCATCAATTTTCATTGTAATGCTGATGGTACCCAACTGTAGGTATCAATGAAGCCAGGTGAAACAAAACAATTATCTAAACTAGAAGTGTGTCTGAAGGACATAAGGATCTGGATGGCCAGAAATGTTCCAACACTTAACTCAGACAAGACAGAAGTTATTGTGCTGGGCCCAAGAAACCTTAGAGAAACCTTTTCTAATGATATTACTTCCCTGAAAGACATTAGCCTGGCACCCATAACAACTTTTGGTAATCTTGGGGTACTATTTAATCAGGATTTGTCATTCAACTCCCACTTAAAACAGATTTCAAGAACAGCCTTTTTCATCTTCCCAACATTGCATAAATCAGGCCTGTCTTTTCTCACAGCAGTGCTAAAAACTAGTCGATGGTTTTGTTACCTCTAGATTGGATTATTGTAGTTCTCTTTTATCAGGCTGTCCCAGCAAGTCGCTAAAGACTCTTCAGCTGATTCAAAATGCTGCAGCATGTGTACTGACTAGAACCAGGAGAAAATATCACATTACTCCTTTATTAGCCTCTCTGCATTCCTTTTTGATAAAGCTTTCAGTTAGGGCTGGCTCAGGCCTGGACTAGCTCATAGTTAAATTGCAACAGGCTTAGACTGCTGGGGGATTTGGCACACTGAGCTCCTCCCTCTCTATATCTCTAACACTCTCTCTCCATCCTTTCTTGCTACATTGCTTTTTTGGTTTCTCTTGTACTCATCTCTGGTTCTTGTCTTGGTTCTTGCCTGGGATCTTTGGTGTGGACAGCCAGCTGCTGGGGATCTACGAAGCTTCAGTAACTACAATTACAAATATTTGGCCTTCCCTTTAGCCCCATTACACCGTAATATTATAATTCCTGATATGAACTTCAGAGAGATCAACAAAATTAAATACAAGGTATTGTAGTTCCTGCATACAGCGCACACATATTAGTATGGCCTGGACAAACAATCATGGATGACCAGCTGCTGTGGACCTAAGTTCCTGAAGGTCAATTGGAGAAAAGCAGTCATGTTTAACAAAATTTAAAGGTACAGCAGGCCCAGGAGAGGGCAGGAGGTTGCTCGTTTTATCTCTAATTTTAAAAGTTTTATCGTTAAAGAAGCTCATATAGTCTTCACAGCTAAGTGCTCTTGGAATCACAGCCTCAATAAAGCTCTGACTCTCTGTCAACCTGTCTACAGTGCTAAAAAGCTACCTTGGATTGTTTTCATCTTTCTCAAATAATGAAGAGTAGTAGGCAGCTCGAGCATGCTCTCTGTGGCTGCATCTGTATCCACTACAATTTCTAAACGTGATTGAAAAGAACATGATTTTTATTTTAACAAATAAACTTATTTCAACAAAACTGTGAAACTTTTACAATTACCAGGGCTTTAATACATTTAATACAAACTCAAATTTACATTGTTTTTAAGACTTTTAAAGAAGACAAAATGGCAGAAGTTAGTCATATTTTTACACCACAGAAAAGACAGAAATCAGCATAAGTATGTCATACTAAAGTTTTGTAGAATGATCAAAAATGAGAGGCAAGTGAATTTTTTTTGTACACAGGTCTAGGCCTGAACTGATCTGATTTGTGCGTTGTTTTATGAAACATCAGATGACTACAAAAAAGCTACTTAAATGAGTCATGAACTCAGCAATTATTTCCTTGAGCCTACAAACAGAAAAATTGAACACTTGGTTCAATATACTTTACAACAATAGGTATTAATCATAAAGTAATCATCAAACATGGGCCATTCTTTGATGCTGTCTAGTAAATGCTTATTGATTAAAAAGGAATCAAACAATGGCCTCTAGGGCAATGGTTCCTAAATGGTGCACACTTGTGGGCCTCAAAAATTCGAATGAATAAATGAGATTTCAATTTGCATTTTGTATTTAAGGTGAATCTATTTCCATATAAAGCTGGATTTCATATAATTTTCAAGTGAAAAATTACATAACTTGGTATATAAAAAACGTGATTTATACAGTTTTATATTTTTTCTCAGATATTAAGATATCATTTACAGACTGATAAGATAGGCCAGAAGAGAGGCTATTTTGCACAGATGTGAATATGGAGTGCCTTGAGCAATAAAGTTCAAAACCCCCTGCTCTAGAGTAAACCTCACTTAAAAACCCAACAGTACATAAAAGCACAACACAAGATACATTATTACAGGTTTAGATAGATCAGTCAGGGTACCATTCAGAATTCAAGACCTCTGTCAGGTAGCAAAATAAGAGTTATTGAGACTTTCCATGGCCTTAAAAAAAAATCAAATTCATGACTTGTTAGGATCAGCAGGACCCTAATTTACACACAAAACCTTAATTTTAAGTCAAATTCGGGTTTCTACGTTCTGCTATCAAATTTTCAGACTCCAAAAGAAAAAAAGTGAACAGGTAACACAGTAAAGCTGAACTTGTCTGGCAAATGTTACTCTGAGTGAGTAATTTTTCCTTATTTCCCCGTCTGTGCCGCCCCAGGCCCAAAGGTGACACAACACCCCCCTGCAGGGTGCAGCTGGGAGGTGGGGGGAAAGGGATTAAGTCACAGTGTTAGGGCACCTGTTTTTTGGCGCATATGGGCCCAACACTTGCTCCAAGGCAAGGGGTGCTGAGCGGCTGTTGGCGTCACAAACGCGGCACAAACAGGGCATCCATTCAAGCGATGCTGGACAGTGCTGAATCACTCTTGTGTGGAACAGAGACAGGCTGACTCACACACATGCACACATACACAAAAACTTTACAAGACAGGAAGGCAAACAGACACTAAGTGATGAACAAAGTCTCTAATGTTTCTCTCAGATCGACATGTGCAAACTCTCACCCTGCCTTTCTTTCCCTTTTCTTAATGACCCACACACGCATAGACAATTCCTCAGACTAATTGGCAATGCAGACTCCACAGTGAAGACAGCGGGGATCTGTCAAGCACGTGTGTGTACGCTGGGATGTTGCGGATCTCCCCTAAATTAACTAACTTTATAATAAATTTCCAGGCAGGGCTAGCTGAGGATTAGCCGTGCTCCAGTAAGCAGTTTGTTAAGCTGCGAGAACAGAAACATCGCCAAAAACTGACATCAGCGCTGGGACGGTACAAACCCAACCGTCTGGTTTTCTGGCCACACATTTAGCCTTGTTATCTGACTTCTCCAATGACACAAAACCCTGCTCCTTCTGTACCAGGCTTTTACTTTAAGGATTGCTTTTTATGTGTCAAGCTTTCTCCATTAATCACTTTTAGTGCCCAGGACATCAGGTACACTGTTCCTTTGAGTGCCTTCCTTATGTTCACTCAACATGTCTGTGCAATCTTGCCCCCTACTGAGTCATCTCTTTTGGCAAGAGCAATGCTTCCTACAGTCTGGTTATTTATATTCTGTCTTAGAAAACATTTATACCCTCCTACTTTGCCTGAAGGGAGACATTGAACAGATTTGAGGAAGCCTTGTGTAGAAGCAGCTCTCAACTGGTCTAGCCTCAGGACCAAACACTACCTACTGAAAAAGACAGAGCAACAAGAATCTCTCAAAATTTTAACAACTAAGTTTTATTAGTTGAAAATTTTTGATTTCTGACTTCTAAAGGAACAAAATGGGATTGAACATACAGACTAGACAAAACAAACTTTCAAAAAATGCATCATTACAGCAAAACTGGAAGGACATTGATGTGTTCACCTTATGACACATACATGACAGGATGTATATCCTAATTGTTTTTAAATATTTACATGAAAAAATCAGCTTTGTTACCCCAAAACCAGTAGTTCTCTGTGGGCAAATCTCTCAGCCAAAGTTTTCCAACATTGTTGGGCCAGTTAATGTCAAAAATGTGGAAACCTATCTCACACTGCTAACAAATTCTTTAAAAAATTTCGGATTACCACCAAAATGAAATCTCTTTTTTCCTGTGCTATGGCCAAAATTCCCTGAAAATTTAATCAAAATCCAGTCTTGAATTTTCAAGTTATCTTTCTATCAGACTAACACTGGCAAAAACACAACCTCCTTGGCACAGGTAATAATGAGAAGAGATCCACTTCTAGAGAAAGGAACAAAAAATTACTTGTTATCATGCCAAAACAAAGGTCAAGGTCAGCTGAAAAAAGCCCTGGAACTGACTGTAGGATCTCAAACCACCAATTGATTATCACTCTGGTATAAAACGACCTGCCACTACAAGAGCATTTAATGAAGCAGTAACACCGTTAAAGCAAAACCAAAGAAAGACTCATGGTGGGAAATTAGGTTCAAGCTCCTGTCATGAACTAAAAGTCAAAGTATTTACCAGCAAAAAAATTCATCCTGCTGTGTTTTAACAGTCAAATGTATCGTTCTATAAAAATGTTAATGTGCTATTTGTGGAGCGTGATGTCTCGTTTGATGTCTACCCCGCAGCATGAGTTCCAAAACTAAAAAAAAATCAAAGTATATACAAAGTTAATCTTGTCTCTAGTGCTCTTATTAACTTCTTTATCTCATAAAAAGGCATTACTTTCAGTATTAATATAGGTTTCAGTCTGTTTTATGACTTATTTAAATCTTTTTCCATAGTTAAAAAAAACATCTTAACGTACGTTTGGGTAGATTCCTCCTTAAAAGTATTAAAATGACTTGATTCACCACCATAACAATGTATTACATTAATTAATCTATCAAAAAGGGTCTTTGTCCTTCAATCAAAAAATAAATGAATACAACCCACATATATTCACAAACACAAGGCAGTTGCTTTAAAGAGGAAATACTCAAACAAACCAACGTTTAAGAATAAAGTTTTGAAAAATATCTTCTGACATTGTTCGTGGTGGCTACGTAAAAGATAATGAAAAAATTTTGTCAACAGATTGTACAGATTTAAATCTTGAGAAAATCACAGTTGGGGTGAAATAGAAAAACATTTATATGGCTGTGTTATTTATCTGTCCAATGTCTTGCTATGGCATAAAGAGGAATTGCTGTCAACTATTCAGTGTATTTAATTATCACTTAAAATCTCCTCACAGGAGCTACAAAAGAGAATTTTTAACATGTTTTAAAGTCCTCCTTAACAAGTATCGTGATTACTTGATGCACCAGCAAAGCATTGTATCCCTTTCTTAAAACTCTAACTTTGTCCCTGACTCAAACAATAAGTAACATGTTATAAAAACAAGTATTATGTGGAGTTTTTTTGTTATTGTTCAGGGTGGTTATTGCAGAAGGAATGAAAGACTTTTGTTAACAAGACTTCTCGATCTTAAGCGGAGCCGCAAGATAGAAGGTAAGGTTAAAGCTCCTCTGAAGTGGAAGAATTTGTCAGACAAATGTTTTATTGTGCTTTGTTGTTTATTTGTATGTGTAGTTCTGTTAATTTCGGAGGTGGAAAAGGTAAACAAACACTTGCTATTCTCATTTGATGTTTACCCTAAGTCAGATGAGGACAGCAAATAAATTGCTGTATTAAAAAAAATGTTGTTTCTAGGAATGCACAACATTTTCCGATCAATACAGGTATCAAGTTGTTAATTTGATTATAAGTATCGGTAGATATGAGCATTCATTCAAGTATGTACACCTTATATTTTGGCTGCACACATTGGTCATATACACTGATCAGGCATAAAATTTGGACCATCTGCCTAGTACAGTGTTGGTCCCTCCTCTGCTTCTAAACAACAAACGGCGATGCACTGAGTATTCTAACACCTTTCTATTATAACCAGCATTAGCTCATCTGTTGAATCTGACCACACAGGACAGCCTTCACTCCCCACGAGCATCAATGAGCCTATTCTGTCAAAGGTAAAATTCATCAATGAATAAAATGTTGTTTTTCTTGCTTTACATCTGTTTCTAACACAAGTAGATAATAACCATGAAGGGAGCAGGCCAATTTAAAGTAAGTGGAAACTTTGCGCTCTTGATCAAAAATATCTAGATTGATGGTATCAATGATAATGAGTTTGGAAATATCTGCACACTGGATATTAACAAAAGTCCAATTCCGCGCATCCCTTGTTGACTTATATAAATATGTCTTAAAGGGGAATCACTATCACATTCTGTCTTTTTAATATTCACCTAAAATCTCCTTACAGAAGCTTAAAGGAGCCTTTTTAACTTGTTTTTTTGGTAGATTTGTCCTTAAAATATATCAAAATTACTTGATGCACAACCAAAACATTATATTTCTTAAATTAATCTCTCACAAAAGGTTTTGCCCTTGACTTCCAAGCAAATGAAAATGAGATCTTGCACAATAAGATCAGAGATGGTATCAGACAGGTATTTCCTCTCTTGTCTATTAATTTATTCCCTCTGATAGGGCGTCTCTTGTAATTACTGCAAGTGTGATAAGCTGCAGTGAATGTCAGAGCATGAAAGGGGGGAAAAAGGGTAGCACTGCCCCTCTGGCACACCAATTCACCAGTCTATGATCATCTCTCCATCTTCAATGTCCCCTCTGTTTGCCAAACATTTCAGAACTGGGTTTGGTGCAGAACTTATGAACCCAGTGCAGAATCTAAGCAGCAGGAAGGATTAATGTGTAACCCTGCAGCGGCACCCTTGGACCTTGGACGTCAGAGCGGGTGAGGAGTGGGAATTAAAGAGGCTCTTGTCCTCCGACGCTGACTGACACAAGGTGCTACTCCTCCCTTAGCGTCACTGGACAAAAAGCACCGTCTCACTTTCTTTAGATATATCTTCCTTTCTATCTCTCATCTCCTCACATACACACACACACTCTGGCTCATTACTGGAATGCTCTGACTCTCAGGGACCTCACTCACTCCTCTATCTCTTTCCAGTCCACAAACCTCAGGGTGCGCTGGACAAAAAGGCAGCTTGAAAGGCAATTTGAATTTGAAACAGGGGGCCACAACAAAAAACACACACACAGCTCCCAAATGGGGAAAACTTTAGGAGACTTTGAGCCAGCTATTGATAGTTTGCCGTCATCCTGGCACTGAAAAAGAGGCCAAAAATGTGATTCTGACACCATCCAGACAAGCAGGTCTATGTAACTGTGAAGATAGCAGCTCTATACTGCAGAGAGGAGAGGAGAAAAGGACGGTAGAGCCTGGAGGAAGGAGTACTGGACACAAGGAGCCCAGCGGGAAGGACAGTGGAGCACACACAACCTCAGGATGATAAAATACACCAGAGGATTGACAAGACACGCAAAAGAGAGCACATTGTGGCCAATCCCCAGACACATACAGAGTCAGAGTCCATATTTTTTTGGAGCTAAATTTGTTCAGAAGTGAAATTTTCTAGTTCAAAATCAAGCACAATGTGAAAGGGCAAATAAACTCTGTCTGACACAGAATGGAAAGTCTCAATAATAAACTGACTAGAGCTGTGTTTCTCAACTAGTGGGCCAGGACAAGAGATGGGATTTGATATGTTTTATTGATAATAACATTAACAAGTCTGGGTATTAATCCAATTCTACATCATTGCCCTTATGTCGAGGTCAGACTACAAGATTCTTTTCGTCGGTAACAACGGTCAGTACGTTAGACTAGGCGACCACAGAGCATAAATTCGCACCCTGACTTGCCCGACGAGCATGACAGTCCACACGACTGAAACCGACTGCATGTAACAACTCATGTGATGACGGTGGAAGGAGGGGCGACACTGATGGCCGCAAACAAACATACTGTATTAAGAGTACAGTACTTTTTTTGTAATTACAGACGTCATGTTGCATGATGTGTTAGTTTGCTCCTAAATGTAATCAGTCACTCATCATGTTGAATCTGCTGTTTCTCCCCAACATTTCTCTGTTAACAATCTTTGCTAACTTATCTACAACAAATCATAAGGGCAGAGATGTTCTTTTTCAACGCTTTGCAAACCTTTCATACATCTTGTAGTTCTCAAGATTCCCTCAAGGCCACAGACCTGCTCCCTGTGCATTCATTGGTCAATGTCTCTGACATGAAAGGACAAATTGTAGGGGGCAGGATGAAAATCAGATATGCTAGACTTTCTATTGCAGTCGTGACGCATCCCAGACTGGTCTATTGTCGATCATTATCACACACTACACCAGACGGAAGGACCGATTTTCGTGGCCAAAGGGTCCCAAAACCCTACAACTGTCAGGTCGGGCCATAACCGTGCTTAAATTGTGTAGTCTGACCCCGGCATTATTGATTCTTGTGGATTTTCTGTGTGGAAACAGTTGGTCTGCAAAAGTGTTAACAATGTCAAGTACATGGAACTGCGAATATTTAATGCCTTGCTGTCAACAACTGCTCTCACATGTTGCTGGTGTTTCCACCCTAACCATCACACAGATATCAACCATTGTGCTGCTGATGTCATATTTTATGATTACGCTATACTTTGGGCCACCTCTGTCTCCCATACATCATATTTATTCCCTTGACTCCTTGTTGTTGTTCATGCTGACTGCCTCTCATGAGAGTCTGTTATCACTGGCATGGTGAACTATGAGAAAGCAGTCGATACTCCTGTCAGGACCCAGACGTAGGTTGTGGGACTGTTTACAGAGGGCTGCGGATATGCCAGGAAAAAAAGGTGGTAAAATTGTGGATGTATGATGGTCCTGCATGGACTTACTGTTTCATTCAAGGGACAGTTCTGTGTTTTGGGCACTTAAAGCCATATTCCATATTTGTACACATATGCACCCTAACAAGGCATTCCGTTTCAACTTGTGTTGAATTTACACAACCACAATACAGAAAACTAAGGAAGAGTAAACGGGTCAGGTAGGAGACAATGCTGCCACTTCAAGACAATGGTCAAGATGGTACGAAAAAGTTGAAATGTCGAGTAAAATAATTAGAGTCCAAATGTTGAGATGAAGCTGAAATGTTGAGAGTGAAGTCTCACTGTTGCAATTTAAAAAAAAAAAAGTCAAAATGTGTGAAAAAAAACTCAGAAAATGTCAATGTTAAAGTCAAAATGTCAGGAGCAAATTTGAAATATAAATAAAGGAACAAACCTGACTTTATTTTCAAATGTATATATCAACTAGGGCTAGGCGATATATCTATTAAATTCATAAATTCCCATTATTTTTGTTTTAAAATATCTAAATGAATAATCAAGATTTTACTTGACTTTCTTTTTTACTTATTTGGCTCACACTGGATTCTGCAGTTATACCCCTTACCCATGTTTCCCTCCAAAATGGACATAATATCAATTTGTAGGTTGAGGCATTGTTTAAAGTGAAATACAGAACATTTTCACTGTTTTCAAAATTGTAGGCCCTGGTATTTTGGGACAGGCACATTTTTAGGCTTTTATTGTTTTTGATTATATTTAGTTCTTATATGAGAATTACATATCAATAATGTTTGCAAAAAGTGCAGCTTTCAGTGTCAGTGTAGATAAGCCTGCCTACTTTCAAACTACATATTGCACCTCTGATAACAAAATAACATTCCCTTTAATTCTAAGAGGAGAAATTCTTTTTTAGTTTGGGAACACAATTTGAGAACATTAAGACAAAACTTGTTTTATCTTATAAATCTATCAGTTGATAAACTTTTTTGTTATCCCAAGATCCAATACAATTTATGTAATTATCTTGTGATTATAGTGCTGTTTTCCCATGATAATATTGATTCTAAAACTCTGCAGAACTACCACACATGTTGTCATATACATGGTGTAATATAAAATACACTGATGCATGTCCTCAGTTTATAAACTTTTTTTTTGTTCATCTAAAGTTCAAATTGCAGCAACCCTTGTTGAATAAATGTGGGTGGTTGGAGATTTTAAGGAATCAGGCAGAGGTGGTGGTGGATCCTGAGGTTGGCTGAGAACCACTGTTTCTGAGAGGAAAACCAAGCGTAAAAAAGGCTAAGTGACAATGACAGTAACAAACAGTAACAAATGATCACAGTCAATGGGCCACATAACTCACAGGCATTTTCAATCACACGCTCTGCCTCTTGTCGATATCGAATCGATACCTGAATGGTGAAGTGCCTCGTCAGGGCTGCGTGCTTGGTGCGTGGCTGCGAGCTACGCAGTATGAAATTGAGAATTATACAATGAAAACCTGCAGTAAAAAGCCGAGATACGGAATGCTGTAGGTAAGGCAGTGTGTTTTTATTCAACATGTCTTAGACAGCTCTGACAATTCAATTATTTTGGCGATTTAGAGGCAGCAAAAATCACCAAAGCAGCATCACAGCGCGTCCCAGGAGCGCACAAACACAACCAGCAGCACCGAGACAAAAACTGCACGGGTCGCTTACCTTTGATTATCTTGTGAAAAGATGCAGTTTGAGTTGACTGTCTGTCTTGCTTGGGTGCAAAAAAAATCCGAGTTTGGTCCGAGTAGAGGAGCTGGTTAGTGCGTTAGCTGATCCTGCGCGGGGTTTTGTAAACTACTCCTCCCTGTCGCACCTGTCTCTGGCACAAACTGATCCCGTCCGCCGGCCTGACATCCCCAAGACAACTGTCTCAGGGGGTTGTGTGTCCGAGCCCCCCTGCTAGTGTCAACACGCGCATGAGGCACCACCTGTCCCCGGTGCAAAACAGCCCACAAAGAGCTTCTATGCCACGCAACGACACATGGCATTCCCCATTAGTCTCTGCAGCAGCGGCGGCAGCAGCAGCACCCCGGTACAGACAGCCGTCCAAGTAATGTTAAAGGAGTCAGTGATGAGAACAGAAACGCAGTAAGAGCCCATCCAGCTCACAAAGCCAGCTGCAACGCTTTGAAATTACATCTGCCGCTCCTCGTTGCTCGTCCTAGTTGCGTTATCAATCTGCCGTCCCCACAATAGTTGATCTATTTTGCCGCTGCGCACGACTGCTGCTCTGTCATTGCTGCGTCTTTCCCTCCTCGGGTTGGACTGGTAAGAGAGGAAAAACTGTCCTACAGTGTCTGTCTGCGTCCACACAGAGACACACGACTCAGGGTCCAGCGCAAGGAAAAAGTCCCATTCATGAGGTTTATCAGGAGGAAATCGTTCCCGTTTCTTTGAGCCGCACTCTGGAGCTGCGGGGAGGAGGGAGGAGGACCGGAGCGTTTGTCTTCCAGCGGCTGAGTGTGTGTGAGAGAGTGTGTCTGTGTGAGCTGTACAGCATCTCCTGCTCTGCTCCCCGCTGTCATCCACAAGAGACTCCTGAAGCCTGTTAGTGCCAAAACCTGAAGCAGAATTATGCACGGACTGGAATGGAACTGATTAATGACTAATTAGCGTAAATTTTGAGTGGTTAAAGCCACTTAAAAACCTGCGCACTTAAGTATAAACTACTTTACTGTCTGTGGTCTGAAAGTGGCTAAGACACAGGCCAGACTACTTTGGGAGCAAGCAAATAGATGCAGGGGCAGTTTTAGTCATTTGGGTGCCCTGGGCAAACAGCAAAAAAGTCCCCAGCCCACAGGTCTGCTGAATCACGCCAAATTTATACTGAAGAAAAAAATAGCATTTTGTGTGTCATTTAAATGATTAATAATTTGTCATATTGCATTGAGGTCTGCAAGTTATTGTTTTTAATATTGCTCTTTAAAACTAGTGGTGACTACCAGTGGCGGCTGGTGCCAAAAATTTTAAGGGGGGCGCAGCTTTGGAGGAAACAAACCAAAGAAGCGCTCCATACTACAGTGAAAAGAAACTAAAGACAAAACATAATCACAATACAACCTACTTTGAACAATGCACTATTTGAACAGAAATTTTGCCCTCCTTTCCTTCTGGGCTGCAAATTTCTCAGTGACCCTCTGACTGAAGTCCATCATATCCGTCACCAGTCTCTCTTCCATTGACAGCATGGCCAGTGCATTCAGCCTGTCCTGGTTCATGGTGTTTCTGAGGAAAGTTCTGAGAAGCACCTAAGCTTCTGCAGTGGTCATGGGTGTGGTGATGAGGATCTTTAGCAGAGTGACAGTCTCTGAAAATACCTCTCCAAGATTATTTTCCATCAACAACTGGATAAGATCCACAGCTCCACAGCAGGCCTTGAACTCCTCCTTGCTGTACATAAGACTGAGCTCTGTCTTTAGCTTTAGTTGAGCACTGGGTCGGCCTTCAAGGTGCTGCTGAGAGAATCTTCAGGAAACATGGCGTGGTACTCTGTGAACCTGTCATTAAAAAAATACATAGAAAAGCACATTTTATTACCAAAAGTTAACATCATTATTTACTGAAAAAAAATGAATAAAACAGCCAAAGTTTAACCTGCTCCCATAAAATAAAGCTGTAATTTATGTCAGTTTCACTATTTTATGAACATTTCTTGTGTCACCTGAACAGTGTCTTATTTTATACATGATGTCTCATGGCTCAAGATTGTAAACACAAACAGAATCTTATGTATCACTAAACTGATGCTGTAAAACTATGGGTAAAACTATGTGATACAGTTTTGGTATAGATTAACTGTTAAAAGTATGAACAAAACAAATAAGAAAAAAAAACAAATAAGAAAAAAAAATCAGATACAAGCATGCAGCACAAAGGGCAGACAGCTCACACCAGCTGACTGATTCTCATAACTGAAGTGGAGGCTGTCAGTGTATGGATGACATCTATAGTTTTCAGCAAAACTACTTCAAATTTTAAAAAGTCAAAAAAATAAACTTTACATTACAGGAGTCTGTTTCCATCTGCTAAAACTTTTGAATACTTTAACTTTGTACCGTTATGTGCAGTATTCAGTCAGCAAAAACACCAACAGAATGTATAATGTCTGTATCCAAATAGAACGTTTTATTATAGCAACTAAACATATGGTATACAATTATATATAATGACAATACTATATATATTTATATAGATATTTATTATTTTTTATCACGTTTAGTTGCCATAATAAAACTACAACATTTAAAGACAAGATGATACATCCTGTTGGTCTGTTTTCATTGATTTTATACTGTGCACAATGGTACAAGCTGGAAAGCTAGAAGTTAAGTGTCAAATCAAAAAGCTCCAGTAGATTAAAAAATAATTCTGTGATGGACATACACCTAAGAGGTAAAGAACTTGTGTTGTTTACACTTTTGGGACTAATAAAACCCCACTGTTTTCACCAGTAAACTGCAACACATAACTTGATAACATTATCAAGTCTTCTTTTTGTAATTTTTCAAAGGGTTTCACACAATGTAACAGTAATATTTAATGAACACTGCAATAAACCTCTGCAATAATCTGCATGCACTTGTGTATTACAATTTCTCCTATCTTGTTCCTGCTTTGCCATGATTTTTTAAAATATATTTTTATAGGTCCCTTAATATAATATTATAATCAAAATAATGCATCAATTTTGTCAATTAAATTTAAAATGAACTTCTAGTAGGGTAAAAACAAACTTACCCACCCAATAAAAGCCCCAATTCCTCCTAAAAGTATGTTGTTTTTGTAAAAATATGCAAGAATTAAAAACTGAATAGATTTTTGAGAACTTAAGTCTGCAAAAGGATAATGTTCTACTGAACAAAGCATTTATATCCTCTTGGCAAACTCATTTTGTGGCTCCTGATCTATTGTTTAGTGCCATGTGTGACATAAAATGCAAAACTTTGCCCCTTGAATTATGTTATGTCTACTAGGAAAGACACATCCTAATCTAATCTTCAGTGCAGCATAGCCTCTTACTGATTTTCTTCTCCAATGCAATCTCACCTCTTCTGTGATCCTCTGACGGATCTCTGGACGACACCTCCTCGGTGCATGGGAGCATCAGTCGGACGCGTGAGGATACGTGAGATACTTGCGCATGCGTAAATCATATCTGTTGCGGTGACGTGTGGATATGATTTACAGCGCTCGTTGTCCAGTCACAGGAGGAAAAGAAACACCAGAACAATACTGATTTGCTGCCAGTCCAAGTGGGAGTGTCGCCCCGGGGGCAAAGTTGAAGCGGCCAATCCCAAAGACACCTCAAGTCACATGCTGAGCAAAAGTTTAAGGACTTGCATAGACACCCATTAGGCCGGCGCCCCTCTGTACGTAAACTATGTATTCACAACAGAGTTACTACGCAAAAACATTGTGAAACCCCTTTTATGGAATGGTGACAGGTGCTGCTGACAGACTATTACTATGTGGTAAAAATAAATGTTTTTATCCGTTATTTTTTATAATTTAAAGACAAATTATGTTGTGTTTAAGTAGACTTTCTCTGTTGAATTTTGAAGGGGGCGGCGCCCCAGCATCCCCTATTGACAAGCCGCCACTGGTGACTACACAGTTGTAGTGACTGATAATCCAAATAATGTCCAAATGTGTGCCTTTAATATGACTACTTTATTGCTCCTAGTCAGGTCAGAGCCCTTCCAACCTCTAATCACAAACATCCAACATTTTTAGGTCACACTGTCTTTAGCATTGGGCCCAAAAATCAGTTGCAATCAGCCTTAATTTTGTGTAATACTTGCAAAAGTTAATGAAAGCAATCATTCCAGGAAGAAGTGCACCTGCACAATGAGAGAAACATGTAATAGTGATGACTGCATTTAATATTACTTTAACTGTATTCATTTTGATGATTTAACAGAATGGGATTATTGTGGAGAAAAGCTAATCTTTATCATTCCTAAACACTTTCTTTATTTTACTTTGGGCAAAAAAATATGTTTCCGTAAACATCCTTGATGCACTTATGAGATAAATAATTCAGCAAATTTTAAAAATAACCCATTGGAGTGCTTTTTACCTTCGCCAAGGAGGTTATGTTTTTGCCGGCGTTAATTTGTCTTTCTGTCTGTTTGTTTGTGTTCAACATAACTTGAAAAGTTCTGAACAGATTTGGATGAAATTTTCAGGAATTGTCAGAAATGGGATATGGAAGAACTAATTAAATTTTGGGGGTTATCCAGATCACCGTCTGGATCCAGGAATATTTTAAAGGATTCTTTAACATTGCCAGATAGGACCATTTTCGCCAAAGCTGCTTGGCGGAGGTCTGCGCTCTCTGACTGCTTTTCTAGTTATCGCTAGGAAACACCTGTTGCATCTATTTTTTGATGCTGGAGAAACAAACAAATTTGACCTTCAAAAAACTGTAATGTTAAAGTTTTTCGACAAACAATTTTCTTTATTTGATATCATATTTGAACACATCATGATGATGTTTTACTCATGCATCTGACTGTCAAATTTCTGAGATGACATTGAAAGCATCAAAACGTATCCCCCTTGTAGAGGCTTATTTAAGGCTCATCAAGTTTTTTCTGGTTGTCCGGCCAACTTAAGCAAGGATTTAGTAACGGATTAAAACTATTAATCAGCAGGACATTTTTCAAAGGTTAGATGTGCTTTTAGGCTATTTCAAGCATATAAAGATAGTTTCATTTGCTACAGAGGCCAGAAGTTGTTCTGTTTGTTTTTATTTCAGGCCAGGCCAAGAGAGGTAAAACTAGTGCTTCTTAATCAAGTGCACAATGCTGATGTTCTTGGAGTTTATGTCCCCCCTGTAAAACATGATGGATGTTTGTGCACCAGTGAGTTTGACAAAATGATGCTCTGTCACAGGACTCACAAGTTACTAAAGCTGTATGATAAGATTGATTGTGATTTATTTTAAGGTTTGGCAGATGATGAACTATCATTTTCCTACTCCGACCCCAAATTAGAAAACAAGGGGTGCCTCATATTGCCGGAATAGGTGCATATTACTGTCTCTTCTCTCAGAGGAGTAGTGTGGTATTTTGGCTCTACTTTAGCACGTTGCTTCTCAAGATAAGAGTTTCCTCATCCCTGGACAAATTTACAGGCATACATGCTGCAGAGCAAATATAGAGAGAAAAGGGCAACAATAACAGCATTTTGTACTCAAAACCGAAAATACCACAGTTCACATCTAAAGACAGATCCAAACAGTTTTTCTTTGCTACTAAATTGCCTCATCTGAAGGTAGCTTACAGCCATCATAAGCTTCATCTGGCTGCATCATGAACAGACAACACAATTTCACTTTGTTTTCAGCCAAGATGTCCCTGATGTTCCTTTGTTGTTTGTTGTTTCTGTTGCAAAACGGAAACTTGTGCCAGGAGAGCCAGCTGAGGACGCTGATAGTCTGGAGTACCAAAGTATAATTTACTGTTGGACCATCTTTAATATAGGATAAAAATATAGAAATGCACAAAAACAAGTGAAAGGTCCACTTCTAATTTTTATGTAATGAAGTGCAGTCCGATTGTCAATTATACTTTGGTATTGTGACCATTGATTACTCTCTGTAAGTTTATGTGTCAGTCGTCTAGTGTGCGGTCCAACGTTCTGACTGAACTGTGTAGTGTGTGCATTTTGAGGATTGTAATTAATTATAAAAGAGATAAAACAGGCCTTATACCTGTGGTCTCACATGTTTAACACTGGTTAAGATTTGAAAATCATCCAATGAGTTGCTAGCCAAAGTTGTTTCATTTTGCTATGGTCATTTTGCTCTTTTTGGTTAACCTACCATTTATTTTTTCATTGTTTGCTCTCTCTTTTCAAAGTTACCAGAGTATGTGCAGTAAGGCTGTCACTTTTCCTCAAAATCAAACTCAAATGGCTTTTCAAACATACACACAAATAACCGAAGATATCCGGTGACAGCATGTGACAGCATGATGTGCTGCAGATAATGGCTGCCACTGCTACTTGTTGCTCGGATGCATGACAAATCATGTCGTAAGTGGTATACCACTGATGTTCTTGTGTTTCAGATACATGGGCCAGACAGCCATCGAACAGGCCGGGTGGATCTGGCACTGTGTAGTTCCTGGAGCACTGGAGGAAAGGAGGCAGCTGTCGGATAGAGACCTTCTGAAATGAGCCACAGCCGCCTCAACTCCTTTAACCTCAAGTCCCTTGTGCACTGCCAGGTTCAGGGTGTGGGCCAAACAGGGTACATCAGTAAGCCCCAAATCATGTACGTGTTCACATAGTTCAGAGAGCTGTCTGTGGTAACAGCCACTACTTCATTTTAATTTTGCCATCAACAGTGTAGAACCCAAAATACTTCCACACACCACTCCTCGGATGATTTGGTGTTGTTAGTGTCTGCCTGAAATGGCTCTGTGCTACCTCCATTTTATTTAACTGTACCTCACTCTTTGTTTACTGAGGTTAACAGAGCAACATCAGCGTATGTGGCTGACAGTCAAGTAGTACTGAGAGTGCCCTCTGTTTGACCAAACAGTCCACTGATGTGCTGCTACACTTAATATTTTACATTTGGATGTTTATTTATACTTCGAGTACGGACTTTTATCCCCACACTCAAACGGATACTCGAATATCGAGCATAAGGTTACAGCCCTAATGTGCAGAGGCACTGCTGCCCCTCACTTAAATGTAAATGAGAGATGCTTTGGTGGGAGGATCAGAGCACACAGTGTTTGTTTTAGAGGAAGGGTGCATTTACTACACAAGACAAGACTTTTGGGCAAAACAAGCCAAATATGGCATGCAGCACAGGAATCTTTTAACCAGTGTTGCTGGGGACAGCTAATAATTTCCAACCCAAAAGCTCACCCAAACCCACCAGAACGCATTATAAATACCTAAAATATGCAATCAGTATTGACACTCATAATGTAAGTTTAACCACCACAAGATACATCATAAAAGTCCGATGATGGTCTGGATACACAAATACCCCAGAGTGCATAAGGTGTACATTTGCTAGGGTATACAGAAGTTATTTTTTATAATCTTGATCAATGATAACAGGAATGATTTTGGACAAAATACATATATATGATATGAAATGGCTAGAGAGCACAGACTACTGCTGTCATCAAAAAGTGCCCTGGTTTGTGACCCAGTTCTGCCAAAAAGAAGTAATATTTTTTTTAAATGAAAAGAGAGCCATTACATTTTAAATCAAGTAATTAAGGTAGTTTAACTCATAAAATCTTTTTTTTGATTGTTTGTAATAAATACAAATTCTTAACTTGAAAAATGTACCTCCTAGTTTCAAACCAGAGTTAGGGATTTCTGTATTGTTCCATTGAGCCTAAAGCAACACAACAGTGAAACAATTCTACTCTCATTAAATCTCAATAAGCCTCCAGTCTAATGTAATTGTTGCCTTATTACGCTTTGGAGGCAGTGATTGAAATAGGTTCTGTTTTTTGCTACACTTCCAAGAACATCCTCATTGTGCCCCTAATTATGGAGATCTAAATTATCTGCGGAGGACTTCATCATGTCTAAATAACCTCAAGGTACAGCTGACCAACCCTGTTTGTAATTGAAAGGAGAATACTCAATTTCAGCATAAGTAACAGTGATATACTTTCTAGATATACACAACTGGATGCTGCTTTGGGTTTCTAATATGCTTCTACACAGGCGCCATTTTGCAAAGGGGTAGCTGCAGCTCAGAATTCGTAAAATCGATGATTGCGGGTGCTCTTTTCTCAAACAGTTTATCATGGATTAAGATTTAGTGCTAGGACCATTTTTTTTTACTATTTAGATGAACTGCCTTGAACAGGATCCTTTAAATACTCTTTTGATTTTATGCTGTTATACTGTTATTTACTGCTGAGCACCTTTGTCTGCATTAGCTTAAAATAATCTTGAGCATGCATTTAATTAAGTTGATCTTTATTGACTGCAAATTGTTCTAAAGAAAGATACAAAACTCAAGCTTTTTACATCTCAAGAAAAACAAAAAGGCTTTTATTTGGGAAAACCATTACAAAAGATGGCTGAAAAATTAAAATATCTTTTAGTTAAATACTCCTGCTTCTTAATTTGACAACTTGACTCTCAAGGTTCACATCCAGCATGTTGCCAAAAACCTGAAGATTTTACTGAGACTTTACTATATAGACAATATCATTGTACTTTAGACCCCAAAGTAACCTGGACAGCTTTATTTACATACCAGCTTACACATTATTCATTTATAAGGCTATTTTGGGTGGGGATGCACAATAGTCAGAGCAACATCGGTATCTGCAGATAAGGGTTTAAAAAGCTGGTTATTGGTATCGGCAGACATGAACATTTTTTGAGATATTTACAGCCAATACTGTGGCCTAACAAATTGGCCATACATACATATATCCCATATTTTGGCTGAAATACTGGCAGAATGTACATAATTACCATGATGGTTTAACTCATCATCACTGAGTGTCCACTTTTTTTTCATTTAAAAGTACCATTTATTCAAGGATAAAATGATTTTCTTGCTTCACATCTGCTTCTTACACAAATGGACAGTCATCACCAAAGGAATTGTCTAGTTTTAGCGAAATGGAGGCTTTGTCCTTTGACAAACAATATAGGTATCAGTGATAATAACAATAAGATACTGGTGAACTGGCAAATAGCCGATATCGAGCATCCCAAATTTTCTTTTAATCTTGAAGGATGAAATTTACAACTTAATTTGTGAGACACTGTTTACTTTGTTTTTCCGAAGTCTTAAATGAGTTGGGAAAGAAAGCTTTTGAATTTTTGCACCCTTTGCTAGGAAAAATCTACAAACTGACTTTAAATTGCAAAGCTTGGTTACCTTGAATGTTTCTGAATTCTGGATGAACAGTCTTAATCCAGGTTTTTAGTAAATCAGATAAACTGAAACTTCTTACGTCTTATTACTGAATCATTTTTGAATGAGTTTTTGTTTTGTTCGGAAATTTGGAAAACTTTAGCTTGCAAAGCACCTGGATGTGCCAAATTTCATTTCTGGTATCAGGCAGATTCATCAAAGTTTCAAGCTGAAATGATTGTTCCCGGTCAGAAAAGAACTGGGCTCCTCAGCATCCTTTAGAGGACAAAGAGGCAGTAGCTATGAGCGAAAGTTAGTTGTGCTGTAAGTTAGAGGTGACAGCAAGCCTCTGACTAGTCTGTAATAATTGCCACAGGAAAAACATTTGTTCAATCACCCTCATAATTTTCTTTAGAGGCTCAGTCATTCTCTGTCACCTTCTATTGGATATTGTCCAGATTGATGTGAAATTTATCCTATGGGTATATGAAACTAGCTATTTGGTGGGTTTGGAAAACTGTTCTATCTCGCGATGTTAACAAGTCCTTTAAAAAAAAATCCTGCATCCAGATTCAGATCACCACCATTATCAATTCAGTTCTTCCATGTGCAATGACCAACTTTCCCTGAATATCTGATCCAAATCTATTAAGACATTTTTGAGTTATCTTGCTCACAGACAAACGGATGGATGGAAAGACAAGCAAACAAACAAACAAATGGTAAAAATACATTACATCTCTGGCAGAGGTAATAATTACGTAAAATAAAACATTTGGTATGAAAATCTACTCTTTTTTTGACATATTAGCCTTGCAGTGTATTTTTTGTACAATTTGATAAAAGTGCCTATATTTGGATTACGGATTTAGTCCTCATGTATATTACAGACACTGAGGCCTTCTCTTCAAGGTTCTCCAAGAGAAGTCCCTAAGAGTCTTTCTTTCAGCATTGAATAGTTTCTGTTAAACAGGCTTCTTTTTATGTTTTGAGTTAGAGTTTTTAAAATGCCCCACTGTACTTTCTTTGACATTGATATTGTTGTAGGACATTGTTCTGGTCTGCTTATTGTTTGCATTTTTTTGCTCTTGCTGTCTTATCTTCCTTTACACAGCCCAAATTGTGCCTGTACCAGCACTGTAATGCTTATTAACATTATTCATCCTGCTTACCTTATCATTCCCTTGCTGCCTGTGACTTTGCAGCCTCTACAATTAAAAGTTAAAAAGAAAGTTTCCTTTTGTCCAGAGGAAATATGCTGGAAGTCTTTGTAACATCCAACTGTGGTTACAACAAAAGACGCTGCTCTGACAGCGATATCATTTTTGAAGCAGAAATGGTCCCACAAACAGTGGAAGAAAAGATGAGTCAGACTTACGAACCTTCATTTCTATATCCTCACATTACTGCACATACAAGCCAGCTGTATGTCACTAAGAATGTAAATAAAGCTGTTCTGTCTTTTCATCATGCTGTCAATAAAGGTATGTACTGGACAATATATCAGTAAGACAACCAAGCAAAGTTATACTCACTATGAAATGTGATGTGCGTTAAACATGAGAAGTGTCATGTCTGTATGTTAACTTATGACAGTAGGTATGTGTGTGTGCCTGTGTGTGTAAGTGTTTGGGTGTTAGGGTGTGTAAACTGACACTTTTTATTGCTCCGTCCCTGTAGCTGCACTCTTACTCCTTCCAAACCAGCCTGGCAAACCAACCAAGCATTTAAGTACAGCCCTTAAAAAGAAACTTTTGTTAAAGAGCAGCCACTCTGACCAAATGCTACAGTTATGCAACTCTGGAACTCCCAGAAACAGAATAAAAAGAATAGAAAATGACAAGGTCGAAACCAATTTGTAAAGCAATATTTATCTTAAGTTGGCAAACTTTGGCAAAGAGGTCCCATTAGCTTTGCGCTCTTGTAGAGAAATCCCAAGTGCAGCCCATTGATCATAGGTGCATTGTTTTACACAAGAGTATTAGGGCCAGGCAGGAGGGAGAGCAATGAGCAGAAGAATTTCTCTCATTATATATTTTCAGAAGTAAGTTGAAAAATAAAAGTGGTGGTGTGCTGATTTTCCCCATATGATATCTGTGCTTAATCAATACTTTTAAAGGGCTGAACAGCTGAAAGGGAAGAGAAGGCAGGGAGGGACCAGCATCTTTGGTTATCACGTTGAAAAACTTTACCAAAATGAGAAACCAAATTATGTACTGTGATTTGGATTGGAAGAAATCTCATCTGTTGGTACCTTTAACACATTGTTGATGGATACTTATCCCTCATCAAAACGCTGAGCAAAAAGGGGGTGCAAACTTAGTAGGATAAGATGCATTGATGCAGAGAAAGTCAATAATTGTTTAAACTTGCAGAAGCTGTTGCTAGACTGTGGTGTCAGTTTTGTTTTTGAGGAAGAAAAAACAAGTTTAGGACAATGAAACCTATGAAATTTATTCATTTCAGTTTATGCTGAAAATACGTTTTTACTACAGTTGATCTCAAAAACCATTTCTAATTAACGACAGAAGTTCAGAATTTATCCGACAGCTTTCTTTAATCTGAAAAGTAGCCTCGTGCAGTAATATGGAAAATCAAGGATACTACTCACTGTGCTGCACTGTGATTCATCGTGATGCATCGTGACATCGAATCGAGTTGAATTGTTAACTTAATAATTGTAATTTAATCGAACGCTGAGACTATTGGAGATATATTTAATAAGTACATCTGGTTTTAAGAAGGTTACAGAGATGTGAATTAGTTCATCAATGCCATTTTTTGTATCTAAAAAAAGACTCAAAACAATATTGGGTGCTTTGGATTTTTTTAGTTGCCTTAGTCTGAACAGAACCAGCAATAACTTATTCAGCAATTTAAGCAACAGTAGCTCGTCTGTTGGATCGGACCACATGGGCCAGCCTTCATTCCCTACAAGTATCAGTGAGACTTGGCCACCCATAACCCGGTCACCGGTCCCTTCCTTGGACCACTTGAACATCAACTTTGAGTACAAAATGTTTAATTGTTGCCCAACATATCCCACCCACTAACAGGTCCCATGACAAAGAGATAATCAATGTTATTCACTTCATTTGTCAGCGGTCATAATGTTATGCCTGATCGATATTTGAAGCATGCACGACGATAATACAATCATTTGGGCCCTTTTACAGCATGTTTTGTCCAGCATTTTCCTACAGTTTTCAGTTGTATTTGTTTTGGCTTTTACATTTACTTTTAAATCAACATTGTTCTGATCATGTCTCACCTCTCCTGGGTCTTCCTTGCGCACACACCATTAAAGTACATCACAGAAAACTGATTGATGTGCTGGCATCCTGTGCTAGAAAGAACATACTATTTCACTGGGTTTACAGTGAGGCCCCAACACTTTCTGCTGTTTTGCAGAAGATAATAGTGGAACATATTCTTCAAATTCTTCACCCTCTGACTTTTTAAAACACCCAAGAACATCAGACTACACACAAATGAGGGGGCCTCTCTTAGAATATATAAATGCAATTGTGCCTACTTTTCTCTCTATTCTTTCTTGGGGTTTTAAATGACTTACAGTATGAATGACGCAGGACCCAACTATGGTGCTAATTGAAATACGGCACTGGATGTTCCCAGAATTTCAGAAACATCTACCCGTTTTTTTTTTGTTTTTTTTCTCATTTGTTCATGAAGAGACTGATCATTAAAGCTGTCTTTTATTTCACTGTCTTATGTTGATCAACATGGGTGTTAATTTGCTGTCAATTCTTGTGATGCATGTTTTTTAACATGTTTCAAGTCGGATGGCACTGTCATCCACTGACATCCACATGTTCATACATGTTCAATGAACCAAAAAATCTATTCACCATTAGATCATTAATATCACACACGTCATCATCTACTCCCACAGTCTAAATGATCCTTACACAAACTTTAGTTGTATGTATTATATTCATAAACATTCTCAGAAATAATTCAAGTTTCACAGTGGCATAAAAACTTGTATATGTGATGAGTTTATTGTGTTTAGTTAACAGCTTGCTTTCGCCACCCCTCAAGTGGCCAAAAAATCACTCAGTGCTATTTTAAGTGTGTTCTGTTGTAATATTTCAGAATAAAAAGACTTTAAAACCACAGGACTCTTACTTTTAAAACTGTTTTTATATGTTTTTTTCTCTTAAGCTTCTTCCCAGCATGCCAAAAATAGGAGGGAAACCCTGCAGAGTTAAAAGGGTAGAAGCAGGACAGCAGGGAGGACTCTTACAGTATCTCGCAGACCGTAGCTACTGCTGACAGAGCTCTATTCTAATATTAAACAGATCTCCCCAGATTAGCTCTATAATTCTGTTTCTAGCCACTTTACACAGAAATGATTCAACACAGAGAATCTTTGAGCCATGTTCAACAATGACATGTCATCTCCTGTCACAGT
This sequence comes from Cetoscarus ocellatus, assembly GCA_037902135.1. NCBI lineage: Eukaryota > Metazoa > Chordata > Actinopteri > Labriformes > Labridae > Cetoscarus > Cetoscarus ocellatus. The sequence goes on from JBAMNC010000607.1 coordinate 225,939, forward strand.
GTGTGTGCTGACAATAAATAAATAAATAAATATTTGTTTTGTTTACGTGTTTTCTTTCATCCCAGTCGGTCTGTCAGAGCATGCAGGAAGAAGACCTGAGACGGATGAAAGGAGAAGAGCTGCCACGAGAAAGGCAGAAAGCTTCGAGCTTTGATGGAGAATGCACTCTTTAATCTTTAAACAACACGAGGGGAAGATGAAGGGCAGCAGTCATCTTTAACCCTCTGAGGTTTGGAAGGGTGGACTGTGTGTGTTAGAGCATGAAAATGGGGTATGCTGACAGAAAAGTGAATTAACATTTTGCAATATGTCTTTTTATGACTGTTACAATAAAAGAATAATCCTTATGCTAAGCCTTAGCCTCAGGCATCTTTCATTGCTTATAATTAGTACAAATAGCAAGTAAAACCACTGAAAAACAAGATTCACTTACCAAGGGTACTGAACCTGAATGCAGGCTGCTGACAGTGTCACACAAGTCTACCAAATAGCTGAGCTAGTTAATGAGTTTCATCTACAATGTGCGCAGCAATCATATTAAGTCACAATGCTGATTGTGGCCACCCCAAAAACATCAGTGGGCCAAAACTTCAAGTACCAAGGCCAAAAGTTAAACGGAATTTAGAATACCATTTTTAGATTAAAAAAAAAAAAACATTAAAAATGTCTTAATGTTGAAATTCCTTTTTGTCCTAAATTGTTTTTACTGAATGATACTTCTGCTTTAACTATATCAAATTGTCATAAGTCTGTTTTATTTGCTGGTCTGACAGCTGCCAAAAAGATGCTAGCAACCACCTCATACTCTTTCTCGGTCACACTGGATAAACTCTTTATTAGACATTGCTCACATGGAACTGTCAGTAGCAAGGATGCACAATGCCAAGCAAGCCACTATCTCCTCTTGGTGTTCCTATATAGAGAAAATTAAGGATTCTAGAGTTCTTTGTATTTTTTTTCTAGTTATTTATTCATTTACTTTATCTTTTTCTGTATGTGTGCAGCTGTACGTGATTGACTGATTATTTTCTGTAACGATCTTGAGGTGATCACATCTACACATTGTCTTAAACCTGTTTGTGTAGAACATCTTAGCCGCTTGAGGGGGGGTAGGTTGTCTGTTTTGTGCTTTTTTTTGTTCTTCTATGTTGTTTTATGTATTTGAATTGAAACTTCAATAAAAATTTGGAAAGAAAAAAAAATACATTAAAAATAACGAAATAAGGTTCATGCTGAACACATGCAGAAGAGATTTTGATGTTTAATTTGAAACAATGCAATGCATCTTACATTGCCCCAGTGTTGAGCATTATTGTGTTTTTAAAAGAACAGTTACTAACAAACTGCAAACAAGGACAACAAAAATGGTCAGGGGCCCTACTGCAAGATATTTTGATTGTTTTTTAATAAACAATAACTCATACACTATTGCCACATCTATGAGGACCAACTATATAAGGTCGAAACACTATGTTGTAGTTCCATAGTGACTTAATAATAGATGTTTTACCCACAACAATTATGTTTAACCTTATAAAATCATGAAAGTAGGTTTGTTGGTTCAGACCATCACAAAGAACAAAATGTGTGATCTTCATAATTTTTTGTCTGCTACAGACATTTTTATCAACAACAATCCATGAACACAGTGAAGTACCCCATAGGCTCTAAGTTGCGAGAACCAGCATGATGCTGACTTCCAACTTGGCAAATAAAATTAAATCATTTCTTCACCTCTCTATTGCAGTGGAACATATTCATCTTGCAGTAGGGGTGGGTAAAAATATCAATTCATCAATGCATTGCAATATTTCCCCTCCCAATTCAATATCGATTCAGAGGATTTGCTGAATTGATTCACCTCCTGGCCAGTGGGGTGCACTGTGCACTTTTTCAGTGTTTATCCAGCTGCTGGTGACGGAAGAAGACCGAACGTGAGTGATTTCACTGTGGTTTATTGGTATTATCTGTGTAAATAACGTAAATATTGTAAACAATAGCATTAGTATCATTCTGGAGTATTTTCTTTCTGTTCTTTTGCCGTATTTTCTCTGTGTTTTTCCGTATTTCCAACGTATTTTCCGCATGTTTTAGCGTCTTTTTTGTCATTGATCATCTTTTTCATCATAGTTCATTTTTTATGGATTCCATAAATAGTAATTTTAGAAATATTGGAGGAAGAAATGTTGAGATCTCTGTCTTCAGCTGGACAGGAACTGCTTCAGGAACTACCATCAGTAAAAAACGCCTGGACATGGTCTAATATAACAGGCTGTAACATGGACACTAAGGGCTCTAACTTTGTAGACCAGGCGCAGGCGCGGCACACCTACCCCGCGCCATGCCAACGGGGTCTGTCCAGGGCATTTTGCAAGTTTCGTGCACGGCGCAGTCCGGGGCAGCGAGGTGCACCCACGCCTCTGTCCTTCCCACGCGCGCAAGTAGCAGAGAGGGAGGAGAGGAGGCGTGAGTGGGTTTAACACAGCCAAGTGTAATCTTCACCAATCAAATGAACGCCTCTCCTTGCCTTTAAATGCACTGAGGGTGAGGCGCAGTGACAGTTTCACCTCGGTGGCGAAGAAGGTCAGAGCCACTGTCACTTTTACAGCAACTGGGAGAGCGCAGGGGCCACCAGGCCGCGCATCAGAGGCCACGATGCGCGTCACCGTGTGGACTACCTCGCGGGACAGATATCATCTGTTCCTGTCTTAAATAGGAGTACAAAATCAAGTGATAATTACATTTAAACACAGCAGCAGGCTAATCCATTCATCATGCTTGTGATCCACCTGCATTCCTGGTCTGACGTGTGGGCACTGTGCGCCTGTCAGCCAAATACCACTGCAGGGGGTGCGCCTCGCCTGCGCCGAGAATACACCAGGTTGGAGCTGGCGAGCTTTCAGCGCACCTTCCACGCGTTTTTTTGGCACGAAATTGTCACTGCGCCAAGCTGAATCTGTCGACAGCGCCCCCTGGTGCGCCATCACACCCATCTCGGGGCAGCCAGTCTACCAAATTGCCAAATTGGCTGCGCACGGTGATGCGCCGGACAAAATTACCACCGCCCGGGGTGCGCCGGGCTGCGCCACCCTGAGTTGCGCCAGGAAATTAGGGCCCTAGATGTTGTAGTCAAACAAAAATGTTTGAGTTTATATAAAATGGGTTATATTTATTTTTGGTCATCTCAGAAAATTTTAACATGTTCATTTACAACTGTTTATGAAAAGAATAATGTTGAAAATTCAAATCTGTTTTTATTCTTTTCTTGTAATTACACACTGTTTTAAGAATTTATAACTATATAATGACAAGCTTGCCAGAATTGTTTACTTTTATTTCTCTTGAAAAAAGGGTGAAAAATGTATTCAGAGGGCAATTCCTGACACATTTATTGATTAAAAAAAGACAAAAAAAAGACCAGGTGGACATTTATAGTTATAGTGTTAACTGTCATGGTTTTTACTTTTGTACTCCATATGCACAAATAAGTTATTATCGTGCAAATTTGTATTTTCAGATGTTTGATTGCTCAAAAATGTGAGGTGACATACCACATATGTTCGCATTGGCATCAAAATAAAAATTCAAAAATTGTCAACAGGTACTCTTATTATTGTGTATTTCCACTTCTTACTGAATCGGATTGCCACCTAAAGAATCAAAATCGAATCGAATCGAGAGGTTCGTAACAATGCCCAGCCCTACCTTGCAGCCTTGTTCCTGGGAAGTCATGCCCAAAGGGAAACTATTATTTCATTATGGTGTATTGTTATATTCCCAGTTGTTTGTCATTTACTTTATCTAATAAGTTTAATAAATGTTTAACTTGAACTTAAATATATTTTATCAATACAAACATTGTATTATATTAAACATAAAAGGTTATCAAGACATGAATGAATGCTAACATAAGCTGTGATTTATGAAGCTAATGAGTGTGAACTTCAAGGTACATGTAATGTTGTAAGTATGCATCCAGAAATGTAAATCAGTCAACAAAAATATTTAGAAAGTTAATGTTTACATACAGTATTTCTTATATATGCAATCCTTTTCATGTCTGTGACAAAAAACATAAATGATACCACATTTTCAGCTCTGACTGGAGGTGCTTACAGTATGTTAATTAATGTATGTATTTTACACAAAATGTTAATACTGTAGTTCACACACAAAATGAGTTACTTACAGCATAGGGGACAGTCCTAATTTCCCTCTTCCTTCTTCTCCCTATGTACATCTCCTCCATTGTTATTCTCCATTTTGGACATCACAGTACTTTCTCCACAACAGCTGCCCTGTCTAGAGACAGATACATAGTTTAATTTAATGATACTATGTTTATCTCTATCTACCTAACAGTTCTTTCTTTCTTTTCATTTCACTTTTTTAGTCTTTAATTTTTGTCTTTTCTACTTTTTTCCTTTCGTGTTTTTTTTTATCTTAGCTAACAGAGTGTTTCTTATGTTAACCTGAGGCTCACAGCATACTATAAACTTTAACTTAGCACTTACAGTTCAGCTCCAGACAGTCTTCCTCTGCATCATCCTTCTTCTTCTCCATTTTTAGCACTGCAGTCTGCTAGCTACACTTAGCATCCTCACAATGTGAATTTCCAGTTATATATAGCCACCTCCTGTATTATCCACCCTCTCTTCTGTCATACAGAGAGAAAATAGTCTTGACTTAGCAGATATGTAAAGACTAAAAGAAGTTTTTCAAAACGTTTGACTCTTTGAGCGGCGTAGTCTAATGTTAGCTCTCATGCGGCCTCTTATGCTCCCGCCTGGAGGAGCCAACCAATCAAATCACAGGCAACAAAGTTCAAAGGTCATCTTCACAGGCGTCCCCAAAACGTAATTAATCAGTTAAAACGACTTTTATTTCCTTATAGAATTCTTAGCACAAAGTGATTTTCATAAGCAGTAAACAAATATCAACAAAAATTATGTTCACCGTAAACTAAACTTATGACCTCAATTAACAGAATTGTGTGTGTCTGATGTGGAACTGTGGAAATACTATCATGTTCATTATAAAAAAAAACCCCACTGGAGATGGTGTTAAAAAACTAAACCTACAGACAAAATAAAAGTAAAGCATAAAATAAAATACAATTAAATAAAAGTGATATTAGAATAAAAACAGTATAATAATAGAAGTAGTATAAGTAATAAATACATAAATATGGAATTTAAGTAAAGAATAGAGGGAGATATAAACTAAATATATAAACCAGTAGACAAATAAAAACAAGAAAAGGATAATAACACACTAAGAGATTTAACAGTACAATTTATAAACAATTCAAAAACTAAATAGATTGAGATAAATGATAAAAGGTTGTTTGGTAAGAATGATAAAACAAACGGGGATAAAAATTTATGATAAATGCAATAAACACACAAAAAAAATGTAACATGGATAAATAAATGGAATTACTATAGGATAAAGTAAAATTTATGAATTCAAAAAGCAACATTAAAAATGTGGGTCTTGAGTTTGCTCTTCAAATCACTGAATAAATCAATGAAATTCTGTATCAGTGTTGGTAAGCCACCTGCCTACCTGCCCTCAGTCTGCAGGTAGACTGATCCACAGATGAGGGCCATATTAGCTAAAAGCTGCTTCACCGTGAGCCTTTGTTTGGGCTTTGGCACTATCAAAAGACCACCACATGAGGAAATGAGGGCTCTCACAGGTTCAAATGATAACAGCAAATCAGACAAATAAGCTGGAGCAATACCATTAAGAGATTTATGAACTAATAAAATAATCTTAAAATAATTCTAAAAGACAATGGTAACTAGTGATAACTGGATTTTTTTTCCGACACAAGTCTTGAATAGTAAATGCTGCACCAACACAACAGTCATTAGGTCAAGAAACAATGACGACAGAAAATCACAAAAAAGCAAACATTTAAACAAAATAAATAAAATCTGACACAAAGAGTCTTGATTGTCTTCATACACTGCACTAGAAGATCCAGAAATCTGACAGCTTTTTAAGTGTAGGGTTAACATAATTTTATCTACATTTAAAAAGAGAAATAGCTATAAAAGTGAGATTTACGACGGTGGAAGTCACTGGAAAAAAAGACTAATGTCCTGTTCTAACAATTAATTTTAAGGAAAAAAAACATTCTTAAATCAAGAGCCAAAAAACAAAACTATACTCAGTCAAAAGATGAGATAAAGGACAAACTAAGGGGTAAAGACAAAGCAAAAAACGGGGAAATAACAGAACAGAAGTCATGATTTAGAGATAAAAAGTCAAAAGCATGCGGTGCTAAGCTATGATTATGAGATAAACATGTCGTAATGAAAAAAAGTAAAACTATAACATTAAAAGTTATCATTTTGAGACTCTAAGTCATAATTGATGATAAAACATCATACTAATGAGACCTAAAAAGTCATAACCAGACATAAGAAGTTAGAAAATCATAACCAGAGATAAATAAATAATAATGAGTTAAAAAGTAAGAACTTTAAGATAAAATGTTCTATCAATGCTACAAAAATCAGAACTATCAGATAAAAAGTCTCAATCATGAGTTAAAATAGAAAAAGTCATTACGATAAAAAACCTACAATTTTCATATGTATGGGATAAAATGCCATAATTTTAGGATCAAAAATCATTAAAATTTTGTAATGTGTTGTCGAAGTATGAGTTACAGGTGAATATACAAGTCTGGCATCAAATGATTATTCTCATCAAAAGACGAAGGCAAAGTCTTTAGTCATCTAAAAACATTTGTAAACAAATGCTTAGTACCCGTCAATTAATCTCTGTATGAATATTTAGGATGGATAAAAACTACTGGTTAATTTAAAAGATAATTCTTGAATGGATCTGTAACCAGGTGATACAATATCTAGAGACTCTTTGATAAAAACTATTATATTGTAGTTGTAGTTGTCCAGAGATCTTATTATTACTTCCACCACCTCATTAAGCTGCATGAGACATTATTAAAATTTACAATATTAATAAAACACAGTAATAAACATTTCAAAGGATTAAAATAATGGCTGAATTTCACTGTTGAGTCATTGTATTTCCTTCTCTCCAATTTAAAGATTGAAAGTGATGAAATTTTTAGTATAATAAAAGTTTCAAGGCAAAGAATAAAGGCTGTGTTATGAATTTGTCAAATAACTGAAGAAATACCATCAAAGTTGGATCAAATAAAAATAGAGAGCTAGATACTGACCTGAAGAGACATTGTCTGGTGTGATACTCTGCTCAAATATTCATATAAAACAACCATGCAGGGGGTTCAATTTTGAGTTGTTTTTCTTCTCAGCACGATATGTGCGCCGTAAAGTAAAAAGGTTTGAATAACAAAGCTTTGTTTGGATATGAACGAGGGCAACGGCAAGTCAGCCTTCATGAATGATGGATGTTTTTCTCATTTCCTGTACATGAAACAAGCTAACTTAATTTTATATTTATTCTTGTTTATGCAACATATTCAACATTTTAACTGTATGTGCAGCAGTTTGTTATTTACATTTAGTTTGCAGCTCTGCACCCAGTCTTTAGATGACTCAATTAACACACAGTATCAAACTGCTGATTACCTTTGAGATTGACAAAGTCTAGGTATGAAGTAATTTACAGCTGCTGTGTAAACAGACTTGATCATCTTGTTGTAAATTAGTTAGGACCAATCAGGGTGACTTTGTTATTACTGAGGGGCACTGCAGAGGCAGCCATCAATCTGTCATAATGATTGTGGTGCAGGAATGACAAGAAGGAGGAAATGAGATGAAATATCGAGTGGGAAGAAGGAAGGCAGGGAGAGAAGAGAGGGCAAGCACACTTTGCTAAAAAGAACTTTGACAAAATAGTACTGTAGTGGGAAAATAGCTTAAAAATATAATAGGAGCTCATAAAACAGAGGTAACAGTGTTGATTTTGTCAGTTATGTTAGATTGAGTTGTAGTACTAAGATGAAAAAGCACATTAGTTTTATTCACACATTGTTCATCTTTGTCCTCTACAATTTTAGTCTAGTTTTAGTTGACAAATTTTTTTTTTAGTTCAAGTTAAGTCGGTGAAAGATAATTCCATTTAACTCATTACCTTTGTTTTATTCCAAATGTTTTCTCTTTTTTAATTAACTTAACAACCCCATTTTGTTGAATCAGTATTACTGCAAAGCTTTCAAGCTGATGCACTGACAATACCTGAATTAATTTAACCCCTCCAGCCCTAATGAAGTGCATCAAAGAGCACACTTATCTTTCACAAACAAATATATAGTGCACAGCAGAACACATTTACAATACTTTACTTTTATGCAACAAATGCCTTTTTGTTTCAATTCTATTTCACATCAGGTGGAGGGTCACATGGGCTATGTAGTATGGCGAAGTAGAACCAAAACAAGGGGGCACAACAAACATGTTTAGCACAATGTACAGTCTTACCTTAAATTCAGTCATTTACATGGAGCTCTGGGTCTCACTGAGGCTCATATATTGAGCTTTGAAATGCCAGGTCTCGAATATAAGATCTGTATTTTAACATGAAGATATGACTTTTGAGTTGAGGGGTCAATGCGGAAGAGCTGTGCAGACCAAGGTTTTTCCCAAGTCAGTTTGGGAAAGGTTTTCTCCCTCAGGTGTTAATGGGAGGGGTAGCTGTGACCACAAGGCTGAGCACAATGAGAAGGGTGAGAATGTCCTCTCTTGGTCTACTGAAGCAGAATGGAGTCACAATTTTCATCCATCGAAAATAAGAGTTTTGGCTGCCAAATAATATCTCTTCAAGTTTGGGAGTGTTAACCCTCTTTGCTTTATAGGGGATTGCGAGCTGTGAGTTGGTTTGTTTTTCATTAATATTTGGATATAATTCTATCAAGTTTGTCAAGTTTGTCATGACTTAGTTATGATTATTGGAGCATGTTGAACCAAGGGAATTTGGGAGGGACAATCATCTTGATCATTCGGCCCACAAGAGATAATTGTAAGACAGACCAGTGATTAAAATCCCTCCGTACACTCTCAACAGGAGCAAAAAGTCTGTGTCGGACAAAAAATGTTGGGCAAAAATATCAGGACATTTTATTTGTAAACGCAATGAACACTGTAAGGACAATCAGTACTCATACTGAGATAACTTCTTCACACAGAGAGAAAGAAAAAACTTGGCAGCTTGATGTATGGTGAAAAAGCATCACCTTGTCTCACCTCTCAGAGTCTGTACAGAGATGAACACATGAAGGCTTTTGTCAGAGGAAGGGTCACAGTAATGTGCCATTGCTGTCAACACTCATACAATCTCAACACTAAAGAAGCATAAATATTTCAAGGCCAGTCGGCTCTGTCCATGTTTTCTCTGCACCTCCGCTGTGGCAGCTGACCCGTTGCCAAGGCTCTGGGGTGAAGCAAGCTGTGCAAAATAAACAGGGGAGACCCCCAGAAATATAGGAAAGCAGCTGCTAATATTTGAAAAGTAGTGGAAAAATCATAAATCACCGTCCGAAGATATTGTGCATTCTGTAGTGGGGACTACCTGTTAGTGCAGCTCTGTTAATTGTTGTTCTTCATCATATGTGTTGCATGCAGTGAACTGGCATTTCTCATGTTCTCTGACTGGGGCTGTAAATCTTTTAGATTATGTGTTTTTAAGGTCTGCTCGAGGTCCCCCACAAATCACTTTTCTAATATATCTGTTAAGCCAAAGGCACATCAATCATAAAACGTCTGTAGTCTGTCAAGTTTTCCTCACAGGGCAATTTTACTCCAAAGATTAAAGACCAATACACCCACAAAAAGTTTAATGTATAAAGTAAATGACACTTATGAGCTTTCATTTTGAGCTCCATTTTACCAACAGTCTTTGTTTCAGTGAGGAGCCTGACACACTGGGCCCCAACGCTAATGTAGGTAAAGATTTAACTCTAGAGAAGCAAGATAAACTAAAGATGAAAATTTAACTTCTATAATGTCAATAGATCATGTGTTAACTGGACAGAAAATCAATTAGAATCAAACATTAACTCTTACTTCCCCACCTCCGAGATGCACAAGGTTAAAACCAGAAAGGTGTTATTAAAAAGACAAAATTAAAGCAGAAGCGGGAATACTGTGACTCATCACTGTGACTCAAACTCATCAGGAAGCATAAAGGAAAACAGAGGAAGCAGGATTAAGGAACGTGGTGTTGAATCAGGTGCATTAAAATCAGTACTTAATAACAGGGAGGTTATGTTTTCGCCGGCATTTGTTTGTTTGTCTGTTTGTATGTTTGTTTGTTGGCAAGATTAGGCAAAAACTACTGGATGGATTTTGCTAATATTTTCAAGAGACGTTGGTAATGGCCCAACTTAGAAATGATTAGATTTTGGTGTTGTTCCTTATAACAGCTATTAGCAAACAATCGTTTTTGCTCAGTAACTGTCTAACTAATGACAATATCAACATGATTTTGAGTGATAGGTGTGAGTTTTCAGGGTCAAGGAATCATATTATAATGCTAACTTTATCATGGAACTATTGCTTATTGATGTAACTGCAATATGTGAGCTACATAGGCAGAGATTTGCAGAGAAGTATGGTAGCTTGATGACGAGTTCACACACCAGCCTCCTGCTTAAAAGAAACCCAGCTAGCACATCTCAGTATTGTTTGTAACGATGGTTGAGGCTAAGAGACAGATCAGGGAAGTTATTTGTGAAGCGTCAGAAAGAAAAGAGACATAAATAGAGCAAAAAACAGATCTGATTCTGTCAGCTCCGGCTGTTGTGAAAGTGGTCCCATGTACAGTGGTCCAAACATCCACAGGAAGAGGGGCGGTGCATTGAGGTATGGTAAATGATATAACTGGAGGAATCATTTGACTTAAATTATCATTCTCATTGTTTAAAAATGAAGATTTACATTATAATGGGATGCAAACAATCTGACTGATTTAAAAAAAATTGCTGGGGTAGAATGGGCATGACTCATTGATCATAATAGGGGGCTTGGCTAATCTGACAGACAGGCAGGTGTGTTAGCTGTTTTCCTGGTGACATGAGGCCTACATTAATTCTTTACTCTTTTATTGCAGCGTTAATGAAGATCAGACAATAAGGACTGCCAACAATGTGTTTCAGAAGTTTCCTCAGAAAGTCCATAGAAGATGCCACTGAGACTATGTCCAAGTCTCTGGTCATTAAAGCTACAGTATGTAGTTTATTTTTTGTCACTTGCTCAGAAAATATTATTACCTGTCAACATCTTATTACTGAAGCCACACGAGAGAACATGAGACATTCACGTCCCCTCTTTGCTCTGTATTGGCCTTTAGAAAATCTAGCATGGGACACCCACTTTTTGGCAAATCAGGCCTCAGTTCAGGGACAGTGCTCTTATTGGATCCTCTACTTAGGTGTAAATGGTTGTTATATCTAAATGAGCTTTAGTTGTTGTTTAGATTGTACAGGTAATGTCAAATTTATGAAGGAACATGTGGTTTGTGGCTGCAAAGACGTTACATCGGTGTAATGCAAAGGGCAGCTAAAGGCACACAAACAGAGTGGATTGGTTGTGCTTAGGGGAAGGGGTGTGGCTAGCTAAGAGCACAACCTTGGGAGGTAGAGGGAGTAAAGTTGCTTTCACTGCAGTCTCATTCAAGTTAAAATTATAACAAAATCTTTGTTGTTTAATTCAAAAGAAAATACGGCTCAGAAAACACAGAATATAATTGGGCTTGAACATCACCTTATTTGTTTGTTTATACAAAATGTAAACGTCACAGACCAAAATGGCTGACTATAGCTGCTTTCGGCTAAAAAAAGTCTTGTAATCCCCCTTATGACATTACATTATTCACTGATGCATCCACTTTTAATTTGTTTAATGCACAGTTATCATAATTTTTAATGAAAAGATTAAAATAATTAAATCTTCTAGTGGTAAAAACACAAGTATAAAGTCAAGTATATTAAGCAAATAATGTACATACATAAACTCCAATGAAATTGAAATTTAGATTTGATTTACAGTCACAAAGGATGAATTCATTTGAATTGCCTACAATCTCTAGAAATTAATAAACAGAAATTGCCCACTGGGTACCTTTGGGAGTTTTATTTTTGTTTCCACGATATGAAAAATTGGAATCACTATTGTTTCTTTTTTACAAGAATCAAAGTTTATACCCCTTGTATTGTGAGAAGCCTAGTTTTAGCAGATGAGATCAAACATCCTGCTCAGGTCGCTCTGCATGATTGATTTAAAATAAATCAAGGTAACATCTGTGGACTACTTCTTCATATTTGCATAGTGAGTTTTGCAATCCATGTCCTCATTTTACTCTCTTCAAGGAATCAAAAACACATATAAAGATATACATATAAAGTTTTCAAGATGTCAAACTGCAGCAGTTTTCCCCAGCATTTATGCAGCTGTAGATCATAATGTTTTGATTAATACTTAATATAGGAAGAATGGACAGTATGGATGGTGAACGTACAAGGTCATCCTCTTGTCTCTTTATTGTTTCAACATGATTGAGCAGTTTCCTCTACACAGCTGGTAAATTTCTCCCGCCTTGGTTATGCCTTATTAATATGTTATTGGGCAGAATATAGGAAGGCCAAAGGTCCATATCCTGTTTCAACCTGCATATGATTTGTTGCAGTGCTGTATGTTACTGATACCTCATGTTGCAAGCCGCCGGAAATTTGTTGCAGGATGTTGGAAATAAGACTCCCATAAATGATGTATAGCACAGATGAAGCCAAGCAGAGCTTGACAGCTATTAGCGAAGAAGCAAAAGAGTAATTTTGACTGTTTCGTGACTACTGAAAATTAAGAGCAGAAGGTAATAGAAGATTGAGCTGCCAAAGTATAATTTACTGTTGGACCACATTTGAAACAAGACAGAAAAGGCAGGACTGGATTGTGTTACATTTATTCTTTTTTTAAAATGCTTTTTAATTGCTTTTTTGGCTCTCTTTTGAGTTGAAGGATTTTTTTTGTGTAAACAACATACAGAGAAGGGGGAAAATGTCACCTTCACCAACATGAAAAAAAAGAAATCATAAAAAGGAAGATAGAAGGTTTGTGCGCAACAGTGATCATAAAGATAGTTCAGAGTTAAGTGACGTCTGCCGCTGAGCATGACCACCTGGCAGCACTGATTCACTATCTAGGTTATCTATCTATCTATCTATCTATCTATCTAACTGTCAATCTACTTATCATCATCCTACTCTGCTCCCTTGGCTTTGACTTTGATAGATATTTACATTATAAAGAATTACCTTAACGTCCTCGACCACTGTAATTTATTCCTCCATTTTTCATCACTTTTACCTAAGAAATAGATTATTGAATTATTGTATGCCATTTTTTTTTTCTTTTTGCTGTAAACTTACAGTAAAACAAACATGGAAAACAGCATTTTACCCTTGTTCACATTATCAGGGTTAAAATTTATGAAAAGGAAAAAAGAGAAAGAAAGACTTCACTTTCCTTTGTTTCTTTTCTTTAGTCATCTGTGGTCCTGCAGTGAATTGCATTTTGATATGTATTTGATATCCTGATGCTTCCACCTAAAGAGGAGGGGACTGATATTGAGCCAAGGGAACTTGCATTACACCTGAGAGTTGAGGCTTTAACAGTAAACATGAAACAGAGTAAATGGATTTCATTATTGCATAATGGTTCTGCTCCTTTCATTGCATACAGACAATGTCCTTGCAGAAGTGCTCTTTGATGATGATGGATACCCTATTGAAACTATTAATCTGCCTCATGAAATGCTTCAAAGACTCAAAGCTCACCTGGGATTTGCACGTCTCAGGGATTTCTTTGTGATCCTTTTAGCATAGTTGCTCAATTTGATGTGTTTTTTGGTTATTTATTAGAATGTTTTATCACTTTTGGCCTGCATTTACCTGCACATGTTGGCTATTATGCATTTTAGCTTTTTAGCATTATGAGTCAGAGCTATGTGCCGCTTTGCATAACACTGTTTGTGTCTTTCAGTTCTTTTACTGTAAGACCAAGTGATCTGGAAGTAAAAGGTGCTGAATATCACTTCGATAAATCTTCATAAATAAGATGTGTTGTGCCTGCTCTCACATCCATAAAAATCTGTGTGAATTGCCAATTTATGCTCTTATCTTGAAAGCTATACGCTTTGACTTCAGGCAGCGTGTAAAGGAGCGAGAGAGAGGAGGGGGAAGGTGGGTTTGGAGTGATCCTATTCCTCTTAGGGATGAGTGCTTTTCCTGTTATCTACTGATCTTCAATTACTCAATATCCAGGACAATTTTGGCCTCAATCAACTGATCTAGTGAAGCAGAGTTAAGAGTTAAGCAGGAACAGATGCCAACACTTCTGTAGGGGTGTGTCTGATGTGCATGGATCTCTGTGCTTTTAAGTAAAGATACAATATGAAAAATTATTCTACTGCACTGTCAAATGTATTTCAAAATGACTGAATTTGTGTTATGTACTTTTTCAGTTGAGTGCTTAAAGAACCTCAATTCTCAAAAGTTTTCAAAGCGAGAAACCCCACCAAGAAGGTTATGTCTTTGCTAGTATTTGTATGTTTTTTGTGAGTTTGTTAACAGGATCACTCAGAAAGTTATGAACGGATTTTGATGAAATAATCAGGGAATCGGGGGATTCCAAATCCAGATACAGATCCAGGATGTTTTTTTAAGAACTTCATAACATTGCGAGATAGGAGAGGTTTACACATCTTCACTAATAACTCAATAAGATCTCAACAGATTTTAATGAAAATTTTAGAGAATATTGGTCATGGCACAAGGAAGAAGTGATGAGATTTTTGTGGTAATCCAAATGCAGATGTGGATCCAGGAATTTATTAAAGGATTTCTTAACAATCCAAGGGCAGTTTTCCACATAAAAATGCTCTTGGAGCACTTCTAGTATTTGTATACAATTTAGTGCAGATATCACTGGCAGCAACCTCCAGTGTAACGAAGCTAATGCAAAAGTGAAAAAAAACCTTAAGCTCAAGTGTACTCTTTGGATGATCTATAAAGCTAGGCTGTGACAACATTATAATTTTATTTTTCTATTTTATCTTCAATATTAAAATTTGTCCTGTGCTTTTGTGTTTTAAATGACTTTTTATATGTTTTTATATTTTTTTATAGTACTTTGTCACTATGGCTTTTATTCTAAGTATTTATCATTCTATTTTCGTTTTTTTTCTGTTTCTGCTTGGTAGTCACTGTGCAGCACTTTGGTAAACTTGATTACTTTTTAAAATGTGCTGTATAAATGAAGTGGATTGGATTGGAACATAACCAACATGGCAGCTGCCACAATTGATTGGCTTCTAAAGCACCTTTTAGTAACAAAATAGCTCACGCTATTCAGGCTTTGTCTGATATTTTCTGTTGTCTGTGGTTCATCAAAACCTCACAAAGTGATCACATAGAAATGTGGTGTGAACAGGTATACATGCTGGCTACATACTGTATTATGTGTTAGGATATGACAAGTGAACGCAACATATCCACCTGACTTTAGGCTGAGTTTGAACACGCTTGGATTGTTGATTTTTAGACTGAGACACTGTACAAACATTGTGAATCCATCAGCCTCACGATGTCAACAATACTGGATGAAAAACAATAACAAAAAAGATTTCATACAGTGTTGATTTCATCTATGACAAATATGACTGATATGTTTGTCTATTTCTTTTTTCCATGTGAAGAAAGAAAGGGTTGCTATCTTAAAAACAATCTCAAATGATAAAAAGTCCTAAAAATATATGGATACTTGTCACCAACTGGGTAAGCCAGACTCGAGTGTTAGGGGTGGGCTGTCAGACATTAAAATCTGCTGCTTTGACGAAAAATGTTTGTAGTTTTGATATTAAAAGTCAAATATGTATACTATTTCCGTACAAATGCATCCCATCTTTACTGAAAAGTCTTGATTATGTTATCAATAAGACTCTATTGTAAAGGGGTGTCAATAAGGGTATTAATATACACTAACCTACAAAAAATATTGTGCTACAATTTAAAGTCCTTTATTCATGGTCTGTCAATATTTTCATCTGTTTATTTTGAACTAATCAAAGAGCTTGAAGACTTTTTGCTGACACATGATAAATATGCCATTGCTTAGTTCAGGCAGATGAACTGTCACTGTCAGTGGGCTATAGTACATTTTAGCTGGTAGTTACATCACCACTTGTCCTAAAAATACCTGGCATGTGCTTATATCAGCTCATCCTGTCTTTGAGCAGAACATGTTACAATTTGGTTTTCACATTTGCTCTCTTGAAATTTACTAGAAAATGGGAAAGGACCCTTAAATTCAAGACGTGGAGACATAATGCAAGATATGGTGCAAAAAGATCAAATCAGAGCACTCTGAAATGTAATAATATTCTTACTTAAATTACATTTGCGCACTTTACTTAAATCTTAATAACCTGTTGATTCAACTCAATCAATATTAGTAAGGAACCCATTTAGCTTGAAAAAAATTACACAACTTAATTCCTGTGTGTAAGCTGGACTCGAAACTTTTTATCATGGTGGGATCAGGATTGCACATGCGCAGTAAAGCCAGACGGGAGACTACTCTGCAGATTGATTTCGATGTTGGAGAATTTCTCTTAGTCTCAAGGTGAGTTATTTAACACATCTGCATTAAGGTGCCAGGTGGCGATATTAAGCCACTACGGAAATGAAATGCCAACTTTTTTTGTGTGTCTTGCCTCAGTCCCAAGTCCACGACAAACTGATCGACTCCATTCTTTCAACAATGTTTTTGACTGTACCATATAAGTTCTTAGGCAAGACACTTAACCCCAAGTTGCTCCCACTGCTGGGTCAGTGGTGTGGAAATGGGCATGAAAGGGTGTGAGTTGATACTGGTGGATAACTAACATAGAAAGTTGAAGTAACTTTCTTAATCCAAGTTAAAAGAACTTAATAGAATTAAGTACATACAACAGGGTTCCAAGTACACAAAACAAGTAAATATAATCTAAGACTATTAATCATATTTACTAACCTTTTTAAGGCAATCGGTTTCCAATTTTTTTTTAAGTAAGGCCAACTTGTTAGATTTTAGAGTGAGGTAAAAGACTCAGCTAAGTGACATTATACTAAGATGTTTTATAAATGTTACACAGCATCAGTAAAATGTGATTGCTTTATTTCCAGTCCAGCTTCCTGACAGGAGCTTTAACAACATAAAAACACAAGGTTGAAACTCCTTGGCCATTCATAAATATGTAACACTTTAAAGGGGCGGTTGGGACAACCTTCTCTCACTCTGACCCATTTAGGTAGAGCCTGAATCTGGTATTACCTGCCCAGCCTCAATGTTGAACCGTGCCAAAACAAAGCAACATACCCAGTCCTTTTAAATGAATTTTTGATAGCAACATTAGAGGTAATCTGTTTTCTCTCCCTGGAGCCTGGTGCAGACATTTGGGAAATGACAAAGGGACAGGTAATGAAAACTGTAATGGCTTGAAAAATGAAAATCCTCTCTAAATGGAAAGAAAGAAAGAGTAGCTGCAGAGTTTTACTGGTGATGATTCACTGATGTTCTAGATTCATGACAATAAAGAACTTGTATGCAATACAAAAAGGATGAAAAAGCATACAGTATAAAACTCATGTAATGTTGGGAGAACAGTAACAGAAAAACATCTGAATCGATCATCTTATGGAGCTGGAAGATTTAGAAAACAATCGCTTCATTAATAATCAATAGAAAATAGACCCTCTGCTGTGGAGCTGAAGTCTATCTGCAGTAAAAAGACCTCAAGAATATAGGATGAAGCCTGCTCAGTATTATTGAGGTACACTGAGTGGGTAAAGACTGCCCCCCCAGGGTTTGCTATGTCAACTGCAGTTAATGAAGTAGCCTGACTTCACCAAAGGTCTGCCATCAGACAGCATGGTTTTATACTTTAAATGTCTGCTTGGATAGATGTTAAGATTAGGATGTGATTTTCACTATGGGTGCACATGTTTACCAGAAAACTCAGACAGAGTCACATGGGTTTTATTTTTAAAGGGCCAGGTATAGTTATGTTTTTGAAAACTGTGTGGCAGACAGAAAATTTATTCTGTTATTTAAAATCTGTAGGGAAAATTGATCATTTGAGGCCTAAATTAAATCAAAACCAAGCCAGGAAAAAACATGAAAGAAAAAAAAAGAAAAGAAACTAAAGCCCAGTGCATCTGTCTTCCTGACTTGCAAAACAAACTCAGAACAAATGCAACAAACTTAAACGAGAAAGAAAATATAGTCTTCAAAGAGAATGATTTTTTCATGCTTAATAAATATAAGTCACAGCTAATTAAGCACCTTAACTCATGTTTGAATAAACTGGGGGGGGGGCTGTCTGGGTCAATCATGCCAAATTAGGAGACTTACAACAAAAAAGCTGTGGGATTCCTTAAACATCTGAGAATAAAGAAAAAATGTACTGAAATAACTAAGGATGCATGGCATGATATCATCATTATATTGGCAGATAAATGCCTTAAAAGTTTATTAGCGGTATCGGCAGACATGAACATTTTTGCCAATATTTACAGCCCATATTTTGGAGGTAAAAACTGGCCATAAATACCCCATTTATTGGCTGTGATCTTGGCAGAATAAACAAATGTACCATCATGGTTTACCTCATCATCATGAAATGTCCACTTTCATGAATCAAAAGCATAATCTAATACAGTATAAAATTTTATTTTTATTGCTTCAGATTTGTTTCTAACACAAATGGACTATAACAATAAAGGGAACACAACAATTTAAGAAAAGCAGAGGCTTTGTGCTCTTGACAAAGGATATTGGTATTGGTATCGATATCAGTATTGGCAATAATGAATTGGAAATATTAGAATATTGGATATTGACAAAAATCCATTATCGTGCATCCCAAGAAATAGCACCTAAGTTAAGTTGGATCCTGTCTAAAAGAAAATTCAAAATTCATTATTATTCTATGTAAAGAATAATTACTAAAACAGAGTATCGCCTTATCCCTGCTGTACTGCCATTTCATTTGCTAGGGGGTACAGTCCTAAATTAAAGACTGATAAGGTGAACTTGGTCAAGAAAGGGAACAAACAAGGAAAGGTGCAACCAACAACTGATAAAGGGGGGGAGGGAAAGGGAAAATCCAAGAAGTGAACTTAAGGAACTGAGAAAAAAGGTGAAGAAAAATTACAGGTAAGAAAACAATGACCTCTCCAACAATGTAAATAACAGTAAAAAAAATGTGTTTGGTTTAAATGAATCTTTCATTTTTATATCACATAACATTTGACCAATCGTCTCATCTTGAATTACACAGATCTGCCAGATGGTATACAGGAAATCTGCTAAATCCAGACCAACTCATCAGAAAACTATACACAATGATGCTATCTAGACATTCTAAAATTAAATGCTTGTGTTACCAGTGGAGGTAAATGTAAACTTATATTCCTCATTTTTGACCTAAAGAGGCTGTTGTATGATTAACGCATAATCACACTTGTTTCCATTTGATCCTTATTATTGACTGAATGGCAATGGGGATAGTTTTAATCCATTTGAACAACTGGTAGATAAAAAACAAATACATCTCTAAACATAAGCATGATTGTTATTTAGAATATTACTCTTGGACAGTGGTTCTCAAAATTTTTCAACCAGGTCCCCCTTTGGCATATGAAAAGGCTTTCAAGACCCACACCCCTCACCACACACTTCAACAATAAAAACACAGAGTAAAGGCAAAATGTGGAATTTTAATCTTTATTCATATATTTAGCTCGTTATATTTTTTTTGGATAAATACATCACAGCGTGCATAAAATGCATTTTCACTGACATCTTTCGTAGGCTACCGTATATCATAAAAGCCAAGAATCATCAACTGCATTTGCACAAGGGACAAATTTTTTTCTTGACAGATGTTTAAATAATCTGAAGCAATTTAATTCTTAAATTTTGTTAACATCTAAGAGCTTTAATGGGTTTTTTTTCTAATTGTTTCAAATTATAAGCCATTAAAAGAGAGCTCAGGCTCTTTCCTGTTTCCAGCCACACGAGGTCAACTGAGTTATCTTGGGAAGTTATTCATTCTAAGATCAGACTCAGTATAAATGTATCTATCTAATTTCACATTTTTTTTCAACACCCAGTAGGCAGATTGGTAACTATTGTTCCTGGGCTCAACACATCCAAACACTAAAATCCACATAAATAACATTGTTCATTCTCTTAGATATAATGGATATGATAAAATAACACAAGCAATGACTAAATAGAATAGAATAAAATAGAATAAACCTTTATTTGTCCCACACAGGGAAATTTGCAATGTTACAGCAGCAAATAAAATAGACAAATAGACTTAAGTATAAAAGTAGCAGTATGTACATTATTCTACCGATATAAAAAGGGCTTGGGTACAAACTAAAAAGCAAATCCTATAAGGACAACTACCATAACAGTTAAACACAAAAATCTACAAATAGGACCAAATAAACCTGGTCAATGTTGATTGATCTTGTCAGTTGCTGATTTTGACAATAACCTTTTCATTGTCCTGGTTCAATATTGGCTAATAATACCCAACAGATGGATTTCTGTAACACTGATTGTACATGAAGGTATTGTCTGAATGGTTTCTCAGGTGTTATGGGGTTTCTTTAAAAGTTATAAGAAATTAATAAAGAAAAAGGATACCTTTAAAAACCACTCCATGTACTTCCTCGTTACATTTTTGGAGTTTGATAATATTTAAGGGGCCAGATGGGATGGTTTTGGAGTCCTACAGTGGCACCCGGGCTGCCAATTGATGGTAATAGTCTTTATATAGGCTATATTTCAGAACAAAGTACTGTTCTGTTGTTATCATATATAATTTTGGTCAAAAGTTATCATATTACTAACTTTTATGAACAAATAAAAGTTTTCATTGAACACAGAAAGCTGTTGCTCTTGTTGCATGAAATGGAAAATGTACTCATGCTGAGTACTTTGGGTACACTTTAATGAAACACTTTTACCTTTGCTTGAGTTGATTACAGAGTGTTTGTTTTATCTGAAATTAAGTGAATTATTATCGAAATTCCAATGAAGTAAGGACATTGTTTAAAATATAAATAAAAAAGAATACAATGAACGGAAATTCTTTTCAATCTATATTCAATTGAAAACACCACAAAGACAACATATTTATTGTTTTAACTGATCTTTTTTTTTTTTTAATATTCTCTCATTTTGAGTTCCCATACGCATACTGAGGGTTAAAGTGGTAAGCATGTCCCTGTTTCAGCTCTTTTGGGACGTGTAACACGCATCAGTTTAAACATTAGATATCTTGTCTATTTTATTCAATTGGATAAAGGTCGCAAAAGACTTGCAAATCATTGTATTCTGTTTTTATTCACGTTTAGCATAACGCCTGAACTTCATCGAAGTGGGGTTTGTAACATAGTTACTTTACTGGAGTACAGTATTTTTTCCATCCCTGCTCTGTTCTTCCTCTCTTTCCCTCAGCAGCCCTTGCTGTACTTTCACTTTCGCGCTGTGACTTAATTGGTTCAAAGTTTGAGACAATCCCTGTCTCCGCCTCGTTACAGTTCAGACTGGAGCAGCTTTACTGTCAGAATCTTACAGGATCTCTGGTGGACTGGGCAGGACCACTGACCATCATTACTCAGTAGGTCAAAGAGGGACACACGGAGCACAAACAGCCGGAGAGGTCAGTGTCTCATTTGACAGCTCTGTTTCTCTTTATACGAAGACTGAACTTTTTAAAGGCGTTTTGCTAAGCTAGCTGTTGTTGTTCACGACTCCACACAAACGTCCTTTGAGCACGTTGACGTCGAAAACGTCACGCTTGACTACATGCCGTAATTTCACAGAGACCTATTAAGAGATTGTGTTTATTGTTTCCGTAAATAACCTCGGTTAGTCTTATCGTCTTATCTGGGACAAAGTTCATCACCAGCCATAAACTGGATAAAATGACGGCTGTTGTTCATATAACAGTGAGCTTTACTGTGAGTTTTAAAAGTGGTTTCTATTAGCTGAGAAATGATGGACACCATCCTTTCTAAGGACGACTGACGCAGTTTATTTAACATGAAGACTGCTGTGTCTCAGTCCTATCTGAACAACACAATGAGCTGCTTCTTTTAAAGCTGGATATTAATCCAGTGAGAGCTGCCACAGAGCCTTGTGTAGTCTTTCTTTCTCTTGTTATAATACTGTGTAAGGACATTGAACCATTGAAATGACACAGTTGTCTCCTTGTTGTTGCTTAGTGTGGACAAGAATATTGAACTTAGTTTTCCCCCATGTTATGCAGTGTTACAAGCCTTAAGAAATTAACAAGAAAACACAGGCATGCATGTATGAAAGCATTGTCATTTTTTATTTAACTTTAAGTGCTCCGAATGCACAAACCAAAGCCAAGGCATATCCAGCATTGTCGGGCTACGTATTGACATAAAAATGGAAAAACTGCATTGTCTCGCACTGGAAGGAAATTCTATATAAAGTTCCAGGATCCACATCCAGGCTCGGATCACCAAAATCTTATCTCTTCTGCCTTGTTGCCATGACCAGCATTACCTGAAATTGTCATCAAAATCTATTGATAACTTATTGAGTTCATTCATTCATTCATTCTCTATACTGCTTATCCCTTTCGGATCGTGGGGGCTGGAGCCTATCCCAACTGTCATTGGGTGAGAGGCGGGGTACACCCTGAACCGGTCGCCATTCGATCACAAGGCCACGTAGAGAGATGGACAACCAGTCATGCTCACACTCATACCTAAGGATAATTTGTAGTCACCAGTCAACCTAATGAGCATGTTTTTGGTCTTTGGGAGGAAGCCGGAGTGCCCGGAGAGAACCCACACATGCAAGAACATGCAAACTTCACACAGAAAGGCCCTGCCCGACCTGGGTATCAAACTGGCAACCTTCTTGCTGTGAGGCACGTGCACTACCTGCTGTATCACTGCGCCGCCCCAATTTATTGATTTATTAGAAAAAATGTGTAAAACTGCCCTATCTTGCAATGTTAACAAACCCTTTTAAAGATTCACTTGTTCCTTGGGCCATGACCAACATTCCCTGAAAATTTCATAAAGTTCTGGTCATAAATTTTTAAGTTATCCGATTGACAAGCTAACAGACAAACTAACTAACTAACGCTGACAAAAACATTAACTTCCCTGGCAGAGGTCATGATTCCACTATGCACATTTAATTAAAGAAACTCTTTGAGGAACCTAACTGAGCTTTGGAAAATCTGCTAGGACTGAACAACATGGACAACATGGACATACAAAATGCACAGTTGCAGAAAAGTTCCTGAAGGTTTGTAAGAGGAACTCAACAAATGTAAATGTTAAACCATCAAATATTTTACTTTAATCTTAAAATTAAAGTTTTACAGTTGATTTAACAGTAAAATGGTGTCCATCCTGTGTTTTTGCCTAACACCTTTTTATTTTTAGAGATGGGCTAGCTGCCAGAGTGACACAGTTCTGAAATCAGGGGATTTTTTCTGTTGTTGATTGTTGCCATCGTTCCTATTGAAATTTTTGTACCATTAGATCAACTTCAGAACTATTTTGAGAAGACACAAGTGACACAATCTTGCTTCAAAACAACAGTCTGTTCACAGAATATACTACTAATACATTTAAGTACTCATTTGATCTAAAGGCAAAGAGAAAATACTTTACCATGTAAAATTTTCACTGTATCATACTGCACTTAATAACTGCTGCATGCTGTTAAAAGCACAAGTTTAAGTCTTTTAACGATCAAAAAAGATGAGGTACTGAGGGAATTGCCAAATTGCAATACTTAAGATTGGGACTATACCTAATTTTTCTCTGTAAATGAATTGAAAAAATGTTGTTCCGAAGGTTTACAGTTTACCGTAAACAATCTTTTCACTGAACTCTAGGCCTGTTTTTTTATTTAATCAGTTTACTCACTAATGCACAGGATAAATTAAAAGTGAAGTTATACCTTGTTTAAAAAAACTGTATTTGTATAAAAGATATTGTCTGCTGTATCTTTTCAAAAAATGTATGCAATTATCTTAAAAAATATTGCCCAGCTGTTTCCACAATTTACAAATCTGTGTCTAGTCAGAATTATTTTTGTAAAAGTACAAATATTTAAGACATTTTTAACTTTTAAGAATTCAGCCATTTGTCATCTTTGGTTGTGTTACTCTTCACAGATTTCTTTTTCATTTTTCTCCTCTTGATGTGAGGAACAGGGAAAACAGTAGACTTCTGTAAACCACTGACATTTTTTGATCTGTTCTGTTTAAACTCTGATATGCCCCCTGTAACAAGTGTCTCAATTGTCTTCCTAAGATAAAACTGGCTCATCCATTGATATCAAAGGTCACACAGTGTTTCAGCCTGAAAATGTGTGTTTTCCTCTACCAAAATAAGAAGGATGTCCTCTCATTTTGCAATAGGAAGAGGCCTGATTGTGTTTTTAAGAGTTCTTCACTGTATAAATCAAGTCAGTAAGACTTTTATATCCAAATGTTATAGTTTTTGCTCGACAGCTTCCCCATAACATCCACTGTGTCTCTGCTCATTATCTCCGGCTCATCTCTGATAGCAGCAAACATGGTGTAAGACTTTGGTTTGTAATAAAGCCAGGAGATGATCTCATCAACTGTCACTCAGAAAAAATAAAAATGTTGCTCAATCAAGCTGTTGCAATAAAATGTAATTTGCAATCGTGCAGATATGCAAGACTCTCAAGTGCTGCTGGACATGCAGAAAGAAAGAGTGTTATATTCAGCCTGACATCTGATAGAGCTTGTGAAATGACTACAGTAGATCTACATAAAGGTCAGCCATGGTGTGTTCCCTTTCTCTTCAGTCTAGTTTGCTTGTTTCAAGGTTTATCCCTGTGTAGCTCTCTGTCAGTGAATGTATTTCCTTATCTACCTGAGCATAACGCCAAGCTGGCATCAGGTCTCAATGTTTTATATATGAATTTTATATAATATTGGCAAGGACCACAAATATGCTATCACACCAGGAGCTGTCTAGGTCATTGGTAACCTGAGGGAAAGGCAAATGCAAGACCCCTCTCCACGTCTATCGGGATCTATTTAAGAATAATTAGACTGATATAAAGACACGCTGTGTACCACGAGGGGCATTAATTGTACAGAATATTTAGACTGATCCTGTTTGTTTAACCAGTATGATTGTGTTTATTTTGGCTGTAAAATTGTCTGTCCCTCGTGCAGTCATTCTGTAGCCAGCCTTAAGCAGACACTTGAGGAACTGCACTTTTTGGCACTTCTGCACTGGCTTCATTTTAGAGGTTGCAGCTTGGTAAGTGCAAAACAGCAGTTTTTTTAAAGATCCAGACTTAACCCTTTAATTTCTTTGCTAGCCCTCTAGTATTCTTCCCTCCCCACCCCCCACCATTCCACATGAGAGACAGGCTAGAACACAGAATTACACTTCCTGTCATGGAGGACAAGTATGAACAAGCAAGCCAGAGATTTTTCTAGATAGGTTACATATGAGATGTGTTGCCTAGGTGAAATGGGCTTTAATTACAAAAAAACAAGTGAAAAAACGTGTTTGAACAAGTTATACTTTCTGGTAACTTCTAACTTTTTTGTGGAATCTAGACAGTGTCAAGGATCTGAAGACGTATCTTGCTTTTTGTTTGCTTATATGCCTTTCAGTGTGTTTTACATGCTGCCACCACGTGACAGAGCACCTCTATGAACAAAAAAAGTATTTTGGTGCATCAAGACCTCTCTCTTTTCCCTCTTTGTGGTACAAGCAGCTGCCTAAACAACTCACCTGCCAGCCCCAGACCTACCAGTTTGATGTCCTACCACTGTTTTGTCTTCATTTTAAGCCCATTGGCTCATGGAAAACCTAACAGCAACATAGCACCAAGCAGTGCTGAACTGGCCAATTACCACAGAGATGACTTGTAGACAATCAGAGCAGACTGTGGCCCCGTGGGGAACGGAGCCCTAAAGGGACAGGAGCTCAAACAAGAGCATCTCAGACAGACTGAGGATACAGCACTATCAGATAGTCAGCATAAAAACTAGAGGGTGTTTTGAAAATCAGTGATTGTGAACATACCCTAGCAGTTCTCAAAAATGAATCTACCGTATGTACCAAATTTAATGCAAAAATATGACCCCCTTAAAAAAAAGAAATTAACTTATTATTATTTTCTATTTATTAACTTTCAACTTTAAGACTACAGTAATATCAATTACAAGCTGGTTTACTGGCAACGTGTCATGTTAAATTTAAGGTCATAATGGCATAAAAATGCTAGAGTTGTGCATCTTTTCTAGTCTTGTCATTTGATTTGATTACCATTATTAAAAGTTTGATAACATGATGCATCACAAGGCAATGCAGTGGGGATTATCCTTGATTTCCATTTAGCTGCACCAGGGTACTTTTTAGATAAAAAATATAAGCGGTCAGAAAAAAATATAATATAATAAATATATATTCCTTTTATTCATTAGAAATGGCTTTGAGATCAACTGCAGCAAAACTCTCTTTTCTTTGTGAACCATGAATAAAAAAACTTCATTGGCCTCATCTTCTACTTGTTTTTTTCTTCCTCAGAAACAAAACTGATGGTGTATTGTAGCAGCAGCCTCTGCAAAATTAAGCAGTTATTGACAGTGTGTGCATCAATGCATATTCATCTACGCCAGCGTCACTATACATCGATTAAAAGATTATTTTTAACACTCCCAAAAAATTACCTAAAATTCTCATTAAAACAAAATGTATTCTTTTCTTTTAGGACTGCATGACGTTTATGTCAGTACACTGGAAATTAAAAATAAATATAAACACAAAACAATTTTTGAATGGACATTAAATCACAATTTCAACTTTAACACTTACGTTTATGTAATCTGTTGACTAAAAAGTGACCCCTCATGGCCACCTGCACTACCTCTTGGGCTCACATCTGGGAGGCTGCATTTCATCATTGTGAAATTGTCCAGTGTATGGAGCAGGGTGAATATGGACACGTTTTGTAAAGTAATTTCAAACATGTTTGCTTAAATTTCATGCATTTTCTTACCTCAGATTTTTTTTGTCACAAAAGCAGATATTTGCTGGGTGCTTAATTTCAAAATGATTCACAATATATGACAGCCTATTTGAAAAAACCATACCATGATGTAAGATACATCAGAAGTTAAATTATTTTGAAGAGTGGATTGCCAGAAATTATTTTAATTAAAATATCATGGGGTCTTGACATTGGTTGTAAAAAGCCTTATCACATACTATTCAGTTATACTACTTCCTGTCCTTTAAGCCAACTCCAAATGATTTTTCCAGATGTCATTCATGCCATGTGAAGTTAAGCCTTTGCTAATGCCTAACAATTTCACCACTTAACTTCAAGATGAACAGAAACTGGATATAATTGGACAAGTCATTAAATTAATTGTGGGACTATTTCATCTATTTCACAGACCCAATTAAGCTGTAGATTTAGCTCTATTCCAAGCTAATTCTTCATTGTGTTAATTTAACCAGGTAGTTTTCACTGAAAGCAATATTTCACCTGACTAATTTCTCTGGCCTCTTTTTCATTTCACATTAGCAGAAGTGCATTGCTGCATAATATTTCACTCGATATGGATGAAATGGAGGTCAATTTTTGCCTCTGTGTGAGCTTCTGAACAATCAATCAAGCTCTCCAAATTAGTGCCCTGCTAATCCAAAGAAATATAGTTTTTCTCCTTAATTAAATGTAATTCATAGATAGACTGACTTTTGCCTTCTCATAGCTTCAGTTTAATTCCTCACATAAGTATCCCTATTTTGGGGAAAAAGAGGTATGTGAATCTTACAAGAGCTTCATGTTTTGATGGTTTATGATTTTATCAATCGATCGATCAGTCCATTTGAATCCAAATAAGTGTTGTCTTTAGATCCTTTTGAACTGTTTATGATCTAGGTCAAAGAAACCCAACTTAAATGCACCTGTAGAAAAGTTCTCTACAACATTCAGCAAACTAACTGTGGCAGAAACCTTAAGAAACCTTATGTAAGCCCAGCCATCGTATGAGACTGTGTTGGGGTTGCTGAAAGACAGCTAGAACATGACAAACAAACCACAACAACAACAGAAACAGATCTGATTGTTTAATGGCTGCAAAGCTAGTGATAATGGCAAAAGTACGTATGGTATTGCAGTGCATCACACAGACTGATATTTCCCTCGGGGTAGAGGTGCTGCATGGGGTTGTCCTGCCTGACTTTATTCCACAAGTTAATTTTTTTTTTTTTTTACAAGTTTCTGCTCTTTTGACAGTTTTCTTCTAAACAGGAGTGGGTACCCAAAGCCACTGCTGAGGCAGTACCAGTACCAGCTTAAGCCAAATCTACCAAGCAGCATCATAAAGAGACCTAAAGATACCAAGCCTTCTTTTCTCAGTGAACTGTTCAGGACTGCCCTCTGACTTAAAAACTTGACATAACATGCAACATTTGGAACCATTTGGGCACTGGCATTGCTTTCAATATATTGAATTTGCTCTGGTTTCAGAAAAAACAAAGCTCTCCAGGTAGCAGTTTACGCAACATTAAGATAAGGGCTTATCCCTAAAATCTGATTTTGGAATATGATGTTGCCCAAACACAAAATTGGATGCTTTAAAAACCAGACAGTCAACAAGTTACTTGAGTCCTCACTTATCTCAGCAGATAGACTGTTGTTCATATCAGTGGATATATTTCACATCCATGTTGGCGACATCCCATTGACAGTGTTTTTGCAGGGCAGAACCTTTCAAAAAATGGAATTTGATTGAAAATATGGTTTGTCTGTCACAGTAATTAGGGGCCAATCAGAATTTACCTCTCACTTCTTGCACAACTAAACCAGGCTCTTAGACAGTGGCACTTTATTCTCACAGGACACTGATAAGTCAGGTCATTTTTTTGACTTGGAACAAATATACCAGCTCAAAACTTTGCAAGATGGACCTGTCTGATGAAACACAAGGAATCTGTCAAGTCATTTGCAAGTTTACTCAAATCCATGTAAAATGACTTAATGCAACTGTAGATTATTTTTTCTCTCAGTAGTAATGAATATTTTAAAAAGAAGATAATGATTGTATATCCATGTATCTCACAGTTTGAATTGTTTAGATTGTAAATACATTTTAATAACACATTTCAAAATGATTCAGTTTTCGTTATTTCAGGCTACAGTTGTACTGAAGAACACTAAAGCTTTTGTTTCCAATGGTTTTCTATTGTATTGGTGCAGATTAAAATTGGAGTGTGTACAAGACTTCCTGCCATTTAAGGTGATTCATAAGTAAACCAAGAAAAATCTATATTTGATGCAGAGTGTTCTGTTTTGGTTGATGTAGTATCAGTACAAGTGTCAATCAATCAATCAATCAATTAATCTTTATTTGTATAGCGCCAATTCATAACAAGTGTTATCTCAAGACACTTTACAATAGAGCACAAAGCTCTTCATATTATGGATACACATATATGCATAGATACATATATACATATAAAAATACACATATTCATATATATACAAATATATACATCCAACACCCAACATGAATCCATATAGCCAATCATGAATCCCTCCATCATGGCGGCAAGAAAAAACCTTCTGTTAAGCAGCAGGAAATCTTTAATGTAGACCCCAGTCTCATGATGAACAGCATATCCACATGATGCTGTGTTGGGTGTGTGGGCAAAGGGAGGGAGGTAATTGGAGACAAGTGGATTAAAGTAAGAACTAAAGTTAGTGACAGATCAATGGACCAATCATAGACCTGTCGCCGTCAAGTGTCGGTATTGATTCTTTTATGACTGTTGAATTGAAGTTTAAAATGCTTGTATTTTGTCAGCCTCGCCCACACATCTATACTGAATATAAGTAAACCTTTAGACCTATTCTCATTCTTCATTACTAAGCTGATCCTTAAGTTGAGACAGCCCCTGATGTTTATAGTATATCTCAAAATGCAAAGATTCCAGTGTGGGAAGTAAAAAAAATCAAAATGTGCTATCCAGTTTTTCTCCATCAACTTTGACACAGTATAGAGACTTAGATGGTTTGCTTGGCTGCACTTAGTTATATTTCTAAGTGCAGTTTCATCCTCATTGCATCATAGTGTTGACAAATGAATTTAGCATGCTTGAGTTGCCCTCCTGACTACATTTTTTAAAATTCTCTGACAGTACATTTCAAAATTCATGAGACATTTTTCCTCGCCAAGATAAAGCGTATCAGCCACTTAAACAAAGAGTATCAGAAAGGGCGATGTGTTTCATCATGCATACGGAGCGATGTGAGGTGAATCTGTGTTCCTAACACTTTATATTCTGTGTCAGAGATTGAACCCAGCAGTCACAATGGCAGACAGCGGGAAGACTAATGAGACTGGAGCTACAGCAGCAGAAACAGCTAATGGAGAGCAGCAGGTAAGGAGCAATGCAAACCAAAGTGACACCTATTACAAAACCCAAAGAGTATTATGGACTCATTTAATGCTCAGAATTCCCCCATGCTGATATAAGGAATCTATAATTATCTCCAGCAGAATACTCTCTAGACTATAATGAGCTTTTCTTTTCTGTTCTTCTCAAAGACAGGGTTGTTTTTACATTTTGTGCCTTTTAATGGTTGTTTTCTCTTGTCTTTGTAGCCCCAGAATGTTGTTTCCAGAGTGACTAATCTACCTCTGGTAAGTTCAGCCTGCGAGGCAGTTTCTAGTGCCTACAGCAGCACCAAAGACAGTGTGCCCTTGCTGAAGGGAGTGATGGATGCAGCAGAGAGTGGAGTCCGAACCCTGGGAGCAGCGGCCACCACTGGGTCCAAGCCCCTGCTGGACATTATAGAACCACAGCGTATGTTCCTCACTCTGATGTAACACATGTGCAATAACATCTCAGACATTTACAACACAGAGATAGGCTGTGTAAGAACACTGCAAGCTTGTTACACTTTAAAGGTTTGAAACTGATGTCCATTTGTTACCTCTGGCAAGAAATATGATTGAAAAAATTTAATTCTTTAAGATCGAGGATAAGAGGGGTGAGAGCATGACAGGTAAAGATGCAGATGATGGCTGAGGCCAGTCTCCCAGTCAGAGAGAACCTGTGTGCGAAAAGCTGGGTAAACGAGAGCAGGGGAGTAACAGGGAAAGAGGGCGTCAGAGGGCCTTAAATCAGAAGCCTCTAACCTTTTTTCACCACAGTCATGTTGTATGCAAGACATTATTTTTAAGGAGGGATCGTGTTTGTAAGGTATTTGTTTGGCCCATGGCCAGCTTCAGTGGAAGGTGAATATCAATGCATTTCTGTGCAGTTACAGTAAACATGACAGTATGGTACTGGAAAGCTAAGGCAATGTCCACTCCTTTAGAGAGGCCTGGTCAGGCAGAGTGCACATCAAAACAGCCTGTTCTGTACATGGATGAAGCAGGGGTGTTAAGAAGCATGCCAAAGGAAAATATCTAAGACTAAAATATGTAAGGTTTTTAGGCAAGAAACTTGTTGATGGGACATCTGGGACAAGTGTAAACTTTTGAAATGGAGTCAATATGTGACCATTAAATTAAACACAATTTATGTATAAATTCTTTAAATAATGGGTAAAGTATACCATAAAATCTGTTTGTTTTTTGTAGTGTCTTGACACCCTCAACCACTGATCCATTCAAGTTCGTTTAAGTAATGTTCAGCTAGGAAAATGAAGGGCAGCTCAAAGCATAAAAGCAAAAAGTAGAAAGCATTAAAAAGACTCAAGTAGGTAAATGAAAGGTAAAACATTATGTCCTGCTCTGATTTGCCACCATTAGGAGATAGAATTTGGTGCGGATTTAAGGCCACCAATGTGGAAGGAAGCTAAAGGTGCATTCACACCAAACACAACGTAGCAACCGAGATCACGTCGCCCACCCAAGTTGTATCGCCTGTCTATAAATCGCTCATTTTGTTACCGTCGTTCAGTGACATCACGCCTGTTTGAGTTTAACCGCAGTCATATCATATCATATCATATCATATCATATCATATCATAATGCATAGGTTTAGCTGACATTATTCCAACTCTATCCTTTTCACTGATCTACCAACCTTAAAACACAGCAGCTGATGGCACTGCAGCAGCATCATCTGTCAGCTGCACCTCGAGTAGGGAGTTCTCTGCGGTCCTGTCTAGGCAGAACTAGTGTACTCACTAACTAATGTTCCCACACGGACATGGATTGTCACTCTAATGTGAGCTGGAACAAAAACAGTTCTGTCACGGGTGTCGTCACACACGCAATGTTGCCTGAAAAGTTCAATTTTTCAACTTTGGCGACCAAGTGACACGACCTGGTAGTTCGATCAAGTTGCCCAGATCGCGTCTGTTGCATTGCATGAGGGCTGGTCGCGCCTGATCGCAAGTGTACATTGACTTTGCATGGAAAGTGATCGCCCAGGTCGCCCAAGTCGTGTTCGATGTGAAAGCAGCTTAAGGAGAACGAGATCTCAGACTCAGGCTCGTTTCAGATAATATATCTCATGATTGTTGAAGGTATGACTGTCTTCAGTAATTTGTTATTGAGATTAACAAGCTATCTAAATAATAAAAAACTTGTACTTAATATTATTACCTGATAAGTAACAATAAAAAGATAATTTCATGATAGTTTTATAACAGAAATAAGGCCTGGCTTGCTTAAAGCCAGTAAAATTATCTGCCTATGTGGTAAGCAGTTCTGGCTTGTTAAGGTTCTTGAAAAAGATGAACAAACAAATATAAGGACATATTGCTTAAAATTTTACACACATTCATTACAATTTGATTTTCTCCATTAAGATATTTAAAAAAAGAAACACACTTTTTGAGCATTGTTTCTTTTTTTTTAAATGAATTTCTAGAACAGAAAACTGTTCATCCTTGCTCATAAATTGATTTTAAGTTTCTGTTTCAGTTGCTACAGTAAATGAATATGCCTTGAAAGGACTTGAAAAGATGGAGGAGAAGCTGCCTATCCTACATCAACCAGCAGATAAGGTCAGAGAGAAAAACATGCTTTTCCAATTCAGGCAGAAAATGATTGTCACGTTTGATAAACTCTTTTTTGTGTTTTTGTATGATTGAATGTAATTTTGTCAGCCATTTAACAAGGTCTCCTCAGTGTAACATGCATAGTAACTTGTACACCTGATTCAACAAGAGATAAATGACTTCTTATCATTCAGAGTCCAAGGAAATACCTTCATTTTTGTGGTTTGTCTGATCTGCGGTCAGAACTTTAAAGATAGTTGACAAACTATTGAATAAAATAAGATCTGCGAATCTTACTATTCTAAATAAATAATAATAATATTAATACATTTTATTTTTAAAGCGCCTTTCATGACACCCAAGGACGCTGTACAAATATAAAATTGAGATGTTTTCATTAGTATGTAATGACACATGCATGAAAAGCAATATGGAAACAGAAACTTTGGCTATAAGATATGAAAAACAGAGCATGCAAGTTGAACACAAACACATGCACTCAGATGTCCTGACTATTGAACCTCTTATCTTTTAGACTGTATGTGGCTCTTATCGTTGACCTTGTAAACCACATTTAACGTTAATTGTGTGCCTTATTGATCAATAAAATATAAGCTGTATGGAAAGTTTATAAGCCTCCTCATAACCCTGCAGTCATGACGTATTTTCTGGTGTTTCATCCTCAGGTGGTGTCAGACACAGTAGGTATGGTGTACCAGTCGGTGGCAGGGGCCAAAGATGCCGTGGTGGGGGCTGTGATGGGTGGTGTCGGGATGACCCGGGCAGCAGTGAGCGGAGGCATCAAGACCGCCATGGGCACCAGTTTGGGCCAGATGGTCAGCAGTGGGATGGGCCTGGCTCTGAGCCGTTCTGAGGATTGGGTTGACCAGAACCTGCCGCTCACTGAGAGGGAGCTGGGTCAGTAGCTAGCTGAAATTAACATTCCATAATGTTTAGGTTAACAAACCATATGTCTGCTCTGGAGTAAAGACAGGTGTGCTTTGACAGTTGGGTCAAATGAGGCTGAAATAATGAGGCATTTATAATTAGTTTTGGATGTTGAGTGGCCTGTTTGTCAAGCTTTTTTTTTTGTCAATAAGGATTATACTCAAGTTAAATGAGAAGCTTTACCTCAACAAATCATGTAAGTTGCCTACATGAGACAAAACTGTAGGGCTTATAAACCCTTAAGTTACGTGTTTGACAATAAGAAGATGATTTATGAAAACCATTTAAAGTTTTTTTCTTTCGCCCAACTTTTTATAAGCATGTTGTATTTTAAAACTTTGGCTCCCCAAATTATCCTGTAAATCTTATTTTCTAATTTTCTGATTTGCTTTTTTAAGATCTGCTGTACTGACCTCAACAGATTTTTGGTGCAGTTTTTTACTCACAAGAACATTTTTGCAAGTAAAACAAAAAAAAAAAAAGAGTACATCATCAACCTACTCTTTTGAAAAATATCTTGAGATAACGTTTGTTATGATTTGGAACTACACAAATAATGATTGATCAATTGATGTACATTTACAAGAAAAAAAAACAAACAGGAAAATTAATACTTTGCTATTAACGTGAAAGTCGTGCTGTGACTGATGTCAGAATTTTACTGGTTTCATTGTTGCTAACAGGACAGCCAACATGCATAACCGGTGCCTCTTAGCTGCCTGTGTCTGTGGTTGCAGCACAGATGTCTCTTTTCATTTTTTTCATTGTAGTATCAGAACTATCTCATCAGAATTGTATCAGTTTGAAAATTAAATGAACATACGCAAAGAATATTGAGAAAGATAACATTGTCTCAAATGAACAATAACACCTGACAGACTTTGGTATGTGGAATTACTTTAAAAATGAAACATTCATTGCAGAGGTATGTAAAGATTTTTACATTTCAGGGACATAGTTGCATGTAACTGCCAGCAAGTAGTATCGTAGTATATGTCTTCATGTGAACACACTGTATGGGTGGTGGGAGTTGTGCATCTTTAGAGGCATGGCTGATTCTTCTGCAAGCTTGTGTTGTAACTGTTTAATAAGAGGCTTGGGCCTGCCTTAACTCCACCTTCTTGTTTTTTATAAAGTTGACTGGAAGTTTATTTGGGACAGCATTTTCAACATGACAGCCACCGCAGACCTGAAAAACCCCTTGAGCAACTAATCAGCTGACACCAGTCTGTCTTCATCTGCAGTCTATGGGTACATGGCAGTGTCCCCTTTTTTCAGTTTAATGTTAATATGCTGCAGTTTTGCTATCAAGTAGACCTTGATGAAGTTTAAGCACATCATTTTATCTTCCATTACTCCATGCTGAATTTCATACATTTTAAATTCCAGCTGGAGTTACTGCCTTTTGCTGAAGCAGAATTTATCTGGTAATTAATATGCATGAAAGATGGCATTTGCAGTATTTGACATTTAATACTAGAGTCAGTGACCTACACTGTGTCCTTGTGTCTAAAATCTGTAGATCAACTCTGATGGGACGGTCAGAATAAATCATCATTATGAAGGCAGGAGAAGGGGATTGTGAAAGATTGGGACCATTTTGAATAAAAGTATTTAATTCTGCTACATGGAGA
Source organism: Cetoscarus ocellatus (assembly GCA_037902135.1). Classification (NCBI taxonomy): domain Eukaryota; kingdom Metazoa; phylum Chordata; class Actinopteri; order Labriformes; family Labridae; genus Cetoscarus; species Cetoscarus ocellatus. Next base: position 261,620 of record JBAMNC010000607.1, read on the forward strand.
TGCTTAATCTAAGCAGATGAATGGCCTCTGATAGAGGCTCTCATAGAGAGAGGCAGCACATTCCTGTGAATCTCCCCTCAGTGGACTTGGCTCATAAAACACCTTCATTCTCCAGAACCCACAGATATGACACCTGCTGCAGTGATGTCATGCAATTGTGACAACCTGCCATACCACATACAGCTCTATTATCCAACAGGCCTGCTAACTCTTTGATTATGGATATGGAAGAGTTGCGAGTGTTTTCACAGGCAGAAACAAAGCACTTATAACTCAATAGTACTGGGTGGTTCCTGTGGTAAAGGCCCCAAAGACTCACCAAAGTGGCTTTTAACTCAGGCTGAGGGAGAAAAAGTCACTGAGCATGTTACTTAGCTTTCACATTATGATCACAGGAGGAGTCAGGATAATTCAGGGTATTTTTTCTGCAGCACAGATGTGGTTTAACACTTCAAAGAAATGCAACTTTAAACAGATGCCTCAGTTGGCACAGTGGGAATCAACCAATTATTCCTCTGTCTATCACTAACAAACACTTCTATGGCCACATGCCCCAAAGAATGAGTATTCACTAAATTTCATCAGTGTATGTCTTCTCATGAATAAAAGCTAAGGCATTTGCCACATTGTAGGTAAGGAACAAATGAACTAAATGAGTGTTGTAATTGCAATACATATGTGCTACTTAGCACCTCAGGCATAGTAAAGGTACAGTAGGTGGATGCTACTTATCTTAGCATCTACCTGCTTTTACAGTGATGGAAAATAAGGATGCCACTGCTCCTCTACCACTAGCTAATCGCAGAATGTTTTTCTTTTTTAGAAACTGTGAAAAGAAGGCTGATTTTCTATGAGTTACGCAATAATGGTATTATTTTTCTTAATGTCTGAAATGAAATCACAATTAATTTGAAAATATCATTAGTTAATCATGGCTTTGAGAACAATGGTATCATCTTTGGCAATGCTGCATGTGTCAGTTAACTTTGTGAAAAAATACAGTAATCAATATAACTGTTTTGAAACTCAACACTCATAAACCATTAAGATTACACTTAACATTTTTCTGCAGTGCACCATGTTGGCAGCAGTGTAGCTCAGTTTATCAGGGCTTGGACTAAGGACCATAATGTGGCTGGTTCAAGTCCTCGAAACATACTCCACAATTTGTTTGGTAGCTGTGAAGATGCAAGCTGACTTCTTGGGGCACTGCTGCAGGTTATGGCAGGTGGTAAAGCAGCTGAAAGAGGTTGGGGCCACTTGCCTCTGGCACCTTGTGCTTAGGGTGTGCTTACGTAAACACCTATGAAAAAAGTAGGGTTGACGTTGCTGGTGGTGCAGACGAGTTGTCGGGAATAATGAATGGCGAATCGCTGACCAGGAATGTGCTCCCAAACCCTGGCCTGACCATGTTGGGATCAGACTGTATCCATGGTTTGATTTTGATGTCACCTGTGAATCAAAACATTATCAGCCCATGCAGCTCTGAGAAATCATCTGAACTGTTAAATAAGCTATTTTAAACAACATTTTCTAACAGTTAGGGATATTTATTTTCTTATGTTTTCAATAATACTTAATAGGAATAATTTCAAACTTCTGTATGATTTTCATTAAATCAAGTTATGTTCCTTGAGGCTTGAAAAACTCCTGACAGCTCAGTGGACATGTTAAAAGCAATTTGTCTCTTGTAAAATCAACCATTTCACCTTTTGTTATTCCCCTTTGCTATTTTCAGCTTTTTTCTGTTGCAAGTTGTTTTTTTACCATTTCCTTAGATAAACCTGTCAGATGTTCCTTAACTTCTTTCAAAATACTGTATATAATTTTTAAATTAGAAGTAAAAAAACTTCTAAGCTTAAGTTTTTTTTTTTAATCTCTAAGATTTGGTGTTAATCTTAACTGTTATTTACTCTGAAAGATTGACCTAAACTAAAACTTCCTAAGATGTGCAAGTACTGTCACACTAACGGGAGATCAATAGACATTCATAAGGGTTTTTGCAAACACATCATGATCAATAAGTGTGTTAAATACTGCTTTTACACAGAATAAGCTTTGATGTAGCCATCTCCTACCTCTAGGTCTTGCATCACATTGTCAGTATAGACTTTTAAAAAATTGTCTTAAAATGCCAAATAATAAAGTGATTCAGACCAGATTGGAACTATAAAATTTCCAGCAATATGTTTTTTTTCTAAAAACTTAGCCATTTGAGAGCCCATGTAAAATCCAAAGACTGAAGATCCATAAGCCATCATCTGACATGCTATGTTTTATTAACTCCTTTTTATAGTTGGCTGTTTCAGGTTAGTTTTCAAGATTTAGCTTCAACTTGTATCCCATGAGTTGTAAAAGCACAAGACTTGTTTTCTGGATCACCAGATCATTCTACGTTGTCCTCCCTGGGATAGTTACTTGCAGACAGGTAAAAACAAATTAAACACAGTTGCACCAACTCAGTTACAGAAACAATCACATCCAAGTACATGAACAAAGGAAAACATGAGTGGGCAAACAAGAAATAGAACCACCAACAAAAACCATTAACAGTAGCACAGTAAATGTAGTCATTCATGCTGGATCATTTCTACAGTTTAGTTGAATAATGGCTTGGAAGATAAACTATTTTTTTTTTATCATGTTTGGCCTTTGGTCGTCTGAATTGCCTGCCTGAAGGTAGGAGTTCATATTCAGCATGTTGAGGATGGTCAGGGCACTGTTTGATGTCCTGAGCCTGAGACGTATCCATGTCATAGAAGATTTAAGAGGAATCAGGTGGTTTATTACCAGTGATTTTATTAGCAAACTTCACAATGTGTTCAAGCCTTGTTTTGGCAGATAAGAAATTATCTGCTAAAACAAGGCTTCTAAACCCAGCTTCTAAAATCAAAGGTGAGCACAGATTTAACTGTGGAAATACTAAAAAATGTAATTAATTTACTGCACACTCCAAAATGGTCGAGTTTCCAAAGGAGCACCTCAGGAGCTACTGTTGAAGAAACTGTACCCCCCCCCCCCCCCCCCCCCCCCCGCTAATAGGATCATTATTCTTTTATCTCAATAAAACAAGCCTTGTTATGTAACTTTTTTTTATCCCAGATAACATGCAAATAAGTCTACATTCCAAGAAACCAACTGGAATGTACCTGTTATAACAGGGGGCAGGGAATAGTGTAAATTTATGGATGCGTGTTAAAATAAAAATATATGTCAGGAATTGCTGAGAAATTGTGTACTAGAGCTGGCTAGTTTACTTTGTCACAGTGTACTGCCACTGTCACAACTTTCTTTTGCTCGCACCAAAATATTTTCGCCATTTGTAGTTTTTGAACATTTTCACCATATGGAACACAAAATTACTGACTTAAACATTATTGTGTTTCAGCTGCTCTGGCTGAACCTACCACCAGTGAGGTGACTGCACCGACAGCAAGTAACAGCTACTTTGTCCGCCTTGGGAATCTCTCAGCCAAAGTCCAGGAGCGTGCGCTCCAGCAGTCCCTGGTCCGTGCAAGGCATGCCAGAGATGCCACCTTTTCTGCAGTGGCTCAGATTACCAGCACTCTGGACCTGCTGGAGGGTGCTCGCTCCAGTCTTGGTACCGCCAGCAATCAGATCGGAGGAGCCTCAGAGCAGCTGCTGCAGCGATGGAGGGAGTGGAAACAGAAGGAGGTTGGAGCGGGACAGACTGAGACAGAGCCGGATGGGACCAAGGATGAGGCCGAGGTCAGAGCATTTGAAGATGATTTAATGGTTTTAAACTACATTATCTTTGCATTTCACAGTTCACACTCTGACTGTAAAAGCAGAGTGTGAACTCCAAAGTGAATTTAAATACTACTTTGACAAATCAAAGAAACATCAGAGCATGAAAATGATACCAACAGGGCAGGGGCCTGATCATTAGATTTGACTTTCAGACTGACTTTACTCTGCAATGTCGTCATTGTTTCATATGGAGAAGGAATTAAATTGTGTCTTTAGAAACATGATGGAGTAAGAGAGCCTTCTTAACCTAAAAATAAAAAGGAAGTCAGAGTTTCTTGGATTTGCCTGTTTTGGTACCCTTATGTTGTATGAAACCAAACAAAAAGAAAAATCAAAATTACACAGAAGTCTGAAATTATCTTGTAGATGAGGACAAGTATTTTATACAAAGTAGCAATGCTTTCTCAGGTAGCATTTGAGTAATTTACATGCTCTCACAACATTTAAATGCAGTCAGATGAACTATTATCAACCCACAGAGTGCCAGTTGCAACTTTGGTGATAAAAGCAGGCTTGATTTATTTTGTATCCAGGGAAATGAATGTTGCAAATAGCTATAGGTTAAGCTAATACATATCATTTAATTTTATTTTTTTCTCACAATTCATATAATTATCACCCTTTCAAGAGACTGGTTGCCCACAAGGTATTTTTACCTCCGCCAAGGAGGTTATGTTTTTTCCGGCGTTTATCTGTCTGTCTGTCTGTTTGTCTGTTTGTTTGTTTGTGTTCAAAATAACTTGAAAAGTTCTGAACTGATTTGGATGAAATTTTCGGGAATTGTCGGAAATGGGATATGGAAGAACTGATTAAATTTTGGGGGTGATCCGGATCACTGTCTGGATCCAGGAATTTTTTAAAGGATTCTTTAACATTGCCAGATAGGACCATTTTCGCCAAAGTGGACCGAAGCTGCTTGGCGGAGGTCTGCGCTCTCTGAGTGCTTTTCTAGTTCCTCATGTAATGAGACCTGAAAGGCTTGGAGTTAAAAATACTTTAGTTTGTTTAACATGTTCCCTTGAGGTGATTAAGCACCCTTATGAACAAGACAAATAGTCTGTGGCATTATTTATTTCAGTGTAGTTATTTATTTATTCAAGAGGGGACAAGATCATTTACATCACCATACAGCAAAAGTAAACAAGCCAGATTATAGCCATTGGCTAATTTCTGTCTGTAGTCCCTGTATAGATGTTCCCTGAGGAGGAAAAGCTAAAAGCTAAAACAACAGTGGAAAGACACATTTCTTAAGATAACATCCAAAGGAACAGCAATAGTAACATAACTTAAACAAAACATAACCTAACTGAAATATAGCATACATATTATTGCACATTCTCTATGTCTATTGCAAAATTCTCTCTGCATTTGCTAAGTATATATTGCACATTCTTTTAAGCATATTGCAACAAATAGACACACCATCATTAAGAACCCTCTCCCTCTTTGCGGTGCAGGCGGCTTCCTAAAACGTCTTGTGTCCCTGGCCCCTGAAAAGACGTACTAGTGTGATGTCCTACCATTGTGTTGTCATATGTTTAAGCCTATTTGCTTGCAGAAGGTAGTTGTTATAATGAATGCAGAGCTGTTCACGACATGGCACAGAGCATTGCTGAACTTCCTAGTTACCACAGAGCGTACCCTGAAACCAGAGTGGATTGGGCCCATTTGGGGAAAAACATACAAGCATCATTCATTCATCTGTATTTCTCCCTCCACTTTATCTACACAGCAGTTGGAATGGCGGGCCCTCTCCATGGTGCGTGGCCTGAGTGACCAGCTGATGTCGGCATGCTCTAATGTGGTGTCAAGTGCTCAGGGTCTGCCAGGTGCTGTCCAGGACCAGCTGACCAGCGCAAGGCAATCAGCTGAAGAACTGCGCTCCTCTCTGGGGAACGCCAGCGCCATCACACCCATTCTTCTGGAGCGAAGCAGACACCACCTAACCCAAGTAGTCATTGCTGTCGTTTTTGCAGTGGTGTTTTTAATTTTATTTTTTCGCTACATCAGCATTGCTTAATATAGTCCGATACTTGCAGTTTTTGTTTTCTTCTTGCACTAAACACAGTTTGTGCCTCCATTATGTTTTTATTGGTGCTTAAATGAGACCCACCGAGCCTTAATAAAGAGGAATTAAAGAGGATACTCCTGTATACACTGCATAAACAAACACCTAATCCCAGGGGTGTCTGCTCATACATATGAAATAATGAAACTAGGGCAGTCTGGTTTATCCTGCTATCAGTGATGAACCTCTGATACTTAAAAAATCCTGCATCTTTTATATCATTGTTTTGTTTGTAAAACTAATACTTAGATTTTCTTGTTCTCAGGTTCAGCAGTCTCTGGATGGTGTCATGGAGTATCTTCTTAACAACACACCTCTCAACTGGCTGGTGGGACCTTTTGCCCCTCAGATCACTGAGAGGACAATGGCAGATGTGGCAATGGAGCAGAGTGGACCACTCAACAGCAGCTGAAGACTTTCATTGTGCTTTTCAACGAGTTAATCACAGAACAGAAGACCAGTGTTTATTGTGGATGGATTATTTTAAAACAGTGCTTTCACTTTCTCTTTACATTCATGCAGTCATGTTTTCTATCTGGAGCACTACATTTTTGACCACCTAAGGTGCAGTTCTACCAAGTGATGTGGTTTGGTTTGTTACCGTTTATCATAGTAAACCCTGATCATACTTGCATTCCCATGGCCAGCAGCACATACTATAAGTGGTAGACCATCCTCTCCTTGGGGTTGCATATGTAAGCTTTGTATCCCTACAGAGGGATGCTGAAATTGTTGGATGGAAGGGATCAGTTGTTTTGGTACCTTTCCTTACTATTTTCATAGAAAATGCAAGTCACTGTGAACTGTTTCAAACTGAACCAGACCGCTGAGTAAAAAACACCATTAGCTGGGAACATTTCATTAATTGAAAGAAATTAAGACTTAAGATTTTCACTTTTGACCATTTCTAGACTAATATGCACTTTGTCTTTAACTCTAACATTGTAAAGTGTTTTAACTCTATTGCAAAGATACTTTTTTATGTGCTCACATTGATGTTCAAACATTTCTCAAAGTGCCTTAAAGCATTTCACATAGTTCCAAGAAGTACAGCCCATATTTTACTCATCGATGAAAAACCAGTTCAGGAATTTACAAAAGTAATTATTCTTGATAAGAAGCAGTTAAAATACTGCATTCATATTTGTATTTGCCATTTAAACCTTAGTATGATGTGCTTTGGACTTTGAGGGTTTTGTAGAAGCAGCTGTTGGTTTGCTGATGAGCTGATATGTCAATAAACTGTTGACACAGCACAGTTTTGGTGTAATTTTTGACTTTATGCTTCAGTGTTGATGTAAGTGACTTTAGAAAAATTGTACACTAGGCGTAATAATGTCATGAATGTAGCTGGACTTGAAATTTAAAAAATAAATACAGATTTGGGACATGTAAGACATGTCAATATGCAAGAGGGGAAAGAGGTATTTGTATCTTTCCTTTGAGCATGTCATATCATCCCATAGAAACTCTTGATGATAGAGAAGATGTTTTTTTAAAGAATCAAAGGAAGTTTGGGGTCCAAATTCTCATTCTGTATTTGCAAATATGAAAATGACCAAACAATATTATTTAACTAACTTACATCAAGTTTGGCTTTGTATTCCTCATGCCCGACATTTATGATAACAGTTTTACTTTTCCAACAATATTATATTAAAGCAATATCACATGAGAGGGAGTGATAAATCCCACTGATGCGGATGATCATCAGTGTTGCTGGGATTCATTTGTGGGCATGAAACCACAGGTTGATAATAACAGCAGTGATGTCCAAAAATCTCCCAACCGGATTCAAGTTTGAATTGATTCAAAATACCTGTGAATTGATCAGTTTTTGTTTCCTATTTGTAAATGTACTTCCTTTAATATAAAGTACATTTTAACTTGCAGAAAATGAGCTGCTGTTGTTTTCTTACATGCAGCCTCTGTCATCTCTCGCTTTGCTGAGCTGGAAGTGAGTCACTCCTGTGCTTTAGCACTGTTTAAACACTGTCTTTGCTGCCAACATTAAAGTGAACATTACAAAGACACAGACGGCAATATCTTGAACACATTTTAATGTGCTATTAGATTTCAACTTGCATTATGCAGCTTCTTAGCACACATCAGACAGATCCTGAAATACACATATTTTTATAACTAATATAAAAGCGATATTGATTTCTAAATTGATTTGAATTGAAAATTGGTTTAAATAAAAATTGTGACCCCTGGAATTGTAGTCAGTTTGAATTGTGGCTTAAAGGAAGATTTACACCACAGCTCTTTATGCACTTAATTAAAAGTAAAAAGTTCTTAGTTTAATATATGCTCAAAGTAGTGAATGTTTTATTTCTAATATAATACACCTTTCTGCGTTGTGGGAAAAGGACAGGAGAGGGAGAGTGATGAATCATTTAGTCATTTGCTTCAGTAGAAAGACAAAAGCAGTGTTTTTTAAAACTGTTTTTGCTCACGTGCAAACCATTTTTGTGTATTTGCAAAATAGCCTCTCTAATACATGTTAACGTCCTGTACCTTATCAGTCTGTAAATGGCACTTTTATTTACCAATTCATGACAAAATTTGAGGAACAGCTGTAATACTCTTAAAATAAAGATTTGAAGTCTTAATTTTAAAACCATACAAGACCACTTGACAGGTCAAAGATTTTGAGAGTAAGTGAGTAGATAATGGGGAGGACCCAAAAGTAAAATTCCCCCCCCTTTTTGATTTTGTGACTGTAAAAGACAGAGTTCCAATGAAGGTTTTATGATATTTTAAAGTCACATGAATTGCACTTATGAGTAGTAATTGTACCTAAAGTATTGACAGAAGTAAACTGAAAACTCATTCATAAATTGTAACATAGCTGAGGTAATAATTCATGGTGGTAACACATTTTGAAGGCATTTGTCCATGTGCTTTGCTAAACCATTTTGAAATCACTTGGATCATAGTATAGTACAAAATAACATTTTACCTGAGTAATATAACACAACATAATCACAGGGTTGCAATTTGCCCCAATATACTGTATATGAAATTATAAAGCATTCTATAGATATCGCTGAAAATGTGTTTTGTAAACTCATAGTCTATAGTTTTGTACAAGTACATGGAATTTGACTTAGTAAATTGTGAATCATGCCAAATAAAGGAATGTTGGTTAAATAATTTCCCCTGATATATTTAACCACTGGAGCCTATTTTTAAATGCATTCTGTTCACTTAATGTTGATGGTGACCTGTGGATTCTAACGTGAAATACTGTGAACATTCAATATCTTAACAGCTAGATATTAAACCAGTATAATTTCAATATTGTTGTTGTCATTAGTGTATGTCAATCCAGATGTCAATCCCGGAATTCTTAAATGTTTTTTTTTACAGTGCACTATAACGAAGGAAAAACCTGGGTCCATATCACCAATTCTATTCACTTCTTCCTTGGGCCATTATCAACATGAAAATGTCATCAAAATCCTTTGAGAAATGATTGATTTTTTTTAGTAAAATGTGGAAAAATACATTTATGACAATAACTCGCTCGACAATGTTGGAGATGCATTGGTAGAGGTTTGTGCTCTCTGAGCACCTCTAGTCTCTTATTTTTTCTCCTCTCAGTAATAACTTTGCACTGCAGATGGATCTGCCTGATTCAGTGTCTGTAATCACGCAAATCCATCTTGAAATCCTCCAATCTCCAATGATAGTGAGCAGCTCAAATGTCATTATGAATGAGATTGACAGATGGATTGTCAAATCACCTGCCACATGTGCTTCTGAAAGGTTCTGCCCTCCCCTAACACTTTTTATGGACTCCTTCCCAGATGGACAAGTGAAATATATTGAATGGACCGTCTGGTGTATCAGGTTATATCAGCAATTGATGCTATGTAAAATGAAGCAATGCACAATGCTTCCTGCTGAAATTTCTTGAGTAAAGGTAGAAGAGCTGTTTTTAAAAACTACTGAACAAATGTATAGGACACAAACAGGTTCCAATTGGCCCACAGTCAGCTAAAGTAATCAGGTACTTTCCACCTTGACTATGTTACATTAGAATCTATCTCATCATTAAAATAACCATTTACTGTCTATGTAATGAATATGGATACGCGTGGATTTATCCATCTGTTTGGTTTTTTATATCGTTGCTGTGATGATATTCTGCTGGGGTGTTGGACTTTGCTATGTTGGCCTGTTTGACTGAAGGCAGGATCGATGCTGAGGATGACGTCATGCCGTTGTTTCGAATGTCGGGAGCTAGCGCTGGGTAGGAGGCCGCGCGCTCTGTTGGGGACAAAACTTGTACAAATCTGAAGCCCAAGGTCGTCGACAGCCCCCGGTACCTTGAATTTCAGGTAATATATCCATCTTGGATCGATACGAGCGAGTACCGCAGCCTGAAACCGCTTTTAAAGCAGATAATACACTGTCGGGGAGCGCTGGATTTTTGGGCTCTGTCTGATTATGCTAGCGGTGCAGCTAACGCTACCCTGCTAACACTAACGTTTATTCGATTTTAAACACATCGTTTGTTTACTGTTTGTGGTCAAGGGCGCTTTTATAACTTGCTTTCTGAATTTTCACCAGAACAACAGGCTTTTGAGCGAGTTCTGTCCTTGTTTTTGCGTTGGTATTTGGTGTCAGACAGACAAAACATCCAGTGAGGCTTTTTGCTAATGTTACAGTGTTTGCTTTGAGCTAAGTAAGCACAGGACGACAGTTGTTTTCTGCTGCGGACAAACTCCAGCTGAGGACAGTCAGCTCTAAGTTATTAAGCCAGACAATAGTATGTGTAACAAAAACCTTTGACAGCTTATCAATTAACTTTAGTATTTCGAAAAGTTTTCCGGCTTTTTTGTCTAAACATGTAGAAGCTTTTGTTCCTGTTTTGTCAACTTTGTCCTGGTAAAAACATCTCTCTGTGCAGCGGAAGAAGCAGACTGAAGCTAGCTGATGATTTTACAGTCTACGACTTGCCTCTTAAAATGGACCTTTCATGTAGATTTGTGTGCCTTGCCAATAGTTTTGTGCCTATTCAACAGTTTACTATAGCTAAAACTACTGGTGTCCAAAGGTGGTAGGAGAGGCATCATATTATAAGTGATGATTTGACATTATGTCTGTAATCACTGCAGTTTCTTGTTATTTATTAATTTGTCAACTAGAGCTCTAAATCAGGCTTTTATTACTTTGGTGTGAAAGTGTCTGCTTCTGTTTTGGTGACAGAGCTGGACTCTGCTCCCCTATTGTGTCACATTGTAGAAGATGAATTTGGATACATTTATTTATTTTAACTGTTTAGTTTTTTTTTAACAAAGTCAGTGCATATTAATAAACATTTCTGTAAACATACCGAAAAAAATGATACACCAGAATGGCTCATTTCTTTCTTCAGTCCTCGGCCAAATGTTAACAAAAGCACCGTAAAAATGCACAGTTCTTTTATTTTCTGATAGCTGATATTTCCAAACTGTTTTTAGCTAATGCTAATATTTATGTACACATTCTTTCATAAAGACCACCAAGTCTCCTCTTAGACCCTGTCCACACCGAGATGAAAATGTTTTTTTTTTTCAAATGTTCTCTGTAAAGGTGGCATTTTTCAAGAAATGTGTGTGTCCACATGAAAAACACTGAAAACGCTGTAGCACATATGCCAGGCCTGTAAGTGGCGCTGTAACGCTACTGCAGACATTTACTAAAACTGGCGAAGAAGGCAGGGAGCTTGTATAAGCATAATAAGAACTGAAAGCAAATACAGGCGTCTGCTGTTCGGCGTGTACTTTTGTTGCTCACAGTGGTTATAAAGGAGCAGTAGATCGGCTGTAAAAGCCATAACAAGCTCTGAAGCTTCTGCAGCACAAACGTGACACCGTATTCCGTCATTGTTTCTGTTTTTGTCATGGTTCACGTATGGGTAAGGTAGAGGTGAGGCTATGACGTCATTGTTTCTGGACCTATCTGTATTTGTTGTCCACATGGAAATGCAAGGCAGGTGTTTTCAGAATTATCCACTCTGGGAGCCATTTTCAAAAATGTACTTTTCTTTGCACCCGGCATGCCATTACTATGTGGATGAAACGCTTATAATACAATTATAAACGTGTGCAGATACGCCTGAATTCGTCTCCGAGTGGATGGCCCCTAAGTCAGAATTAACCTGTTTTTCTCATTGTGAGTGACTTTTTGTGTGAACTTATCATGGGAAATACATTGTTTGGTTCCGTAATGAGTAATGACTTTTTAATGTAGACATTCTGTGATACAAGGTAATGGGTTATGAGACCGTCATACATTCTGCCCTTTATTGTGCCTGATTTAAGGCTTCTGTCCCCAGGTCATATTTACTTTCTCTGGAGGCATTGTCCACTGAGTGTCAACAAGATTTAACGTCCTCTTCTCTTGGCATATTTTCCCTAATAAACTAAAATTTCCCCGAAAACATAGAAACAAAGGAGGCCTATGAAGAAGTGCAGAAAGCGGTAGCTCCCCAAGTGTCCGCTTGAGGCCGGCTGCAGGAACCCTGTAGGTCACGTGATTGTGTGTATGGAATGGGTGTTTTTTTATGGCCTAAATAAACATCCTCACAGCCTGGTTTACTAAAACAGCTTCAGTCCAAAGCCATATTTCAGCTATGTGCTCTCATTGATGACAAAAAGCAGCTGATGTCACGGTGTGTTTCGGCACATGCCGCTAAGCGCTGATAGTGGTAGACTGCACTGGGTTTGAATTAAAAGGTGTTTCACAGTGCATTTGCACAAAGTGCTGCAATGAAGCTCATTACACCTCAAAATGTTAACATTATTCCTTTAGGATGTGATATTTGAGTCAGTTCAGTCAGATGTGACGTGGCTTGGATGCATAAGCACTCTCTCACAGTCCTGTCTCTCACTGAATCTGCGTCGTCCTCTCTATCCAGTATACCTCTGAAGACAGAGCAAATAGGAGGTGAACTTATTCCCCCCATTCTGTGTCTGTGATATTCAGGATGGAGGCCAAGCATCAAAGGGGCCTGAAAATAATGACTTGAATGGCTCTGAAAATATGCACCACCTTCGCAAATAGCAGTGACTGTGGACCAGTAGACAGACCTATATGTATTGCCAGTATATCAGCTGCTAAATTTTCTAAGCTATTATCTGCTAATACCAATATTTTGCCAGTAATAGTGTGCATCCCCAGTAGGAATCTGTTTGTCAAACTTTCATTACAGCACTAATGAGAGGACCATAAAAAGGGATTCACTGATACCAACTTTTTTCAGGACAAGTAAAAGTGCCTGCATTTGTGTTAGGGGTGCACACAAAATGCTGGTACCTCTGAACTGATTCAAGTTTTTACTGGCACATACTCCAGTTCTCCACTTGTACAGAATGCCAAGTCTCCTCTGCTGGACATCACCTATTACTCATATTATGGCTAGGGATGCACAGATCAGGGTTTCAGGATATTTGATGAGACTGATATTTCCAAGCTTATTTCATATACTTTAGTTATGCTGATATATTGAAACAACTAATAAGATTCATTTTTACTATTTTCAGTCAAATCTACATTATATGCAGCACGTTTTGAATGATTTTTGACAACAACAGTAGAACAAAGCTTTGTTTGCCCTTTTTTTGACAACTCTGCAGATTAACAGACACTTTTCAGGGACATTTTTAAGACAGTCTAGACAAAATTCTGAAAATAACTTAAAAACACACCCCTTTCATGCAAAAAGCTAAACTAGCAAATTGTGAAGACCCAAAATATCAGACCTTAAAACACCATTAAATTTCACACACTTAACTTTTATTGGCAGAAATATTCATATCTGCCTTTAATGGTATGGAAATTGTAATTTGCATCCCTAATGTGGGTGTTCATGATGATATCAACAATGAATAATACAGCAAATTAAACTATATTGATTTTCCATCTTTTATCATAAATTATTTGTCCTTCCTCTTCACAATTGAAAGGAGAATTTATTAAGTCTGCTATACTTTAGTCATCCTTTGTTAAAAAATCACCCAACTGCAGACACGCCCCCAGTTTGGTCCACCTGACCAAATGATGTAAGGCTAACATCAAGCTGCAATATGATACTGAGTATACTACTTAGTATGTTTCATTAGGAAGAAAACTAGAGCTGAACAATAATAGAAGTGCTAATCAAAAACAATTCTAGTTGAGAATTGGTAACTAGCTCAAGGTATCAATATAATTTGTCTTTTGTGCTTAATAGTCATTTGGCTTCCTCGTTGCCCTGCATGACGTGCTAACTATAATGTCACTCTCATCAGAGGAAATCAGCAGGAACCGTATTAAAAAGAATTCAATGATGTGATCATGGCAGACAGGAAACAGAAGTGGTCAAAATTGTGGCTTGATTTGACATAAAATGACGACACACACTGGACACACCAGACACTGCACAACATCCAGTTTCTGAGTGTGTAAATTCAAATATGACGTGAAACGCTATCGACTTGTTAAGGCTTTAGTCTGTGCAGAAGGGCATTATGTAGCTGAAGAGCCATATGTTTGACATTGTTGGTACTGAAACCCTGTGTAGGCCAGACTTTTTTACACAGTAGATTCACAGGAGTTGATAATAAAAAAATGGATCAATAAGCATAATTGATAATTTATGTCAGTAAAATCATATCAATTTGGATTCTCAGCAATATTATGTCATTTTACTACTTTGTTTGATGTGAATCAGATGACCTGCTACACGATATGCTGCCACTTCACTGTAGTTTGACTGAAAGTTGAACGGTCTTTTGACTGGTCTTGTATTTTAAAAAATCTGTGTGATGTCTCCATCATGTGTCAGAGACCTGATCACTGTATTTTGCAGAGTCCCACTTGAATATTTAGCCCGCAGGTGACATTGCTTCCACCACAGAGACACTGACATTACATGGGAGACAGACACTCATGAGGCACATCTTTAGTGAGTGCTTCCTGCTGTTAGCAGTACCTCGTACCCATGCTGATATTTAAATGCTGCGGCTGAAAATACAGTCTTTTTATGGTAAGATTCTGTCGCAGTGGTTGGTACGCACTGCTGTGAGGGACAGATCAACAAGCTGAGCTGTTGCTTCATTTAAAAATCATTGGTTAATCACATTGACTTACCATAGCTTCCAACATCATTAGAAATGGTTGATGGTTTTTAAGTAACTGTAACAAACAACAAAGTTATTTATACATTTTTACCTTTGAGGAAATGTGTGTCTTCCCCTAATTCTCTTTTCACTTTTCCTTCCCTTTCTCCATGTGTGTAGTGGTGTCTGCAGGGCTTTTAATGAGTTGTACCTACAGAGTGATGATAAAAAAAAACAGTGAGTTTAGATATTAAAGAAAATGACATGAAGACACAAAAAGGACCAAATTTAATAGTTTGGCTGAAAAGTTGATAAATTGCATTTATCTCATATATTTTTCCTTTTTACTGTGAAAAAAATTCATTATAATTTATTGTAATGTTGTAAAAGTGAAAAATGATTAAAGTGTCAGTTCAGACGTCATGATTGTTGTTGATGGCACTGATCATGCTATTGGTGCATCCCTATGCATAATTATTAACATTTTTCATCAGTGTACTTCCATGCTCCCAGTTCAGTAACAAAACTCTTCATATCTATAAACTCTTCAGTCTAAGGCATCAATTTGAAGAAATATTGATTTCTAATCATTTTTACTAATTTCTTCTCTCCGTTTACAGGCCTGTCCTCTCCCACACCCCTTACCCCCTCTGTCAGAGCATGGCTCAGGAAACCAATCAGACACAGGTGCCAATGCTTTGCACTATGGGATGTGGTTTCTATGGTAACCCCCGCACCAATGGCATGTGCTCAGTCTGCTACAAGGAACACCTTCAGAGACAACAAGGAGGGGGTAGGTCCAGCCCCCCAGGAGAGAAAGGTAGGAAGATACCACAGACATGTCCAAAACAAAAAGATGTGGGTCTGATGGGTAGGAAATGTGAAGATGGAGAAAGCAGTCACTCAAAAAACTAGGGCTGTAATGTGTTAGTCAACTGGTCGACTCATTGGTCGATAAGTGCTGGGGCGACCAGAACTCTGATTGGTCGACCTATCGTATTTTTTTTTTTGCGGCGATTTACAGTCATCAGGAGGAACGTACCAAGTGCTAATGGGGGTGTTTTCAGACCACCCCGGTTTCACAGGTAACTTGCCTGTCTCAGAACACCTCCTGGTTTTCACCCCTTTGGATTCGCCCACCATATGGAGACCTGGCTGGAGACAGGAGGATTAGAGAGCATCTATGTTAGCCTATTCAATGTTCGGTGGTGTGCTGAGTATTTTTTTTTTTTTTTTTTGAGCATCCTCCTCTACCCCCCGCCAAGACGC
Source organism: Cetoscarus ocellatus (assembly GCA_037902135.1). Lineage (NCBI taxonomy): Eukaryota > Metazoa > Chordata > Actinopteri > Labriformes > Labridae > Cetoscarus > Cetoscarus ocellatus. The sequence continues at coordinate 277,823 of JBAMNC010000607.1, forward strand.
GCTCCGCCGAGCCAAGCCGAACCGTCCCCGCGCAGGAGGGTTTCCCGTCAGAGTCGGACCCCCCCCCCCCCCCCCCCCCCACACACCGCCAAGACGCGCTCTGCCAAACTGTGCCGAGCCGAGCTGAGCCGAGCCGAGCCATCTTCCGCTGAGCCGTCCCCGCGCAGGAGAGTTTCCCGTCAGAGTCCCCCCCCCTCGCCAAGACGCGCTCCGCCGAGCTGCCCCGAGCCGAGCTGCCCCGAGCCGAGCCGTCCCCCGCCCAGGAGGGATTTTCCATCAGAGCCCCTGCCCCCCCCCCCCCCCCCCCCCCCCCCCCCCCCCCCCCCCCCCCCCCCAATTAGTCGATTTTTGGTCGACAATTTCATTGTGTCAGTCGACCAACAAATTCTTTGGTTGATTACAGCCCTACAAAAAACAATGAGTTTGAGCAGCCACCTTTGAAGGTTATTTTTGACAAGCCACAGCATTTTTTTAAATCAGAGAAAAGTGAGATTATTGATGCTCAATGTGGACTTTGTAATTTTAGATTAAACACATTATATTGACTGTGTATCCACCTCATTTATAGCAATAGACTAGGGAAATAAGAGAGACAGCAAATTTTAAATGAGACACACTGAATCTCTTTGCCACCTTTAACACGGTCTCCTCAGGTTTAAATGAAAAGCTTGTGTTTGTGCTGAAGATGTAACTCTTTTCCTATCTCTTGATTAGATTCAGCTTTGGTCTTGAAGGTGATGATTCAAGCCAGAATCCATTTTTCTTTTTTCGATTCAGACCAGTACACGATTCTCAATCAAAATTCTTTCTGTGACAGACGGTGCTTATATATAATAAAACTTTTGGATTTTCGAAAGGGTTTCCTAGCTATCTAAAGCCCTTGTTATCTACAGTTCTGTAGAGGTAACCTCACAGTGCAGTTGGATCTACCTGATTTATTGTCTTTTATCAAGCAGACCTGTCTTGCCAAGCTCCAGTCTACAATGATTGTGTGCAGCCCAAAATGGCACAGCCTAATCAGCGCCCTTTAAAGCAGGAATAGGTAGCAGCTATTAGCATGACGGCAGCAGGAAGACACTCTCTTTGCTGCTGCTGTTTGTTTTGCTGACCTGTTACTTGGCTGAGGCTGCACCTGCACAGGTAGTAGAGAGCAGTCAGAAAGAGGGTGAGGCATACATGCCGCAGTATCGTGATGTTTTTCGAATTATCTTGGTAGCAAAACCAGGTTTTTCTAAATCAGGGTTAGGGCTTATCCAGGTTCCTTATAGTGTAATATAAAGTCTAAACAACCAAACCTCAAAGCAGTAAGCAAAAAAAAGGGATCAAAACTGTATACTCTTGTACATGTAAACCCACTCCTGGAGACCCTTAATGCTGATTTCTGATTGAGGATGGCATTCCTGTTTTTTTTCACTTTTTTCCACGTCTTTCTTATTTTCCCATACATATGTTGAGAATGCAAGAATGTGAGAGTGAGAGAAGGTTTTGAAAACTGTTTTTCAGCCTAACCCTATGTCCTGTCGGTGTAGAGAAACATGGATGGTGAAGTGTTAAAATTCTTCAAAACAAAAACAACCTCATCCAGGTAGAAAATCTCTGGTTTGTTGTTGTAAGGGATATCGGACTTCTCTTTTGCCCACACAGCTGCCACATCACCATCAGGATCACCAGGATCAGCCGGTGCGACCGTGGAGAGTACGACCTCAGAGCCTAGTACAGACGTGGCAGGAACCCCACCTGAGGAGCAAGCAACCAGGTATGCAGTCTGATGGAAAATTACCTAGTATAATTCAAGTAATTGCTTGAAAATAATAAGAAACTTTGACTTCTAACCTCTCACAGAGATTTTTTTATACTTCTGGTATGAGATTATGTTGACAAACCTGTTTAAACAAAGAAGTGGTTGGATTAGTTTATTAACATCCCCAGTACATCATCCAATATAATAATTAGATATAATACAATATAATACATTCACTGACAACTAGCTGGGATTATATGCCATTCCAATACTTTTGACTCTTACTTGATAACTCTGAGCTTTCTTTTAATGGCTGTTTGCCAACTGATACAAAGTTCAAGTACAGCAGTGTGATATCAACCATTCAACCTTTTGTCAGCCAAGAACAATACATGACCATCACTGACTGTAGTACTGTCTCTGGCATTGAGATTTTATGTGATGTGCTAGATGTCCAAATAACTCCACTAAACCTACGATTATGTGACACAAACATGTCCTTTTTTTATGCAGCATGTTGTCTGTAAAATTATAAAACTCACTCTTCCATACACCTATTGGGCTTTATCTTAATGTGTTTCAATTTAGTTTCTTTTGTACTTAATTTTGCTCTGTTTTCAAGCATGTGGATTCTGAGGGTTTTGTTTTGTTATTCCTTTGAACCATTTGAATCATTTTTGCATAAATCCCAAATCATTATTTTGTTTTATTTTATGCTAACAGTGCAGAATAAACCATGCCACAGAGGCTTATCTTTTGCTTTTACCGTTCAGAGAAGGAGCTGAAGTGTTGTTTTCTTTAGAATGCTTGAGGGGCAACACTTGAACCTGCTGCATTATTTCTGATTATTTTTGCAGGCCCAGGACATTTTTGTAACTCTGAATTTTCATGCACCTTTAATGGATTGTTTTGGTTCTGCTGATTAGTGGTTTGTTATTCATTTAGTAATCAAGAGGGTCATTTGAAAATGATAATGCCCAAAAATATATTTGTTTGTTTGTGCTTCAGGTGCAACTAAAAAACAGGGACAGTGTACTGTGGTTGATCTAAAAGACAGAACAGGAGATGTAAGTCTCTTGGGTTTCATTGGAATGATCTTGTGGTAATCCCACTGTCACAAGGTTAAACATGCTACTATTTCTGAGTTACTTTAAAACACAGATTAACCTCATTATTTTAAGTTCAATGATCAGAGGAACTGTATTTCTTCTTCTAACTTATTATTTATCCCAGAAAGTCTATGAAAAAGGCATTTGTCCTTATTGAAAAAACAATACTTGAAGTAATTAGAAGGGATTTGTGCCTGATTAGTTTATGCAGTGTAATCACTGATAATTTGCATTGTGTGCAAATGAAAGTATGTGTTCCACTGTTTCCTGAAGATCCTGTCTGTTTGTGGTTGTTCCTTGTAATCAGCCATCAAATGCAAGTGTTATATAAGGGTGTGTTGGTTTAGAACCAAGAAATGTAAAGTCTAATACCAAACAAAACAATCAAGTCAATGACACAGAATGGTAGAATGAACACTGTAGGTTTCAGTACATTTTCTAGTCATGATTGGTCAGAATAAATAAAAAAACCTATCTCGAGATACATAAACTTGTTCCTCATTCTTATTTGAGCTATTTTCTTATTTTCAGTTATTTGCATCTCAGTATTCCACATTGCTGTCAGTCAACAGCATAAAGCAAAACATACATTTAATTTTTTTTTTTTTTTTTTGAACAATGATTTTTATTGAGCATCAGTAGTATAATACATGGATACAGGTATAAAGTAATCACAGTGCTCTAATTTTAATTTTTACCCACAAACATGAATGCATGATGGCTGCTATATTACAAGTTAAGTGGGCAAAGTTTTAAGTTTGTCAAGATATAGTAATACTGGGTCCCAGACAGAGAAAAACTTGTCCCTTGACCCCCTGAGGGTATACTTAATTTTCTCTAATATCAACAACTGTGCCAGGTCACTAAACCATAGAGATACCTTAGGTGGATGTTTGGATTTCCAATGTAGTAGTATTCTTCTATGTGCTAGTAACGTTGTAAAAGCAATTATGTTTTTGTAATTTTTCCTCAATGTCACATGACTTCTACCTGTGGTACCAAATATGGCCATAACTGCATCAGGATGGAGATCGACGTTCAATGCTTCTGACAAAGTTTTAAAGATAGTAGACCAATAGGTTGTTAAGGCTGGACATGACCAAAACATATGCGTTAAATCAGCAGGAGAGTTACGGCATCTGTCGCAGCTTGCATCTATATTTGGATATATTTTAGCCAGTCTTGCTTTGGAGTAGTGGATGCGATGTAGTATCTTGAACTGTATTACACTTAATTTGGCACAAGAAGCGCTATCGTTTACTCTTTGTAGTGCTCTTTCCCAAATGTCTTCTTCTAAGACAACCCCAAGTTCAATCTCCCAATCTGCCCTGATTTTTGTCAGGGCTGTGTTTTTAAAAGAGGTTATATAATCACAAATTCTTGCAATAAGGCTCTTGGGATTGAATGGAGAGTCTAACAAATTATCTAAGCCTGAAGATGATGTTATGTATGGGAAGTTGGGGTCATGATGTTGCAGGAAATGGCGAACTTGAAAATATCGAAATAAGCTAGACCTCGGGAGGCCAAATTTGAGAGATAAATCATCGAAACTTTCAAAAATACCTTTTATATACATATCCTTAAAATTATGAATGCCCTGTCTTTGCCAGAGAGAAAATTCAGAGTCCAATCTACCTGGGGGGAAGAGATGATTATTGTGTATGGGACTTAGGTGAACAAGTTTTTCAAACCCTAAGTTACGTCTGAGTTGAAACCATATTTTGAGGGTGTTTATGACTACTGGATTGTGGGTGTATTGTGAGATTGAGAGGGGAAGGCTGGAAGTGACCAGGGCTCTTAGAGAGGTGGAGACGCAAGATCTAGCTTCAAAACCACACCAATCAGTGTTGGGAGTGTGAAGCCAGTACATGATTTTTTGAACATTTGAAGCCCAATAATAGTGACAAAGATTTGGAAGAGCTAGACCACCTTGGTTCTTAGGTCTCTGTAACAGCTCCAATCGTATTCTGGGCTTCTTTCCTTCCCATATAAATAAAAGTAAAGTTTTATCAATAGCTTTGAAAAAAGATTTAGGGAGATGAAGTGGGATGCACTGAAACAGGTAAAGAAATTTGGGTAGCACATTCATCTTAATACAGTTTACTTTCCCTGCTAGGGACAGGTGGAGTAGTTTCCATTTCTTCAGGTCTAGTTTAATTTTCTCAAAAAGCAAACAGAAGTTTTCTTGATACAGATCCCTCATATCTCTTGTTATATTTATGCCCAAATATTTAAAGCCTTTTTTTGACATTTGAAATGGTAAAGCACCATCCTGTATTTGAAGAGCCAAGTCATTAATGGGATAACAATCACTTTTACTGAAATTCAGTTTGTACCCCGAAAAAGCACCAAATTTCCTCAGTGTGTGAATAACATGGGGAGCACATGAAACAGGGTCAGACATATATATAAATAAATCATCTGCATATAGAGATACTCTGTGCTCCGTCCCCCCTCTTTTAATTCCCATAATTGATGGTAAAGTTTTAAGTGTAATAGACAGGGGCTCAATGGCTAAGGCAAATAGCAAAGGACTGATTGGGCAGCCCTGGCGGGTACCTCTTGACAACTGAAAATACTGTGAGCGTTTACCATTTGTAATAACAGAAGCTCGGGGTGAGGTATATAAAAGTTTAATCCATGAAATCAAATTAGGGCTGTATCCAAATTTTTTTAAACATGCAAACAAGTATCCCCATTCTACCCTATCAAATGCTTTCTCTGCGTCCAGTGCGATAACCACCTCAGGTACCACACTGGACGCAGGGGAGTAGATAACATTTAGGAGCCAACGGATATTAATAAATGAATGCCGGCCTAAAATAAAACCAGTTTGTTCAGCAGATACCACGTTGTGTATGGTGGTTTCTAGGCGTAAAGCAAGGGCTTTGGCCAAGATCTTCACATCAGAATTAAGGAGGGAGATCGGCCTGTAGGAGCCACATTCCGTGCTATCTTTACCTGGCTTCAGCAGGAGGGTGATTGATGCTTCAATCAATGTCTGTGGGAGTGAGCCATGGGATAGAGAGTCATTAAACATTACATTTAATTTATTAATCAGATCATTCTAGTCTGTAACTTTGCCAAACAGCTTAGCATTTCTCTCTTTTTCCCTTCCTACTTATGGTGTTCGGCTGTCAGTCATTGTCGCTTTAGAAACAAGGAATGAGCCAGCATTGTGGCAAGCATGAAGAAAGACCATGTGCTCAGTGAAGTAAGCAACAGGTTTTCACAGGAAGGAATTAAATAGAGGGACACTGAGGAAATAAGCAGTGCGGTGACAGTGATGCTATGCAGGCACTGAAGAAGAGACACATTTTTTTCTGGTCTTAACCTGACTAGATATGAGGAGTTATGCTTTGCAAGTAATGCTTTGGCATTTATGCAGCCATGAATCCCTGTCACCACCTCAGACATCACCCTTTTGTTCACTAATTCCCTCATCAATGTATTTCCCTTTTTTCTATGTGCATTTCAAAATGACGTCACGCTCTTGCTATGGATGCATTTCACAGAAACAACCACAAAAGAGTCGAAGTAATCATGGCAGTTGGTGAAAAAAGTAGCTTAAATTTTGACTTATTTTTACACAAAATGGTGTCAATGCAACATACAGTGTCTGAAACTGAGTGATTTCAAGCAAGATTTGAGACATCAGCAACATAAAGAAACATTTGTGTCTGATATTGTTGACACAAAAACAATGTAAGCCTGTTTTTTACCACACTAAAAAATCAACATGGATTTATAAGGTAACTGACAAAGAATTGACTAAGTGAACAGAACTCATAATGGCTTTGGTATCAATAAAATCTTGCCAAATCCCATCCCTTTTCATGCATGTTTGGGCAGGGTTGGTAATGTGCAGATAAAATAATAAACAAACCAGAGGTGCTCGGAGAACACAAACCTCCACCAAGGCATTCCCAACATTCCACATTTTCAAACATGTGTTAAACTGCCCTATCACACACTGTAAACAAATCTTTTTAAATAATTCTTGGATCTACATCAAGATTTGGATCACCACCAAAATCTAATCACTAGTCCCTTGTGCCATGACCAACATTCTCTGAAAATGTAATCAAAATCTGTTGAGAGCGTATTGAGTTATTAGTGAAAACGTGGAAAACAGCCCTATCTCGCAACGTTAAAAAATGCTTAAAAAAATTTCAAGAGATGCATCCGTATTCAGATCACTACCAATATCTGATCACTCGCTCCTTAGTCCATTTTTGACCTATCAAATCCCATTCATAACTTTCTGAGTTATCCTGTTCACAAACAATGACCAAATTCTGGCAAATACATAACCTCCTTGGCTGCAGTAATAAACAAACAACAAGATATTTTAAATGTGGGAAACAATTATTTCTGCTGGCCATGGTTCCCTTTGTAGAAACATATTTTTTTAATTGTTTGTAGAAGAGCTGTAACTGTGGCTAGAAAGCAACATGTGGGGTAGTGCTGTGCTTCACTGTTGAAAGTTTTGTCACTCTGAGTATTAAATGACAGTGGAAAAGATAAGATAGTGTACTTACAAGAGACTAAAATTTGAGACCAGAATTTATTCTCAGTTTTGTTTAAAGCCTTTGTCAAGAGGCAACTTTGAGTTATAAAAAAAAAAAAAAGACAGAAATGTGATCCTGATCTGTACTCCAAGAAAAGAGAAACAGTGATTCACAATTTTGCAAAAAAATGTTCAGCCCCACTGTTTTCACACTAATAATGGGCATGTTCACCAACTTGTTTTTCTTGTGTAACAAATACATGGGACAGACATAGCCATTGAAAAGACCAGGCAAATCTGACAGGTGTAGTTCCTTTGCATTCTTCATACAGTGTGAAAACAAAATAGTGTTGGTTCGGCATGTCAATCAAAGGTTTACATGTGTAAATCAGAAAGCCCTTTGCAATAATGATGCAAGTCTCCTCCTCCTTAGTGTTAGACTTTAGGACCATTTCAGTATCCAGAGTGATATTAACGCCACAAATTTCTCAAACTTCACCATGTCTAGGTTGTTGATTAGGTTGCACTGCTTAAGGCTATCTTTTCCAACTTCAGTCTGATCTTGGGGCATGAAAAATTATCCTGATGTACCACCAACAGTTGGGCGGGTTTTTAATCAGCCTGTTGGTGAGGGAGATTTTCCATCTATAAGTTATGCTGCTGCTGATGCCCTCCATGCCTTGGGATGGTCTTGGCTTGTCGATGTGAAAGTTGTCAATCAAACCCTGGTGTTGACCAAAAAAAAAAAAATGTACTGAGACTTTGAAAAGGGGTCTTGATCTTTTTTTTGACTCCAGTGTTGTTTGTTAAAAGTAAGAACACAAACTAAGCTTAATTTACCTCATCTGCCAGAAGCAATTTGCTGCAACCTGTATCTTTTTCCTGCAGTCATGAAAAATGCAAACAGGGCAGAGCACATGACATGACATGACATCTGAAAATGTCTTTAAAACAGGAATTTGAGGACTTTGTCCTCACACATTACACTTTTGTAAACGTCTTGTGAACACAGACCAAACATGTGGTTATAAGGCAGTTTGACAAATTGTCTATGATTTGGAGAAGATCAAACAATTACAGTTGTGAATGCAGCCCTATGTTTCTTTATTTATTTTTAATTTCTGTAGTTTAAACTCAGTATTTTACTGTTTCTGTTATGCAGTGTTACATTTCAATTCATTTTAAATAGCAACAAGAACATCCAGGTTACCTTGAGTTTGTGGAATAACAAACTACTACAGGGTGAATTTGTTTGCCGGTATTTTGATTTTTTTGATCTATCATAAAATAATTACTCTACACTTTGAGATACATTATTTATATTTTTATTTATTCTTTTTACTTAAGTCCCAGCTCTCCTAGCCCAGTAACCCAACAGATGACAGCCATGAGCATCTCCCAGGACTCGGGAGCTGTAGACTCTGATCGGGCAGAGGCTGATGAGGGAGAAGAGGAAGGTACTTCCAGCAGCTCAGGTAAACATCACAGGAAATACAGACCTTATTTCCAGCTCATCAACAACACAAGAACATACTGCATCAATGTACCGCTGAAGCCTGGTTTATACCTCTGGGCTGAATCGATGCTGTTGTAGTCAGGGTCATCTTTAGCACTCCTACTTGTTGACTGGTGTGTCTGCACAACTCTGCAGTACTCCACCAAAACACTAATTGGCAGTGCAATTTCTGTTCAGGTCCTTCCACGTTCCCTGCTTGCTGGTATAAAGATAATCATGACAACTGAATTAAAGCATTTAATGTTGGAGTCAGAGCTGAAAATATATTAGCACTTTTTTTTGCATCTGATGTTAAGAATAAAGGAAAGAGACGTTGGAGGGATGCTTTGTACAGCACCTGAGTCACATGAGGTAGACAATGGGGGAATTAATTGTGCTTGTTGGAGCACATCGATGAAAGTTTCTTTGAATATCTCAGCAAAGTGGTTTTATAAATTGGTTCTTATTCTGCAACCATTCTTGCTTATCCATTAACACACAAGTTTAAAAAAAATAGAGGTTGAGATGTATGATATTTGATTGTTGTGGATACCCACTATGCCACTAATTCTTGCAGACAACAGTTAATGCATATATGTTAGTAAAGAACTCCAAGTCATTGGACAGTGACCTGTTTGTCTTATCACCACAGTTTGTCTTAAAAACAGACCAAAAAGTAGTGGATATTCAGAAATAAAAATCAAGAAATAATTTCTTAGTCTTTCTTGTTCCTGATAAAAATACTTTTTAACAGAACCCCTGTAAGATGTAGCAACGTGGTACATTTCTACATTTCGCAGATATTTCAGCCAGTATATGCAAAACATCTGGCAAATTTGTCTTGTCAAACTATCGGCTGTAAATATCAGCAGAAATTTTCTTATCCATCAACACTTATAATCAGTGTCTCTCTTCAAATTATCTGGTGGTACAAATATTGTGGCAATAGTATTATTGGCCCATCACTGAGGAACGTTATATGGCAAAGAAGAGAAAATTTGTCTGGTCTGGAGATTGTCATTTTCACAAGAGAAAAAAAGAACAAAACGTCGTTTGGCAGCTTGAAGTGGAGTTCAAAGGGAGAAACGCAATTTTTGAATAGGGCTGCTTGAAGTTAGTTAAAGGTGGTGAGAAATATTTCCGACTGAGAGAGTCATTCTGCTGAAGGTGAAACTTTTATTTATTATGTTGAATGTTCTTAAATCTATTGTAAGTTAATACAAAAGCTCTGAGGCAACTGATTTTAAAACCACTGAACAGAGAACAAACTTCACACTGAAAGATGTGGCCATTATGACAGATTTATAGTTTTTAATAAACAGTGAAGATGACATGCAGATATCAGTGAACACTTGCTGGAGCTACTGGACAGTATTAACAGACTGAAACAACAGACTGCAGTTTTGTTCAACATTCACTGATGAGCAGAGTTTCATTCATATTTGTTGCAAAATGACTTTATGCATTTCTGTAAACGTCCCAACGCAGTATCTAATAGAACCATCTCACTTAAAATCACTGAAGCTGTCGCTCTGAATAGACGCTGTACTGGTTTGATTAAAAAATCCTTTGACATAGTTGGATTTTCTCTAAGTCGACATTAAATTAAAATGTTCATACACAGACTAGGAACTGGCATGAGGTTTGAGCATATCCTCTGCCCTCATTCATATTGATAGATAATGATATTTATGTAGAATTAACAGCACGCCCAGTTTTCTGTTGTTTGCATCCCAGAAACAGTGCTACACTGCAGACCAGCTCCAGGGCTTGCGGTTTGAGTAATTAATGTAGAATTTTTGAGGAGTTGTACAATTTTGAAGAGGTTGTCTGTTTAGGGTTATACCAGCCAACAGCATATGCTGTGGTGTAGACTTGATGTAGAGGTAAAAATCAGGCTAAAGTAGGCCCGTATTGGTGAAGTCGCAGAATGATGTGCAAAAGAGTAAAAGGGAGTGAGAGGGTGATTTTTCTCCAGATCTGACTGCTGCAGCTTTAAAGTTGTCATGAGGAATACATACTTTACCGTCTCTGCCATACTTTTATATAAGATTTAATTTAGACCGACTCTTGCAGCAACTCACATTTTCCAGAAGCATCTATTTAATGTTTTTCTGTTTCTAGCTCTTATGTGTCAGCCTCACATTTATCCCCATAAGTGAAAATGATTCATTTTGTTAACAAAGTTCCTGTTGCTTGTTTTATTATCACCAGAGCCAGTAGGGGAAGCTGCACAGGCTTTGTCTGATAGTGACCAAACCCCTGATAAAAACAAGAAAAAGAACCGCTGCTTCTCTTGCCGGAAGAAAGTGGGCCTTACTGGTAAGAAAGAGTTATAATACACGCACACACACACACACACACAAGGTCACTTAGAAACTAAGCAGATGGCTATTTTTAACTTCTGTTATGGTTCAAAGGTTTATGAGTCATGAACTCACTTTGTTGCGATTCTTTGCAAACCTGACAATCACAGAGACTGACTTTGAAATTTAGCACGGTGATAATTTTCAAACTCAGAGCGCTGCTACAAGTCTTTCTGTTAGAACTAAGCAAGAATTCTGAACATCTCATTGAAAAGCAGCCATCTAAGGAGATTACAAAGTTCCAAAAGAATTCCTTTCAGCTGATCAGAATAATGAAATATTTGATGTTGTCATGAATCATTTTCTCTAGAAAATTAGATAAGAGTTTGCTTGCTGTGAATACCAATGCCTCAGAGCCAGATTTGTCACCTTGACACAGAGAACATGTGCTCCAATGCTCTGATCATCCTTCTCTACTTTTACAGTCAGATCTTTGCTCAAATTCTTTGCATGTGTTTCTTTTAAAGGACAGTGCAAGGGCATTGTCTTCTGTGTTTTTCCCTGACACCAAGTACTTAATTAGTGAATGAAATACGATTATACTGTATATTCCTTTAAAAATGTCCAGTTTCATCTGAGTTTTGGCTTCTTGTTAATGTAATCATGTTTCTTCTGCATTAAATGCACCCTCTCAAAAGCCTCTATAACCTCACAGATTAATGTCTGAAATTTCTAAACTGTACTTTAACCAACAGCTCCCTCAGCTGCCTGATAATGGAAAATCTGTTGTTAAAACTTCACAAACCAAAAAGACTTGGTCAAAAATAAACCTGTAGTTTGTCACAGCATTCACTCAGTTCTTCTTTTGAATTAATTTAAATTGACTGCAAGTTTAAATTATTAAAATAACCCTAAATCCACCAGTCCATGATCTGTGAAGTTTATTTTTATCCATAACTAAACGCTAGTAAAGAGAGCAGCATACTGCAGGTTGGTGGTGTATTTCACAGTCCAAGGCATTTCACAGTGGGACTCCACCTCTTTTGACAAACTGGTTTACCTCAGGGCTGTGTCCAGCTACCATTTAGTGTTGTGAAGTTTAATTTTTACTTCTACCTAACAAATATAAACATTTTTGTGAAACACAGCCTGATAAAGTCATTACCCACACTGTGAAACTGACCTCTTTCTGCCACCAAGACCATTTTTCATTTCTGCTACACTGTAGTGGGGATTCAGTTCACAGCATTTTTGTATTACATTCTGCAATATTCTATGAAATATTGAAATGCAAATGTACTTAAATACAAGAAACCCAATCATTACCGGTGTGTTTGGTGTTCAGATGCTGGACAAATCTGTTAGATCTGTTGAGGACAGTGCAGCACTATCTTTTTGCAGTGAGGACACAGTTGCCTCAGGAACTGACGAGTTAACTATTATTGTTATTAAATTAACGTTTTGTGGGTATCCTGCTGGCTTTCTCCCCATAATGCACAGCGTGACTCAAATCAAAGCAACGCTGGCTGCGATGTAATGAAGTAAGGCCATCTCTGGCCTATCGTGCAGCTCAAAATGAGGCTGGTGGGACTCGGCCTGGACAAAGCCCTTGTTAGAACACTGCCATGTGAACATGAAATGACTCAAGGGAAATATGCTAGATTGTAGTGTTTTTTTTTTTTTTTCAACTGAATTGAAACAAAGCAATTGAGCTGTAGGTATGAAAACCACATTAGAGTTGCAGCAGTGTGACTTCACAAACTAAAATAACATGCAAGTTCTGACTTGTCTCAGTGAATCTTTGGTCTGTACTGGGCCATATACCAACAGTAAATAACATAAACAAGTTCCTGATGTAAGTCAAGAATTTCTTGTTTTTCACTTGCCTAACAGCAAAAATAATTGATCCAAACACTGAAATAGGACTGTACAATTAATTAGGATTCTGTTGTTATCACAAAATTAGCTCTTGCCATGAACACATGGCAACAGTCTTTTTTTCAGTGGAATATGTTAGAAAACAACTTTTAAATGTGGTCAAGCAAACATTTTGTGGTATAATGACCTTGCTTTTGAACCTTATGTACAGTCAGATAAAGATTAAAATAGCTTTTAGCTACCGTTAGATTTATTTGTGCCAGTTTAGAGGAGAAAAAGCTTCTCTGAATTATTTTAGGTTCAGAAAAATTGTGGTGTTGTATAAAACAGGGATAATAACTTAGACTCAGACATTCGGTTATCGCTTAAGTGCTCTCTCTATCTTTTGTGAAATTATTGCATTGTATATCGTTACCGTAAACCGTGATTTCACATATCACGTTTTTCTCATATTGTGCAGGGCTAATCAAAAATTCAGTATGTGAATTCTCCCATATATCTGTAGTTGTCTTTGTTTTTTTAGGCAGTGGTGAAAGGAGTAGGATTGTCCATTATTACTGTATCTAACATACCTAAAGTGATATTCTTGTAAAGACATTTTTAAGTCATATTAATTATATCCTAAGAGCCGTATAGGGCTCAGAGTGCCCAAAACTTCATTTGCTTTCATGGAGTATTCAAAGGATGTTAACTTGTAATTTTGAAGAGCTTAAAATGAAGTAAAGCCTGTGATGCATCTTCACACAGTGGTTGGTGCTGGCTGTCTTTTGTCCTTCAGCCTTCTGGGCTGGTTACATATCAATAGCCATCAACAGTGGTCACACACAAAGGCAGAATCATTCAAGCTCTTTAAATGCATAATTATGTTTGTGATAACATTCTCATGTTCACTAAAAATGTTTTCTCCTCTTGACTAAAGGTTTTGACTGTCGCTGCGGCAACCTCTTCTGTGCCATCCACCGTTACTCTGACAAACACGAGTGTCCCTACGATTACCGGAGTGCAGCCGCTGCCCGCATACGCAAGGAGAACCCCATCGTGGTGGCTGAGAAAATTCAGAAGTTATGAGGACTGAGTGCAGAAAAAGTCTCTGACTTTTGTGATTTTGAACAATGGCGACTTGGATGAAAACACCTGATATCATGGCTTCATTTGTTCATGGTAGTCTAATAAGACGGGTGGGGTGGGGTGGTGAGGTCGCAGCCACTGTCCAGACGCTTCCCTTACTAGCATCTCTCTCTCTCTCTCTCTCTCTCTCTTTCTCTCTCTCTCTATCTCCCTCACTCTATCTCTATCTCTCTCTATCACTCTCTTTCTCTCTCTCTCCGCTAGTGACTGCAGCTGAACCTGAGTGTTTCTGTGTGTGTGTGTTTGTGTGTGTGTGTTTGTATGAAAGAGTGTGTGCATATTTGCTTGAGAGTCAGGGAGAGAGCCGTACGGGCTTGGTGGACATTAGTGCTGCAGTGGGGAAGGGAGGCATTTTGATTTTTACCCCTTTTGTTTCTTAACATGGGGGGATGGTGTGAGCTCATTTTTATACAATCCCTGTAAGGTAGTTAAAACTAAACAGGGGTAAGCTGTTAAGGAATGTGTCACAGCCTGCAAAATGGCACAGAGCTCAATTAAGGTCTAGCACGTTAAAAAAAGAAAACTAACTGGGGGATTTTATTTATCAGCGAGACCTTTTAAGGGCTTTGGAATACAAATTTTTCTCTGAGGACTGAAAATGATGTCAACCTCTTGTCAAATTGGCATTTTCTTTTTCTTGCCACCTCTTTACTCTCTGGGTCACCTCGTGTTAGACTCTCAAGTCTCAGCAATTTCCAGAAATGTTTCTCTTTGATATAATGACTTATCATACTGATACTGGGTGCATGAACAGATATTAGAGGGGGATGGCAGGGGGTGGGCAAGGGGAGGGGAAACCTTGACTTAACTGAGTGATTGAATTCTGTGTTTTTATTTCAATTTTTTTTCTGTTTTAATGAGCGTATGACATCAGAAGATCTATATTAATATATTGTAGTTAGCTTGAACTGTGTGATTGCATTCTATTTATTTTTTATCGTTTGGTTGGTCTGTGCTGGAGGATTGGCAGCATGTGTCAGCAAATCATTTGGATTTGCACTAAATCTTTACAATATTATAAAATTAGTTCCATCTTGATTATATAACCATCAGTTAAAAAAAAAAAAATACTCAAGCTCTGACATGATGAAGTAGAGTCCCGTTAAGCCGTCACAGCTACAGTCGTGCAGAAATATGTCCACCATCTTGGGAGAAAGCACAACAAGTGTGTCAGCAGCAGAGCACAAACTTATGTGCCACACCTAACTCAGTTCTGTTCAGCATCTGGGTCATTTGCAATTTACATATTTGATCTTGACAGCAGAATTTATGTACGAGACATTATTAGATGCTCTTCTTTAGGTGATGTCAGATTATGTTCCTTGAATACTATTTTGTTTTTATGAAGCCCGAATTAACTCCCATGTTTCTCAAACCACCAGCAGACCACAGACACATGCTGAACAAAAACTGATCCAGGTCGCAGTCGCTCTTCTCTTCGACACACCCTCTACTAACTTAAGGATTGTTGCAATGCTGCAGAGCTGCGTGCTGCGCTTTTACTCCGATTCAGACGTGTCCTTTCTACAAAGGCTGCTTCTTGCTCGCTTCTTTAGGAAGATCAAACTAACATGCATGTGTGCAGCCCAATCTAAGAGTTACTGTTTGGTAGCCGTCTGCACAGTTTGAAACGAAGCTTGAATGTTTGAAAAGCCACACAGCAGTAGCACAATGCATGGCTGGAACCCCAAAGGTTCAAGTTAACAGGACTCTACAACCTTCTACCAAATGTAAATACCATATGGCTCCTATTCATATAGTATACTCTTACTGTAGATTTTGCCAGCTAAAATAAAGGGGGGGGGGATTAAGGTGAAAATTAGTTATGTGTATAAAAGTGCTTTACATAATTATCCAAAAAAGAGAGCAGATTTTCCCCCATCTTATTCCCCTTTCTTACAAGTTACTTACCACATCATCATTACTCCGTTAATGCCCAAAGTTGATTTTTCTGCCTCATGTGACTTCTTTTCTACAAAAGCAGATCATTAAGAAGCCCCAGTCAGCTTTATTAACCATGGTAAATTACTCAGTATCCCAGTCTGTGCTTTTATACTGTTACTGAAGTCTTTCATAGCATAGGGATAATACTTAAAACTAAAAAGGCCCTTTGTGAATTGAGTAGGGCTATTTCAGGGTTCACCTTTTCATCATCAAAAGCTTTCCTTGTAAATGTTGCTTGATCTCGATCATTAAATGTGTATGAGAGAGATGTAGAAAGTTTCAAAAACTTTGTGAAGTATGCATTTATAAATGAGGCATTTCAGAACTTTTTTGGGGGGAGAGTGAATTACACTTTTCCTACTCAGAATATTGAGCTGTGTAGGCAGGGTTCACTTTGGGTTTTGGCACCTTTGATTGGAAAATAGGCTTACATCAAAATTCCTGTGTGGGTGATGGACACGTCTAAATGGCTTTGAGACTCAGCGGGCCAACTCTGAGACTGTTTTTCTCGGATAAGTTGGTCATTTAAAGCCACTGTGTGAGAGTTTGCCATCACTAATGGAAAACTGAGAAATTCAAGGGGAGTTTAAGGGGAATCTTGAGTGGTGATTATGTACAGGGAGAATGATTTTCAGGGGAAACTGCAGCTTGATGTTCCCTGATACGTACCTTTATATATGCAGAATATTTAAGGTTGCCGCTGGGTTTAATACCATAACAGAATATTGTCTACAAAATGCTTAGTCTTCTTTTACAGTTAATTTCAGAGGAAACTGTCCGTCATGTTGGATGATTGTTCAGCTGTGTAAATTGTGAACATGTCATGGTTTACTTTTGCTGTTTTTTAGTGACTGCTCATATCAAACCCCATCTTTTTGTTTAGTTAAACATGAGCAGTTTGAATGTAATCCACCATAATCCACGTTGTTATCTGTAATGCCATTTATCAGACTACTTGGCCCTGATACTGTCCTTACTATTGGGCTGTGGACGGAGTCTGAGGTTTTAACCATGTGCTTTGACACATTTGGAGGATAGTTTTGACTTGTTACAATGAGGACTTTGGCACCAGCAGTTAGGGCAACCATACCTGAATAATCAAAACATTATCAGCTCATATATGTTATTATTCCTTCAGTTTTTCTTTGATAGAGTTTTGATGTCTTCAGTCCCGTCTTTAGCACAACCTCTCATAACCGGTGTCTTTATCGTGCAAGGGTTTTGATTGATAATGATGATGAACCTGTCAGATTGGAGGAATCAAGGTTGAGATTTAGCTTCAGTGCAGAAGTAAAGACAAATGAAGATGACGTGATCAGTTGTTTTTCAAGATGAGCTTGAGGGACATCAGGTGAAATCTACAATGTTCACAGAGCTGTAGTTCTTGTCCCTTGGCACTCCAGTCCCCCAGAAACACCACCAGATATCTTTTTATTTTGTTTTTCTTTCAAGATTTAGGATTGTATGATGTGTAAGAGTAAGTATAAAACAATAAATTCACAAAGTTTATTTTAAATTACACTTGTCTGCTCTACTTTTTAATGCATTATGTGTTGGTGTCTCTGTTCAAAGACAGATGTGAGGTACAGAAACCTGATCTAATCTGAACCCCTTAATTTCCAGATCATCCATTTGGTGGACCATACTCAGGTTAAAAATATTAAACTTTCACAAAACTTGTCAGCCTTCTCTTCCTCTTGTCTGTGGGATGTAATCCTGAGAATAAAATAAAACCCATGTCATCACTTTTACAGTAATTGTGAGACGTATGAGTGTCCCTCCAATCTGGAGAGCAGACACAAAATCACTCTTTACATGTGACCTCTGTCCATCAAAGCTCCTTAAAGGTGGGACATGATGAACATACTGAGTCCTGACTTGACAAATTTTATGTGGCTTAAGACAATTAAAAAAAAATTGACAGAATATGGACTACCAAATGCTTTAGCTGGGTGTGAGAGGTAAATCTACAAAGCAAACGTAAAGAAATTGGAAAAAAAGACAAAATTGTCAGTGCTGTCACTATGGTGCATCTTATGTCATTTTGTACTGAAAATGATGCAAAATAAAATAAAAACATTAACCTCAAATGAACTATTAAAGAAATAATTTGTCAGACTGGCAAACCTATCAATGCTGAATCCTAGGTATAAGATTATAGAATGGTATTAACTAAAGGGATTTTAATGTCTGAAAGTTTTGTCTTTATTTTTGTACTACTTCGAATATTTCTGTTTTCACTGCCTCAACAAAGTGGGTTAGCAAAAATATAAAGACAGATTTTTGTTTTTAGAGCCCAGAGGGGACAAAACTGTAGACAAAAAAAAAATAACTCCAAAGTTACTATCCTAATGTGTGTGAAAGGATGAAAGGCATAAGTGTCAACAACAAAGATATTCAGTATTGTTAAATTTAAGATGTTCAGGAGTAGGTTTCTGCCACTGCTTCTGTAAATACTGTGGACCCACTGCTTTGTATTTGTGTATTGTTTTCAAATACAAAGCGTGTAACATTCAACCATCCATTACCTATTATGCTTTTCCCCTATGGGGTCACAGGGGCTAAAGCCTATCCTAGCTGACACTGGGCCAGGGCGAGGGCTGGGATACAGTTTAAACCGATGGTCAACAGGCAGTTTAGACTTACCAAATAACCTAATAGACAAATGTTTGAAGAAAAAAACCACAGGCATGGAACATACTCATAGGTCATAAATCACTGTAAATTATCAACATAAGTTAAGGAAAAGCTGTATATATGTACAGCATGAAAATAAATCACACCTCTGCTTGTCAGGTGAGCTCCTGAAAGTGAGAGAAAAGGTGAAGTAAAAAGACAAAATGCATTCATTCACTAAGTGATGGTTATTCTGATGGTGTTAAGGTGTCCTGCTAAGTGCTTTCAGTCATAACAAAAGCTGCTATGAAGCAGTTTGGAATCTGAATCAGGGATACAGCAAAACTTGTTTTCAAATTTTTGCTTGTTTTAGACCTTTGTATACCAGCTGGTACAGTGTGCTGCTTTATTTTCACACCAGATAAACACGCTTCTGTCTTTTTAGGATACATGATTGTCTTATTTCTTCTGATGAGCTGTCCCAAATTTTTTTTAGAAGAAGTTTATTTAAAAAAAAAAAAAGTGTTTTCTTGTAACCATGATTAACAAGCAGTGTAACACGGGAGTTTTATCCGCCCAAAAAGTGAACGTCTAAGAATAGGTCCCATCCCATAAGGCCATGGTCAGGTATAACGCTGTGAAGATGCTGGATCAGCTGAATTTGATGTCTGTCATCAGTCAGATCCATCTTGTGTGCGGAAAGCAAGACTTCAG
This sequence comes from Cetoscarus ocellatus, assembly GCA_037902135.1. Lineage (NCBI taxonomy): Eukaryota > Metazoa > Chordata > Actinopteri > Labriformes > Labridae > Cetoscarus > Cetoscarus ocellatus. Next base: position 297,264 of record JBAMNC010000607.1, read on the forward strand.
ACCTCTGACTGGCCTGTCACGAATGTGACTCTCTGTCTTCTTAGATTTTTGTCCTTTACTTTCTTTACACATCAATAGTTTGAGTAATGTTAAATGCTGGATTTGTGTTTACTGTATAGCAGCAGGTGAAAAGTAAAAAAATGTACATATATGTTAAGAAAAAAGGCTACATGTGATGAAAAACACATTTTGATGACCAGTATTCTTAGATTGAAAGTCAGAATTGAATAATTTCCTTGTTTTTAGTTTTCCTAAGTGTGTAATTCTAATATACTTATACTGGTTCTTCGGGAAGCTCTAATACCTGTAAATGTCCCCTTTAGATATGGCAATATTGTGATCTTGATTTCCAGGGATGTTTATGATGTATACTGTCATTGTAGGAGAAGTTATTAATATTATCTTCATAGTTAATAAGATTAAAAATCTTTATTAGGAGAACATGAATGTTTTATAGGTTACAACCATGCCATTCTCAAAGAAGACATGTTAAAGCTATGAAAAATGCTGTATATATAAATGCTGTGAATATGGTTTGTCCTACCTTGGATGGGGATATCTTGAAAAAGAAATCTTTAGTTTGGGGTTTTCCTGCCACTTCAGATAACAACAGTATCAGAGGATAATCAAAAATGTGTCTAAATTTCTTTCCCACTATTATTTGAATAAATATTAATCTTTAAATAATTGTATTTTTACAGTGAATTTACAAATGTTTACAGATTATAATAAGATCTTTAAACTACATAATTACACCATGCATAATGACCAAATGTATTAAACAAAACGAGTCAAAATTTTGTGTACATTTCTGGTATTTCCAAATATTTTAACAAATAATTATCTTAAAATGTGTGTATTTTTGGCAGTGGCATGTAGTTGACTTTAATTATTCTTCTTGAGCAAACTAAATTCAGGCACATCAGGCAGCATTACTTGCTTGCCACAGATGCTTAATTGAGTCTATTCTAACCTTTAACATAACAGCCTATTTTGGTGCCATGAGCAGCATACACCTCAACCCTCTCAACAAAATCATCAAAGCAGAAAAATCACTGGACTGTACCTGTGGTCTCTGAGCAGCATCTACAACAAAAGTGCTACAATGAAAGGAATACAAATAGCTTTTGACACCTCACACACCCTACACATGAGGCTGTGGGATGTACAAATCACTCCCTTTTGTGCCAGTCGCCATAACATTTATCAACACAAAAGCACCCTCCTCCCACGTAAGCATCTAATTATTTATTCATGGTCTTCTTCTTCTAACTTGTTTTTATTGGGTTTTATAACGTTTTTGTTGTTTTTTATCCTTCAGTGCTTTCAAACAGCAAGTAAATGTCTCAATTTTTATGTCTGCAGCTTTTATGGATGTGCCTGTGTAGCTGCTTTTACACAAATGAAATTTCTAACAGATAAATAAAACTTCTTGAATTCAATTGAATTAAAGACTAACACATTACTTCATATGCCTGCATCTTGAGAGTTGAAAATGACTGGAACAGTTTACACATTGCATTCACCACACTTTGCAATTATTCATAAAACTTCAACTATTGATATTTTATGTCTTAAAGAAAGGTTAAAGTCTCTCTCTTTTTTTGTTAAAAACAAACAGTTATTTCTGGTTAAAAATTCTCTAAAATGCTATAAAATCCCCCCAAATGGCAGTGAGAATAGTATTAATGTGTCCCTCTGTGTACCCGGAGTTGCCCACCCCTGATCTAAATAAACAATAGAGTTCATGTACCATTTTTTACGTCAGCGTCACGTTCACTGATAACAAGTTTCCCTTGATTGTCCAATGGAGACTCGTTACGTCACTTCCTGTCAGCTGTCGCTTCCGGATGCGGTGAAACGGCAGAGAAGTCGGAAAACACCGACGTACATGGATTAATTTAAATGTCAAGACGGCGTCCACTAAGTCGGGGGAGACACCACGTCCGACCAGCATGGATACATGGAGACAAACAGTCTCGCTGAGGGCTTTACTTTGACGGCGTTTTAGGCTGGAGGCCTGTGAACAAGCTTTGTTAGAGCTCAGTGTCCGTGTTTATGTCTTCTGGTTAGCTTAAGCCTGCGTAGCATTAGCTGGTACACGCAGACACATAGCTCCTCTTCTCCGTAAAATATAACTCCTCGTTGATGCTATTTTTAATAAAAGTTTAGATTTGGAGCAGCTTAGTGCACCTTAATGGACGTGTAAGGCTTTTACTTTTCGTTTTTCTCACTTTTTTGGTTCAGACTTCAGCAGAAACGCCTCTTCTTTTTTGTAGTAACTAAGTCCCTTCAGGAGCTCATCTTTTTCTCTAAAATACCCTGGACACTTTATGAAGGTACATCGTACTTTAAGTGGCTCGTCAGTATTTGATAGCCTGGTAGAAATGGATGTGATGTGGACTAAAATGACCACACTGAATATACAGCAGCTACTTTGTAAATAACTTAAAGCTGTCAGCCTTTAGGCTCCACTACTTCTCCTTGTTTTGCTGACAGAGCGCTTCCCAGACTGTATCCTGTGTTTGTAGACGAGGAAGTCCTTTTATTTTTAATCTGAGCCAGCATCGTTTTTCTTGATCAACAGGTAGGTTCACTTCCCTCATTCTTATTTTACGTCAAACTTTTCACAATTTATCTATCTGTTGTGCAGTTTCTTTATCTGTCTTTAATGTTATGAACTCAAGTTGTTGTTGCTAATCTGAGCCTTGAACACATCACATAGTACCATGTTATAAAGCTAGATCAAGTCATTAATTGGTTAAAAACTTTACGTAACTGAACTGATATGAAATGTTTACAGTTTTATTTCATTTACACTCAGGAATACAAACGTTTCTCATGGAAATGTCATGAAAGCACGTGTGTAGGAGTGGTAGAAACCTGTAAAGAGTTCATACAAAACCACACTCTGAAAGGTAATACAGATTAACCAAAAGTAGTTTTCAGACATCATGTATCAAGTGCAGTGTAATGTGGATGTTTGTACACAGTCAGCAACATAGTGGCAGTAATCAGATAAAATACTCTAAAAATCTTCATGTTCCCTTGTGTAAACAACTGTAGATTTGCATTGACATTTGCATGAGATTTATCTTATAAAAAGATATTTTGATTTGTAAAAGTGGATACTCAGTGATGATAAGGTAAACCGTTATGGCGGAATTGTATATTCTGCCAATATGACAATCAATATATGGTTATATGGCCAATTTGTTCTACTAAAATACTGACTTTAAATATCAGCAATAATGTTAATATCTGCTGATACTGATTGTCACGCTTTTAGGCAATTATCTGCTGACGCTGATATTGGTCTGATTTTTTTTTTAAGCAAATATCCCCCCAAAAATCACTTGTTTCAGTCTCTAAGCAGGTCTGGTTACTTTTGCTGAATGAAATAAAAGTTAACTACCTTCATCGAAAGACAATGTAGATAAAATATGCCTTAAAATAGGATCAGCAATATTTAATACCCTTTTTGCATCAGAATTCTTCCTAGTTTATTTTATGGTCAATATCAAATTTACTATCAACAGTCAGTGTTTCCACAGGTTTTTCACAGATGATTTCCTGCAAATAATTTCGGATGATCACCCACAGTTTACAGAGTCACTGCACAACAGACCTTGGTTATCGATATAGAATAGAACTTGCTTTGTTAGTAAAACTTCCAAATTAGATTTTTACCCTCATTTAGCAATAAGAGAGTGATTATTTCTGACCCTGAGTGCAAGAAATTTATATAAATTCCAATTTATTCTGGAGTGGTGAGATGTAGTATTTGAGTGGTTGGTTATCACTCTCAGTGAATGGGAGTTGTTGCTGTAAATAATATTTTACTGAGCAGTAAGCCAGGCTTATTATACATAAGTATTGTCTTGCCTTATTCCACATTAGAGACTATAACAAAAAAACATGCTCAATATGTTTCCCAGCCCTATTAATATGAACCAATAAAGTGAAAAAAATACACCATTGATATGTAGTCAGTGGCAATTGCATGCAATACATTCATTCGACTCTTGTGTCTCAAAGTAACCCATGTTGGAAACATTTCTATCATAATTGTTGCCACACTGAGACTGAATGCCCCAACATTGAATTGTACTCAGTATCTCATTGTGTCAACATCAGGATGATGTCCATTCATTAGCACAGTGATCCTCTTGTCTTCCTCCTGCACAGTGAAGGATGAATGGCCTCTCTCTCAGCGAGCTCTGCTGCCTCTTCTGCTGCCCACCATGCCCAAGTCGCATTGCAGCCAAGCTGGCCTTCCTGCCCCCTGAGCCCACTTACACCTTTCTCCCAGACCCCGATGCAGGCCCTGCTGCACCGGGGGTGACTGGGGCATCCAGCCTGCGGGCACGGAGCGGTGCCTCGGTTTCTGGGAGTGGAGGGGCTGGGACTGTGGAGGGAAGATGGAAGCTCCACCTGACAGAGCGAGCAGAGTTTCAGTATACACAGAGAGAGCTGGATACAACAGAGGTGTTCCTCACACGATCGAGCCGGGGGAACAAAGTCGGCTGTATGTACATCCGCTGTGTTCCCAATGCAAGGTGGGTGGCTTAAATGGTGTTTCTGCCTTCTGAATCAGCATAGTTACAGTTATTTTCATGTGTTTTGCTAGATCTTTCTTTATCGTTCTCTTTATATGTCACCTTCCTTCTCATTCTCTTCCACCAACATCCAGGTCTTTCTGTGCTTCTCCTCACTTTTGACCAAGCTGACTCATAATTTCACTCCTACTTTCTCAACAGTGTCTTTTTCTATAATTATTTTGTCCAGACTTATTTTTTCAGTTTCCAGATTTGTAGGAATATCACTGAGTTTTGCGTTTTCTCACAAATATCTGTTATTGACAGCTTATTGAATTTATGTTTATCATTGGTTTTCCTGCTTAGTGAAAGGAAATCTGAGTTGAGAGTTAGGGGCAAAAAAATTAACAGTATTCCCACTCATCCCGGAAAAACCTGAAAAATAGTTGACCCATTTTCCAGACATGGAAGACACATCTTGAATGAGAGAAAAAGCAAGTTGTCCTTGAAATTCTTGTTTTGTTCTGGAAAGTTATTCAGACACTCTCCTAATATTGTATCAGAGTTTCCCAAACAGATAACATTGTCACCTGAAGGTTTTAAATGTGTTAAAGATTGTATAAAGTGCTGAAAGTATTTTCTGGACAATAGTTGTCAGATAAGGTTACATGCCAGACATAAAAGAATAAATGTAGGTATCATATTCAAAACCTAAGTACAGGTCAAATTTCATGTCCTCAAAGCTAAAATTGTTTACCTTTAGTATTGCTTCAAACCCTCTGCCCTGTACTGCTGCCGATTAACTCAGCTAATCAATTAAAAAGACATGCTCAAGCTTGTGTTACACTCTGTGTGTATCTTGTTTTTAAGTCTGCCTTGTATTACAGATGGATGAATCTGAGCTTGACCTGATATGGCGGAGTCATTGTTATGCCATGATCTGAATGGAAAAGCCACGAGTGAAGCCGTTGGCTAAATATGTTCATAAACAAAACAACTAAGGGATGATCTCAGACCAGTCAGTGTGTAGACATAGTATCAGATTTCTCAATGGAGCACAACATGCGGTCAAGAATAAGAGGCAAGTGTGAGAGTACTCAGTGTTTATAATGGATACTCTGCTTCTCAGGTTTTACAAAATGTCCACAAGTAAGAGTCATTTGACAAGAGTCAGTGGAGGTAAACTGATCCCTCCAGCATGCAACACTTCTGGGACATCAGGTTCAGAGGACACAGATAAGCTGCTGTGATGGCAACTTACAAAATGTTTCATTCATTGCTTAGTCTGGAGCCTGGACTCATTGGCTGAGACGTGATAAACTGAACTTTGTTTTGATTGGTTAGGCTTTTTTTTCAAGTGTATTTTTATGCCCAGATTTTAAATGTTGATGCAAGGGTTGGGCAACAGAAGCAACCAAGAGGGCCATAATGATGTTATTCTTAGTATCAGTGAAACAAATTGTCAAAAACTGTTGGACTCTTGACAAGATATATTTTTTAATTTGACAAGAGGAGCTTAGTCTTACTATTATTTTATTTACAGCAATAACTTTGTTTTACCGATCTATTTACATGTCCTTCTGTGTTTTTCCCCCTTAGATTCACTGTGCTCTTCTCCCATGGTAACGCAGTGGACTTGGGCCAGATGAGCAGTTTCTATATCGGCCTTGGCACCCGCATCAACTGCAACATCTTTTCCTACGACTATTCGGGCTACGGTGTCAGCACTGGTAAACCCACTGAGAAGAACCTCTACGCAGACATAGATGCTGCGTGGCATGCCCTGCGCACGCGGTATGTTTGATACAGTGGGCCAATATTTGTCCATCATGGGATGATTTATTACATCCTGCCTTAATATCTTCTGTGACATAAGCATTCTCATTATGCTTAGATTAGGGGCAAATCAGTCCTGTAACATATGTGAGCACAGTTTTCCTCATATATATATTTTTTTACCAGTGTTGGATAAGAATAGTAGAAAAAGAAAAAAGCAGAAAAAGCCAGGTAAATATGAAGATTCCAAGGTGTTTGAGGGTTTGAGGGTGTCATCACAAAAAAGAGAGCAGAGCAGATGCAGAGGGAATACAAAAGCGAAGGATGGATAGATGAAGAGAAGGAGGCCTGGGGGGCAAGGTGTCTCTCAAGGACTTTGTGCTGTGATGAAGTGTCTCATTAGTGAAAGCGGAGCTGCCTTTAAGCAGATGTAGCCCCAGGAAGACATGACGCTGCAGAGCGTTGACTTGATGTTACGTTTAGGTGAATTTACAGGCTGCTGCAGCTATCACTTTTCATCAAGTTATTTCTGTGTAGTTGTTGGTTAAAGTCTCTTTTAAAAGTTACTCTTTACTTTATAACAGTCCTTCCAAAAGTGTGGGCCCTATGAGTACTGTAGAGGAAGACTGTGGTTACTTTTTAGATTGAAGTTTTAAACTGTCATATAATGCTTGATGCCATGTTAATGTGTATTGGCATGAACTATTTGCATGTAGTCTACAGAGAATGAGGTGGGTTTTGTGTTTCTGTTAAATTCATGACATGAGAGTGAGCATTTTCCAATACTGTTAAATACCTTGAATTTACCATGACAATGTTGGCAGTAATGAATAGTTTTTTTTTTTCACTCATTAATGCAGCTTTGAACTAGATATGAAGTGTTTGTCTTAACATTGATAATTTTGTTTAAGATTAATAGATAATTGTTCTCTTGATATTAGGTTGCATTTGATCTTTTTATGAGTAAGTTGGACCTTGAATTATTTATTACATAATATTATATCAATTTGCAGATAAAAACATTAAGTCTCTTGTAATGGTTGTATGGGAATTTTGCTTCACAAGATCACTGACTTAGAAACTAAGTTGTAAGTTACTTCATCACAAACTGAGACAAACAGCATATCAGAGTGCTTTTGCATAACCAAATAATTGAACCGTTCAGATGCATCACATAGCTGTCTGTAGGCCTACTTTGAATATATTGACTCTACTACTTTGCATAGAGTAATCAATAGCCAATCCAGTTAAAACAATAAAACTCAGGATTTCAAATATTCACAATAATGGATATGTACTGTATATATAATACATTAAAGGATAAGTTCCGTTTTTTGACACCTGGACCTTATTTTAAGGATTAAATATGCTCGTAGACTCACCCAGACAATTTTGGCGGAGCTCGGAGCCGTTTTCGAGCAAGTTAGATCTATCCAACGGCATTTTTTCTCATGCCATAGTAGCAGATGGGGCCAGAAATCGAAGCCCCTAAATTAGACATTATCTGCCGCAAAACTCACTCATTTCAGCTACATTTTATAAATGAATGGCCAGTGTTATCACCATGTCAGCTCAACTTTGTTGTTATGGTCATCCGGGGCTTTTCAAGGATGGGTAACTTTTGGTGACGTCATAGACAAGAGCACAGCTGAGTAGAGCCGCTGTTGTTGTACACGGCTACACGGCTCCACTGTTATTTTTGTGCAACATGGCGGAATATTTATCCGATGTAGAAGTGTCTGACAACGACTTTGAGTATAATGGATGCCCATATCGTTTTGAGCCAGAATATACCGACCAGGAGCTATTTTGAAAGGAGGATGCAGAGGGAAAGAGCCGAACAGCTGGCCACAGAACAAGCAACCACTGCACATCCACGAATGGGGGCTAACTGGTGGTGTTGTTGTGGACATTGCACGGCAATGGCAACAGAGGAGGAGTAGGTTTGCTGCTCAGAGTGGGACTTGAGACCGGAGGAAACACGTATTGATGCCCCCCAAAATACGATTTCTGGCCACGTCTGCTACTATGGCATGAGGAAAAATGCCGTCGGATGGATCTAAATTGCTCGAAAACGGCTCCGAGCTCTGCCAAAATTGTCTGGGTGAATCTACGAGTGTATTTAATCCTAAAAATAAGGTCCAGGTGTCAAAAAACCGAACTTATCCTTCAACGGTGTAGATGCTCTTGGAATTTTCTTGATTTGTGGCGACAAAGATAAAAAATGAAATATGCCATGTTTTGATGACAGTTTTCTTTTTAACGGAAAGATTTCTATATTTGCAAAATCAGCATGGTATGTCATTCATTCAAATAGAAAGTAATTTTTGGACTTTAACAGATTCTTGTGAAACCTGTTACTACATGCATGCTTGTGTTTCTGCAGAGTTAACTGTATTCTTAAGTTACTATAAAACTTTTCTTTTAAAACAGGTATTGTTTAAGAGGTTTTTAGCAGATGTTAGACTCATGCAGTCTTTTTTGGGAGCATTATCAAAGATTTCCACATCACAACTTAAAGATACTAAGTCGGTTAAGAACAACACATATTTCTTTTGTTTATTTTATTTTTATTTCAGTTATTTATCTTCATTTGTTTTGGGACTATAGTGGATAGAGTAGGAAATCAGGAATAGAGATTAGGGAATGATATGTGGAAAAGGATCCCCAGTCCTGACTAACCTGGAAAGACTATAGCCTCTGCATATGGCACGCCACCTTCACCAACTAGTTTCACAAACAAAAACATGTTTTATGCAGAACTTTTACACCTGTTACTGTGGCTCAGATACAACCACTAATACTCTACATTTCGATGATGTCTCTCTATCTCCACTCCTAACCAGGTATGGGATCAGCCCAGAGAATATTATCCTGTATGGACAGAGCATTGGCACAGTACCCACTGTGGACCTAGCATCACGGTACGAGTGTGCTGCTGTGGTTCTCCACTCGCCTCTAACATCTGGCATGAGGGTGGCCTTTCCAGACACAAAGAAAACATACTGCTTTGACGCTTTTCCAAAGTAAGTCTCAGCTCATTGCTGGTATCCTCTCTTTTTCACTTTGCAACAATTCTGTTTCATCTTTATATTTTACTGTAAGAATCAAAACTTTTAGGCCTCATTTCTTACATGGTGTCACTGAGATGAAACCAGCTGTGTGGCATAAGAACTATTGTTAGCTGTAGAGATAAAACTTAATGAAAGACACTCTCTCTAAAATAAGAAAATCCCTTACTCAGTTCTGTCTCTTTATATCATCCAATCCCGATATAAAATGCTCATGTAACATAATACACATACTGTTTTAAAGCTAGCATAGTACTTTGCTGCCAGTTGGCATTTCCACATAATTACATATCTGCCAGCAGAAAAGTGTAACTGCTGCTTTCTCTCGTGAAAGTGTTTCTTGTCCAAAAAAAGCATCTGCACTGAAAGAATAGTTCATCTTCTTCCTCATTTAGTGCACTGACTTTGGTATTCTGTGTTGCTTTCTGTTGGCTGGTGGGCGGATTTCATTTTTATCAGAGTTTTACAGATGTAAGTGAGTCATGCTTCAGAGAAGAATAAACCCACTAGAGGTCTGTAATTTCTCTGGGATGTGATTCCCCAGCACAGGGACGGTTCTCATCCTGCAAGTGTTGGACTAAATGTTGCGTTGTAAAGCTGCAGTTTCCTTTTTTTGTTATCAATGTAAATGCCAATTGCAATTATAACATCCATCACCCATATTCTTATCCTTTGGTGTAGCTTTTGTGTTATCTCAAGGCACTTAACATCAGGGCAGGATGAAGCCATACTCCGCATTTTATAGATACACACACAGATGTATGTTTTATATAGTACCCATCCAGACAGAGACAAAGGGACCAAAAGTAAGAATTTATGATAGCGACAAACCGATCAACGCCCAGACTATAAATCTGTCTCCATCATATTTGTCTCTGCTGAATATAAATTTATTTTAAGCTAGGCTCTTGAGATGTGGCATCTCCTTTTCAAGAGGGTCCTCATGTTTATGTGGTTGTAAAGGTATTTATTATGATTTATTGTGGAGGTATAATCGATAACAACCATGGATGTCATTCTAATAACATTAACATCTATAATGATTATAGACTGGAGAGGAATGATGTCAATTAATATAGCAGCATATTTGGATAATTCATGAAAAATTAAGAGAGATCATCACTGTGGAAACATTTGTGTGTGATTCAGACGAGGAGTTGCTGATATGCGTAAAGCTGTATTTTGGCCACCCTTAACCAATGCCCACAAGGAGAAATTATTGCAATGGGCTCAGAAATATAGGAAAACTCATTTTCATACAGTTTTATTCACTGATGAATGTTGTGCTACACTGGATGTTCTATAACGGATGCAGTTCTGGATGGTTGGTGGATGGCCACCATGTCCCAACAAGGCTTTGACGTCAGCAAGAATGTGGTGGAGGGATTTTTTGGGCTGGAATCATAGGAAAGCCCCTTTGAGGTGCCTGAAAGTATCAAACTGACCTCAGAAGAATGTGTAGTTCCTAGCTGCACATTTCCTGCCATGGTATAAAAGAAGAACCTTGGAAACTATACATGACCTTACAAGTTTAATGGATGAGGGGATGCTGAGGTGATATCAAAGAGGGGCTCCTATGTTGATATGTAGTTTGAGCTGTGAAGACATTTTTGATTGGAACAGCTTTGATTTGAGAAAATTACCTGATGAAGAAATTAAAAGAGATTTCTGTTTTTCATCCTTAAGAAACTACTGAGTGTTTTTGAAACTGTTTTGCATAATAACGTAGAACACTGCATTTTACGTTATTTTGCAAAGAAATGCCGTTGTCATCATCGATAATTTTGTTTAAGAAAATCAAGATAACAACGTAAGTGTTGAGGAATGACAAATTCTATTGACAGGTAAGTCTGTAGACTATTTAGTAAAAACTGAACAAAAACTGTAATTATATAGTAATTTGGAACACAGTGTAGAACAGAACAGAATAGTGTTTCTTCTCTGCCATTACACATAGTGCAAAAATATTTGCTCAGCATTTCTAAAACAAAAGAATATCAGCAGCACTGATGTGCCTATTGATAACTTAAGCAGGTTCTCAAAAGATCTAATAATGGAAATATTTGTAGATTTTTGTGTTCCAAACTGGAAAAGTAATGCATTGCTGAGTAGTGACCTCAAACCTTCCTCCCCCAAAAGTAAACGAACTAAAATAAAGGAAAAAATTGTGTTCAGTTATTAAACCCCTCCAAAATAAAAGCCGGATTTTAAAAGGAAGATTTTCCTTTCATTTTAATAATACTCAGAGAGCTTGCTTTTTAATATCAAGCGGTGGTGAATTTAAATGTTCAGCAGCATAAAAGTAGAAAGCCGTCTTCTCTGTGCCTGAGTAAAAACATGAGGAACAATCAAAAGGGAGGACCTAAAAGCGATGTAGCAGGAACATCTATACCTCTATGACCATACTTGAATAGTGTTCTCTGAAACAGTCTGCCTCTGTGGAAATACAGACAACAACAGGTCAGAGGAACTGATTACTCCCTTGAGGACCCATGTGTAGCTGTGATAAATTATTGAATGATATTATAAACATGTCGAGGAACTTGACTTCTGGCATAGTTATCTACTTTACTGTTTTTAAAAATGGATACATGTGTATCACCTAGGAGTTAAGCTAGAAGTCATTTGATCCCTATAATATCAGATAAAGTCTTGATAAGAAGGTGTCTTCTTGTGAGAAAGTATTGTTTTGAGCCTTCACTTTTATTTTATTGCCTCATGTTCGGTTGTGGTCTCCTATTTTCAGAGCATCAGTGCCCCACTTATGTGTGATTGTATTGTGGGTGTTTGCTGGAATGTGTTGCATTATTGTGATTTTATTTTTGAAATGTTGGTCACAAAACAATTCCCTTTCGACACAGAGCAATGCTGTCATTAGCGAGGCCCCGTCCCTTCTGTTCTTGTAATACTGGTTCAGTTTTAGTGGCTGGATCTACAGAGGGTCAATAGCAGCCAACATTAGCTTTAACACAGAGTCTGGTCCCAGATGGTACAAGTGGGTGAGGAGCAGAGGCGGTGAGGAAACCAGGGAAAGCCTTGCTGTGTGTGTACTGAGCTGAGAAAGCCTCCAGTGTTCGCCTGTTGTTCACATTCAGAGTGGGCAGCTGGCATCCCGCCCACTCTATTGGTATCTTTCTCTGCTTATCTTATAATTTGTCTTTATGCTGGAGGGAGAGTAAATGTACTTGAGAGATTTTGATTTTGTGTTCTATTGTTGTTGCTTTAATTATTTACCACCAAAGGAATTTTTGTAAACATGTTTTTTAGCTGAGTTTTGCAATAATCGAGTAAACTACTTATAATCATAAAGGCTTGTCATTGTATCCAAGGCTGTCCAAAGGCCCATGAGTCAAACTATTGCTCTGTGATGGAAGATTGATACCAATAAAACCGTTATGACAACAGATGCCAAGGTACCAATTTTTTTTTCAAGAAAAAAATGCATTTTTTAAACCTGTTTTAATACAACAGCAACAAAAACACAACTTTTATGCAGCCAGAATCAACAGAATCGATTTTGTCAACAGTATTACCTCTTGTAAACAGATTACCTCAAAAAGTTTTTAATGGATTTTGATGAAATTTCAAGGGAACGTTGGCCATGGCACACAAGGGGGCAGTGATTTGGGATTTTTTTATATTCATTTGTCAACATTGTTTGATAGGGCAGGTCTCCACAAGATAGATATGATAAACTTTTGATGGTGATCCTAATCCATATGTGGCTTCAGGAATTTTTCAAATGATATCTTATAAGTTCAAGATAGGGCAGTTTTCCACATTTTTGACAATAACTTGCCGACAATGTTGGAAATGCTTTGGCAGATGTTTGTGCTCCTGGAGCACCTCTAGTTGTAATTGTATCGCCTAAAAAACATGGCTACAACAACATTTAAGTGTTGAAAATTTTGACAATTTTATTTAGACCAAAGGTCGACATACTTCTATCAAAAGGTCATATTATGCTTGGTTGAGTTTTAATTGCATTTCATGTGTTACATATATCTCTTTCACTTAAGAATGAACTTCTACATGCAAGACAAAAAAGTCCATTGCATGGCATCATGACCTATCCCTTTCCCTCAGTGAGCAGTGCCAGAAAATGAAATATATTGAAACACAAGATAACAAATGAAAGGGAAAAATTCTCATGTGTGACAGCGAGGTCATCATTTTGCTGACACCAAACAGGGAGAGGGTCAGGGAGCTAAATGTTATTCAACATTAACTCAATATATACAGGGTAGATGAATGTAGTGTAGAAATATTAGGACATAGTGCACTCTGCTGAACAGTCAGCTTAAGAGAGAGAGGCAAAGAGAGAAAGGTGTTAATTTGTGTCTCTTACTGTGCAGGCATCATGTTGCATGTATTTTATGTGGTGAAGAGGTCAGTTATGACAACCAGCCCTCTCAGTGCAGTTAACTAAGCACTCTTCAAACAAGTTGCAACTTCATAATACAATTTATTTTTTAGACTAAACATTAGAAGAAAAGAGAGAGCTGTGAGTCAATCAATACTCTTGGCATTGATCAATCACATAAAACACCCCATACCTATACTTAATTTTGTGTCAACAGACTACAACATACGTAGTTCACTCTTTCTCTGACCAACACAGAGATGGACCACGATATCATTTCGATATATGTCTTGGTCTACATCGCGATGTTTTCATGAGCCCTGCCCTACTCTGTTTTTAATTTACCTACACAATGTGCCTGATTTCTTTTACGTATCTCTTCTTCTCTCCCTCTTTGTAGCATTGAGAAAGTCTCCAAAATCACATCTCCAGTGCTCATCATTCATGGGACAGAGGATGAGGTGATTGACTTCTCCCATGGCCTGGCTCTGTTCGAGCGCTGCCCAAAAGCTGTGGAGCCTCTGTGGGTGGAGGGAGCGGGACACAACGACATTGAATTGTACAGCCAGTATCTGGAGCGTCTGCGCCGCTTTATAGGGCAGGAGCTGGCGGCACAGCACGCCTGAACACTACAACCAGGACCACCATGGACAGGAGTATCATTACCATTTTATACTGGCCTTCAGTGGACCACAGGCTGATGCAAAGTGGGCTGATGAGGTGTGTTCATTTACGTCCAAAGTGTGTGAGTGTGGGAAACTTTATCACAAACTGCATTTGGACTTTTTAGCTGTCACTTTAATAAAACAGCTGCTCTGTGGCAGCAAGTCACCTTCTTTTTCTGTGCAATAATACGGACCACAGGAACAAGACTTTTCAAGATAAGGATATTTTAAAGATAAACAAGCTTATAAGTTATCATGTTGGTTGATTTCTTTATGGTCCACGTGGAGGATTTTGTCAGCTTTCCAGCCTATTCATCAAGTTTGTGAACTCTAATATCTGATGGTAACCCAGGTTAGAAGGAATCTTTAAGTGCTTCTAATTATTTTGATAACATTTAGTTTTCTTGTCAAGAAACAGCTGATAGTTTGTCTTTGAGACCTTCACGTGTAAAACTATGAGTAACACCAGAATGCAATGTAATCTTAAAACCTGCATTAATGCCTTCTCGGAGGCGTTGCTGTAAGTGTAGTATCATTTTGTAGTTATTAGTCATTTTTGCATTGGACTGCATTATACTAAAGGTGTCTCTTATATCATGTCCCTGAATGATTCTGACATACAAACATATACAGAGATATATTTGAATTATGTTTGAGTTTGTTTTTAGTTGTTCTCAACATTTTGCTCAGGTAACCCTTAGGGTTGGTGTTTTTCATGTTTGTTTTTGTCTGCATTTGTCCTTTTTTATCTAGTTAACTTAATCTCCTCTGATCCTTGAGCAGAGATTTCATATATTCATTCAGTGTGCTTTTTTCCCTTGTCTTTTCATTGTGCTTAAGTCAGAAACCAAATCTAAAAACGGAGGTACAGACCAAGTTTCTTTCTTTTATTTAACCCTTTAGTCCTCATTCATTGTATCAGTTTAATTCTTTGTGATAAAGTGGACATCACAGGGTTAAAGAGGAACAGAAGTTCAATAGCCTCAGAACGAAAAACAGCTTCTCATTAAGCCGAGTGTCTGAGAGTCTTTTTGACCTGTCTGTCCTGTTTATGTCTCACACCAGTAGGACACAGCTGTGAGCGTAGTTCCTGTTTCCCTCACTGTCTGGAACAGAGAGGCAACTCTAAAATTAAACAGGCCTTATTTTTCCATTTGCCATGTTTTAGTCCTTGAATACCCTCAGTAGGCTGGCTTGCTCTCAAGCTTAAGCTTTTAAATTTGGTAAATACTTCTCATTGGATTTTTTTTATCATTGATCAGAAAAGTCAGATGTTCTTATTTTAGTAAGTGTTAAACTTAAAAACATTCTGATCATACATAAATCAAGCTCACCTTTATACACATACGCACAGGAACAGACTTTTTAACACAACATAGTGTAATTCTTGTGCTTCATTTTACTGCAGTAACAAAAGAAAAGATAAAGAAGCTCCCATAAGTGACTGACACTAAGCATTATAAATCCAAACATGTTGGCACTTTTATTGTGCATCATGATGCAAATGCTGTTTCACCATTACTCTGTCTTAGAGTGGATTGTAACAGTATTTTTTTCACAGGTTTACAGTCCTGAAAAGAACTGCCAATGTCCTTTGCCTGTGCATACACGTCCTTCACAATAGTTCAATGTTTTTTAAGATTTTTTGGCACAGTGTCTCAGTAACACTATTCACTTTACTCCTCAGAATTCAGCAAAACTGGTGCAATATAGTTTCATCAGATGGAAGTGAAATTTTCTTTGTCACAGTTGAAAGCAGTCTCTTTCAGTCTTTCAGTGTTTTTATGTCTGGCTAGTACAAAGGGAAATGTCACACATGTACACTCAATTTTCCCTTTTTAACTTTGTAGTATCTACATTGAAAGTGGTGAACAAAAACAAAACCACACCAACAGTCTGTCCCGCTCAAGTTGTTGCTGATTGATTTTTAGGTGAAATTGTTACTCATTCCTTTTTCTACAACAACTTGAGAATTACTTCACCTGGTCTGGAGGAAATCCCCCACTTTTCTCTTTAATTATCTGTTAAAGGTAGGTTGGATGAGCTTAACAAGCATCAAAGTTGTTTGTTCATCATCTTCCCTAAATGCAGGAAGATTTCCTGTCAGATAAAGGAGGGGGGTTTTAAGTAGATGAAATATTGAGCTGTAAATGTGTAGCTCATCAGAAAAAATCCAGGGTAATGTCAGGTCTTTTGTGTGTGTCATTGGTGCTTAACTGTTCATTCACTCACACCTGAACATTTCTAGATAATTTTGAGAGAGATGTTCTGCTTGTAAATGGGGATTGAGTGTTAATGAATGCACCCTGGAAAATTTCTAGAGAATATGTTTCTCAGAGTTGCTCGGTTACCCCCATTCCTAAAGACAGATTTTTTTCTGTCGGACAAAGGAGGGTTTGACAGGAAAAAATCTGGCTAAAAATTCAGTTGTTTGTGCGCTGCTCACCTTAAAAAAAAAACAAGACATTTTCGGGATTTTTCTGTGTCAATAGGGCTTAACTTTAAACACATGCACTCCTGAAAACTTAAGCATAACTTTTCCAGAGGTGTGCTCCTGAAAATTTCCTGAGTTGCTTATTGACTCTTGTCCCAAAAATGCAAGAAGAAGTGGGGAGGAGATATTTTCTAAAGAGCAGGCAAGAAAAAAACTTTGTCAAAAAAAAAATCATGTGTTTGTGTTCACACATATAACCTTAAGAAAAGTTCTGAAAATTTTGACATAGATAGAGTCTAACTGTTCGGTCATGCATTTTGGAAATTTCTTGACAATTTTGTCAGAGTTTGGCGTCTGACATTTTTCAGAATTGATTGTTCACACTTGTCTCGAAAAGACTGAGGTGGAGAGTGAAACTCATTACCAGAGGGCTGGCAAGAAAAAAATGAAAGAAAAACTCGGCAGTTTGTTTTTACACATGCAGTTCACCCAGAAAAGTCCTGGAAAATTTCAGCAGTTTTCCACATGTGAACAATTCTTAACCATTTGCACATGCACCCTCGAAAATTTATTGAAAATCTGAATTAATGCCCCTGAGGTTTCCCAGAGTTGCTAGCTCACACTTGTTTGTCAAAGACAGGGAGGGAAATCTGAGAGGATTGTAGGAGATATTTTATCAGGGGGGTTTGCAGGAAAATGTCTAGAAAAGAATTTCAGCTGTTTGTGTTCACGTTTCCAACTAAGTCTGAACAGGTCTGGAAATTTTCAGGAGTTTTGCGCACATGAATTGAGTGTAACTTCACACATGCACTCCTGAAAACCTTAGAAAAGTTATAAGAGCACTGCTCATGAACATTTCCAGACTTGCGTGTTCACATTTGTCTCTCAAATGGCAGGAGGGAGAAGAATTTTTACTTAATACCTGGGGCTGGCAGCAAAAAGTCTGAGAAAATTAAAATCATTATTGCCTTCTTACACTGCTCAAAATTTCAGGAAATTTTTAGGAGTTTCTTTATATCTGAAAGCTGTCTATGAATCTAAAAGCAAAATAAGAAAAATAAACAGTCCAGAATATAAATGGCCTGAAATGTTATAGTACTGAGTGGATTAAACTGAATGTTAGTTTTAAAGTTATGCACAATGTAAACTTTAAAAATGTCATCTGAGATTATAAAGGCTTCTGTTTTGAAGGGAAGCCAGAGTTTTCAGGTTTTCCTGTATGTATCAACCAAAGGGTATTTTTTTTCTCTCTTTTTAGCGCCTTTCCCAGCATACCCGCTGTTTATGTTTGTATCTTTATAACCAAAGCAAAAGTTCTTGTCATATTTAAATTCTTTTAACTTTATCACTGTGGCTTGTCTGGTCTTTTCCATTGTACATTACATTTGCATAAAAACTAAACTGTGCTTTATTTTTCAAATTTCTTTGTAATCATGTTGATCCTATCAGACTTTGCTATTTAAGTTCGAAAGCTAGGTAACCAAGTTGTGTGTGTTTTTGTCCCCTGAAGCTGTTATACATTATCATCTTTGAAGGAGTTTAACTGAGCAATACAGCAGACGGTTAGCATTTAGAGGATCAGCTGTGTGGGACGATGAAAGGACAACAGAAGAACTTCAAGCACACAACTGAAAAGCTTTTTCTTCAGATGTTTAGAGTTCTGCTGTAACACATCTGTGGCTCTCATTTTGTCATTGCACATTGGTATCCACTTTTTAATCATACTGAGTCATTTCTAGTTTTTAAATACTATGTTGTTTTTCAAAGATTAAAAGAGAATTGTAAGTTAATAAAACATAATCAAAAATGTATAATTGAAGTGACTGTCTCTGTCATTTTACAGCCTTTTTATTTCTTTGCTATGGTTCTTTTTTTCAATATATACACACGTGGACAAAATTGTTGGTACCCTTCTGTTAAAGAAAGAAAAACCCACAATGTTCACTGAAATAACTTGAAACTGACAAAAGTAATAATAAACAAAAATGTATTGAAAATCAACCAATGAAAATCAGACATTGCTTTTAAAATGTGGTTCAACAGAATCGTTTTAGGAAACATACTAATGAAACTGGCCTGAACAAAAATGATGGTACCCTTAACTTAGTATTTTGTTGCACAACCTTTTGAGGCAATCACTGCAATCAGGAGATTTCTCTAACTCTCAGTGAGACTTCTGCACCTGTCGACAGGTATTTTGGCCCACTCCTCGTGAGCAAACTGCTCCAGCTGTCTCAGGTTTGAAGGGTGTCTTCTCCAGACTGCATGTTTCAGCTCCTTCCACAAATGATCAATAGGATTTAGATCAGGGCTCATAGAAGTCCACTTCAGAATAGTCCAATGTTTTTTTCTAAGCCATTGTTTGGTGTTTTTAGCTGTGTGTTTTGGGACATTATCCTGTTGGAGGACCCATGACCTGCAGCTGAGACCAAGCTTTCTGACGCTGGGCAGCACATGTCGCTCCAGAATGCCTTGATAGTCTTGAGATTTCATTGTACCCTGCATAGATTCAAGACACCCTGTGTCAGATGCAGCAAAGCAGCCTCAGAACATAACTGAGCCTCCTCCATGTTTCACAGTAGGTACAGTGTTCTTTTCTTTGTATGCTTCATTTTTGCATCTGTGAACATAGAGCTGATGTGACTTGCCAAAAAGCTCCAGTTTTGTCTCATCTGTCCAAAGGACATTCTCCCAGAAGCTTTGTGGCTTGTCAATATGCATTTTGGCAAATTCCATTCTTGATTTTTTATGATTTGCTCATCAGTGATGTCGTCCATTAAGTCCACTTTGGCTGAAACAGCGACAGATGGTGCGATCTGATACTGATGTACCTCGACCTTGGAGTTCACCTCTGATCTCCTTGTAAGTTGTTCTGGGCTCTTTGGTTACCATTCGTATCATCTTATCTCTTCAATTTTCCTCAGCAGGACCTCAGTCCATCTCATCAGGGTCCCAGCAAGCTGCTCAGAAGTCTACTCCTCATCTTATCCTGTATTTCTCACCACCACCAGTGTCAAGACTCCAAGGGGGTATCCTATTTTGCATCCAAGATCGCCAAAACAGAGAGAGACCAAAGAGATTCTAACCACAGAGACTTTACACATTTTCAGTCATATCAACTTGTATAATAAATAATTGTTCACTCAGATTTGGTCTCTCCTAATTAAAGTGAACTGTGGAGGAGCAAAGACAAATTTTATTATGTGACAGCAGCAAGGTGATTGGCCAGGTAGGTCATGGCAGAATCTGGTTGGCTCGAAGCTACAGTGGGTGTATGCCCCTAACCAGCTGATGATTTGAATCACCTGAGCAGGAAGGCCGGCAGGGCGAGGAAATGAATGTGAGGTGATTTAAAGGCCCTGGACACTCACTGGATTTGTATCAGTCTGATTGATTAGACCAGGGAGAGATTGAAAATGGGTCGGGTTGTGTCAAGATTTATGCTGACACAATTTATGAGGACCAACTTAAAAGATAACAGGTCAGCAAGTCCTCCTACAAATACAGGTCCTACAGATTTCATGGTTGTGGAGCTGTCAGTCAAACTAACTGGACCACACCCACATAATCCAGAGCAGAGGTCCAATCAAGGACTTTTTTCACCAACATCTGTGCGCTTGCAGGGCCTTTAAGATGAACAAATGGTTGACTGAATGGATATACAGGTCCTCGAGCTTGAACTTTGGCTATAGCTTTAAATATACAGTGCTTAACGAATTTACTAGACCATCACCCAATATAAGGTTTATACCAAAGCAATCCAAAATTAAAAGCATTGGTTATTACAAAAGACATCTTTCATGTTTCTGTTATGTTACTACACTTACGTAGAAGCTCTTTGACCAAAATGAGATTATAATGCTAAAATATGATTATTATTGTTATCCATGAATTTTCAAATTTACTGTTATTAAAGAAAAAAAATACAGAAAAAAAAAATAGTAAAGCACATCATTATTTCTTTGTGAAGATGTTAAATTATAATTATTAACTTGAATTCCTGAACAGAAAATAAGTTTTGGTAGTTGAATGTTATGCTTGATTAATTTCTTTCTTCTCCATGCTCAGTGAGCCAACTCAAATTTGGGTATAAAAAGGTGAATTCACTCTAAATTCTTCATTCCTGATCAAAATGCATGTCCAGTAACAAAGATTTTAGTTTTAAAGAAGTTCTTAAAAGATTTCTAAGATATTAATGTTTCCTCTTTTTTATGACAGGTGTTACAAAAAAAATGTTAAGCACTGTACACAGTGAACAAATAAATTAATAAATAAATAGAGGTGTACAGACATTAACAAAATGGATGTCTAAATGATCATATGAATACAGTGCATCTGTGCATAGACCGAGGTAAAGTAATGGCCGGGCCCCGGAAGAACCAGTGGGGCCTTTTAGAAATGATTTATTGTAAATTAAACCCACGTGCTGGATCAGAGGCGGTGGTGGCTATGTCTTCTGGCTGACATTTACCTCTTGGCCTGGGTTAGTGTTGGAGTCCTATCCTCTAACTGGTTACCCCTTTCTATTTTCCCATTTGCTGCCATCCAAACATTTAGTGTAGCCCTTAAATGGCAACACAGCACAACACTGAGGGCCCTGTGACTAAGTCCCACTGACCTCACAAAATGAAATGTATGAAAGGAAAATATACGCTCTTCACAGTTTACATTTTTAAATGTCTCTAATGATAGCATTCAGTCACCCTGTTCTCCATAAAACAAGTGTACTTGTGTCTCATTCAGTCCTTCATTGTTGGCTCTGGCACTTGGTGAATAATGACCTGCCTGTTGGTGAAAAGACTTGCAGGCCTGCACGAGACGGATCCAGGAAAGGCCCAAGGGGAATACTTGGCTTGTGAATAAATGAGTCTTAACTTTCCTGATGTGTGTTTTTCACCCCTCCTTTTGTAGTGTCTCGATGAGCTTGTTATCACGTGTGCCAAGAAAAAAAGCTTCAATGATGTGTTTTAATTAAGCCAGAACAAGAGCTCAGGTCTGTCCCAGCCTCCCTTTTTTTCTGAAAGCACGTCGAGATGTGGGGAAACAGGGACAGATGGATGGAAGGATGGTAAGCTGTGCTCCCCCTCCTCCCCCTGACACACACAAACACCCACACACACTTGTGCCTGCTCATTGTCAGAGTAATATATAAACAATCTGCTGTCCCACTCAAATGCTCTTACGGCTTAGATGCAGCTGCAGCAGCACATCCCCCTGTGTGAGGCCAAGTTGGTTCATCCTGACCTGCTGCTGCTGCACACACGGCCCTAAGCACAAAACCCCTTTTATGTTGACTCATATCAAAGGATTGTGGATGTGCTGTGGCTCCAGAACAAGAGACTTAAAACAAGACCCATGAATCAAAGAGCTGTCTCTGAATGTTTTTAACTGAAGAGCTGTAGATTGTTGGCATTTACACTTTATATCTGAGAGGGATGGAGACACATGCCTACAAGTTCCTGCAGTATCTTTATGCAAATATGAAAAGCACACCTCTGGCAGGGTGGATTATGTCTCGTAACTTTGCATGATCTGATGGTCTGACTGTTACACGACTGCAGATAACTATTCAGTCAGGAGTGACTTTATTAAAGGGACACGCCAGCATTTTGGTTGTTTTCGTGTCTTGCCTCACTCCCAAGTCCATGACAAGCAGGTAGACACCATTCTTTCGTCTGTGCGTCCAGTAACAAGGAATAGACAGACAAAGCTCGCCCACGGCTAGTTAGCTTCAGCTCAAACACTGGGAGTCAATGGGTAGCGCTTGCCTACCTCTGCCTACAGTCATCAGAGTTTGTAATTTGCAGGCAGTGTCCTTTGGGAATACCTCACAAACGAATGGCTCACTCACAACTGCCAATCGGTTCTCACTGTTCGTTTAAAAAAACTGTTCAAAACATTCAACTCATTCGCGAATGTCACATCTCTCCTGAAAACCAACACGGAAGTAGGTCAATAAAACAAAGCCTCTGGTTAGGAGTGGAAGATAATATGAAGATAGTAGAAGATAACGTGACATAAAGGGGTAAAAAAATGAGTCACAACAAGCACACAGAACCGTTTAGAGGGAGTTCATCTGATTACCGTAGGCAGAGGCAGGCTAGCTATACCCATTGTTTGTGCTAAAGCTAACTAGCGGTGGGCGAGCTTTGGATGTCTCTTCCTTGTTACAGGATGCACAGACAAAAGAATGGTGTCTACCTGCTTGTCATGGACTTGAGAGTAAGGCAAGACATTAAAACAGCAAAAATGTTGCCGTGTCCCTTTAAGAGAGAGAAGTTATTCATTTTTCAAGTTCAGACAAGGATGAGAGCAATGTCTATCAAAGGCTGGTCTACGGAGCCAGACCTTTCAGGCAATTTGCTTTGACAGTGATACAAAAACGACCAGAAAAGCTTAAATATACTCCTCAAAAAAAGTTTGGAAACATAATTTTGGTTGATTATTTCTTCCCTTTAATAATACCAATTGGTGTTGTATTTTACATTGTTGGAAAGCCTGATTTGTCACCTTTGCAGAGTGGTATTACTTTTAAAGATCATGCATTTGGGGAACAAGTAACACAGCTAGAAATGTGGGAAGCACCAAAAAATGTGCCTGATAGCTCATACCACCTACCAAACTACATGGCCCCTTTATATAACTTGAAAACACAACTATCACTTGTGTAAACTTTAAGCATAACAAGATGAAAAAAGAGGATGGTGGAAGCTGAGCTCTGGTGGAAAATGTACTTGATGTACTGGCAGTGTTTCCCAAGTCAGACTGATTCATAAAGCGCTTTTACACCACGTCACACTGACTAAATCCCACCCAGTCACTTTCTTATCCCTCACTATCGGTTGATGTTTCTGTGAATACACTCATCAGTATTAACTAACAAATCTATGCTTTTTTATATCCGTTTACATGCCATTGTGGCAGCAGAGGGAGCAACTTGGGGTGAAGTGTCTTGCCCAAGAACAAATTGACATGTGACAGCCAGAGCTGGGCCTTAACCCTCAACCCTCTCATTAATGGTGGAGCACATTTCCAAACTAAGTGTTTTTTTTTGTTTTCGAAAGAAAATTATCTTGATTATGGCCTCCTGACCTCCTCTAAATCCACTGACGGGATCTAGTTGCTTCATCTGACATCTCCACTCCTGTCTTCCCCAGTCTTTGCCCTTACTGTCCCAGCTCTCCCAGTAAAGAAACAGCTGAACTCACTCTAAATCCTCTGCGTCCCCCTTTTGCTGAACAAGCCCTCCACTTCTGTCCTGCTGCTCAGCTTGTGCCTCTAAATCTGTATAACCAAGTGTAAATGTCACAAACAATGCAAAACATTCTTTTTAATTTTTTAAATACAAAAACTGTTGTCTGTCTACAAACTCCCACAAACGTAAGTAAAAAGCCACTACCTTTGTTACTTGCTCCACCTTTCAGAAATGCATGATGTCTTTAGTGGACATCATCAGGATGTGAGACACTCCACGAGCTAGGTGTTTGTTCAGCCCACAGACAGCTCCCGTGGAAGTGACATGTTAAGGGCATGTCTGTGCAGTGAAATAAACATTAGAGCACAGCAGTGGATAGCTGTAGCCACATCAGCCTCTTGAGAGGAACACTCAGTTTCAGTTCAAGAGGATTTATATTAAAACAGTCCTTTTTGTGCAGAGCTGAGAAAGATGTATTTATAGGCATACTAAGAAGCATTATTTGATTGATTACATATTTGTTCTTGTGTTTGGAGGCCATTCAACAGAGAACATCATTAAACTCCTCATGCTACACAGGTTTGATTTTGAACTGAAACACAGGATGAAACCAAATATTCACTGTGGCAATTTTACAGTAACAGAGGCAACCAGTTTGATATAAAGCAGGATGTGCTGGATTCTTATGACATCAACTTTCATCCAAAGAAATTGTGCTTTTGTTTGTTATTCCCTTTTAAGCTTAAGCTCTTTTGCTTTGTATTCTATAATTATTATAATTATTATCATTATTGAATAAAAGTTTTGCAAAATAGAGTGGAGACTGAATATTCTGTTTGTTTGAAGTCTTTGGCAACAGTGGCAGCACTGCAGTAGTTAAAACTGTGATATTTGTGGGTTTATAAACTGACTTTGTAAAAGAATGAACATTTAAATGATTCATACACACTGGATGTATGACGACTGTTAAGACTCTGGTGTATGTCTGCTCCAGCTGCCAACATAATAACTTCCAGACCAGGCGCGTGTGTATGTTAATCGGTGGCTGTGTCTCTCTGCTGTCTATTTATGAATTTTACCTCAATAAAGGCCGTAAAGGATGTTTTTATTCCTCTTTTGGATTTAAAAGTGAAAGTTATATGTGGGAGTGGCAAGCTGTCATTTTCTCAGCAGTACATTAGGAAACAGAGAGTTGAGAGAACCACAATGAATCTCCCTACAATCAAGTATAATTTCCCTAAAAAATGACAAACTGTGACAGTTCGGCTGACCAGGAATGGAAAGTTGGCTCTGATTATTTTTTTTACAGAAATAATCAATTGGCACTGATGCTTAGCCTGTACAATTTAACTCTGTTACAAAATGTATCTGCTTTGTAATACTGTGCTGCAATACCTGTTATCCTTTGAGAATTCAATGCACTCAAAATATAGTGGCTACATATTGGTGCCCTTGCCTTAAAGCAAGGAGGCTTGACTAGAAAGAGGTTGCTGGTTCAATGCCCTGGGTCAGTTCGGGGCCTTTTTGTGAAGAGATTGCATGTGTGGGTTTTGTCTGTCTACTCAGGCTTCCTGCCTCAGACCACAAACATGCTCATTAGGTTAGCTGGTGACTCTAAATTGCCCTTTGGTGTGAGTGTATGTGAATGGTTGTCTGTCTCTACATGTTGGCCCAGTGATTAGCTAGTGACCAGTCCAGGGTGTACCTCTTTCTCACCCTCTGTCAACAGGAATAGTTTCTATTCTGCCACAATCCTCAAAAGGATTAGTGGTTTTGACAATGGATGGATGATGGATGAAAAAAATGTCATTGAGCAGTTCTCGTGTTATCTGTTAAAGGAAAGTCAAACTTAAAAGCCCGTAAGAGCTCAGTGTATTTTGTTTTAATTCATTTCCTGTGAAAGTCAAAAATGCCTCTTTGTCTTTGGATTCCTGATAAAATGTTTTTGTCAGGCACAGCACACAGCTGAGTTTGAGGAAAGAAAGGTCATGAGTGCTGCATTCACGTCAGCAGAAATGTCTTCCACTCAGCAAAATAAGTTGGGTCCTGTCCAGAGCAGCCTGTGGACGTTTTAATGATAGCGTCAATTCTAACTCGAAGAGGCCTGCTGTCCATTATGAAGTCAAGGTTAAAAACACAACTTGCAGAGCCGAGAAGTACATTAAGTTCTTAAACTATTTTATATTAACCGATTAAATTTTTGTTTTTTTTATTTTGTCCCTTTACCATTTTAGTGGTTTGTAAAATCAGTATTTTTACTTCAACTGAAGTAATTTCTTTTAATAGTATTATACTTCATTACATTTCACCTTACACTGATGAGTCATCAGTCTTAAAATCAAGAAAATGAAAACAAAACTCAAAAAACTTCTGAAAGATCCTAACTGGAATTGTCCATCAACATGTAAGTTTACAACAAAAGAATTGTAAAAGTTGTTTGCATTGTATTATCACCAGGGTGTGAATAAATCTGAGCTAAAAAGTACATTTTCAGTCAGTATTACTGCTTTCATTTTCATCAAGGTATATTTATACATTTGGCATTGTATCCAAACATATTAATTGATCCAATTTTAGTTACTGTGCTTACACAAAACTGGCTCACAGAGTTTAGAAAATATTTTCACCATTATCTTAAATATCCAATTTCATATTTCACAAAAAATTGTTGCTCTTTATTTCTGTTATGTGGGAAAGTTATTATTAAAATATTACACAATAATAAGAACAAGCAGTTGACATTTAACCTTCCAGCTGTAGTCCTTTTACACAACAAAGAAAAGTGTACTTAAATATTTAGTACTTTGAGTACACTTACATGAAGTACATTGTACTTCTATCAAAATAGATTCTTAAAGTTTGTTTTTATATATCTTAGTAGTTGGGCACAAACACCCCATCTCCTTTTTGTTTATATATATATATTATCCTCATAAAACAGTGGTAACGGTCACCTTCCATGTTGGTGAGTGAGTTTTATTAACTTCTAACCAAGTTAAAGTACAAAAACAAAGTATTTATTCATTTGGTATAAGAGTTTTTTTCATTTACTGATAACTTGCTAGGAGGTTGATAAAAGGTATGTGCCTGACAGCCCCAATATCCTTCATAGAAAAAAAATTGTTTTGTGTTTTTATTTTGTTAGTGAAATACTTTGGCAGTAATGCCCCACGCTCATGCCAAGAAAGCTATTAAATTGTGAAGAAGATGTGAATTGCAGAGGTCAGATTTCAAATGTAGCGGCTGAAAACTAAGAAATTAAACCAATGAAATAAAGGCTAACTAGAAGATGTCACAACCATAATGATAACCAAGAAACCACATGAATATTTCAGTGCTTTAAATGGTTCGTCTTAAGTGGAAATGAAAAACACATGGCATGTCTCATTATGCTGATAATAATTTATTTATTCAGGTAGAGCAGGAAGAGTCTTTGGCAGTGAAGAACAGAGACATTTAAAGTGAAGTGCTGCATGGAGACAAGTGATTAGTCCCAATGAGTTATTCAAAGAAGTGAACCAGCTCTCCAAGGAAGAACGAGGCATTGCTCAGAGGGACATAACCTGGTTACACAACTGTTTAATGATGGCACATTAGCATGGCACTGTAAGAACTGAACTGAAGAGAAAAACATGTCTGAGTGTTTATCTGCTGACATATGACAGGTGAGAAATGATGGAGATGACGAGAGCACCCATGAGAAAAACAGATGATTATTCTCACTGGTGTGACGAGCTGTTGTCTTGTTTTGCGTGATGAAGTGAGGCGTCCCTCAGTACAAGTTTCCAAATGGATCACAGTTAAACCTGGCACTGTTTTTGTGTTTCATGACACTGAATACTCTTAAAAAGTCCTTCATCACTCTTCAGTCCTGGCACACATTTTCCAGCCTGAATCATGTTACAAAAACAAATATAAAACAAGCAACATTACAAACACAAATATTTATAATAATTCAATAAGTGTAGAGAAGGAAACCACTGAGAGAGCGGCTGGCTCATTCTTCTGTTTTCACATCCCATTGGCATCTGCTACCAACTGACAAGTGCAACGCTGAAGTTCACGAAGAAGGGCAAAGAGGTACAAGTATGCATCAGTTTGAGTGTGTTCACCTGGACTTAAGTACAGCCGTCAACAATCATATTCAGATATGATCCCAGTTTTGATCATATCTGAATATGGTTCAGGAGACTTGAATAGGCCCGAATTTTGATACTGCAAAAACTAAAACTTCATTAAATCATTTCTCTAATATTCAGTCAAAGATCTCTCCAAAAGCTACATCTTAGCCACATTCATCTGAAAAGTCCAAATGGATCTGATTTTACAATTTAAAAAGCAAAAAAAACACAGCATCAGTTGCTTTTTTTTTTTTTTAAAGTGTGTTTGGCTCCAGTGCAACAGAATTTACTGTTAAATGAGATGTAATGTTGTCAAAGTACAGCATTTTTTTTCCCAGTATCCAAGCCAAATAAGTATTTTTTAAAATGGTGCCAGTATCTAAATAGTAAGTGAGTTAAAAAAGCATTAATGATATTTACTCTAGTTGTGGCCCTGGAGATAACACTTTTGTTGTCTTTAAGTTTTTTTAATTGGTCAGAGGGCTGTATGCTGGACATCTCACTGAGTAGTGGAGGCAGAGAAGGTTGATAAAGCACCAGCACTTGTCATGTGATGCAGTTTGGCAGGGATTGGATGTGTTGAATCAAACACCACAATGGCACCGGATTGCCATATCTGACCCTGAATGTCTTATTTGAAAATAACCAGAGAGAAAACTATGTTTGCAGTGCTGACAGATAATTCTCAATCAACACAGACTTCATTTTTTGCTTTTGTACCTTAACAGAAGATATTTATCTAAATTTACGAAGTGAGTGTTAATAAAAGATGTAATACGATACGATTTCTTTGAATAAGGTTAGACAAGTACATATGGAAAAGTAATGTTTTTACAGTCACACATTTTTTATTACTACAGAATGTGTTTCAGCAGGAGGCCGGGGCTGGCTTCAGGCTAAACAATTTTCTGCCAGAATTTTAACCATTTTTTCCGTCTCAATATTCAAGAGCTGATTTAAATAATCCATGTCTGATATTCATGAATCCAGGTTGTGCTGCCTATGGTGTAGTATTAGCAGTAGCTCATTAGAAGACGCAAAGAGGCGAGTATAACATGCCAAGTGTCATCTAGTTATATAACTCAAAAACATCCATGTAAACCTTTAAGGAAATTTACTTTATAATCAGCAAGGATCTCCAAGTATTATTCTCTTGTTAAATGTTTTTGTTACACAACAGAACTCACTCTCATGCAGCCAATTAAGGATGATGATGGTCTGATACCACAGTATAATCTACTGCAGTCTAGCTTAATCTTCTAGTGTGTGCATCTAAAATACAAATCAGTAAAACAGTTGAGATTCGCCTTATGTCTGTGGTCTGCCACATTGTAAAACTGGGTTAGATTTGAAAATCATCTGATATGTTGCCAGCCCAAGAGCCTCTCACTGTGACCACCATGTTATTTTTGCTGCTTGTTAAAATTGGAGAAGGGGCTAATCTGTTGCAGAAAAAGAAATATGATTTTTACATGCTCAAACACAAACAAGAAACTTAAAGAATATGATCAAAACTGTACACTGAAGTCCAAGTAAACACACTCTTATGAGACTTATATGATGTTCTCTGATCCAAGACAACATTTCCACCTCCTCTCTTTTCTTCCACATCTTCTTTTTTTCAAGCACATGCTGAAAATGCAAGCAAGTGTGGAAAGGTTTTCTAGAGCAGAAAACAGCAAAAAGGTCATCTCAGCACCTTTAAGACAGGGTCAGTAAGGCTGTTTCAAATTAGACAAGGACTTGCTAAAACCAAGTTCAGGAACCAATCAGAACACACGCAGCATTCGTCACACAGCTCACAATATGAGAGGGGGTTTAACACTACAGAATGTGTCATTAAATCACAGCTCCTGTCAATCAATTAGTCAATATCATTCAGAATACTGCCAGAGGTCATTCTTCTCTTTCTGCATTCTGCTTCCAGAAAAGATTCAGCAACAGACGTCACAGGACATAAAAATTAAAGTTCATTCTGAATACTGTTGGAGGTCAGGAGTTTGGCTGCTCCCAGAACATGTGCAAAAATCTGTGGTAATACAAGGCAGAGGCCACAGGGGGTCGCTGTTTCACTCTGTCACAGGCTTCACTATTTAAGAGTCCCACTGGCACAGCAGTCACGCCACGGGTCCATGTTCAATGTTAAGGCAAGAAAAAAGGCTGAAAGGATGGGAGTGGATCACACAGTCCAGGACGAGCTCTTTAACAGTCCAAAGCTCATTGAAATCCACCAGAGCTCCTCATCCAAACCTCTTTATCCACAATCAAACCAGTCTACAACCTGTATTGTCCAGGATTAGTGGCGTAAATGTTCCACACAGGTCAGCGTCACAGTGTTACTTTGCTGAGTCGGAGTGATAAGCTGGCCCGATGCTGTGTGCGTGGGAGCGTGGAGCTACACCGACTCCGGAGCTGCACCGCCCGACTTGCCGAGCCTCGCACCCGCAGCAGGAAGTCGAAGTTCGCTGAGGTGTTCATAGCGTAGAAGACATTGGCATTGTCAGGGATCACAAGCTCTGAAAGGAAGAGAAATGAGAGAAAAAGCAGAAATTAGCATGAGGGTAGTTTAAAATCTTGCAGTTTAGATCTGCAACTACACTTTAGATCCCAGCTGAAAGGGTTACTGTGGGTCATTGAACTTGGAAAACAGATGATCAGAGGTAAAACTGCTGTGAAAGGGACCCTGTTTACATCACAATGATCTGAAGTAAAAGGATGCAGTGCACACACGTTCACTACAACAACCAAAAACGCTACACATGACATGCCAGGTCAATAGATGGTGATGTGATTATTGACATAAAACTACACCCATGAGCACATTCTCTTCCCTGAAGTGGTGAGTAGTAAAAATACAAGTTGACCAACATGGATGTTTGTGTGGAGGGGTTTAGGCATGCTGATCAAAATGATGGTGCAGTACATCTACATCATGTTTGGGGATGGTTGCTAAATTCAAAAGAGTGAGTAGTACAAACGGAATTCTTACGTCTGCATCATTGTTGTTGTGGTTTTCCTAACTTGAAGCCCAATGAGCACGTGCAATAAGCATACAGGAGCATATCTATATTGACCAAAACCATGGTGCACATGAGCGAGTGCTCTTAGTTTTTGGAAAACTTTGTACTGCCACAACAGGGTGGTGTAGAGTGATGTAAAGGATCATTTCAATAGGCTCTTGGGAAAGCACCAGTAAAATGATACGTAGCAAAAAGATATATGAACCTAGCACTTTTTAAAATTTAAATAAAATGAACTCTGTTTTCTTAGATTTTCTTAACTTTTTATGGGCTATTATGCAACTCAAACATGGTGGTTAATCTTCCAACTTTAATTTTACGCTTTTACGTCTTCCATAAAAAAAAAAAAAACTCTCTTCTTAGTGATACCTGATCATGTTAGTGTTGTGAGTCCAATATCAGTTTTAAGAATGATCAAAATTGGTGATGATTAAAGTCACTGACAAACTCTGTAGTCATAGTTAGCAACTTGTTGGCGTAATGATTTAAAATTCACATGTGTTTACAAATTTTTTTTTTCTTGTAGGAAATAATCACAAAATCTCTTCAGCTTGTGTTCACCACAGGCCGTATTTCTGGCATTTATCTCAAGAGTCGATTAAATGTCTCAAGGGAGCTATGCTAATCTAAAATGCTAATTCATTAACCAACTGCCACATTTAAAGGCTCATTACTGTACCACTAAATACACAGCAATGCAAACTGTGTAAAGGGTTTGCACTCTGACATATACTTTCAGACATTTCTGTTTTTTTAACTTACAAAACTCAGTTATGGTGAAAATAAACAATGAAACTTAAGTTTATAGAGTTTAGCTTTAAATGTTATGTCATTTTAAAGGGACCTTAAATGCTGAGCTTTGGAAATAAGAGGTCACTCTTCTTGATTTTTGTTTAATTTTACTTATTTATATGTTTTTTGCTTTAGCTTAATGTATCTGCTTTCAGTATGTTAGCTTATGTCTATGGAAACTTAAAATGATATTAATGTAAAAGCCAAAGCTATAAATTGTTTTGAAGGAGTCCCACTATGAATTAGTGCATTATATTAAAATGCAGATTTAATATACGGTACAAAGAAGTGTTAGGGTCCGATATGATTAAGAAAAATTTGAGATGAAAATTTTTTTATTATGCACTTTAAAGAAAATGCCAAAATAAACTAAAATAATGGCAATGATTTTGAGTATAAAAGAAGGAAAACCCTAACCCTAACCCTTTTGAACTTTACTTCTGATATCTTAACTTTGTTCCCCAGAATGAATAATAATAAAAAAGAAACATAAAATAAAATAAACATCTTCCTCCTGCACTATCTTTTGCTGTTGCCTGACCCTAATTAGTTTGTCATAAAGTGGTGTAAATTGAAAAAGCAACTTTAGATTAAAGTTGTTTTTTTTTTTACCTCTCTCTTCAGAGATGACTTGTACCAGCTCGTATCCCTCCTCTGGCTCTGCCTCCAGGTTGTGCTTTGC
The DNA here is from genome assembly GCA_037902135.1 of Cetoscarus ocellatus. Lineage (NCBI taxonomy): Eukaryota > Metazoa > Chordata > Actinopteri > Labriformes > Labridae > Cetoscarus > Cetoscarus ocellatus. The sequence continues at coordinate 329,921 of JBAMNC010000607.1, forward strand.
CATTGCTCTTGAGATCACAGCTGGAGTCTTGTCTTGATTCGTTAACTATAAGGAGCAAAGAGTTAGTCACGCAGGGCTCAGCTTAAAAGGTCTTTCTTTTCTTGGGCAAGCACAAACACATTTATTTACCAGTATGCTCTTGTAAAGGTTCCCATTGCCCTGCTCCAGACTGACTCTGATGATACACGCGTCCTGGGCCTGAGTGTTATATGTCAGGGTCTGACTTGGGGAGCAGGGTGACATGGCTGTGAGGGAGATGGAGCGTCTGTGGGTGCAGGGGGGCCCGGGTTGTGAGGGGGACGCAGGGGTGATGGAGACACTTGCTGTTGACGAGCTGGTGTCCATGGAGTGAAGAGACGTACAAGAGGAGGATTCTGATAGCTGAAGAAAGAAACCAGAAGATAAATTTAGATAAAAGTGCAATAACTGAGTAAAAGAAAGACACAAATTCATTCAAAACAACCTCTCATTCTGTGTTTTGACTTACATAAATGTAAGACAAGGATAAATAAATAAACTGCAATCTTAGCATTATTACAATATCAGCCTTTGAAATTTACACAGCATAAAAGTCTGAAACATCATGAAAATGAAAATTCACATTATGGTAAAAAGAACTGCTGTCTCACTCAGCATGTGGACACTAAGCACATGTTCACATCATTTTAAAGCAGGAATATGAAACTCAAACTATCATCAGCTACCTTCAGGGTAACTGCTGCAAAGTAAGTGGTACAAAATTCAAACCATTTTACATTCAGAATAGATATGCTGAAAAAAAGCTTTAACAATTGATAATACAGATTATTGGGTTTGATGTCAACCTCATTTTATCAACAAGGATAAAAAAATATCATAGTACAGCACAGTATTTTCTCAGACATGACGTGGGCCTGTGATAAAAACAGACTTAAAAACCCAATTAATTAAAAAATGAATGAAACATTCACTAGTTAACCAACTGTACTCGTATATTGCTGAAATAAAAAAAATTCCACTTCATTCAGGCATTGCTCAGCCAAAGGGAATCCAAGTGAGGGGAAAGGCTCTGTTTTTTTTATCCATCTATTTATTTTGGTTGGTGACAAGATAAGTAAGTAGTTATTCTTTCCTTTTTTAAATGATATTTCTACCTGGAAAAATGTGTTTTGTGTGCTGTTTGTATGATTTATGTGGATTTTCCAATTTTATGCTTTTTTCATTCTTAACTTATTTAACATATTGTGAACCAGAACACATATTAGTTTCCTTGTAACTCATTATTAAACACATTGTTGCTGATAAAACATCATTTCCCAAAATCTGGACCATGCTATTTTAATTTTTGCTTACATGAAGAAAAAAAACTACAGCTACATTTAAAGTGCCAAAACATCAGTGTGCGTTAATAAGTATTGTTGGCCATAAACACAGAATTGTCTGACACTTAGTGTAAAAGATACTGTCTTTTTAACAATTTATCCAGACATTGATTCCTCTGAATTTTAGAGTGTTTTCAATCCAACAATAAAACAGCATACTTGGGTTTAATCATATTATCTGAGGATGTAAAGATGCATCAGTTTATCTGGTGCTGGCCATTTTTTACAAACGTTGGCCAACAGCAAATAATGTGGCATGAACAGATATAGGTTGCAGCTGTTCATCTCACATCAACTAAAGGCTGGCATGAAGCTCATCTGACCCCAGATATATAAAAGTAGTGGGCAGAAGGAGAAAACAGTTTGACAAACTCTGATGTTTTTTCTTGATCATATGAGAGACATTTGTGGGGGAATAACATCAAAAGATAAGATTTAAAGGCATAGGCATCGGTATCAGCTTAACTTTCTCTTTGAATTGGTATAAGGCTTATTTGACAATAGGTGCATCGCTGGTTACATATTTGCCACAGATTGTTTTATAATTAACAGCAGACTTAATTACATTAATTCATTTACATGATGATGAACCTGGTGGTATTGTTGTAGGTTTAGGGAAGTACAGGGAGAGTGTTGTTGGAAAAGACTGTTATGTTAATAAAAGAGTTCATTCTTTCCCTTCATTTTGACTTTCATGCTATCTCTCGCATCAATGTGAATTTAAAACAATACATTTTCTGTCGATTCTGCACACCTTGTTGTGCGTGGAGTCGGAGCTGTGTGTTGGGGTGAGCCCCTCACTGTCTGACGGGCTGCTGGAGTCACTGGAGGACACGCTGACTGAGTCCATGCTTTCTCCTGAGCTGCCAGTGGGGGGCGAGCGTGGCGTCTCCCTGACTGGAGAACTGGCTGCGCTGCTGTCAGTTCCAAGAAACAGACTGGAAAAAATAAAGGAAGTCAGTTATTAGATAATAAAAGTAAAATAGGTCAAGGGAACTCTGTGGTGAAGGCAAGACGGTGAAACATTCTTCTATTAAGTTGGCTTCAAATGACTTAAATACACCTAATTTCGGACCGTTACAGCTAGACCCTCAGTATTTGGGAGTATTCAAAGCTGTTTCCTGCATGTACTCACAGGCTAAGTCTTTTGACCATGCTTTTTCGAGGTTTCGGTGAGGTTGGACTGCTGTCACCCAGACCTTCAATCTCACAAGACAAGGCATAGCTGCAAAAGACAATAAAAACATCAAGTGTTAAAAATCCTTTGCCTGTGGGTAAACTTTAAAAAAAATATATAATAATAGGAAACAAAAGAAGGAGAAAGAAAAGAGAGCAAAAACAACAAGTACAAAAGATCAGTAGGGAGTGAAGAAATGACAGAAGAACAGCAGGAAGAGCTGAGAGGAAAAGAAGGAAAAGAAGCTCCTATTGTGTGAACAAAAGGTCCATCAGAGCATGACCTCATGCACTAATTTGCCTCTTATCTAAAGGATAACGGTGCCATGAGAGACAGCAGTACCTCTCCTCCTCGCTAAGCTGAGGCTGGCTCTTAAACCAGCGCAGGAACGCCGGCTCTGGAGTTAGACAGTAGCTGTTACAGGCAGACTGGAGCAGCTTGATCTGAGCAATCACCTCAAACTCCTGCACAGGCGGACACAAAAATTAGAAGAGTGTCACTTCAAACAGCATCATGTGAGAACAGTGAGCTTTAATCATGTCAGAGGGGACTTACCCTGCGCCTCTTCTCAAAGTTGATCAGACCACCCTGCGCAGGACACAAAGAAAAGTCTGTCAGAGCGAGGACATCACATACCAGCGGCTGCTTAGACAAACAGCACTCCAAAAACGGACCAACAAAATTCCTCATACACTCATGGAAACTTACGCCCCACTTTCTGACAGTGCTCACACACACCGACTCTCAGATCTGCAAGAGCTGGGCAAACTCACAGACACATGCTCAACACACAAACACACATTCAAGCAGGTGTTACGGTCTGTTTCATACCTCCACTAGATCAGGCAGAGCTGTATCCAACATGGTCAGGTCTGTAAGAAAAGTCCCCAAGTACGGTATCGTTCCTTGCATTGCTCCCTAGAGAGAGATGTTCAATCCTTAAAGTCAAACTTAGTTTTTAAAAAGTGATTCATAATGTCACAAAAAAAATAGTTTTCTCTTTATGTAAAGAGCAACAGAGGCTTCAACACACAGCACAAAGCAGAGCATGTGGCTTCATCATCCTGCAGAGCCCAGGACTCTTTTTACAGTACGTTGCATTAAAGGAATGTGTTGTTTAAAGTCGCACAGCTCTGTTTAAGCATTCTTAGAAACAAAGATTTGGCAGGAGTCTGTCTTTTTGAAGTCTTTGTCTCACCATTTCCTTCTGCAGCTGGAGCCTCTTGTGTGTGCGTTTCTGGTGCTCCTTGGCACAACTCTCCAGACTGGCAAACTTTGAAGTGCCTTCCTGTTGGAGGAAACGGACAAAAACTGCAGATTTAGGACTCAAGTCCAAGAGGAAGAGGTTTCAGGATTTCCACTTGAGAAACTTATAAAGAATTTTTTAAGCAGGAACTCAACCCTCCAAAAATAAGTCATTTCATTTGTTTTATGATCCATTAACAATCAAGTCCAGGTTAATTTCTTAATTTGAAATGTAAAGCACAAAACTATAAGGTCCTTCTCTGCGTGTAACAAGTAAAAATGTAATATCAATTAGGACTGAGTGAGACTGACCAAAAATGATATGTTCATGGGATTAATAGCAATAGAGTGGTGCAGGAATGAGTCCAAAAACACAGAAGTACATTAGTATTTAGCACTTCCTGGTTTCCAAGCCCAAAACTAAATGGGGTTTAGAATACTGGTTTCAGATGAATGCCTAAAACAAGGTCTGTAATGAACACACACACAAAGGACTTCAATGTTTAATGGGAAATAATACAGTGCTTCTGATATAGCCTGCTTTTGAATCTTTAACCATTGTTGTGTGTTTAAATCAAGGATTGCCAACTAACTACTAACAAGGACTACAAAAATGGCAGCTTAATAATAGCTTTTCAGTCTTGTTGATTACGTTTGAACTTAAAACACCATGAAAAGTAGGTTTGTTTGTTAGGATTATCACAAAGAACAGAATGTGTTCCAAAATGTCCATATTTTTTGTTCTCCACAGAGCTCATTATCAGCAATGATCTGAAACCCATTGAAAAATCCCATAGGCTTTCAGTCGGCTTGCAGTCAAGGGAACCAGCACAATGCTAACTTTTGCATTTGCTGACAAAATTACGTCATCTCTACACCACTCTGTTGAAGACACATCCCTCTATATGTATTACCCCTAATAAATAATAAATGGATATCATCATACCAAGATTAATAATCTGATATCAATTTCAGGCATCACAAAAAGCAGTCCTAGGCACCAATATGGTGCAGTTTTTTTATTATCAAAATTGCTGACGTGAGTTTTAACTGACCCTCATGAGGAGCTCTCTGCTGGTCAGGTAGTTGTTGTGGTCGGAGAAAATGTCGGACAGCTCTTCAAAAGTCTGCATGCTGTCTCTGTGTCAAAGAACAAAGATGTTAGCTAATGGTATAGCTCATATCTGCTCATGCAAAAGAGCAAATAATAATTTGGAGGGATTTGTTTGTAATATCTAAGTGTAGCAAAGTTGCAGTCTTACTTGTGTACACAGGCCCAGGCTCTTTTCAGTCTGTACAGAGGATTGGACTGCAGCGCTGACACGATGGCTCGAAGAGAGGAGAAGTTTTTTCGTATTCTGCACTCCTGTTAGGTGAAAAAAAACACAACAGTCATATACATGTTTGTTAATTATATTATGGGGCAACAAAAGGAAATATATGAGTGTTGCTCAGCTGACCTGAGCGATGTCTATCCAACGTTGGATAAGCCGCGCTCTGACATGTGGTCTGATCTGCCTGTGCTTCAGCACCGTGCTGACCACGCAGGCTGCCACAGCGTTAAACTGTGTGATGGTGGCACGGATGGTGGGGGCACTGTGCTTGTTGTGCTTTTTATCCCTCTGAGACCATACAGAGCCCAGGCAGTGGTGTGGTACCACCTTTTTGAACAGAAGCTGGAGGGGGATGACAAGATAATGATAGTATTTATGTCACCATAGGGCAGGGGTGGGCAACTGGCAGTCTGGGGGGCCACGTGCGGCCCTCATACTCCCCTAATGCAGCCTGCCAATAAGTTTTCAATCTTAAAAAATGCATATTTGTTATGAAAATCAGACAAAATCTGCCATGACAGTGTTAATTAGCAATATTTCAGAGAAAACTGAGCTATAACTGGCTGTGATTGTGTTTGTATATCATTTTTTTGCAATATGCTGTGTGCCTTTGTGTGCTGCTCTCTTCATCCACTTACTGCATCCATGTATGTCAGCTGCTCTGCAACCAAGTCTGCATCAAACGACACAAAGTCCTCCTGCAGCTCGATCTCCACTTCCTCTTCCTCCCCCAGGCAAAAATAACTGTTGCCTTGGAAACCAGCTAAAAGCAGACAAATTCATGTAATTAAGAACATTATTAAGACAACTTAAATAACCACAAAAAGTGTTTAAAAAAGGGGGTTTGTATTTACCATCAGTTTCATCCACGTTGGCCTGACTCTGCAGCTGCTCCAGCAGACCCTCAGCCCGTCTCAGAGCCTCTGAGCCTGGTAGAGTCCTACGCAGGTACTCCATGAGCCGGTGGAGACAGGGGTATTCTGGAGGTTCCTGAAAGTCCTCAGGACACTGGTCCAGCCAGGCACGCAGGATGGAGGCTAAGGCACTGAGGAGAGCAAAGTGGATGTTAAGATGGCTGACGATGTTGCTGAAAGTTACAATGAAAGATGATTGTTTAAATATGTAAATATGTCTCACTTTCTGATAGCTCCATTGTTTTCTGAGCCTTGGCATCTTCCTGATTCCTCCTCATTTTCTCCCACGCTTCCATACCTGCAATGAAAGCCCAGCAGAGAGCATTTAAAAACCATAAAAACTATCAAATCAGTGCCCTCATTTGGCTGTATGCACCATGTGACTCTGTGCCCACCTGTCTAGCAGCAGCTGCAGCACAGTCTGAGTGCTGGCAAAGGCTCTGTAGGTGGACAGGAAGATGGAGGTGTAGGTGAGGTCGTTGTCTCCGAACGCTGTCAATAACGTCTCCACCAGACGCTCAAGCGTTCCAGCACGGATGCTGCGGATCTTGCAGGTCTCCAGCTGGCTCACAGTGTGCCCTGGAGGTAGACGATCTCCCTCTGCCTGAAAAACACAAAAACATCACTTATTGTTACACCTGTGGAGTTTAGAGCTGAAAATATATATCAAGTTTTTAAGATATACTGATATACTTGCAAAAATGTTGGGTGGGAAAATATTGTTCATATTTATGATAATGCTAAATTGAAAAAAAGAACCCAGGCATTATGCTCTGTAAAGATTGTTTCAATAGGAATCACTGATAGTAATTTACTAATTGACTCATAATAATCTTATTCAACTGTTTAGTCTTAATGGGGAATTATCGTTTCATTATCCTATTATTTAAGTAACTTATATCATTAGAAAAAAACTGAACAACGATGACACCTGTTTGATACCACAACAGCAGAAATAAAGGTCTTTTTCACCCAATATTGCGTAATTAAGTGGTAAAATAATCAATAATTTCATTTGAAATCCTGCACACAGCCTACATTGAAATTGGAAAACACTTTTACTTCCACCCTCTATTTTAAATGTTATCCACCTATTTGTACAATCAAGACGATAGGCAAGAATTTGCCTGCAGTATTTGATATTTAGGTACATTTAGGTGGGTCTGATGTGGAGGCCTCTTACCCACCAACTTTTTAAGATATGGCCAGAATATTTTTTTCTGCAATTTAGATAGAGCGTTCTCCCTCATTTGTTTGAAAAGAAGACTGCAGATGATCAAATTTCTGTAGTAATGCTACCAGATTTCATTTTGATGACCACAGTTTTATGGCTAAGTATGTATGTTTTTATGCAATTCATACAGTGTGCTGGAGTTAAACTACAAGTTTGATCATTTAAAACAAAATAAAAACAAACATTTTGGCTGAGAAAGACTTCAAATTTTTTTGCTCTGGTATCAAACAGGCAACAGTCCCTTATTATTTTTATTAAAATCATATTTCATTCAATAATTCTGATAATATGACAAAAAATACAGGATGTGTATCAAGATACACACCCTGTGTCGCCATTTCGCTAGAAAATACTGACGTATGATCTCTGGTCTGTATCTCAGGCCCTCAGCTGAGTGCTATTGTGCAGTTTTCTAGCTGATTAGTGATTTCAACATTTTAGGCCCATGCTGGAAAAAATATTTTAAGAAAAAATATTTCAATATACCAGGTGTTTGGGTTGTTATCTGGTGGATTATAGCTCACTCTTTCATGAGTTTGTAAAAGTATTTATTGTTGTGCACTGCCACGCACACATTAAACACTTAAATATGATGATTTTTTTAAATTTCTTACTTAATACATTGGTCTGGCTTGACTATGATTTCATTTAAATTGTTTTCATTTTAACTATATTTATATTTTTGCAATTAGGAAAATACAAAGTAATATATTATTTAAAATGTATCCTTGTGTTTAGGTAGGCAACTGGCAACCCCCTTCAAGTGTCCTGTGACCCCCCCACACTTTGTGATGTGCATTACAGCACATAAAATCACCTGCTAACATAATCAATGTTCCCCATAATGCTTTAAAATCTGGAAATACATGAGCTAAATTATTCCATGTATGACATAAAAATGATAAAAGAAAGGAAGGAAGGAAACATTAAGGACTAAAATGGAGTATATTTATTAATGATTTCCCCAGACATGTCCGACAATTGTGTGTCTACAGGGATGTGGAATGGCAGGTTATAAAACAGGCTGGAATACAGCACAAGATGAAGAGGTGGCACAAACATGGAGGGAGAAAAAGAGATAGACCTTGGTGGAGTTAGCATGCTACAACAGGAAACACTACAGTCTGCTTTTAATCACAGCGAGGCCCCCCTCCTGTCCCCCCTCAGACAGAGAAAAGGAGGGCAGCAGCGGGGCCAAGTTCTCCCACCTCTGCTGTCTGATAACAACTCTGAAAAAAACAGTTTTTTTATCTGTGTGAAGTGACTCTGGTGTACAATCCCACATAAAGGTTTTAGGATCAGAATGATGGGAGTGCTGAGCTCTAAAAGAAATTGTGATTTAACATCCTAAGTGCTCATCACTTCTGCTTCATCACTCATTTTACTGAAAATGTAAATAATAATAATAAATGAATGTAATCACTTTCCCACAAGTGAGATATTTTCACCAACAGCAAACCATTAGATGCAGTCACATATACACTGCAAAATGTTCAGTGCTTATATAAAAAATAGAACATGCATTTTCCCCTTAAGTATTCATGTATACAGGTGGTGTTGCCATTAAAGTTTTATTTTATCATATTTTGCAAAACATTCCACATAATATGTCATTCTATCATTCAGTAACATTTTAATGCCAAAGCTATTTTGCCTTTTGGTCAATATAACAATTTTGGATGAAGGACTTAAACGTAAAAATATCTGTCCCTTCAAATTTTTTATTGCCACTTTTCTGTTAATTTTTAGGGTACTTATCCCAACACTGTAAATACATTTTTGCTGACAGTCCAAAGTGGGCTTTGGTAACATCTCACCAAAATTATCATACCCTCCTCTGGGATTTCTGTCTTTTACCAAGGAAGGGAAGTTTTTACCCTCAGTGAGCTGACACTGATTTATTTCATTTTAAGTATTTTGCCGTTTGTTAGTTGTAAAACATCATTGGTTAAAATATTTGGTTAAAATGGTAAATGGACTTCAGCTTGTATAGTTCCCATGTACACCACATTCACACATTGCTGTTTTAGTTGCTATCAGAAATCTATTAGTATTTCTCATCACGTTCATACAGTTCCATACACATTAACACACCACTGACCGCTGGACCCTTTGGGCTTCAGGTTGTAAGTCAACTAACTCTACCACTGAGCCACCTTAACTCTTATGAAAACAAAATAAAAGATTAATGGCTGTATAGGCCCAATTAAATGTGTTTTGGTATGCAGTGTAGGTGTCCTTCTGATTTTCCACCAGATGCAGATGTAATTTTAACAAAGTGAACTCACGTCATTTAAGTCTTGAACAAACATGGACTCCTGTTTGGACTCAGCAGTGTGTGTTTGTCTTAAAATGAGTAATAGTTCAGCACAAAGCTGATGTTTTCCTGTTCAAGCATGCAGAAAATAGCTTCACCTTAGATCCACTAAAAATTGTTTTTGAGTCTACAGTCTGTAATGTACCATGATCTTGATAATTAAAGGACGATCAAAGCACACAACTAGTAACAAAGATCCAGGATGATCTATATAGGCATCCTTTATATTTGCCTTATCTCTTTTCTCATTCTGTGTTTGCTACTTTCAAAGGGAAGCCTGGCACTCTGATTGGTTCGATTCCTATTACATCTACAAAACATTTATGTATAAAGCACACAATTACATCCATCCTCTTTACGTTCTGTGCCTGACTTTGTAACAGGATTGTGCTCCTTCTAGATATCAAAATATAAATGTACACACCCCAAACCACTGTGCACCACACACTTTTAGACCATCAAAATGGGAGCCTGAAAGTATCTGTTACTATCATTTCAGGGGTGCGAAGATGAAACTTCAAAGGGCTTCAACACCCCTAAAATGGTCTAAAATCAGTGTCTACATTGGAAAAACTTCCACTGACAGCAAATGAGGAATAAACTGCCACATAAACAATTACACAACTGGTAAACAGTGTCTGATTGTAGGCCTGCAGCCCAAGTGAAATAATGGCTGTTATCTATGAACAATCGCCTGTTTACAGTAGATATAAAGACTCAATAGGGATCGTCCTGCATTCTATCCACTCAATAGACAACTCTGTGTAAAGTAGCCTTGTTGTTTTAATTAGTGTGAATAGAGTTGGCTGCTCATGCACTTGTCAATACATCAATAGGGATTTAAAGCCTCAGAGCTAATCTCTCTTTCTTCTTTCATAAACAAAACCCCATCCCCCATTGCATGCACAAAGACAACAGTCATACAAACACAAATAACTCAAGACCATGATTTTTTTTTTCCTGGGGAAACCCCATGTATGTGGCTTGTTATTATCTTTAACACAGGTTTTGTACATTCTTAACTTGTTGCTGAGAAAACACACAAGAGAGAAGCAGGATAATGCAGCTAATTGGCCCTTCAGAGTACTGTAATAATAGACTGTGCAACATCTTATTATACTGATATAAACAGTGCTGTGGGACAGCAGCAATGCCTCATGCGCTGTGAGGTAAAAAAAACAGAAAAAAAGCACAAGTTCTGGAAAAGCTTTTAATACCTCGGTTTTTGTTTTGTCATAGCAGAGTTTTGTATAACAGTGCTGCACAGGGGAGAGCGAGCAGTTCTGTTGGCAGCCGGCAAAGTCAGGAAATCACATGCTTTGGCTAAACAGTTAGAATCTGGTGAGGCTGCTGCTAAAAATCAGCATGCTGCTACAATGGTGTTGTCTATACAGGGTGAGATTTATTGCTCAAATGTTAAAACAACAGTCCAATGCTGGACAATGCAGAGAGAGAAGATGCCTAACAATGGAGGACACAGAGTTCTTTGAACAACAGGGATTAGATTTAAGGTTTTTAAGCTCAGCAGTTTACACGCAAGCACATGGACTGCTTTGACAAATTACCTACACCTGAAAATTTTTAGGACAAAGACTTTTTAGCTCTGAGTGTTTTATTAAATGAGTGATGCTGGGATGACCTTTCTGTTTCTATTGGCAAGTAAACAAAATAGATGGAATATACCTGTCTGAGTGAAAAAAAAAAACAGTGGAAAACGTCAAGATAAACAGCTTGTTCAAGAAAGTCCAAAATGTCAAAAAATATTTTTTTAAATAAAATAGCAACCCTCCTGAGGTTTTGTCTCAGTACAAAGTACAGAAAAAGCGCAGCATTTGAAGTGGTGTATTTTAAACACTGTGGTAAAGTAATCTGCCCTGAGACCAATTGAATGTCAAGTTGGAGACGTGGGTTGCCCTAATTAAAATGACATTAAATAATTGATGGTGGCTGGTAAAGTAGGTTAAAAACTACTGCTGACGAGTCAGGCGACCAAAAAAGGTTTTACATTTTTCAGGTTTAAGCAATGCAGCAGATTAGGAAAGTGGAAAAACCATCAAGCTTTGATACTAACACCACTGGTATAACCCGTTTCTTCTCAAGCTTTTGTGAGGAGTTTTTGCTGGCTAAGAAACATACTGAGAGTAATACTGCTGCCTCTCTGAGACCTAAAAAATATAATAAAATAAAAAACAACCACATAAGACTTTCTATATTGTCTATTACAAAATTTAAGCCACTGTTGTTGGGGTTAGGTGGTTGACTATGCAGTGCTTAAAAAAAACTTTAAAAAAATGCTGAAAAAAAGAAACATTTCTATAAAACCTTTAACTATTGGCATATGTTTATGCCTTTGAAAGACACAAGAGATAAATATGTCCATGATAATTTCAGAGAGACTTTTTAATGTACAAATAAATGCATAAAAGAGAAACAGAAGTACAATATACATTATTAACCAGTATATACTTTGTTTATTCCATAAAAAGATGCTCATGTTGGCTTACATGCTATGCCAGGCTCATTAAATCAGACACAACTACCTGCTTTTGAGTTTGAAAATGAAAATGTTGACCTAATAGATTCTGATCAAAGTATATTAGCTTTATTAAAATAAAATCAATTAGTTAAATTTGGAGTATTCTTTAATTTGCAATAAATTGGTGCATTGGCGCTAAGTATGCATGAGACCCTGTTCAAACAATATATTAACCATGTGATAATTCCTACTGCTTTGTGTGTATACCTTTAAACGTATACTGCAAATGTTTGATGAGACCTCAGACAATACAAGGAGGTTATCTGGGTCGCCCTCATAGATCGGATCAGTTGTGTCATCTTTATTGTCTTATTTTTGCTATTTTTTGTCCCCCATGGTCTTGATGTCTTTCTTTTTAATTCAGTAAAGTCCTTTCAATTGTTGTCAGTTTGAATGGTGCTCTTTGATAAAGTTGCCTTGCCTTACACTAACTGACATGTATTAAAGACCACATGCCAACTGAAATAATCTGAAATAGTTTGCAGTAAACAAAAATATGAATAAAAGCGTGGTCTACATACAGCTGTCCAGCATAAGATGTTAGAAAATCCAGCTTTTTGAAGATCCAGACTATTTTTATTAGCTCACTAATAAAAGTCCTTAAAATGCTTTTTATGTCTACGACACAGCAATGGAAAAAAAAGAGAGGCCAGCTTCCATTGTTCACATATCTATCCAGCGCTCCACTTGTCCCATACTCTGTTTGTAAATCAAAAGGCTCCATTAGCCCCATGAGTCCCTTTTAAAATGCATTTTTGCAAGAGCCCAGCAAAACATCTCTGCTGTCATTGCACTGCTAAATATTCACATTCATTCATTCTGCAAGGGTATGACATTTTTGCCAGTTTTTGAGATATGGCTTTGAGGGAGCTCAGGAGGGTGTGACATGGCCCATGTTTAACATCAACAAACAGACACATACCTACAGTGCTTCTCTACCCTGCTGGGTCCTTGTGCTCCCCTCTCATCAAAATGATGCCTTTGATACTACCTCAGGAGATAAAATAAATAGGAGTAAACTCATCCCAGCATTCTGTGTCTGTTACAATTCACAGTGATGGCAAAGCATCACAGGAGTGTTAATATTATAGTATGAAACATGGGGGGCTTTGATTTAAGGCTGTTCACTCCCATCCATTTCACTAGTGTGCGGGGAGGAAGGCTAGTAAGTTTGATTGCAGGCCGTCAACTTGGTATCCATATGCCTGATGGATGTAAACCTACGTCAATGTATTACATAAACAGGGCCTCAGCGTAGCCCCCCAAAGGATGTTTTTATAGTTCACAGGATGGCTCTTCTTGCCCCAGACTCCAGAGAAGAGTTTTGATTTTTAAAAAAGCTTTGTCAGTGTTTAGTCTATCACAATGTGCCAACTCACCCCAAGCCATCTTGCTCCCTTGTTTGCCGCCTGCTGGATCTGAACCCTCTTCAGCGTCACGTTGTAAATGGCCCCTTCCTCTACTTCCTCCCCCCAGTCCTGCACTGAGCTCTGAAAAAGAAGAGGGAGATCATTAAAGACAAGGGTAGGAGACGAAAGGAGACGAGAGCAGGGTTGTATTTAGGATAAAAGGATGTGACGATTTCCTGTTAATGAATCCCGGCTGCAGAGCGAATCAACAAGTTTCACAACAAGTGTTACAGCAGTAGTAGAAGGGATTATTTTTGGATTCCTCTCTGAGAAAAGCAGAAACAAAGAAGCACAACCACAGCTCTCAAAACTATTCAAAAACAACTTCAGAGCAGTAAAACATCAAGACTGACCGACTCCCCCAACCCCCACAGCTGCAGCCTGCCAGCCCTCCCTCCCCTGTCTTTACTCCCTCTTGTATTCCCCAATCCATTTCCTTCACCTCGTCCGTCCCAGCAGCCTCTCTTTCTGCTCCAGCTGAAGTCAGAGCTGGATGCCTCTCCTGCAGATAAGAGCCAGAATGGATGAAGTCTTCCAAACAAGCCCCCATGTAATAAAACAGAGCGTTTGCAGCTCTGTTTGCCCGCTTAACTCCAAAAGCTGAGGGAGTTTGATTACAAATCTGAGCCTGGAGAGACTAAATGGATTTGTGCACAAGTACAGCATCTGTCTCTGGTTGTAAATCACTGATGAGCAGAAGAAACAAACAGAGAGGAATCAAACTACAAATATGCTGAGACATCGGCATATGGAGACACAAACAGAGGCACAGACAGCTAAAGACGGAGGAGGGGGGAATGGGCCAAACATAAACACCACGCATGCAGTATTACAGCCAAGATCACTCTCACTCATCTTCACTTATCATTTAAATGGGTCAATACAGAGTCCACGCCATTTTTCCTCCAAATAAAAGAGTGGCTAGAAAGGAGGTCAAGGGTCAAAGCCGTCCTTTACAGCTTGAGTGGACGGTCCAGGAGGCCGGCTGGTGGCACTCAGCCATGACTGGGCTGTGTTTGGTTTTGAGGAGAAACATGTGATGCTGGAAGTGAAAGGAAAAGCCCACGTAAAAAAACACACAAAGAGGAGGAGGAGTGAGAAAAGATCCTGAGTGTTAATTTTGGCTGCTTTTTCTGAATTGCCCTAAGTCTTTAGATACAAAAAGCGTATACATTTGCACCTCAAAGTTTTAGTTTAAAAAAACTTTGCCGTGGTTTAAGTCTCAACAAAGTCTTTGTATTTAGTTTAAGTCAAAATACTGTCTTTTTTAACTAACTGAATAAGTCACTCACTCATGTTCAGACACAATAAAAGCTTTATATTATTCAAAATAAATTGATAAAAATACTAGAACTAGGAATCAAGCACTGGCTCCAATTAACAATCAGTTCCAACCTTCTCCTCAAAATAAGTTTGGAAATGCTATTTAGGTTGATTATTTTTCCTCCTCCATAATAAAAATCAGTATGGTATTTTATACTGTTGGAAAGCCTGCTTAGTCACATTTACAACGAGGCACAACATGTAAGGATCCTGCATTGCTGGAATGAGCAATACAGCTAAATGTGTGAGTAATGCCAACAAAAATGTGCTGAAATTCCCTCTCCCTCGGTACGGTTCCTACGAGAAGGGTGGGGAACTGGCCTTTTCGGAGGGCTGTCTTCCTGGCATGCCCACTTTGTGATCTGTCTTTGACTTCACCATTCTCACAGAACTTGGACCTAAATTTGGAAATGGTACCAGGGCTGACACCAAATAATGCTGCCACTCTGCATACCAGAACACCAGCTTCCAGTTGGAGGGGATTGTGGCACACTTTTTTGGGGGGCACTACCCACACATTTAGCTGTGTTGCTCATTCATGGAACATATCATCCTAGCAATTTGTGCCTCATTGTAAAGGTGACTAATTAGGCTTTCCAACAAACTAAAATACAATGCCAATTGATATTATTAAATGATTTACCAAAATACTATCTCCAAACTTTTTGGAGGAGCATAGCTTGAGGACTCATCATTTGCCGTTATGCAATATGGTTCCCAAATCAATACCTTTAAATTATTTCCTTAAACTCTGAAAAACAATAATGTCCAGCCATCATGAGAGGCAGTCAGCATTAAAAACAACTCGGGAGTGAAGCAAGTAATTGCAGCAGACAGGATACAAAGGTGGTCTAATGTGTGGCTTAACTTTTAAGATATGATCAAAGGTGGTTCTGATTTTCTGAACCATTTTAGTATGGGCACCATTTTGAAAAGTATCAACTTAGCACTGGTATCAGAAAAAAACAATAACAATCCTATTGGTCCCCATCCACCAGCATCTCTTGGCCTCAGTCACTGGATCAAACAGCATACAGATGAGTTAACTGGCTTCATTTTGACTAAAGGCTACTTCCACTTCTTTCAAACTAACCACAGCTCTGATTTAAATTACATGAAGCTTAAAGTAGGCAACTAAAACACTCTGTGGAAATGGAATAGATGCCATTCTCCATAAAGGTTCTTGTACTACTTGACTTTAAAACCAAAAGTTTGAGGTGGAGACATCACATACTGTTGACTGATAGAGATTTTGTCTGCTGAATTTGTCTAAAAAATATCACCATGCTGTCCCCTACTCTCTGCAGCATCTTATCATATGGTCAGCAGCCTATCAGAGCATGCCTCCTCTCTTTAACTGCTGCTCCTGCTGGATGGACTGCTGGCTGGATGGCCGGTGCAGTCACAGATAAATACATCATTGCATGAGTCATGCAGTCCACACACTCCCAAAACAATAGCAGGAGGTCTGTATGCTGGTCGAGCCCGGGCTGCTGAGTTCACAGTCTGCACACAGAGCCTGCTTTTTGTCAGCCACAGAGCTGGAGATGTTTTTCAGAGCAGGGTTTTAGAGTGGGGAAAAAAAGCTCTGCCAGCTTTGTGCACCACAGTTGGGGCTTATTGAGGGACAAAGTTCCATGAGCTTGCATGAAAACAGAAACCAAAAACAGTTGGTCAGTGTGAGACTTCTATTCAGCAAAGTCAGAAAACTGGAAACAGAGATAAGAGTGAATATAGAGAGGCTGTTTTAACTGAAAGCCTTAATACTCAATTCTGTTGTTTTTTTTTTAAATTTGCTCCAGGGACATAAAGTGACAAATTCTCATCACAAGAATTAAGAAACATTTTCTCCCCCTTGTGCTATTTTTTGGAGATGTTTTCCAAATTAGCACTTTCCCGTTTACTTGAGTATAATAAGGGAGAAATGTTGTACTTCACTACATTTTACTAGCATCTGAAACATTGCTAAGTAGCTGGATAACCCATACTTCATGGCAAATTCATCTTGCGAAACTTCAAGATGATAGATTTGCTCCTGATCAGAAAATGAATGCACCAATCAGTATCCTTTTGAGAAGAAAGAGGCAGTAGCTACTACCTTGGTTTAGTTCAGCTGAAAGCAAGATGCAACCACATGCCTTTGACTGGCCTGTAATGGATGTGACAGACAGAACATTCATCAATCACCCTCTAATTACATTGAAGGCTCTGCCCTTCCCTACACTGTCTATGGGATGTTGCCCAGATGGATTTGAAATATATCCCAATGAAGGAGTCCTGGTTTGTTGGGTTTTTGCATCCATTGCTGTGTAAAGAAATAGAGACAAACATGCAAAAAGATGAGGTCTAAGCAAGCTGTCAACTGAATGGTAGTTTCGCTTAGGTGCATCTCCACCGAACAGTTTGTAATGTAAATCCTAGTCATATATTTCCACATTCAACCATACACTTACTTGGCAGTCTGCAGTGTATCCCAAACAGAGGGGTGTGAACACAATGGGATGGTGGATATTGGTTATTTTGTTGCCTTTACCAACTTTTGACAATGAAAATGCAAAGAACTGTTTGTTTCATTAATATATTTATGCTGCTAAAAGTTGCAACACCGCATCCATAAAATTCCTGTAATGCATCAGTTAGGACATAATGGGCTATTTTCAACTGCAGTCCTCAAGGGCAGTTGGGGGACAGAACAACAGATAGACAGGTACATCGAAACAGAGCAATACTGTACACTTAGTGGGACACACACTAGTCATGTCAATGCCAGACAGCATTACATAAAAAACACGTTGGTTTAAGCAGAGTATTAGAAATAAACACCTAGAGGCTCATATTAAACACCTGAAAGCCAGACAACACAAGACAAACCAATAAAGGGGACTAAGTGTAGGCCTATGACATCTATTAAGTCACATGTAAAACCATTCAAGCAGGACAACCAAACATAGCCAGATAGAATGGTGGAAATGCACCATTGCGATACCAATTTATGTCTGTAATTGAACTTTTTTAAGTATATAGTACTAGTCAAACCCTTGAAGAACACAATGATTGTTATGAGTTTAAAAATGAAAAATGAGCTGCTTGAGCCTCGTCTTTTCAGAGTGAAGCTGGGTTTCTTTGTCTCTCTTTAAACTCTGTGCTGCTTCTCATCTGTCCTAGACATTGACTGATACTCACTGAAGTTGCTGGTGTTTCTTTTGTGGGTTGTATGGTGGCTGGGTGGGTTTGGAGAGTTGGGTTGTAGGTGAGTAAGATTGTACGATGGTTAAATGATCTGCTGTATTTTGAATGTCCTCTCATGTGTTGCTGTTTTGGACCCCAGGAAGACTAGTTGCAGCCTTGGTAGCAATTAATGGGGATCCTTTTAAACTAATAAACTAATAACACATTATATGCAAGAATGATTTAAAGTTACATTCAAAGTTTAATGTTGAATTGTATTTTATTATAAAGTTCTCTTTGAATAAGCAAGTAGGTACTTTTAGATTAATATATATTTTTTGTACTGCACATCGAGGAGAGATTATGTTTTGCTTCATAACACTGCCACTCATATATCAAAAATGTATGATTGTTAATCAGTATTTCAGGCAACCATGGTATCATCATAACTTCATTTAGTGCAACAAGCTTCATACAGAGCAATCAAATGTCCACTGACAATTTAGTCAGCTGTCCCACAAAGCAGTTCTCAAGCCTAGCAATCTAACCAGAACTGGTGGTGCTCCAAGTCATTCATCCCAGAGCAGAAAAGTGTCATCATCCTCATCTGGACACAGTGTCAACCAATAGATGACATGCAGTGTAAGCATTCAAGCAAGTCAATCAAAAAGAAAAAAAAACATCTGGAAGGCTATAAAGCATTGCATCTCAAGAGATGAACAAAGATATGTACAGATACAGTGAATTCACAACAATAAATATAGATAAGTAACCTTTTTATCAACAACTTTTCGAATATACTTTATTAGATTTTTAGACTGGCAACATGTTTTTTACTTGGGCACAATACTCTCAAACTTTCTCCCAATGCCTTGCCAAATTTGGTTAAAAAAATAACAGATTTCAACAGGACTTGTGGTGTTCATACTGTCATTTATATAAGCTCTGAATCCAAAAGATCAGGCAACTTAGCAAGCAGTGTGAATGCAGCCAAAACACTTGGCACCAGATAAAGCTGGGTATGGTGTAAACAGGACATGAGATGTTTACTTCTTTCACAAATCGGATACTTAATATGCTCAAAAAGTGCACAAGGAGGACCCTTAGAGGAGGCAAACAGTTCCTTATCTCTGCTCAAATAGAGCCTATCTGCCTATCAACTGTGCGTAAAACAATACTCCCACAACAACAACAACAGTTGTGCTAAATCTTTGGCGCTGCTGATCTGTTGGCTTTTGTGTTTACCTCACCAGTATGCAGCTGGGACCCGTGAGGACACAATGTTGGCCCCGGGGCCACGCCAATTGTTCCTTCTCTGTTCCGCAGCAGGCCCCCAGACAAAAAAAAAGTTTTCATATCCACCATCAGGGAGGGGAAAGCTAACGGATCGAGATCATATTCTGGCGGAGTCGGCAGGGGATTTTTCTTTATTATCCTCCCCCATCTCCCCTCGCCCTACCCCACGTTTCCAAACTTTACGTGACATCTTTAAGCAAAGACAATATGGGTCAAACTGGATTTAAAGCGCAGTGCCACAAATTAAAATGCACAGTTCAACTGGTCCCCCTTCTCCCCCTCCTCCTCCTCTGCTTCCCCCCTTTATCCGCTACTTTCCCAAGCCTACAAACAGCCCCCCTCCCTCTCTTTTCAAAACCACAAACCCAACAGCAGAGCACAGAGTGAAAAAGCATACGAGCTTTTTGTTTGTTTAGATATTTACCATTTTAGTTTTCCAGGCGAATTTCATGGTGAGCGTTTCTTTCATGATCCGGGGACAGCATCAGAGCTCGGGAGTAAATCCACCAATGAGAGAAAATATGTGTTCCCTTTTTATAATTGAACCAAAAATCCAAAACCTTCGCTGAAAGAAATCCCACTCCTTCACCGCGCACACTTCAGCCCGCTTCAAACTCCAAATCCTCCTCCTGTGTCTGTCAGAGAAGCCTTCCCTTCTTCTACTCAATGACCAAACTCCTCCTACTTGCACTCACAACAGTCCCGTTCAGACTCCTCCTCCTCTTTTTTGGTCCGACTTTCATCAGACTGACAACAGCGTGCGCGCTCAGACGCAAGGGAAAGACGCAGGCTTCTGATTTGTTTTTGCGCAACACAGCTCAGCAGAATCATAAATCTGGTTCATGAGAAATTCACTGAAGTGCTTTAATAGACTGTGTAAGGGCAAATTTGATATTTTTTGAAACTGGTACAATAGTTCATGACTTTATAAAGCAAATGACAAAGGTAGCAGATTAAGCCTATTATGAAGGTTAAAAGGTGAACAATGACAAAACAAATTCCTCAAATGTACTGTACTTGGAGTTCAGGGTTGTGGTCTAAGCTAAGGGTATTATCCTATCACTTCTTTGGGGTTAATGTTAATGTCATTTCAAAAGGCCCAAAGGCATGAGGGATTTGGAAGCATGGCTGAACTGTGTGGAAGTCTGTTCAGTGCCTCAGTAAAATAAAATATAACAAAATAATGTCCCTATTGACACTCTGTAGGTCTATGAATGTATCCTGAGAAAATCTGATGTATTCTTGTGTCATTTAGCTCAGCAATGTCTTGTTAAGGGATGGACAACTTTGGTTACAATAAGAGTCGCATCCATTTAGGGGCCCAGATTGCCACAAATTTGTTGCGTTCTATAATGATAACTAATTTAATTACGTGTAGTTTCATATAAAGACAAACATGTACAGCTTTAGTGCAACAACTTCTCAACATACAGATAGAGATGGTAAATATCATTATTTCAACATATAAATCAAGCCAATATAAACTAATTTTATTGCAATTTAGCATTAACTGGTTACTTCACTATGTTCCACTCTTCTGTTTCTGTTTAATGCATTTGATGAATTTTTACAAAAACAATACCAGCTAATATTTTTTCTCTCTCTCTCTTTTTTTTCTTAAGAACTAGGGATTATAAACATACAGAAAGCATAATAAAATTGCAGTGAATAAGAGCGAGGGTTACGTTGGTCCCTGGGCTGCCAGTTGAGCTACATTTCTTCAGCACTCATGAAGCTGAACTCATATTCTGTAATAAAAATCCAGACCAGGTTCTTTTTATTATGTTGACAATAGTTGTGTGAAGTCTTTCTAAAAATGTCAAATTCTGATATTTAGGTGAAGCAAAAAGAGATTCGAGCAGTCAGGATCAGTGTAACAAAGTTTTTTTAAACTTCATATTCCCTGATAGTTTATTGCTTTGAAGAGAAAGTCACCTTCACTGAAAATGGCCATAACTTTGAGAGATAAAAACAGAGGACATGATAAGGACAGTCTCTGAACTGTTGATGCTTTAAAAAGCTTTCCTCTTATAACAGACAGATTAAGGAACATGTGTCCATGGCCTGTCTACCAACCCCCACCCAAATATGAAAAACCCCTTCTCCTCTGCTCCACCTTTCAGAAAATGTGTGCCTAAACAGCCTGATTGAAAATTTCCCTTAATTATGTAACTTGAAAAAATGATCATTTATTTACACAAATTATTTTGCAAATACATTTTTTGTGTTTTAGTTTATTGATCTGTTTTGTATTTGTTGTCTGATCAAGTTTATTGTTGTCTTATCCTATCTATTTTCATTTTTGATGTTTTTTATTTAGTTTATAACATGGTGTAAGGTTGTATGATTTGTTGTATTTCAATTTGTTGATGTTTTTTATTCACTGTTTTGTTTAAATTTGATTAAGTTTCTTGTGTTTCTTATTCATTGCTACAAATTTGAAATTTTGTTTCGTTTTTTATGTGTTGTTGTATTGTCTTTTAAGTTACTACATTTTTTGTTGTTTTGTTTTTAATTAATTTGTGTTCATGTTCATTGTATTTCTTATTTGTTGTCTTGTATAGTGATCTGTTGCTTTGCTTTTCTTCTTCTTGTGTTGTCTTTTTATTAGTTGGCTTTCTTTATTGTGTTTTCTCATTTGTTTTGATTTGTTGTTTTTGTTAGTGTTTTGGTTTTTAATTTTTGTATCAATTATTTAATTTGTTAGTGTATATCTTGACCAACTGATTTGTTGTTTGCTAAGAAATTGGTATGTTTTTTGTGTTGTATATTCCAGGTTGTTGTAGTTTTCTTATTTGTTGACTTGTGTAATTTTTGGTTGTGTTATCCAATTTGTTGATTGATTTGTTTTTGTGTTTTGTCAGTTGGTCCCTCGTTGTTTTAGAAAATGTGTACTCAAACAGTCTGTCTGAATATTTTCTTTAATTGCATCAATAGACTGATTCCCCGTGAGCAAGGTGTTTGTTCGGCCCACAGGGGTCTTCAGTGGAAAGAACACGTCAAGTTATGTCCATGCAGCCACAGGAAACATTAAAGCACAGCATTTGAACGCTAAGGCCACACTAATTTTTTGTTAGGGGTTGGTTGAGCAAAGCTCATGAGGGTTTACTCTAAAACAGGCAGTTCTAGGCAGGACTGAAATAGAAGGATTTTATATGTCAAAATTCAATATATGAGTGGATTTCTAGGTGTGAAATGTTAGAAATAATTTTGGGAAATCTGAGACTGGTGTAAAGCAGCTATGAAAGAGTATGATATGGGATCTTTTAATCAAATTCAGCATATTTAGATATTTATTCGTATTCATTTCTCTGTTTTTCCACCTGTACTCATTGTTAGATCTGTAAATAATCATTGAGAAATAGATTTCATACACTCATGAATGATAAGTATCTTTAGTGAAGCAGCTGCAGCCTCGAGGCCCCTGCGTGGGACAATACAAGGAAGGCTGCAGATGCCGTCACTGTACTGTGCATTGTCAGAGAGCTGAGAGTAGAATAGGCTGAGTGTGAGACCCGACAACACTGTTCCTCTATGAATGTGCCTGCACACGTACTCCAACTGCCCACTTGTGTGAATAAACGGGAAGATATGAATCAAGTTTGGGCTTTGTGAGGGGTCTTCTTGTACAAATTTGTATCATAAATGAGTGATAAAGGGTTCATAGATTCTGTTGTCAGTAAAGTAACTGATTTTGTGATTCAGAGTCAGCAGACAGTGAGGGGTTGTGACGCTTATTGTCATATGGCTTGGTGGGAGAGATGGCTAAACCTGTTGTGGCCCCCTTTCAATATTGTGTGAGTGCATGTGATATTCCTGCCCACTCCTCTGGCTCCCATAACACCAACATGCTCCTTCAACGTCACACTCAGCGTCACAGAAGCAAACAGACAGGGTAACACACTTAAACGCATACACCTACATACGCAAGGTTTCACATTTTGTTATTATTTCACCCCATTAGCTCCCAAAGGGTTGGGGAAGCCCAACAAACCCTCCGTCATTTTCTCTCCGTGTGTGGTTATCTGTTCTATCAGTACAACTCTTCATCAGGATGTATTACTGGCCCAGCTCCAGTTCCCAAGCCGAGTGGCCCTGATGTCCTCTGGGGTCTCTAGAGCTCTGGGAAGCCCAGAGTGGCAGTGGGAAGGTTGCGGCCCCACATGACCCCCAGCTTGACCCCAGGGGGATATCAGTGTGGGTCTCACAGCAGGAGTGATGTCATATCCAAGCGCAAACAAAATGTCTGACAGCTGCTGCACCCTGTGATGGATGTGCAGATCTGTACACATGTCTGTAAACTTGATAATGTTAAATATCTTTTTGTGTCCTAAGATCCTTTTCCCTTGAGGGATATGAGATGGCTCTCAGTATCCTCGAGGAGGGCTACAGTTAGAGACCTTTACCAATTTAGGCCAGAGTCATAAATATTTGGTCTTATTTTTGGTAAATTCAGGGGGTGGCGGGTTGACCGTTGTTACAAAAACTGTGTTAAATACAATGTCATTTAAGGCAGTTGTTCTCAAGTGGTCTGATGTCAGGACCTGTTGTTACCTCTTTTACAAACCCAAATTCCAATGAAGTTGGGACATTGTGTGGATGTAAATAAAAACAGATTACAATGATTTGCAAATCCTTTGCGACTTATGCTCCATTGAATATACAGAAAAGACAAGAAAAAACATAAAAATGTATTGTTTTTTTAAATGTTCAATCAATCAATCAATCAATCAAACTTTTTTTATAAAGCACTTTTCATACATAAAATTTAGCACAAAAATATTCACCCATTTTGAATGTGATGCCTGCAACAAATTCCAAAAGAACTGGGACAGGGGCATGTTTACCTCTGTGTTACATCACCTTTCTCATTAATAACACTCAATAAGCATAGGTTTTCTGCCTTGCTGCTTACATGTGGTTTTCTGTATCTTTTGATGATGTTATGAACTGTACATGAGAAAATTCATAAATACCTTGAAAATCCTATTTGCTCACACGGTTGTTTAAAAAGTGGTGAAGCTTGCCCAGTCCTTTCTTATGAACAACTGAGCCTTTGGGATGCTCCTTTAATACCCAGTCATGACACTCACCTGTTTCCATTTAACCAGTTAACTTGTGGTTTGTTCCAAATGTGTTTTCTAAGTATTCCTCAACTCTCTCAGTCTTCTGTTGTCCCTGTCCCAACTTTCTTTGGATATGTTTCATTTGTCAAATCAAAAATGTGCAGTTTGAACATTAAACATCTTGGCTTTGTAGTGTATTCACTTTACTACAGGTTGAAAAGAATATGCAAATCATTGTATACTGTTTTTTTCACTTTACACAGTGTCCCAACTTCAATGGAATTGGGGTTTGTATAAGAAATTACTGTTACCATTTCCACAAGTTTAAACAACAGAAAATTATCTCAAATCAGAAAACAACACCTCATTACAATCACATACAAATAAAAAAACAAAGGCAACACACCAACAAGTAAAAAACACAACACAAATAAAAGGAACAATAATACATGAACAGCAACAAATTAGTAGCTTTTTCTTTGTGCCATGTTTATTTAAACGATTTTCATACGTTTCATTTATTGTGGTGTTTTGTAATTGGCTGTTGTGTTAACATTATTTCTATTTTTTAATTTGCTATTGTGTTTTTGGTTTTTTATATTTCCCTCTTTATTCTTGTGTTTTTAGATTTGTTGATTTTTTTGTTTTGTTTTTCCTATTTGAATTGTTTTCTTTTGTTGCGTTTTCTAATTTGTTTTTGTCTGCTGTGATTTGTTGTTTTATTGTAATTTCTTTCATAAATAAATCCATTGTTGGGTTTTTAGTTCTAACTAAAATCTTTAGACCAAAGTTAATTTACAAATACTGACCTAGAGGGCCAACCTAAATCAAAGGGAAGATATGAAATAATATTACATGGACATATAATTAAAAAGATATTTGGGGAATTAAAACAAGCCTTGCTTACTGAATATCCTGAAGAGAGTTTATCTGACTCCCTTAAGGTTTCATAACCCAGAGTGCTGCAGATGCAAGGACAGAGAGGGTTTATGGACTTCCACACCTCACACATTATGGAGCTGTCCTAATATTCTGGCCTGAAATTCATAAACTCTGACACTAAAATAAATAACCAAAAAGCTGGCACCAAATTATCAAGTCTGTTTAACTTATCCTCATATTTCTATTCAATAGAAGCTGCACCATGTGATTAATATAAATGTCTTTATTTGACCTTCAAAGCAAACCAGGACATCTGGAGGAAGACCGATGATTACAGTGCAATTACTTCCAATGCTTGTGATTGCTGCCACTTGGTAGGAGCCACACAGGAAAATTAACAGCTCTCTTAAGATTTAGCCCTAATTTACATTTCTTCTGCAATTAAATAAAGGTTGTATATCTGACAAAAGATAATATGAACTCCTTTTTTTCACAAGGTGCACCAAAATCCACTCAGAGTGAAAATTCTTCAGAACTTTAAGGGCTTGAAACGAGAGAAAAAAACCCAGCTGCCTCTGAACAAAGGTGACAAAATCATCCTGCCAACAATGCCAAAGCTGCTTTATTACAACATCATGTTTCAATTGTTTATTCCACACACAAAGGAAGGATGAAGTTTGAGGACTGCAAGTTCATGTAAGGGACTATTTCTTGAAGGGGAAGTGCAGGGACTTCCTGGAGTCTTATCATCTGTGCAAGGTTGGCAAATGAAGCTGTTAGTGTCATCAAGTCTGTGAGTGGGATCTCTTTTATAAAACAGTGCGAGATGGGACACTGATAATCTTTTTGTTCGCTTGTTTTAACAGAAAGGAGGGTCTGTGTTTGTATCTGAACATTCTGTAACTTGAAAAGTGGGAGGTGAATATGGCAAAGATTGACAATTAAGAAATAAACTTCATAATGAGTTACCGTATGTATGACTGTATTGTTTCCTGTGATCAGGCCTCCAGACAGTCATCAACAAGTTATATGCCTTAAGTTTTTCTCAGTGAGTAAGATTTATGTGCACGAATGAGTTAGCAATTTTAAACTTTGTTTGGAAAAGTGGGTGAAAATGGTGTGGAGCAGGGATTCATTGGTCTATTTAGATGTTGTCAGGAGAATAAATTACTATAAGCAGTATTGGTAAATGAAATGGTATTTTTCCAAAATTACTTTACTTCTAAGTCATCCTGTTTTAATATATAGGTTAATATAAAGCTAGCCTATATGTGCAGTTTAGGCAGTGCTCTCTTGCTCTCTTTTGCTCAGACATATTTCAGGCAAGTTAATGCATGGTGTCTTAACTGCACATACTGTATAGTGGTAATATTTGTCGAGGAGCAGGGAAAAGCAAATTAATTTTACTAACATATTTGTGCAACTTCATTGCACATTAAAGCAAATTACTAAAAAATATATTTCATCAAAAAAACAATGCTTTGATTTGGAAACATTTCTCCAGAAATGGTCAAAATATGCCAATTAGGTCAGCAATGTTTCAACAGATTGGGGAAACTGTAATTCTTATTTTGCCAGTTTCTGCCATTTGTTTTAATATCACCATCTTGTAGACAGTTTAGGACAAATCGTTGCAAATCTTGGTGTTTTTAAGTCATCTTCTCAAAACCATTTAGCTTTTTTCTGATGATTTGTCTATATTTTTAGATTGCTGATGGTTTTGTGTAATTTAGACAGTGATCCCACTCTTTTGGGTAAGAATATTTCAGGCAAATTCCAGACCTTACACATGAGATGAACTGTTTCTCATATCCATCTGATACTGCATTTATCTGTACCACACCCATAGACAACATTTGGAAATGGCTGATCAAATGTGTCAGCTTGATACTTTGCAAGATGGATCTGCCTGATGACAGACACTGAGTTTAGAAATGAAATCTATCTGGAAGGTTCACTAATTCGTGTGCGCTATCTAAACTGAACAAATAAGCTGACAACATCTGTCAGGTATGAAAAAAGAATCAAAAGTTTTCTAAATTGCAGATGTGTTTGGGCAATTTCATCCCTAATTAAAGCAAATTAGTTTAGAAGAATATCTATTTACCTAAATTATACCAAAACTTCCAAGCAAGTCTTGTGATAGTCTCAAGTATGGGCAATGTATGGATATTTTTGGAAAAAATGGGTTAAAAAAAGGGAACTTCACTTTGCCATTTTTGCCATTCAAACCCTGCTGGGAAGAATCTCTTCAACTGAAAGTTTCTGTTTTTCAAACTTCTTGTTGTATTGGTCTTTGACTTGGGGCTCCCAACAACCAAACCAGCCCTGATAAAGAGGAAATACTTGTGTGAAGTACAGGGTAAATGCATAACCACTCTTGACATCTGTACATATATGACCTTTGCATGAATACAGTTCAAGTATCAGAGCAATGTAAACAAGGCCAATCCTTATAACAACTTTTCCTCTTTCTCTGAAGACTAATGACGTCATAACACTCAGGAAAGCCCTTGACGAGGACACAGCATTTTGTCATAATGAGTTCCAGCTATTATTAAACATCCCGAGCACCCTCTTCTCTCAGTTCCTCGACGTCTGAACAGGGAGCAACAGTACAGAAAGAGAGGGGACAAAAACAGGAGGAGCGCCCGCTCGCACTGTTATTGCACCAGTGTGGGGAAAAAACACACATTCCAGGAAATCTCCCACTTCCTGCCTCCAGCCTCCTGACTCCAGCGAGGCCTGCTGTCCTCATACCTGACTGGTTGAGGAGGGGAGCCTCTATGGCCTAGAGCAGAGTCATAAAATGTGACTAATATGTAGGAGGGGAGGGGAGAGGAGAGACATGGGGTGGGGGGGGGTGGGGGGGGGTGGTATGATGTAGAAGAAACAGAGCAAAACAAAAGGGAGCTGCACCATGTGTGACATCTCAGTGTTAACATCCAAAATAAGAAGGGTTGTGCATCAGAGAAAGTGAGAGACTCTTTGTAGACTAACCTGAAAGCACATTATCTTGTCTCTGAGTGTGAGATGCAGAGACAGAGTGGGAGTGAGAGAGTTCACAGCACAGTCAGAAAGTGAGAGGATCCATGCTGGCTGCAAGACGATCATGATGCAACACCATCATCTCACACTCCCAAAGAAAGACTGATTTCATCTTTTAAGGCCGGAAAGAGATGCTGTGCTTTCTACTCTGCTGGAAACGAGTCAACAACACAAGTAGAAATGTCATTTTGACCACTTAGAGGAGTATCAGCTGTGGCTAGAGCCAAACTCCCGACAGTGGGAAGTACAAAACAGAAGATGAACTTTTCTTGCTCTTAAGTCTGAACTAAACGTGTCAGGACATTCATACTCAACCCTTGTTTGTTCAGTCTTTTCTCAGTATGTTTGTGTGTGGTCAGTAGGTTTGTGTTTCCAGAGCATACTGCCCAGTAGAGGGCAGAGTTCATAAAGTGCATGTGTTTATCCAGAGTCAGCAGAGGTTTTGTGAGCGGGTGTTGGGGGTGGGGGTGAGGGCAGAGAGGTTTGGATTTACGGTGCAAGGTTTAGAAGATCTGAAATAACTTAAAATTTTAAAAAGTGTAAAAGTAGATTTTTCAAGGGCATTTAAGATCTGCAGAGTAGTGATATGGCACTTAGTAAAGCCTTTGTGAGGAGATTTTACTGGTTATAAACAACATAAAATAAACAGTGATGCCTCTTTGTGGCATATAAAACTACAATGGACTCAAATGTTGGTGGAGACTACTGGGTTAAAAGTCCAAAGAACAGTTTCACAACATTTTATTTATTGTATGGCAAAGATTGACCGTCAAAACAAGGAAAGATGAGCTGTTTTGCCATAAATCACTAAATCCTTATGCTCAGAACAAGAACAGCAAAGAGACAGGATATGATGCTTCGTATACTCGGGGTGTCAAAATCCGAAATTTTTTTCCCTTAACTTTTTTCGGTCTTTTTTCAGGTTTGTCAAGTTACTAAGACCAGCAGCAGGGAAAAAAGCTCAGCTGGTGAAACAGAGCATCAGTTTATTGATTAAAGGAGCAGTTAGTGAAGGACAGGAACCTAACTCTCACCCAGGTAAAAATCAGTCAACTTTTCCTCCCCTCATTTATCTGATCTTGGTACTGCTTCTGCTGAGAGACCAAACATCTGGTTTCCTAGGCTTGGAAAAACATTTCCTTCTGAGGCTAATGCCTCGTTTCTACTGTTAAGTTTAGTTAAGTTTGGAGCGGTAAACCCTGATCTTGTTTACATTCCCACTGCCAGCTGTACCTTCACTTGAGAGCAGGGACATGAGTTGGGAGGAGAGTATCACGCAAGCTATGTAAATACATGACATCACAGCAGCGCAACACAGTGAAGTGGTGTAAAGTAGAGTGGGACTGTAAACTAAGGGAAACAATGGATGACTTCAAGCATTGTTTCAAGCAGATATTCATTACAGCAATAGCAGTAACGAACAAAATAACTCTAAATCCATGACTTATTTGAAAATGGTGAGGTTTTTCTTTTTGCTGCTGTCGCATGGGAATTGAAGATGTTTGTGAGCAATGAAAATATTGCAACGCTTTTAGCTCCACCCTTTAGGGTTGGTTTGGAATTCTTGACACCTCTTGAGAGGGGTGCCAAGAAGTGGGGCAACACAGGCTGGTTATTTGGGTACCATTTCTCTTATCCAACAGTGGAAACACCAGTAATTACATGCCATACCACGTCAACCTGAACCAGCCTGTTAGGTGGAAAGGCAGCTTAAATCTTGGGAACAAACAGGATGCAGTGCTGAAGAAGTGCCTGGTCTGATCAATTATGAATTGTTTGTCTGTTTGGACGAGCTCACCATTGGACTGTACAGTGTGCTGCTCTCTCTCCCATTAAAAGCTTAGATCTTATGACCTCTTGTAAAGGAAGGAATCTTTCAAAAATATTGAGCTGCGATTGGACAAGTGTTCTGTAGGTCACATACACTTCTTATGGTCACGTCTTGCTTTCAGCACAACTAACCCACTCTTCTAGCTATCAGCTTTTTCACCTCAAAGGATGTTGATTGTTTTGTACATTTTCTAACCTCATGCAAAAGTTTCAACTTCACACTTTGGGAGAGGTTTCTGCATTATGATAATCATAAAATCTGGCAAATCCAGCTGTTAAGCAAGGTTAGCAAGTTACTTTTGGATGCTCCTCAGGCTGCCTTATTTAATTACTTACCAAAGACGTCTGATTGCACTCCAAACAGCAAAAACATAGACACCTTTACAGCTCTGTACATTTAAAATGGTTAAAACATGAGTATATCTGCACATTCTTCATATTCTTTTTCCAGCACCCCCTATGAGAATACCTGTATCTGTTTTTTCTCTGGCTGTAAAGAATGAAAGCAGAAGGGGATGTTTATTAGATACTGATTATCATTGCAGCTCACAAACATAAACACAGTTAGTTTGTTGTGTAATCCAGATTTTCACTCATATTGTTCAGACATTTAGCACTGGATGAGGGAAAACTCAGGCTATCATGTACTATTTATTATATATTTTTATATTAAATATTTTTATATTATTTTTCATAGTTTTATTATTTATTAAAGCAGCTTCTTTTCTGTTTTACAGAATCAAAAATGTTATCTATTTATGAGTAACAACATGAACAGCATGCACCTCTTCGTACAAGGCTATCAAGGCCGCACATCATGTGCTGCTGAGGATGGATATTTATCGGTCATAAGTAAACTCTGCCTTGACTTACTGTTGCTCATCACAGAAAAAAGTTCAGCCGGCTTGAATACTTGTCACAAGTATGAGGGAGAGTCAAATATAGGCCTACTATCCTATCTAATGTTAGACTTATATTGTGTTTTTGAAGAAGCTGCAGGCCAAATTGATTTGGTGTTTGGGCTATTTAGCCCAGATGTTGGGATTTGATAATGTGTGGTCTAATGAGAGTATTCAAAGGATTATAATGTTATAATGATAAGTTAAAGAGCTGTTATCACTCCTGAACTCTGGTTCATATACAGTATTTATTTTTGATGACTGCTATAGAGCTTTGTTATAGCTTCTGAGACTTTAAGGCCCCCTTCCCAACGTGTTCCAAGTCGTCTCTGACTGACTGACTGGTCTGCTGTGTGGTCATTGGTGAGTCCAGCACCATGTTGTCAATGACTCTGGGTTCATTCTACCAGCTCTGCTTTGCACTGGGCTTTCCACCAATGGGTTTGAAGTGCAGAGAAAACAATGGTAGGATGTTGCACTGGTAGGTCTATTAAGGGGGACATGCTGTAAAGCAGGGGGACTTATGGGCTTCACCTTGGGACTCAGATGGGGAATTACGTCACATCCCAGTTTAATGTGTTACAAGCAGGTAAATTTGGAGTACCTGAGGATCGTCTGACTTCCTGAGTAAAAATTGTAGTCAAAGGGGACGTTTCCAGTGACAGCTAGGACAATCTTCCCTCCAAGATCAAATGGACCAACAGTCAGAAAAAAACAAACAAACAAACAAAAAAACCATGTAAAACCCAAAAAGAAAATTATTTAAAAAACTGGTTGTGGTTTAAAAATCGTATTGAGAGCTGCCAACCTAAATTCATTTACTTGAAGCCATAAATGTTGCTCAAAATTAAAATTCATAGAGTTATGCTCACATCAATTGGGTTTAGTGTGATTTCAGTTGAACTAACATTTTGCTTCAGATTTTTAGACTCGTTTTAGTCAGACCATTAAACAAATAAACTGAGATCAACATCATTCAGATGCACTTAGTTTACTCCTGTAGAAGCATCAGTAAAACCTAAAGGGGATAAGGACATATCAGGTCTCCACTTATATAACTAACAGCTGCATCTTCTTATCCTCTTTCTCTCTGCTGCTCTCTCTCTGTCTCTTAAGTGAATCTATTGTTCAGACATTTCAGCCCTGTCTCCTCACTCTCCCTCCTCTCTTATGTCATGTCTCTGCTCCCCTCACATCCATTGTTGTTGAGCTCTCGCTCTCTCCCTCTCTTTCTCTGGATGGGTGACATCATTAGTTTCCAGTAAAGTCCAGAGCCGCTGTCAGACATCCCCCCACTCCTTCTGCTCACTCTACATTAAACACAGCTGACCCTGCAAACCGAGACAGCCTTTAAGGAGGAGTCGCTTTTTATTAACAACAAATCCGCCGTGTCTTATTCTTCAACAGACATGTTTATAAGAAAATCTGCTTTATTTCCATTAACAGGCTACAGATGGAGGTTGTTAAAGAATAACTGGGGTGCTTTTAGGTGTCTGTGCATGCAAGAGATAAATAAGAGAAGTCTGAAAGTACACACACACACACACACACACACACAAGCACACAGACCCTCTTTCTGGGGCCTCAAATCTGACCCCCACTAGATCTAAGCCTTGCTAAGCCTTGAATGAATCAGTCTGGACTGGATTGGTTGTCTGTCTGACCTCCTGCTAATGAGAGATGGACCATCTGTTGCCCAACAGGGACATGCTACCCCTCAAGTTGTCACACACACAAGAAAAACAACTCACACTATCAATAGAGCTGGATACACGCTGGTGGCAACTTGAATTCACTCCAGAGAACATCAAGGTACACTGCGCGCCGATTACAGAGAGTGCAAAATCACACCAAGTATTTTTCATAGTTATTGCTTTATAAGATAGCTCTGACTAGAAGAAATGATGGATTTCTGTCACTTGGTTTAATTTGGGCCTGCAGAGTTAAAAAGAAGTGTAAGGCATGTGTGGTGTAGGAAATGAAACTGCGTCAACGGTGCACAGAACAACACACATTAGAAAAGCTGCAAAAAAGAGGCAGTTGCTGTAGTGAAGAACAAAAACAATCCAGGTTGCTGCAATAACACAGACCTCAAGTTGATAAAAATAATGTAGAGGCATGAAGCAGGCGATGAGTGGTCACAACTGCACAGTACTGATTTAATACAGGGTAAACTTTGTAATTAGGAAATAGCTTCAAATGTTTGCTGATTCCCTTTTTTCATTACAATAGAGGTACAATGACAAGCATCATAAAAAAATTTAATAATGTAAACTCTGTTCACTTTTGGTCAATCAGACTTCATGGGACTACTGTGTTAAACACATTAGATTTGGGCTATTGATCACTCAAATCACTTTATTTCAGTTGTGTGAATTCTGTTAGAGAGGCATTTTATCATTTTTTCAAGTTTGGAAAGATCATTTATGTAGATTATTTGTCCCTTTTAATAAAACCAACTATTATTGTATATTATATTGTAATAAAGCCTGATTAGTCAGCTCCACATCAAGGTAGAACTTGTAAAGATTTTGCGTTGGTGAAATGAATGACATAGCTTACCATGAGGTTACAGCCCTCAAGAAATGTGTCAAAATCCCCTGCAACTGGAAGCTGGAGCTCTGGTATGCAGAGTGGCAGCATTTTTTGGTGTCAGCCCTGGAATAATTTCCAAAGCTAAGACCAAGTTCTGTGAGACTGGTGAAGTCAAAGACAGACCATGAAGTGGGCATCCCTGGAAGACGAGAAGATCAGTTCCTCCCCTTTGCTTCACTGGGGAACAGCAGACTTTCCTCTGGGGAAGAGGGCATTTTGGCACATTTTTTAGGGCACTATTTACACATTTAGCTGTATTACTGCATTGTTGATATAATGAAATAATGAATAATATTTCCAAACTTTTTTTGAGGAGGATAGTTGTAGAAAGATAATGACAATAGTATTGGTGATAAGACACTGATAGTAGTATCAATAAAGGCTACTGTGTAAGGTGAATCAACGAGGGTGTTGATGTCAATAAAACTAACCAGAGAAAATGCTCCTTCACAAGTAAAAGTTCTTCATTTAAGGTATGTCAGAGGGAAGGAAATTAAAGTATATATTATGCTTAACCATGAGATAAGTGAAATTCAGATATAGTAGTTTTATAGTATAGCTGATCAAAGGTCATATATTATGTAAAATACACATTTAAATTTTTTTTTATACTAAAATATGTCTCAATTTGTCTGTCTACACCGCTACCCCAAACACCCCACACACCCCACACCCCCCACACCAATTTAAAGAAGTCAGTTATTGCTCTGAACCAGTATATATAAAAATACCTGAATCACACATAGACAAATACAGGATGTATTTCTTAAACTAAAGTAAAAATGTCTTTGTGTATGTTGGTGTTTGACCTTAATAGAGTTATTATTCTCTTTTTTCTGCTGACATACAGAGAGTGTGAGTGCTGACTGCTCTTATTAATAACTGACGTCCCTCAGCAGCCATCAGCTTCACACTCACACACACACTCCTTTCTCCCACACACGCTAAAACACACAATGTCAGCCTGATCCTAGTCATGCGTCCGGGCTAATGCTGCAAACCCTGCTTGAGCGGGAAAAGGAATAGAGATCTTAATGAGTGTGTGTTGAGGGGGCGGACAAACACACATTAACTGCACGCACACTTTAAAGCTGCCACACTTAAAAAAAAAAAAAAACCCAAACCAAATCAAAGTCAGCTCTGCTGCTGCACACATTGCCTCCTTCCTCCAACTGACCCACCTTCTAAACACCAGACACACACGCGCACATGAACTCTACCCCAAAAACACACACCGTGTCCATATGGCACGATGAGTTTCTGCCCCAGTTGAGCGGGCTGCTCCTGAGGGGTCGTCCCACTGGGATGTGGATAATACCCACAACATTGACTTTTCACACCAGTTCTATTATGTGACCTAATTAGGCCCAAAATCACAATATGATACCCAGCATCGCCGAGGGCAGTGAGACAACTTGACACAGAGAGTGTAAACAAGAACTTAAGAGGTGGACTGAACAAAAGGATGACAGGGAAGTGGGTTTTAGGAGAAAGAGAAGTCTGGTGCTTTGTAAATTGTGCAATTTGAGAATAAAGAGAGAACAGAGATGACAGGTCAGGAGCACACTACCGTCCTTCAAGTGTGTCTCATATTGTTTGGGGTTTCTGGGTTGATCTATGACCTCAGTGCTCCTCCAGCCATGCTTTTTCAGACATTTTACTAATAACATCATATGCAGTTATTGTTGATTTTAGAGCTGGGCAAGAAGCCATTTTGATATTTTAAGGTATGATAGTAAATTATCAAAGAAACAGGGTAAGATAACATGCAATACATAAGTAGGGTTTATGCTGATTCAAGATTAGTTAAGAAACATAATACCGTATTTATTTACAGTATTTTCACATACTCTATTCATTAAACCAACACTATGTAGTTTTTCCACCCTAATATAACATTTCTAGAATAATTGTGATGGTACATCACCTTACAACAGGTTGAATGACATCTCTGTCATGGTCTGAGGGGGTCTGTGTCACCTTCGCTGGCACAATGTAACTTCGATGTGGATGGTAGGAACACTTCCACACTAAAAAACTACACATTTTTACTACTTTGACTGCTTTACCGCATATGTCCCTTCCCCCTGGAGGTGAGAGTTAAACGTTGGGAAAAGGAAAATATAAAGCAGTTTTTAAATTTTTAAAACAGATTTAATGAACAGAACTTAGTTTAAAGTAAATATGCATTTATTTTCTTAATGGAAATAGGGACTTCTGGCTCACACTCCTGCATAGTAGGTGGTGGTAATGTTCCTCTGACGCTGGATGCCACCCACCATTAAACAAGAAGAAGAAGAAGAAAGCTAAATGTAGAGTTGTTGCCGTAGGCAGCGAAAAACCCAGAAGAAAAGAAAAGTTTTATCGGAGGAGATGAAAAAAAGAAAGAGTAACGAGCTAAATGCCAGGACAGGGATAAACATTGGTCCGACGTTCACTCGCTGGCATGAGCTGAAAGACGAGGAGGGATGTCCGACTGATGCTGATTTTGCCCTGTTATTGTTGGACCTTAAAGTACATGATGATTTTTTTGAAAAGAAACATGATCAGACTGTACCTTGTCAGTCCACATGGTTTATTTGTCTCTCGGGACGTCCTGTTGGTTCGCTTCTCCTTTCTCTGTATGTCAACAAATGCTCGCTGGTGTGAGGCGCTGTTTTTTTTTTTTGTGACAGTGCAGTTACACTCAATGACCATAGAGGCCACTAGAGAGCTGAAAGCTGGAATCTTACATAGTGGGCCTTTAATATTTGTTTTTGTGTTGACATTGTGCAGCTTTTCATTGATCTAAAATGAGCCTGACTTAGTTATTATTATTTCTTCAAAGTAAATTATTGAGATGCAACCTGAGTATTAGATTCAGCTAAAAAAAAAAAAAAGTTAGAGGCGGGTTTTGCTGCATATTGATTTACAGGTAAACACAAAAGGTCAAGTCTTGGCAAAACCAACTTGAATCACTGACCAAGAAAAACGCAAAACAAGCAGCAATGTAAACTTTGCACATGGAAACACTGAGACGTCAGAGAGCATCTGCCTGAAACGTGCACTTCTCTCTTCAAAAAAGTACATAAAGAGGAAGGAGGAGTGCTAACTCAGCTCTTACCGCTTTTTTTCAATGGAAAACACGCACATCATCAGAACTGCCCCCCCTAACCCTCCTGTTCTTCCTTTGTCCCTGTTTTCCCTCTTTAAAAGTCACTTCTGCATTTCCAGCAAATGACCCACTGAGGTTATTGAACTGCTCTGCTGGGTATTGAAGGCCAACTGGTGCTGGGTGAAGATGGCTGGTATTCTCTCTGCTGGAGTTTTAATTGATTGGTCCGTGGCTTAATTACATTAAACTTTCACTGACAGAGAGAAGTGCATAGAAAAGTGGTAAACTTTTCACATGTGACTGTATAAATCATTCAGATGTAAGAATCTATTGGTCATAATTTAGGACAACTGAGTTCAAACCAAACTGCGTCTTTTAGTGATGAAAGATGAAGCCTAAACATCAGCAAAAAACTGCAGTTCCTTGTGTGTCCACTAGAGGCTTGCTCCAAGCCAAGAAATCCCCATTGGAACCAATGTCAAAGAAGATATCACAACAGAAAATACATAATATTTATTCTATTTAATATGTGTAATAGAAAATATAGTCATGTTTATGTATGATATTAAACAATGAACTGGCCTGTATGCCACCCATGCCTCTATTTATTCATTATTTATCATCATTTTAAAAATCAACACCCCAGTATCAGTTCACAAAATCTTGAACCAGTGGGACCAAAACTGATTTTTGGACTGAGCTATGAACATGTTCTGGCCATTGTAAAAATAGCATTTTAACATGTAGATTAAATTGACCTCTTTCTTCTTTTGCAGCCGGCATAAAGGACTCTCAAAGAACTGCAGATTATTGCACCTGCATATTGGCTTCATTTACCAATACCAGACGTCGCCATTTAGAGTTTAGTTTTTCTGTAGAAACAAACATATAGACAGCCCTACAAACACAATTTTGGTCTAAGTAACTCATTTCTCCTTTTGTAAAAAAAAAGGATTAAGGTACTATTTAGATGTTAAGAGCTGTGCCCTACTTATTATGGGAGATTCCTGTTTGATGACAAAGGAAGCTTCAACTCCACCTCATTGTCTGTTTCTACAATGAAAGAAAGTAAAAAGGAGATAGATTTTCTAACATGGCAACGACTTTTGTCAGGCATAATGATCCTCTTTTTACTAGTGTGTGATGTCACTAAGACTATGAACATAACAGTCAGTGGTTCAAGACTGTATGGAATATGGATCTGATCTCAGTGTGGTCTCTTATGAAGAGGTCCAACAATTGGTGGGCCCATATTGGATATTTACTGTCCAACTAACTGGTGGGCCCATGTTGGATATTTACTGTCCAACTGACTTCAGCTAATCAAGAAGCAGTCAAAAAATTTGTTGAGGCTAGCTGAATTGTTATGTCACTTTATAAAACATGCTCACAAGTCACAACAAGCACACAGGACCATTTAGAGTTGCTGAAGAGTTTATCTAATGATTATAGGCAGAGGCAGGCTAACACTACCCATTGACCCCCAGTGTTTGAGCTAAGCTAATTAGCGGTGGGCAAGCTTTGCCAGTCTCTTTCTTGTTACTGCATGTACCGTTGAAAAAATGGTGTCTATCTGCTTGTCATGGACTTGAGAGTAAGGCAAGACATGAAAAGAAAAAAAAGTTGGCGTATCCCTTTAAAAAGGCAATTTTACATTCATATGATTATGGATTATGGTGTGCACTGAGATTTTGGCTTAGGTGTGCTGTGAGGTGAGGATGTTTGAAAATCACCGAGCTAGAGAGACTAAATCAGTTTTCGTAATAGGCTGTTAAAAGGTTAATATCTGCTGTAAAAATGATTTATTTTGAAACAGAACAAAATGGTTAGGCCTTTGATTTTCCTCTTGACAAATCTTGCACCATAAAAATGTGAAAGCAGGTCTTTTTCTATTTTCTTTGGTTGTTTATAATTCATTTCAGTTGCTCTGTCTACCTCTCAGTCTTATGTGTGAGTGATTTTGTGAACTTGTCTGTGTCTCCTCTTCCTCAGTGGACTGCAGATAATGAGTGACACCTCAGCACTCCCTTCTTGTCTCTGACCTGAACTGTGGACCCTACAGTCATCTGTAACCACACGGCAGAATGTTCACAGACACATTATCAGTCTAATTACTGCCTTTATGACTGACATGATTTCATAACCACGGTCAGGTAGGGAGTAGGTTACATCATAGCAGTACAGTGAGAAACACCTGAGAGAGTGCTTTCAGAGAATGTGAGCCAGCTAATGGGGTATTTTTTTTTAAACTTTGGATCAACTTTAGTTTTTTCCCCTTTTTTTTAACTGCAAAATCAGATGTTAAATCATCATCTTACATAAACAAAACAATTCTCACTGTAAGTTCCTTGATTCCCATTAAGCTTGCATTGTTTTTTCTTACATAACTTTACTGGAAGCTTAAAGCCTTTTTTATAATCGTCCTTACTGCCCTTTTGCCAAACCATCAGGTACAATAACAACTGAGTACTAAAAGAAACAGTCACAAGGATCGTTTTTTGACACTTGAAGGGATGCATGTAAGCTGAGCCTCAGATGGGCTTGAGCATTCAGAGAGTGTCAGCATCTGCGAGCTAACCTTCAGGCTTTTAGCCTTTCAAACAATTGGAGGAAATGGCACTGATAGATTGGGGGACATGTCAGTCGGGATGTCAGATAGGCAGCACGGAGGGTGATCATCTCATAATACTTCTGCAATACTTCACAGCGTGGAAGTAGTAGTGGAAAGAGGGAAGAGGCCCTTATTTGGCCTGAAATATTGTAAAAAAAGTAAGCTGCATCCAAAATAAAGATGGTATCAACATGTTGTACCAACAGCATTTTTACTATAATCACTAACTTCATATATTGTGTGGCCTGATGAAACTGAAAATACACACCAATCGTTATAAATTGCAGACAACGACTTCACAACTCACAATATTAAATAACAGATTAGAACAAAGACAAGGCAAGTGATGCCAATTTTTAACAGCTTTTCTCCTTTTTTTTAATTCCTGTTTCATTAGAAGGGAGAAGGCAGTGGTAAGGGCAGCTATGAGGGCCTTTTAGGGTTGTTAACATACACGTCCTGATACACTTCTTTTTCCTGTTTGAGACTGCTGGTGACCGAGAAAGATATGAGTACATGAACATACGGTACGTGAGTAGCTTACTGATTTTAATCTACCTTTTTAACAATGAATTGTTCTGTTTGAATATTTTAGTTTTGTGTTCATGCCTCTTTATTCGGCAGTACCTTGGCCAAATTATTATTTGAATTAAATGCGAAAGTTAATTCTTAAAACATCAACATGAATATTAACAGGACTTTTCACTGACACCAGACATTGGAAGTGGGAGATACATCATAGTGCGACTTCATTACAAGGATAGGCTTGAAAATTTGGGATTAAGGCCCTGTCCACACGATTTTGACCAACTTATTAAAAGTCATTTGAGTTATTGACATTTGGTCAAGAATCATGTCAGGGTTGACTGAGCTCTGGTGGTGGGGCTCAATCAGTACGTTAACATGCACAGTTAAGTCAAGTAATAGTTAGAGCTTCATAACATAACAGAAATTCTGATCTTGTCCTTGTACACAAGCATCATAAAAGTTGATTTATTGACAGAAGTATGCACTGATAGACTCAAGCAGGTGGGGGCATGCCTTTTTCAGGCTGCTTTTGGTCCTTACTCTGGCTGACCTTGCTGATAAGTTAGCCTGCAGCAACTAATTACAGCAAAAGCATTAACAATTTTATACTTATTGACAATTCTTTCATGTTCATTGCTTTTCTTTTCATACCAGTACATCGCAAGTTATTTCCCCTGCTTCCCCTGGTATCTGAAGGCAGGCTACATCAGAATTTCTGCTGTGCTTAGACATTTAGGTTTTAAAAGCCATTTTTTGATTACACTAACATCATAATTCAACCTTTTTCACTGTATGGAAATGTAAAGATCTCCTACATTGTTCATGTTTCGACATTCATCTTAAAACTTGTGGCTGCTAAGTTGTTAGCAAGGTCAAAAAGTACTGATATCAAATGCTGGCTTAGTCCGAAGAGATGGTCATCTATCAGCTAGTGGTAGATATGGTGTGTTTTATATAATCAGAGTGGGTTTTTGATTATAAAAATATCTACTTTTGATTTATCTTCTTTTGCTTTTATTACAATCTTCAAGGAAGGTAGGGGTTCAATTTCTCACTTGAGGACACTTCAGCGGCCTGGTTTCTTGACCCCAGTCCCTCAACCCTTTTAAACCTAAACGTGCTGAGTGTTAACACCAGTTTCCAGTTCAGCCTCAATACCACAAGTGCGCACATGCAAACAATTAGCTGTAAACTAAGCTGAAATAATCCTCCGCTGCTTTACTGGTAATCACACTGTTATGAGGAATGCGACCTCACAGGCGAATTAAAGGAAGGTAAATAAAGACACACACTCACACACTGACGTGAGTAATGTCAGCAAAGTTCTAGACACACTCTGGTTTCGTGAGTGACATATATTTCAAGCTGTTTTTTGGGTTTTCTAAAGTAAAGTGAGTCATGGCTTTCCTGTGAACTCTGACCAGTCAGCAAAGCCGTGCTCTCTCACACACACTAAAACGCACACTCAGTGGCCAGTAAGCGGTAGTTACAGTGTGAATTACTGTCATAAGAGGTCAGATGTCCTCTCGTCAGCCAAAGGTTGCTGTTCAGTTTACATTATTGCATTATATGAGTTCAGACTTGTTGCATAAACTTCAAGTAGTCAGAGTCAAACAAAGGAACTGAAAGAAGTGTTGATGTTTTGGTAACAGTGTTTGGCAAGTCACTCATAATTTGTAGTATATGTGGGTGCGGGTACTTTGGCAGTTTATTTCCTCTCCCCATATACCAAGGTTGTTATCCTTGTTGTGGGCAGTCTGGGTTTCATTCCAGCCCTGTCCCTGCACATTGACCCCACTATTTATCTCCACTTTCCAAGTCCATCCACTATCTTCTCCTTTACAATTAGGGAAGGAAAAAACATAAAAATTCCCCCAAATTTCATAAGTCCTTTTTTACCCTCCATCCATCCATTATCTATACTGCTTGTCCCTTTTGGGGTGGGGGGTCTGGAGCCTATCCCTGCTACATTGGACAAGAGACAGGATACACCCTGAACTGGTCACCAGTGGATCACAGGGCCAAAAAATAGGCAGGCAACCATTCTTGCACTCATGCCGAAGAGTAATTTGGAGTCACCAATCAACCTAATGAGCATGTTTTGGTCCGTAGGAGGAAGCCAGAGTGCCCAAAGAGAACCCACACAGGTATCAAACCAGCAATCTTCTTGCTGTAAGGCACATGCACTACCTGCTGCGCCATTGTGCCTCCCCGTTTTCTATCTGTTACTCCTTAAAAATGAAACATTACTTGAGTTAGGATGTAGTATCAAAAGGAACAAATTTATTTTCTAAGTTGTTTTTTTTCCATCTTTAAAAGCACTGATCCACAACAAGAAATAAAACCAAGTTGAAATCTACGATTGTGTTCGTCAGTGTTTGTGCATAACTAATAACCATTTCCAGTCTCATCAGTAGGCAGAGGGAGATGGCTGCCTGAGCTCTCTCGCACCCAATGGCTGAAAGACATTTGCAAATGTGTTTAGAGTCATTAAGCGCAGGAGTGAGATTGCAGTTTAGCACCTTTAGCTCCATGGTCTCATAGCTGCCTCCTGCTTAGGGCTGTATCCCCAAACAATGAGATTTTTTTTTTTTTTTTGGATAAATGCCTGAAATAAGGTCCATGGTGAAACATACACACAAGATTTTATCCTCTGTTTCTACGACATGAAATTGATCTGGAATTGCCCCTCTTGTAAATTTTAAAGCATTATTGTGTCTTTAATTAGACAGTCTTTAACAAACTGCTACCAAGGACAACAAAAATGGCCTCAGATGTGATCATTTCTTATGTCTCTGATGAACAATTTTAGATAGTCAACCATGAACACATCCTTGATCACATTACATAAGGAGGAAATTCACCTAAACAACTAAAAGTGTGAGATATAAGCCATTAGTGTGGTTGATCGGCCATGTTGTAGTTCTATAGTAGCATGACGATATCTTTTTACTCTTAATGTTATAGCTTCAAGAATCCTGAAAGCTGTGTTCATGTGTAGCTTGTACTGATGAGCAAAAATGTACGTTAATTTACTTGTTTCAGTCACTGACAGTATCTGAAAAATCCCCCAAAACAGTTGAATATCCCCATAGTCTTCAGATTAATACATATGATGTGGTTCTAATGCTTTTCCATGATCAATTATAAAAAGAAAATGCTGGTATTGTGATTCAGTATTGGCCTTGTAATTGCAATCATGGCATCACTTACAATAAGTTTGAACCTCTTGATCAAATTGTGTATATCAAGTAGTTGTGTATTCATTATATGACTAAAACTACCCCTGTGCAGAAGGTGTAAGTAACAGTTTGATATCCATGTGACTGCAACAGGGGCCAAAACTGCTGAGTCTGAAATAAAAGTTAAAGATTTGCTGTGATCTACTCCTCAGGTGTAATTAAATACCCACAAATCTCTCATGCAAACACACAGAATGTGCAAAAACACTGCACGGTTTTCCTTCGCTCTCGCCTTCCCCTGTTTCTCATATACACCAACAAACAGACTGCAGAGGAGTCACGAACAAGGCTGCTCTCGAGCTCATGTTTAAGTTTTCATCCTTGGTGAACTCCAAACACTTTCCATTTCATTGCTAGTTCCCATCCCTGAATCTCAAAACACAAAACAACAGGAAGGCCAGGCAACATCTGCCAGACTATTTAGCAACACTAGAAGTACCTGTGTTTCCATGAAATCATTCAGTTTTTATCACCCAATCTCTGCCTGTATGGCGCCAATTCATAACAAAAGTCATCTCAAATCACTCCACCACCACTGGTCTGGGCTGTACTCTTTGTTATACTATTTACAAAAAGCCAAAATAGAGGGCTACAATGAACACAGCACAAAG
Organism: Cetoscarus ocellatus; assembly: GCA_037902135.1. Classification (NCBI taxonomy): domain Eukaryota; kingdom Metazoa; phylum Chordata; class Actinopteri; order Labriformes; family Labridae; genus Cetoscarus; species Cetoscarus ocellatus. The sequence continues at coordinate 373,641 of JBAMNC010000607.1, forward strand.
CAACAATGAGCAAATACTGTACAGTGAAGGGTCAACAGCATGCAGCCATGTTTGCCAGTAATGATGGTATCGGCACCAGTGTAAGCAGAACAATCATGTATTTAAAGAAACTGATGATTCTTGTATGAATAAAACCAACTATAGTGTCAGTGAAAATTGGAGGCAATTTAAGTCAATCAAGTCCACAGCAGCAGGTGATCCATGCCAGTAATGACAAAGTGTTCAATATTATCAGAAGAACTTGTATGATAATAGCCTTATCATTCAGATGTTACCAATATTATATACAGTGTTAGGACTTCAAAAATGGAAATAATTACTGTAGTTAAAGTCAAGTGGGTCCAAAGCAGTCGATAATGATTAAAAAGTGATAACATTTGTAGGAATGACCATGTATAAAGATAGACGTATCCCCCCATCAACATTGAGATCCACAATGACAACAGAAAATGGGAGTAATCATCTATGTCTGGGTGGTCCACAGCATCAGGTCATCCATTCAATATTAATAATAGTTTATTTGTTTTTTTGGTAACAGCAATGTATGACAATAGAGTGATCATTTTCATATAAATAAATGAATAATTACCATGAACACATGAAAGCAATCGTAGCAGTTGGAGACAGGTGGGCCCACAGCAGCAGGATGTCCATTCCAGTCATTATGTTAACAGTAAGTGTGGTATTTGAAGGGAGAACCATGAATGATAATGGACTTACCATTTTGATATTAAAATCAACAAAATGAATCTGAGAAGGAGAGGTGATCAAAACAGGCAGAGTCTGATGGATCAGCAGGCTGACCATGCCCATGATGATGGTAACAGTATGTGATACTGCAGAAATAATCATGTATGATAATGAAGTATTTTTCTCAAATCCTAACATTACAAGTAAACAATAATTACAATGATAAAGGGTAGGTAATTTTATCAGTTTGATAAAGGTAGGTCCACAGCAGCGAGCCTTCCATCCCAGGTAAAAACAGACAATACTATTTACTATACAGACAGAACTGAAAATGTCAGAACTGGTTTCATTTAAAGCAGCGAGAATCCTATGAGCAATGCCTGTGTTTTTAATTTGTTACTGTCCTTAAAACTGTCACACTTTCACTGTGAATTTGTTGAATCCCTTGCCATATTTAATGTTTGCTATTTATTGCCTTAAATTTTTATCTTGAATTTGTATTTATTGTGACGTGTGCTGCTGACCTCTTGGCCAAGTCACCCTTGTAAATGAGATCATGATCTCAATGGGATAACCTGGTTAAATAAAGGTTAGATAAAAATAAAATAAAAAAGGCAACAGCATGTGGGGGTGTCACAGAAAGAACCATTCATGGTAAAAGACTGATCATATCAATAAAATAAACATTAACAGCTAAAATGTCAATGTGAAAGGGAGTTGATCAAAGTAGTTGATGTCAATAAGCAAGAACAGAGACCATTAGAATATTTGTACATTTTGATGTACACTTACCCAGTGGTGTGGGCTGCTCTCCGAGGAACGAGGCTGGTACCTCTGCAGGGAGACGCCGCCCTCCCCCTCCAGCAGCAGGGTGCAGTCCAGGTCGGGACAGGTGTTGTAGTGGGGAGAGGTGGGCCAGGGCAGAAGGGTGGCCAGAGGGTAGTGGGAGATCATACTGACCACCATGGAGGATGGGGAGACCAGAGCATACTCCTGTTTGGACCTCAGCTTGGATGGAGAAGCTGGAGGAATCTGGAGCTTGGAGATCTTCAAGAAGAAGATGAGGGTCTAGAATCACTTCAGCTTTCCTCAGGTACTGATTTCTGGATAATATCTCTCCTCCTTGGGCTGTTTGGTCTTCACTCAGAGGTGTAACTCTCTTGGTCTTAACCTTCCTTCTTACAGTTTTTCTTCAGTTTTTTTTTCCCCTCTCTCTCTACACGCGTGCAACTTGGCTCACCAACAACTCAAAACCACATGAGTGATTAAACTCTATTGTCTTTCTCCCTCCTCTCTTCCTGCCCCTACATTCACCCACAGGAGGAGGAGTTATAAGTAGTTAGCCCGCCTCCCCCCTTTTTTAAAAAAACTACCCACTGACTGAAGAGAGTGTGGAAGAATGTGGAGAAAAGGAAAGAGCGACAGGAAAGCTGGGACAGACAGGAGGTTGGGAAGAGGCTGTCAGAATTACAAACAATGGAAATTAATTTCCATGATGGATGGACTTCTGGTCTGCTCAATAAATTTGCCAGCACTTAACAATTGTTACTCTCATCATGTTGAATCATTATTTTTTGGAATTTTGTCAAAGTCTGTTCCTAATGCCAGTCAAATCCCCATAAATTCATTTGGAATTTCTTACCAGCAGTAAACAAGATCCTATTTCACTGAAGTTGAACTACGTAGTTTTTTTACAAGTAATTTTTTTGTGTTTGTATAAATTTATAACAATATTTTGTGGAAGCTTTTACTGTCATAAACAATATCAAGGCATTAAAGTAAAACCTCTATTAATGATTTAAAATAATATTTTATACACGTTATTTATTTTTCAGTCTATTTTGCTTGTTTCTCTTTGTTTTGCTTTTGAAACTTCATGTTGAAATGTGAGCTTTGATAGTTTTGTATGCAGGAGCATGTCAAAGGAGCATGATCAAAATCTGGAGCTGGATCCAGAATTTTTAAAGGATTCATTAACATTGGGAGATATGGCAGTTTTCACCAATAGCTTAGATAGGATAATAAGGTCAAAAATCATCTTCTCTGAGTACTTACAGTACCCAAATATTGGGCAGCAGGTGCAAGTAAAGATACATTTTTGCATCCAACAATAATAACACAGACAAAAGCCAGCCCCTCACAGCATTGCTGCTTTAAATGCAAATTAAACCTCCAGACCTTTGATCAGGTTGAAAATCAATCTCTGGCTCAATTTTTGGTGCAGGACCTGAGGTTGTCAGTCAGATTCTAATACAGGCTTATGTCACTTTTGGCTATTACCCCTTGAGATACTTCTCTGTTTATCATTTTATTTTGCCTTTTGTGGTTATTATATAAGAGAAGTATAAAATCTCCCTCATGTCTTTTCTTTTACCAAAAAAGGAACAGGAATGGAAACCAAAACTGTTGTTGCACAAGACTATTAAAGTGTTTCTCTGCTGTGAAAAGAGATATTTTTATTTGGGACCCAATAGGCATTCCTCTATATCCAACCATCCTCAACAGGACACTATAAGAACTTGGAGACTTAAAAATAAAGTAAAAATTGAGGAGGAAACAAAAGGATGTTATGTTATGACAGGTGAATGCTTCATTAAGTCACTTATTCAGTACATCTTGCTGACATTTCAGACAGCAGGGCAAAAGTCGGACTGTCATAAATGTGTAACAGTTATAGAGAGTGTGTCTGAAGCGTGAGTGCATCTGTCTTTGAGAGTGTGTGTGTGATCGAGTGCAGGGGAGGAATCAGAGCCACTCATGTGTAAAATTCTGGCGTTTTAAAGAATAGGATTATCTGGGACCAGGCAGTGCTCTGACACACACAAGCACACTCACACACACTCCCAGGCGCATAGTGTGGATGAAGATTTGGTCGTTAATGTTGCGTTAAGTGTGAGGTAAGAAGTTTCTGCAGCATGAAGTTGGACATTGCATCCTGTTTTCTTTGGTAAATAAACAGCCACTGGAAAAACAACTGGAGAGAGAAAAGCATCCGGTGAAGTTACTCCATGGCAGAGGGACATTACTTCTCGCACTCACTCACTTATTACTGTTACTATGTATGACTTGCACACACTCACACCTAAGGGCAATTTAGAGTCACCAAACCAAATGAGCAGTCTGTAGGAAACTGGATTGCCAGGAGAAAGCCCACATAGAGAACATGCAAACTCCTCAAATGAAGGCCCTGTATAGCATTGGACATCAAACCAGCAACAGTCTTGTTGTGAGGCACTAACCTGCTGCGCCATTGTGTCTCCTACACACTCACATATTAGGAATTCTCATTTATCGGTGCACACATGTCCTCTCTCACTCTAGGATGGTCTTTTTGGCTTTTTAAGGGCGTAAGTCCATGTCAAGGTCATGGGGTCTCATATCATCATTTGCTTGTAAACACATTCTTGTTAATGTAATATCCCAAGAATTTTTGATGGAAGTTTCTCAGTATTTGCAAAAATGTTCTCACTGGCACAAAGTCAACTAATTGGATTTTGGAGATCATGGGTCAAAGGTCAAAAAATTTCTTTTTCTACAAAACAGATGACTCTAGAAAGTTCTGAGGGATTTCTTTCCAGCTTTGCACATTTGTCCTCTCTGACTTGAAGATGAAATGATCATATTAATCAGAGGCATAGAGGCCAAAGGTCAAAGGTCATTTGGTGTCATGCTCACACCTTGCTTGTAAACATGAAGAAATTATTTGAGTGATTTTAGTCAAACTTTGCTCTAATGTCCCCTTTGACATGACAACAAAATGATTACATTTTTGAGGCACAAGGTCAAAGTCCAGGGTTAGTGGGCCTTATGTTCACCCCTTGCCTATATGGCTCAGCAGTTCTTTAACTGTATATCTTACACTGTCATAAAACTGCCTGGTAGCAGTGCTAGTTTTTATTTGAGTTGATGCAACATAAATCTTGTTTTAAATTATTTGAAATGATACAATCTAACATATACTTACACTGTTATAAACATAAATACAAAGAGGCACAGCAGTCGGCTTGGATTTTATGGAACTTGAACTTCAGATATTTTCATTATGCGGTTTTTCTTTGGGTTTACTTCACTGCAATTCACAGAGAAATTTTTTAAAATCGTTGTCATAGATTTCAACTTTAAAAAGTCATTCGATACTTCTGAGATCACACTGACACTGACATAAATGTAATTTAAATTTGTGCATCTGTCTTTTTATGGTAATTTAGGAAAACTCACATTTTCTTGTTTAGATTAACTATTATTAAGTTGGAAATTCACAATATCGTAGATATGAAACTACGAAAGAAAACAGCACTTTTTTTCTTTGAATAGCAGAATCTTTTCTTTTTCAATAATACACAGTTTTCATTTCTTCAGAAAAGAATCAAGAAAAATTCAGATTCAATTTTGGGTTCATGTTGCCACATTGCGGCTAGCCCAACACCAAAACTTCTTCAATCTATAAAAGTTGTCTTAACTGGCCACACTTAAAGTGTGCAAGTATAATTTGATCACATAATCAGTCAAAGGGTCTATTTTTTGTTGGGCAAACTATTTCATAAGGCCAACCACTGTGCTAAAATTTATCAAGAATCTTAAACATGATTTCTATTTAAATAGTTTTCTTTTTTCTTTTATCTCACACATGTATTTTTTCACGTACCTTGACATTTTTCAGCAGAAACTTCCGCCTTCCTCAGAAATGTCACTTGGTGGTGGGTGTGACACGTTATGTCAGCTGGTGTTATGGAGACGTGACCCTCCCATCAATTATTTTAACAGGACGATCAAACTATTTATAAGAAACTAAAGACATAATGAACACCATTCAACTATGATTTCTATTGGTATTAAGTACTTAGTGGCTTGTTACACTGTTCCTCTAAGTAAAGGTTCTTTCAGCATTAGTAGAGGAAGCTGTCTTTCCATGGTTGCAGTTTTATGTCAGGTCCTGAGCTTTGCTGCTGCTGTGATTCAGACCCTCTGTCTGACTCAGCGTGACAGAATTTCTCTGCAACCTTCAGCACAAAAATGTAATGAGCCTCCACCTAAACTATGTTTATATTTAGCTCTGACTCATGGTTGGAGGCCATGTATTAAATAAAACATCAAAGATTAAAATGCCTCTGTAATCAGACCTGATAAATCGAGCTCCGCTGAAGTGTCTGAAGAGGGGGAGGAATTTCTATGACCATGACTGACGGTGAGTGCGTGACTGGTGGGATTGAATGGCAGCATGATTGTAAGGAAGAGTGAGCTAACACAGTACTTTTTCTTGTTTTGTTGATGGACTTCCAGTTAACTGGCCTATGCTCTCTGCCTTCCTCTGCCCCCTCTTTCCTCTGCTTCCTTTTTTTTTTTTTTTTTACAGCTTTCCACTTCCCTCCACTAAGTCCAGTTCAGCAATCTTCACTTGACCTCTGCCCTACATGTATGATTTGGGGTATCAACACAGTAACAGCCATGACAGCCTTTTATCCTCCCTCAATTTCTAATAACCATTTCAGCTTGTAATATAACTTTGTTTTCATCCTACATTTAAATCCCTTTTGCCTGCCTCTTCTCCTCAGCCTGTGCCCGAGTGTGCTGACACAGTCACAGGGCAGCCATTGGTTTACACAGCAGGGGAGCCAAAGCGCTCTGGACTCTGATGGCATGCATATCCCTTGAGGCACACAAAAATTAATACACACTAAAGTCCCTTGTGTAGAAAAACAGTTCCTCTCATAAAAGTGTAATAAAAATGTTAAATCTTGATGTTTTTTTTACTTTCACTGCATCAAATCTTTTCAACAAATCCTGACTTAACCATAGATATAGAGTATTTTGTCATTTTTTATGTTTTAAATGTTTTTATGCACTTTTTGTTATAAAAACCCCTGTTTTTCAATGGGGGAAACATACAATATGCAGTTTCTTTTTTTAAAAAAAGTTGCAAAGTGGAGCTTTTAGGGTGAGGCTATTACAGCCTTAATGAGGTCAATAATTGAGAACTAAATTGATTTTGATGCATTATTTGTTTTTGGAGCAATTAGAATTTAATTTAAAATAAATTAAAGTCATTAAAGTCCCTCGTGTACCAAAATGGTTCCTCTCATAAAAGTGTAATAAAAATGGCAAATCTTGTTTTTGTTTTTTTTTACTTTCGCTGCTTCAAATCTTTCAACAACTCCTGACCTAACCTTAGATATAAAATATTTTATTATTTTATTGTAATTTATGTTTTTATGCAGTTTTTTGTTAAAAAAAAAAACAAACCGCTGCCTTTTTCAATAGACAGAAACATAAAATATGCATTTTTTTTTGTAAAATAAGTTGCAAAGGGGAACATTTGGGGTGTTGTTATTATAGCCATGACTTGGTCAATAATTGACAACAAAATTGATTTTGATGCATTATTTGTTTTTGGAGCAATTAGAGTTTTTTCAAGAAACTAACATTAAAATCCCTTGTGTGCCAATTCAATTCTTCTCATAAAAGTGTAATAAAAATGTTAAATCTATTTTTTTTTTTACTTTCACTGCATTAGATCTTTTTAACAACTTCTGACCTAGCCAGAGATATAGTGGATATAGATATAAGGTTTTTTTTATATATTTTTCTATATTTCATATGTTTTTTATGCCTTTTTTGTCATAAGGACAGAAGAAGCTCTCAGTTGATCAAGAAACACATATAGCCAGAGCCAATTTGACCTTTGATGACTTGAACTTGAAACACATACACACTCATACAGAAAAAAACACCCACACTCACAACCACACACAAACACTCACACACACTCATACACATCATCCCAACACTCCAAATCCATTTTTGTTGTGTTCACCTTTTTTAATGCCATGTATTTTGCCAGGTAAGGGATCCAGACCTCCATTGAAACATTATGTGATGCAGTTATGTCAATGGAAACAAGTCAGACAGGAAGTCAAAGAGTGTACGCTCGGTGCATATCTCCTATTCCATACAACTCACAATAGTGGGATCATGGAATTAAAAAAAAAAAAAAAAAACTTGCCAAGTATCATATAATTTGCATTTAAACTGACCGAGATGTTGAGATTCAAAAAAAGAAAAAAGCAAAATGTACCAATTTGGCTCCCAAGGTGCCTCAAGGGATATACACTTTATACACACCATACCCCCCCCCCCCACCACCACCACCACCACCACCAACACACACACACAAAGAAAAGGGGAAAAACAAAAAAGGAAACCACTTCTTCTTACTATCCATAACAAAGACCTGTATAATTGGATCATAAGAAGAGAAATTAGAAATCTCAGATCTTCACCCTACCTCAACCTCCCCTGTTTTTAGCCAACACCCCAACACTCCCTCTGCCAAGCTTGTCAGGAGTTAACTACAGCACAAAAGGGCCTCTCACTCTGGCTTTGGCTTCCCTGTTCTAACTTCTCTCATGACCCATCATCACTAAGTAGTGGGAGATAGTTCATAAAGCCAAATGTGTCAGAAGTAATCCTAGGCCCAATCCATTTTCTCACTTGGGCACTGCCTCCCCTGTTCTCTTCCTGAATTTTTCTAACTTATTTTTCTCTCTCGTCTCCTCTTCCCCCATAAAAACATTGCAGTAGGGGGATTTAGTGCATACAGCTCAATCTGACAGAGTTTAGCACTGGCCTATATGTACCTCTTACTCTTCATCTGCCATTCCACTTCTTCCTCTGATCCCCCCACCGTTTCTTTTCTCTGTTACCACATGAAAAATATTGGATAAGGTAGTGTATGCAGCCTAACTCGCCAGTTTACACCGGCCATTTACTCTGACCCTGCCTCTCCAATTTGCTTTCTAAATTTTGCTTTAATCCCTTCTCTCCTCTGTCCATAAAATCTATCTTTTTTCCATTTTCTTATGTGTTCTCCCCTTATGTGATATGTTGACCTTGGAAAGACTTATATTTTGGTCATAGGGGCCATGTGAGTAGACAGAATCAACACTGTCATAGTTGGGGTTGCAAATAAGGAGTCTGGGTTTGTTGAAGGTAGCAAAGTTGATTGGGCTATCTGGGGGTAAGATGAAGGAGTCCTTTGCATTGTATGGTGAATGGTGAGATTGGGGTGACTCTGGGAAGCTGGAGCTCACTGTCCAGCTTCACTGAGGAGACGCTGAGGAGGGCAGTTTCCTGTTGGTAACCCTGGTGTTGTGCTCTCATTTTGCTTTTCATTAGTCTATACAGTGGAGCTGCTGGAACTAATAAAAGGACATAAATGGGTATGGGACTCTTATCACCAGGCACTTAACCTGCCATTAGGTCACAAGTGTCTTTTGTTCCTTTCAAAATAAAAGCAAGAATCAAACTGAACATACACACAAATGTACTTGAAAGATATTTAACATAAAAAGATTAAATACTGTGATGTAGCTTATCTTCCTCAGATACAGAACACAAATCTGGGAAATATGATGCTGACTTATCTGCATATGATTAGACAAACGGCAGCTCTAACATCAAAAGGAGGGATTTCATTTCTATTCGTCTTGCAGATCACACAGAAACATACTTTCTTACATGGGAATCAAGGGGAGGCAAATTGTTTACCAAAGTAAACAGAACAGTCACCAAAATTGAAAAGTTTGATTTTCTCATGCAGTGCTATTTTGAAATCAGATTGCACACAATTTCTGTCTCTTGTAGTGCTGTTTTGCCTTATTATGCATAAATGCTTTTGGTTGTATTAGTTTGAGAAAGTGTTACGACAAATTGTGTGTTGACCACTGTCATGCTCTGCAGGTCATTTGCAGCTAAAAGATGTAAAATATTTACACAGCCAAACAGGCAATAGAAGCAGCCTTGTCAAAAATGTATCAAGAAAAAAAAGTAAAATGTTCAAAAATCACACTTAATATATTAAAATAGGTGTGTAGGCAGTAAAAGACTGCATGGTGGTGCCACAGGAGGCAAAGCTGCTTCACATTGCTGCTGCATTGACTCCCTGATCATGTTCTCTCCCTGCATTTGTGAGTTTTCTCTGAGGACTCTGGTTTCTTCCCACAGACCAAACAATTCTCATTAGGTCAATTGGTGACTCTATGTTCTTCGGTGTAAGTGTGAGTATATGGTTGTCTGCCTCTGCGTGACATCCTTATAAGTGGATTGCAAGTAGTCCAGGGTGTCGCATGTCCAATGTTAGCTGAGAGGCTGTAGCCCCCTTGCAACCCTAAAAAGGACTAATGGATGGATGTAGGTAGTATGCAATGAGAAAAAAATAAAGACAGGTGGAAAACTGTGTCTAAATTGTGATTAAATAAAGGACAAATATTCTTTACAATCTTGCACCCTTGTATTAAAAAACAATCATCATAGTAGAAAGTGAATAATGCTATGATTTCACAGAACATTTGATGAAAAAATTCAAGTAGTTTGCTGTTAATGGATACTTTCCTATCTCATTCTGGCAAATCAGATTTTCAGGAAAGCTTCAATGCTGATCTCAATTTTTTACAACTCCATACTGCCCTCTGCTGCTAAGTAGTGGAATAAAACACACACAATTACTCAGGAAAAGCCGCGTGAGGAAAACAAAGTCAAAACCAGAAGATAAGTTGTTTACATGCGTGTTGGTACCCTAAGCCTTAACACAGCCAGGCTATTTTTCCTATCCAGACAACACGGGCCTGATTTAGTGTTTTTGTGCACACACTTATTCACAGTGTGAGCGAAGGTCTCTGGGTGCTCTTATTAACACTGAACAGTTACTCATTATCAGTAAAGGAAGAGGACAGGAGGAGACAATGGACACTTTCTCCGAATGACTGACACACAGGGAAAGAAAAACAGAAGGAGGGGGCAGAGGGTCTTTGAGTGTTTCAAAACAATGTTTTTATTTTACATTTCCTTCTCCTTTTCTTGCTTCCCAAATCTGTTGCAACTCAAGCTCGTGTCTGTTTGGATTTGGATTTGTACTTTCATGAATGTGCGTATATGTGATGTTTGTCTGTAGAAAAGGACATGGCCTTACAACAGCAGAGTTAGTCACAAACCACTTCCCTGCTCAGTCAGCAGCTTCACAGAACCACTTTGTACACTTACACAATAATATAACTTTTATTACATAAAATAAATATTATCGACCTATTTCTCAATGCAGTGAGGTTATGACTGTTGTTCCCTTTAGAGCGAGCTTCTCAAGATATGATAAAAACATCAAAAAATAAGATTTTTAACAGTTACACTAGTCTGTGAATATTCCAACAAAAATATGATCTATCTGCACCTTTTTACATCTTAGATACATTTGCTTGTAAAGACCCTAAATCAACAATCCTGCAAAGATTTTTACATGATCTTTTTATCTGTTAACTGACCAGATGTGAATGTTTTCTACCTAAGCAGTAGGCTGCGGGGATCCATGCAACATCCAGCTATAACGGTTCAAGTTGTTTTAGATGATGTAGCACAGTCTTTGTGAACAAAAACTTGTCTCTCCCAAGATTCACACGAATGTCTGTGATACATGTTTGGTAACTTCAGTTGCATTTACACTGTGAACCTTTTTTTTTTTTTTTTTATTAAAAAAAGTTGCCATCATTGAAGGTAGTGACTTCTCCTACTTATCAAAGAGGGGCTCATCAGAGTGTATTGTGCATACTCTAAAACAGGGGTGCCCAGACTATGGTTTGGGGACCAACTGTAAACCATGGGCCTTTTTTAATTGGCCCTCTGCAACTCCTAAAAGGTAAAGTAAAGAATTTTGCTCACATAAGAACACAAAGTTTATGTTTGACTGATAAATGAGGAAGAATGTGTCATGTTAGCAAATAGCATAAATTGTGCTTATTTGCTCTTTCCTTGCTCAAGGTCCAGTGTCCAAAGCAAAAAAGTGCTGACCAACATATATACAGTATGTTTACTCTAGCTAATGTTCAAAAAGACTTCTAGTTTTCATATACTGCCCTTGATCTAACTGTATTCTCAATCTGTCTGAGATGCTCTGTTGGAGCTCCTGTCACTTTAAGGCCCCCTCCCCATAATGGTCCAGTCTGCACACTGGCAATTGGTCAGTTCAGCGCTGCTCTGGGCCATGTTGTCAATGACTTTGTACTCATTCTACAGTTTATGCTCTGCACTGTGCTGTACACTCTGATTCAATGGGCTTAGACTGCAGGCAAAACAATGGTATGACATCACACTGGTAGGTATATTTGAGAGCCCAGGGGAAAGAGCTATTTCAGGCAGCTACTGGTGCTGTAAAAAGGTGGAAGAGGGATAATTCTAGTTGTTGTGGACCGTTTGTCTTGTGCATAGAAGTACTTTATCACACAGAGTTGACATGTAAAACACATTAAGCGGAAAATGAAACTTGAAAAAGCATGACATGGGCTCTTTAATTGCAGTGATCATATAACTGTGTCATTTGCCTATCCCCCCTTCATTCACACTGCTTATCCCATTCAGTGAGCAGGGGGGATATTTTAGGTGTCACTGAGACAGAAAAAGGGTACAACCTGGACTGACTGCTTGTCAACCACAGGGCTGATAGACAGAGACAAACAAGCTATTACTCTCACTTCTTCAAGCAAATTAAAAGCACCCATTAAGCTTGTTCTAAGACCATGAGAATAACCACGTGTTCAACAGGAAGAACATGCAAACTCCACATAGACAGGGCCTATCAGGATCCAAACCAGAAACATCTTTCTGTGGCATATAGCGCTAACCCCTGCTTCACTGTGCAGCCCTTTACAACGTTTATCCAGAATGATAAAACCTTGGTGTTGAAAAATTAAACCCGTGCAGAAGTGCAAAGAGCTTCAGTTCCCTGAATGTCCACTTAAGGCTGACTGAGGTCTCTACACACTGTTAAACGCCTAATTTACCAGCAATTTTAAACTTGATCACTGCCTGTTTCAAAGAACTATAAAACCATTTTGGTTGGAATGGTTCACGCATTTATGAGCACACTCTGTACAGGGATGATCTCTTTGGTCAATAACACATTTGTTTGGTTTTAAGGGAGTGAATGAAATTTGCCTAGCTTGGTGCATGGGTGATACTGAATCTGTCTTACAGGATGAGGCCTGGACACTGCTTCAGTTTTTTGTTTGTAAGTTGACAGATAGTTCATTTAACAGTTTTAACACACTGGATGAGTGTTGGCTGCATAACAGATGTGGAGTAGGTCATCTGTGCTGATCATTAGCTTGGGCTCACACAGCATGGCTTCCAGACCTGGTCTGCATGAGCTACATGTTGGCTGCTTCTACTTACTCCCTCAGCTCTGTCTCTCTTCATAACTTTCACCACAGTAAAAAAACATTATTTTTTTTATTTTCTTGGCATTATATGTAAAATAAATAAATAAATAAATTGGGGACAGTATGAAGTCATGTGTTCAACAGTAAGTTGGCAGATAGCAAGTTTAAGGAGAACCACAATAAATTTTCCCACAAGTGACTTGATTCATTTTATAACGGACCCAGAAAACTTTAGAGAAAAGCATTCTGTGTAACCTGGTGGAGTTTCTTCACAAAACTGTTAAACATAACATCAACTTTGAGGAGCACAAACAGGAGTTGTAACCATACTGGGTTAACTTATCTGTGACATACCCTACTGTCACTCAGACTTTGTCCAGTACTTCACACAGTTTATGACAAAAATAAGGTAATTTACACTTAATTTATGGTTTGACCCTAGGCCCTTTGTTAAGCCCAGACACTTTGAGATCCTCTGCAAACACAATTAGGGATGGGGATTGATAAGATTTTATTGATACCAATGCTATTACCGATCCTGCTAATCGATCCAATTCTTTAACGATTCTCTTATTGATTCCTGCAGATTTTCTGTGTGGTCAAATGTTGGCCTGTAGAATTTCAGTGGCAACAATGTCAAACACACATGTCACAGCATTGATAACTGCTTCTGCAAGTTGCTGGTGTTTCCACTCACTTAAGGTTGTGTAGTAGGCGCCTTTTGTAAAAAACTAAGCCACAGTTCTGACTGCTTCTGAACCCTGTCAGTGGAAGGAATTGATCAGGGAACTGATTCGCAAAAAGACTCATGATATCAATACTTTGATGGAGCTGTTAACGATTCTCAACTGGAAGTGGTTTTCTATTCCCATCCCTAAACACAATGACATCATTCATCTGGGATTCTTCTGGTCAATTCACTGATCATCTGTATTTCTGTATTGCATGAAAAGTTAAAAAAAAAAACATTCAGTGATATTTGCTGCTTGATTATGGATTTTTGATTCTAGCTTTAGTCTGCACTGGTAAACATGATTAGTGCTTGCATGTGCAGGGGGAGAGGTGTGATGTGTCCATATTCAGAGTGAAGACATTATGAAAAAGACTAACAGTATAGGAACCATACTCATGACAGAATGCTCAACTCACAACCACACTCATCCACTACAACCTCTGTCTATGTGCGTGCTGTGCAGAGGCAGGAGCCAGTCAGGTTTCAAAGGAGTGGAGGAGGAAGGGTCAGACTTGATGCAATAAATATTTCAGAGGCTGTCCTATTATTGCTTTGTTGCCTCAGAAAACATAACACTCACCAACACAGAAGCCCAAATACACACAGATTAAATACAGGGAAAGTAATTTTCCTCTCCACTTCAAAAGACTATGAGCAATAAGGTGTGAGGTGGCTGGGTCACCTTACTTACATGCACTGTTTTATTGCAAAGCTGCAAAATGTCCCAAGTCAAATTTCACTTTTCTCTAGTGTTTTAATCATAGGTGTTGTGTTACCATAAAACACTCGAGCTGTTCTTTAGTGCTTGTAACATAAAACCAAATCTAGACTCATAAGTGTGTTGAAAAAAGACACAGTAAGGTTGTCGTCTTGCACTGCATTGTACAGAAGCTTTTTTTTCCAACACAAAAACAAGACAGATCATTTCAGCATGAAATCCTCTAATGTGTACCACAATATGATAAGAGAATATTGTTGACCAGAAGGCAAAATTGGATATAAGCACAAGTCTAATATTTGTCATTTCAGATCAACATATGGAAGAGAGTTAAATAAAATCTATTGGGCATCAAGGGTTAAGGCTTTACCTGAAAGTGTATTTGTGTTTATGAGCTGTATGACTGCACTGATGTTATGAGCAAAGAAGATCTAATATTTTATTTTATACATATTCTTTCATTCTTTTAGGTTTCTTCCTGGCTCCTATACTTGAAACAAACTCTGATTAATGGCACCCTTGGGCACAACCACAGAGACTTCCTTCTCCAAATTCTCCCACACTGACACATCAGCAGCCAGTCTACAGTTGTTAAATAAGTTTTTAATAGGCTATTTCTGCTTATAAATGGGACGATGCCTTCATGCTAGTTTGGGCAGACAGCTCAAGCTGCACTTTTTGACATTTAACGTGCATCAGTATTCAATTACCTGACAAACTTTGAGCTGGTTAGAGGTCTATTTACACTGTAGAGTTTATTTTCTCAGGATTGCCTCTACCAGCTCTACCCTGCATCAGAAGTGCACTCTTACTTCTAGCCCTCCAACACCCCAGCATCCACCTGTGGACTCCAGCTGGAAGGTTTACGGTATACTGTCTCATTACTCATCAAATTATGCATTTGAGATTAATTTGCGAGGAGTGATGAAGTCAGAGCCTGGTTGCCAAACTCAGAATATGTTCTGCTGCTTTAGTACATTTGCTTAACAAACACAAACATGAGTTGGTGGGAGAATTGTCTCATTGTAAAGAGGCAACGGTTTTATAAACAAAATGATTTGAAGTCTACAGGATCTTTACAGTAAACACCACTGAGTCATATTTCCTTTACAAAAAATAATTTGTTCCACTCTTTGAGACATGCTTACACTGTGATAGTTTGTGTGTGGGTGTGTGTGTGTGTGAAACCTGCTGTTTGAAAAATGATTGTCCAAAGTGTTGCAGAGACACATCAATCAATCAATCAACACCTGTGCTATTGAGGCGACAGTCTGTTTAACATATTAAGAATTGCTGAAATGCAGTACTTTCTTTCTTTCTTTCTTTCTTTCTTTCTTTCTTTCTTTCTTTCTTTCTTCTTGTGTAACCGTGTGAATAGAGAGTCAGAGCACCTACACAGAGCAAGGCTGTTGACAAATTTACCTACAATGCAAATACTATTTACATATTCTGTTATCCATAATGTTTTTCAGTATGACCAGCATAATGTACCCTATTATAACATCACTGTACTCAAGTTAAAGCACAATTATTTAGTTAAATTGTTCACAAGTATAAGTGAAAGTATCCCTCTGTGGATGTACTTTAGAATTTAAAATATTCTTTATTTAAAATGTACTTTAAATATTTTGAGAGCACATTAATGTGAAAAGGGGACACCAGCTGAGTTGTGATGAGTCTAACAGTTATTGGATCTGGTACACTGTAATGATGAAAACTCCAAATTGCTGGAATTAAATGCATTTTTCAGTAAACAAATTAAACAAAGTATTTCTATTGTGTTCTAAACTTTTTGAAAGTATTTATCTCAACTTTCTTTATTAAATTTTTTCATTTAAGTTGGTCTCATTTCTTAACTTAAGTTGGTAAAACTTAAAACAATTGGTTTGAGGTCAGGCTTGGTGCTGTACATATCATTTATGGAAAGACTTGAGCTTCTGTGCTAGTTTGGCAAAGTGATAAACGACCACAGAAATCCCATGTATGATATGACCGGCCAGGGTTCAATTTCTGTTTGAAGTTAGCTTTAATTTAGATAGTTTTTCTCTCAGTTTAGAATTATATGTTGAACACAAAACTCAAAAATCAACTGCAGAAAGTTACCTTGAAATTTTGAGATTTGGTAGCTTTTTTAAAATTTTACAGTGCATGCAATAGCATAGTAAATGACAACAATTGACCCAATCATTGTATTACACATCCAGAAAGTTACAATTTACAGATCAGAAATAAAAGATAAAATGTATTTTGTACCCTTTGTGAGTTGTATTTTTGCATAAGCAATGTGTTTGACCGGACAAATATAGACTATATGAATAGCAAAATATGTCAATATAGAAAAACAGTTTTCTCTAATAAATATAAAGTCACTAAAATTGAATTATATTAATCATGAATTTATTTAGTAAACTTTCTGTTTCTAATAATGTTTCCATTCTTAAACGTGACCATGTTATGGTCCTACTAGTTCTGTTTTATTTTGTATTATGCTCCTTCTTTAGACCTCTTGTGTTTCCTTTTTACGGTCATGATTCTGTTCTTCATCTTAGTTAAGTTACCCATTTTGTGTCAGGTTTTGTGTCTTGTTGTGTGTTTCCTGTTTTATTTTGAAATCCCTGTGTTCCTTGTGGTGTTTTCCTGCCCTCTCCTCTGTGTCTCTCTGATGATGATTCCCTCCACCTGTGTGATTGTTTCACCTGTGCTTGATGTCCCCCCAGTGTATTTAGTCTCTGTGTTCCCTTTTCTTTGAGTTGGGTCATTCGTCTTTCCAGTCTCACACTCCTGCATCAGTCTCTTGTGCTTCCAGTGTTCTCCAGTGACTTTTTAGTCTTGTTTGAACTTTTCAGTGACTTTGATTTGCACTTTGTTAGAGATTTGGTTTGGTACTTTGACTATTTTGATTTGATACTTTGTTAAGGATTGTTTTTATGTTAGGGCTTTCTTATATTGGAATGGTTTTCGAGTTTTTATAGCTTTTTGTTAATTTAAAATAAAGCTTTTTTTTGTTAAATCTTCATTTGGGTCCTTCACTTTGTTTTTTGGTTAGTTTTCTTTGGGTTTCTAAGTGTGACAGACCAACCCTTAAGGACATCTTGTTTCTCAATTCATTTGGTAATGAGTCGGGTCCTGCATGAATTTGATTTAAGGTATCAGTTTATAGCATTAATAATATTGATACCAAAATTGGTGTTGGAATCTAAGTTAAATTTTTTGGTATTTCAGCCACACCAGTTGATGGGAGGCTTCAATGCGTTTAACTTTTCATTCTATTTCATTTTTTAACTCTGCACTCAAATGCTATGTGAAATATAATAAGGTACATCTAGACACTAGGTAAGAAAAAGCTGACGCACTGATTTTAAATCTATGCTTTCCCCCTTGATCATATAATATGCAATTAATATTTCAAATGCCTGATGATTGAAAGTGTAATTAAATTGCACTTCTACAAGATGACCAGCAGGTGACAGTGTAAACCATTTCACTGCAGCCTGTGAGAGTTTCTGTAATCATTCATATTTTCCCATCTATAACAGTGATACAAAGGAAAGTGAGGACTAGTGTGTTTGGCAGGACAAGATTTGAAAATAAGGTATTCTTTGTATCGTAATGTAAAATTTGCCAAATTATTTGACGATAACTTTTTGTATCCATTGAAAGATAAACAAAAAGGGTTTTTTTTGTTAAACATTTTTTTATGTCTTGTCCCTCTTCCACTTTTTTTAAAATTTCCTATAACCTCAGCTCCTTGCCTCTTTAACAATTCTCAATCCCATCTACCCTGTTACTCCACTCTCTCCATCCCCTCTGTCAGATCCCACAGCAGACAGGAACTATAAAACAGAGAGCAGAGTTTCTCTCAGGCAGTGAACAGTGAGAGCCAACACTCCTGCTGAGTCCTCTGCGTAATAAACAATCAGAGCTTTCATTTATTGGGATGCTGCAGATCCTTTCATGTTTTACCATCGTGTGCAATGTGTCACAGCTTATTTTCAGAAGGTTTTCATTCCAGGACACATCAGAAGGTCATGTGAAACAGAAGATGCAAGTTTGTTCTTCACTGTAAACAATAATAAACTGGGTGATAAAGGCTGCACGCTACCTCCCACATAGATTAGTAGTGCTGACTACTTGCTTTTAATGTTGTCATAGGTAATCACAATTAGTGTAAGAAGGTATTAGCATCTCCATCAATGTGTCCAAAACACATTGTAAGAGAATTTGTTTGATTTATCAGCACCTCAAATAAATCAAGAACTGCCTGTGCTGAGAACACAACTAATTCAAAGCCATACAGTTAAAAACCTAACACAGAAAGTCTGAAGGCAAAGGCCAAAGATGAATAAATAAGCATGCAGTTAAGATCTAACAAGCTACATGTGAAGTATATATGACATGTACTATAAAATGTGAGTGGAAGGGACAGCCTGCTTTGGTATCTGCAGCGAAAGAGGCAATGGCTTTTGATGATATTTAAAAAAAAAATGAACTTAACTTTGTATAAAAGAGCTGATACACAAGGTTTAAGTGAACTAACTAAATTGAAATAAAGTAGGTTTTACTCAGCTAACTAACCAAAGTAAGGCTTAAGTAGCGAATCTGAACTGATTTTAAATTTAGAGAAGTTAAGCCTAATTCAGTGTTGAGCAGTAACTACTCACCTGTTATGGCAGAGATTTCCATAGTTGGCAGAAAGACTAGATAAAACCATACAAGCTGCTATGCAGTGCTGGCAAAGCTCTTGCTAATTTATTTAGAGAACTTCCATTTACCCTAAAAGGTCAACAGTAAACCCCACCTGACAAAATAACTTAAACAACAAGAAAGTATAACAAGTAATATATCACTTTCACTGACTGTTAGTGTGCAATGGTTATATTTGCTATTGTTATCTGGAAATCTTAGAAGTTTTATATTGTCGAATCACTTTAATTGCAGTGTCACTTTTAATAGTTGCAACATTTCAAGCCATTGTTCTTTATTCTTTGCAGTAGATGTTTGAGATTAATTCCATAAATAGAAATTCATTGGCGAAGAGTGTGACTGACTGTGTTTTTATTGTTTTATTGTTTATCAGTGTATTGCATGTGTTAAAGTGTATGGTGAGGGGTGAGGAGGCTTGTAAACGTTATCTGTTAAAGGGAGGGCAGAAAACAGTCTGGGAACCACTGAGTTAAGTTGTTTACTACATTTTGAGGGACTAATGAGATAAATAGACCATTTCAAATTTATAATAACTTCCCCAACACTTTTTAAACTGGACTTTATTGAGTTTAACTTACAAAGATAAGATGATCTTAGGTTTACTAAACTTAAATTTGTGAAATAAGGTTAAACTAAAGTAAATATACATGAACTAAAGAACACTGACCTGAACAAAAGTATGCTATGATGCAAAGCACAACAAAACTAGAATAAAACAGACAATCCATGAGAGACCTTTTCTCAGATTTAAGTGTCAGTTTAAAGCAGACACAGTCTAGGTTATGGTGAGATAATTATTGGGTTTGTTGCATTGTTGCTCACGTTTCCTTATTGTACTCCCTCTTGAATAACTATTACCTCCAATTATTTAGGACAATTGACATTTGGACATAAATAAGCATGATAGTAACTAGTAACTAATAGTAACTATAACTTGGACCCCTATGGTACATCTGTACATTTTGCCAATATTACAGCCAATATATGCAATACACAGTTTGCAGTATATGACCAAATAGCTGCTATCAATATTCTCATATCTCATATTGTACATCCAAAATTTAATTTTGTTTGCAAAACATGCATAAGTTTGAAAGGTCAGAGCTTAAGTAATGCTGTCCATACAGAAAGAACAGGAACACTCAAGCTTTAAATTTTCCTCTAAAAGTAAGCTTTCAATACCCCAAAGCTTTATCATCTAAAATTTAAGATTAAAATATCTAACTCAATAACTGATGGAATGAAAACCTTCACCTTCTCGGTCACCCAGCAGTTGGTACTCAGAAGGTCACAAATACAATCATTTTTATTTTTCAGTCCACATTGAACATGAATTCATCTTTTCATTAATTCATCAACCTCACTAAAGCAGTAACATGAGAAGGACTCGCCATACTGTGTCAGCAGATGGATACTCTCGGGCACATGCGCCAGAGCCATATAGTTGCCAGGTCTGCTTTTTACAAGCAATATTGGGCTTCTTTTTTTTTTAATAGTTGCTTAGCACTGTGAAATTGAAAGGTAATGTAGACGAAAATTAGAACTCTTTTAAAAAAAGTAATATATATACTTTAAAATTTGTGAGGACCATTACTGACATAATGCTAAAGCATTTGCCTCTAAGGCTAAACTGAACTGGCACAGCCACAGACGGTATGGGGCCTTTTACACTATATGATATCTGCTTTACTCTGCTCGAATTGACTTTGTTGTTTTTATTTTCCATCAGGTATGCTGCCTAGTACCTGTTTTTTGTATCACCTCCAGTGGGGTTTCAAGCAAGCTGAGCAGAGATTAAACAACAAAAACAACTCTAAATGTGGGTTTCTGACACCAAAATGAAATGTCTCCCACTGTCTGTTCCACAGTGCTACATGACTTCCAAAACTTTCATCATCCACAGATAGTTTATGTTGTTCTGCAGCTTACAACCATTTTGGAACAAAATTTATCCCCTAACAATGACAAAATGCCACATAGCGGCGTGCAGCTCCATAGCCTCCGTTTTCTCCATTGTTGCTATGAAGATGCCAGGTTCTTTCACACAGCTACGCTATGACGACTCCACCTACCTTATGGAGGTACTGACAGTGATGGAAAACTAGAAAGCACTCGGAGAGTGCAAACTTCCACCAAGGTAGCTCACATATTGCTGTTACATCTATAAGCAGTGGTTCCATGATAAAGTTACCATCATAATATGATTCCTTGACCCTGAAAACCCACACCTAGCACTCAGAATCATGTTAATATCATTATTAGTTAGACAGTTATCCAGCAAAAACGATCGTTTGCTAATGGTGGTTATCTGGATCACCACTAAAATCTAATTATTTTTAAGTTGAGCCATTACCAACATCTCCTGAAAATTTCAAAGTCTGTCCAGTAGTTTCTTGCGCAGTCTTGCAAACAAACAAACAAACAGATAAACTAACAAACATATGCTGATGAATACATAACCTCCTTGGCAAAGGTGAGAATTAGTGATGCTAGCACTGCTATCAGTAGAAATCATCATATTCCACTCTGCCAACAGTTTTTATATTGTGTATTTTCTTCTGATGCTGTGATCTTGTGTTAAATAAAAATGTCTCAGTTTTGGCTGTTTTCTGAGTTATCCATAAACATTTAATTGTTCCAGTGCAATTATAATTTTCTTTTATCTGCCTTAATATATAGACTGATGGAACAACAGTTTCCTGCCCATTCCCCCTTTTTTTGGACTGCAGTATAGGTCATTAACATTACCTCCCTCATGTCAGCAGATGGGACTTTTGTCATGCAATAGAGTTAAAATGCATGTCAGATACATTAAACAATGCTTGATACTCCCAGGCTTTATGGAGGTGCAGTGGTCGCCTCACAGCAAGAAGGTGCCTGGTTTGCAGCCCCATCTGGCAAGTTTGTAAATTTTCCCCTTGCATTTAGGTTCTCTTTGGGTACCTTGATGAGTCCCATGGGCCACATGCATGGTAGGTTGACAAGAGACTGCCCATGATTGTGAGTATGAGCATGTGATTGCATGTGTCAGCACTTTGATTTATGTTCAGCCAGTGATAGCTGCAATTTGCCCCCTGCTGTGAACCCAAGCATAACAGGCATCAAGGATAATAAATGGACACTGTTGAAATAATAACTTACCACGTAGAATGAGAGCTCCTGTCCAGTGTTTCCAGATTTTTCTTCTGAAGTAAGTAACTAGGTTGCTAAGAACAAGCCCAAAACAAACAACCTCCTGCTATTTATTTTTCTAATATGATAAAATACTTTTTTTTTTCTTGTCGGGGGAGATGTGTATGCAACTCACTCTGGCAGATAACATGCACGCCAAAATGAAAACACACACACACCACTGTCTTTGAACAAGTCAAATGCATCCAGTGGGAAACAGCTGTATGTACACATGCACTTTAAAATTTGTGAGGACCATTACTGACATAATGCTAAAGCATTTGCCTCTAAGGCTAAACTGAACTGGCACAGCCACAGACTGTATTGGGCCTTTTCTACTAAATGGTATCTGCTTTACTCTGCTTGAATTGACTTGTTGTTTTGATTTTCCATCAGGTAAGCTGCCTAGTACCTGACAGTTTTTTGTATCACCTCCAACGGGGCTCCAAGCAAGCTGAGCTGAGACTAAACAACAATCTTGAGAAATCTTGAGAAAGGAGGTATTTTTCTGCAAGCCGTGTGAGAGTCTTGGCCAAATTAGACAAGAAAATCAAAAATGGAAACAATATTTAATTTGTTTCAGCAGGTATGTATGTCCACAGCAGTGGAGCATGTCACAGACAAGACGGAAACAGTTTGATTAAACTTCTTGCCTGTGCCTTTCATAGTTAAACCTCAGTTTGCCCCCCTGGTGGGGAAACTTCCTTTGTTCATACAGAATGTTTATTCCAAAGTTTTCCTGGGACAGTTTGATGGTGGCTCTTAATCAGCCAGTTGCAGCCAAAACAAAGCTCCAACACGCACCTGGTATGAAAGGCATGGAGTATCACAGTGTGATTTTTTTAACTGTTAAAGTGAGAAACATACGATGTTGGCACTTGGTCAAACATACAGAAAACTATACGAAGAGCTGGGTGAAGATCCGATGGATAATAAAACTTGGATGGCAGCAAAGAAGTGGCTGTGCCCTATAGGGGATTGCTTTTATAAAATGTTTTGCCTGACATGGAGACAGTGTGTGAGAATATCGATAGTGAGAGTTTTGTCTATTTTCATCTGTTAAGAGAGCACGAATAAGCCTTAGATGTCTTTGTATCATCATCTTATGACAGTCTTGGGTACAGTATGTCAGCCTCCCTCCTCCCACTGGTGTTCAGTTCTTAAAAGGTGTGCATATGCCCCCTCCCAAACACACACAGGGCCCAAAATATTCAAACAGCTTGACATTGTCTTTATTCCTCTGCTGTTAAAGAAACATGTTTTCCTTTTAAATAACCATAACCTTTGAAAATATAAAACTTGATTTGTGAGCTTTTTTTTTCTTTCATATTCTGAAAATAATGTCGTCTTTCCTCCATGCGTTGTCTGTGTTTGTCTGCATGCGTCTTGAGGAGGCACATGGGGAATAAATAAATGTTTGTGAAAGGCCTGCTGCCCCTCGTCCAAGTTTCTCCTCCTCTTCCTCTCCTCAGTGTCCTTTTAATGACATCAGAATCCATCTTTTATCCATGAGTGAATGTACAGTATGTCTGCTTATTGTTCAAAAGTCTTTTCAAAAGTGTGTACACCCGACATCCACTGTGCCCTTAATGAACAGTGAACAGGAGTCCCTCACAGTCTTGGCTGTGTGTATCAGAGTTCATCTCGTGACGCTCGAGCTGCGGGAGGCGGCGAGTCTCCAGTGACACTGTTCTGCGCCACGGGCCTGATTCTGCCCTGCTGGGCTGTTTTGCGAGCATGCTGTCGGTCCCAGTCTGTCGCCACATTTTCATCGTCCCAGATGGTGGAGGTCTCTGTGTCGCTGATGTAGCCAGGCTCTCCAGTGTAGTGGGTGGGGTAGATCAGCAATGGTTCCACGGAGAAGGCCTGCAGGTCCCTTGGCTCAAAGTGAGACATGAACTGAGTGCTAAGGGGAAGAAAACAAAAAGGGAAATTTGATGGCGATTAATACAGTACTTTTTTCATTATTAGGTCTTTCTTGTTTAGGCCTGTGCCCGCAGTCCCCTTTTGTGCAGGCAGTGCATGCTTTAATTCAAATCCAATGTAGTGCAACTTTCTTGGAGACCAGCACCCCAAGCAGCAAAACACCCTCAGTGTCAGCTGCTTTATTCGGCACATCCCAGCATGTCCACTTTGGAAGAGTGCAGGGCCTGCAATGCAATTTCTTTTGATTCATTGATGAATCAGTCAGAAGGGGCACGACCTGAAATTTTTTTCCCTCCATTTTCTGTTCTGTTCATTTGATAAAAGAAAAAATGACAAACCCAGAGCAAGTTTCAACAGCCTCACTGATAGTTCCCAGGGAGCTGAAGTCGACTTTCATGACCTGACAACATTAAGAGCTGATGAGAAGCTCTCTGAAACCAAGGCTGAGAGTGCTTTCAGAAGATAAAAATTGCAGCTGTGGACACATACCCTTAATCTTTTTGTTCTGAGTTCTCAACAGCAAATCACCAGAGTGATGAATGAAGCAGCATAATAGTGGGAGAGCAGATGTGAGTGACAGTACAGGCATGTAAAAAGTCCAACGGACAGAATGAAGACCAGAAAAAGTTAAGCCTCATCCACACACTTACGTTTTGGCTAACTTTGCCTTTGTATAGGGAAACATAGAGATGTGTCAAGCTAGGTCAGGCCACACAGCACAACCTTAATGTCAGTTGGGCAATGCTGATGCTCATTGGGTAAGTAGAAAATTTAGCATATTCTTAAGGTGAATCCCAATTGTACCCCTTAGCCCTTCCCCTTTGTCTAACTCCTTCCCCTACCTCTTAGCCCTCTGTTTTGATGGCCAAGGGGAAGGGGTGAAAACACGCTCCTGAGAAACAAGACGCCACTTGATTCCTGCTACGTCATCACCCAGAGCCGCTCATTGGCTGTGATGTAGGCAGATGCGACAATAACCGTTGCTACAGCTGCAAAAGCTAGCTCGTTATAATGAGAAATTTTAAAATACGACCAACAATTCAAAATCTGACTAAAATTTACTTGATGATTTAATAATTACCTATAATTACACGCTTCCTTCGGTCTCAGCTCTGCCTTTGTGTCTGCAGGCGTGGTGTATTATGGGAAATTCTCATACACCCTCCTTTCAAGTGAGGTCCCGGTCTGTCTTCGTTTCAAGGACTATGTAGCCCTTGGTCTTAGCCCTTCCCTTTAGCCCTACAGAGAATTGGGACACCCCTTCACTAGACGTGAACGCCCAAAACCAAGGGGTAAGGGGTAAGACAAGGGCTAAGGGGTAGAATTGGGATTCAACCTTAAAAATTCCAACAATTGATACAACATGCTTGTGTATGCCACCAAGAATTGACCTTTGTCATCTTTCATCGTCTAGGCATGGTGTCAGAATACTGAGACCAGCCGCAGCGGAACATGCTGAAATGTATGTCAGCTTTATATGGCATTTAATGAGTGATGTCACAATATAGACAATTGCAGTGCCAAGCTTTGTTAGCCTAAGTTGAGTCCTACCTTAGCATTATATCTATGTTGGCCAAAGTTTAAAATCTGTCTACAGTTCTTCAGAGGGCTGTTGGGAAATATCATAGTCCATTGGCACGTTTTCCTCTGCTTTGGATACAACAGCCTATGTTGAACACAGTAAAATGGACCCTGAAGGCGTACTTTCACAATAATGAAGAGAATTTCTCTATGTTGATCAACGTCAGCTAATATACATTGATATTTGACTGCATCCTTAAGCAGCGTATGCCATAGCGTAACACTTATGTAAGGGTGAGGCAGCCTTTCATTTTCTACCTTGGAAATATATTTGACTTTCTTTCTTTTGCTAATTTTATGTCTTCAATGCTATTATTTTCATATTGTCTTTGTTTTTAACTATGTAAAGCACTGTGAATTGCTGTATCTATGAATAAAGTTCTGCAAATAAAGTTGCCTTGCCTTGCTTAAACATAAGAAATAACAGTACACAGAGAAGCCAAACCCATTTTACGATGCCTTTACACAAAAGCGCTGCAACGAGGCTAAGTTTTCATTACACCTAGAGACATTGAAGAGACATTCACATTAATACAATGTGGCCCTAATGTCGCGCTGCAATCTGACTTGGATGCCGGTGCCATGGCACGTGCCTACATTTTCACACAAAGGCAGAGAGGCTCACTCGCAGCGCTCCTGTCTCCCTCTAAGCCAGTGCACCTTCCTCTCCTCCGCCTCTGTTTCTACCCCATGAGATGGAGCAAAGAGGGAGTCGATTTGTTCCTCCCATTCCATCTCCATGATGTTCATTGTGGAGTTGAGATGTCACAGGGGCTTAAATATTACACCTTGAAACGACAGTGTGAGTAGAGCTATACAAAGGGGAGACTGAACACTGTGTCATTTTTCAAGTCACAAATGCCTTTTTTGCCCTTCTGCACATGAACCCTTTAAATTAAAAATGGCCCCCCAGGCAGGTATTTTTTTGATTTGCACATTTACAGTGACCTAAAATGCCCTTTTGATGTGAACCAGACACCACAGCATACAAACAAAGCTGTGTTTTCATTAATACCCACCAAGTAGTACACAAAGCCTTACATAACCACAAATAAACACCAGGTAAGTTCACTACACTCTCTTTACTCTACCATCAGCCTGTAGTGGGGTCAGAGGGAGGAAAGAGGCTTGTGTTGGTCTGACACGTCAGCCAGGAGGAGTCACACTCCTGCAGACAGAGGTCACCACAGAGGTCAACTCCCTGCCACTGCTCGCCTCTTTAAAGCCTGTCAGCACTCAACAAGATGACTGTGAAACCCTACACCTCTTTTAGAGTTAAGAAGTGGTGACCTTCCACAATTAACAAACAGTCAAACACATTTTCTCTGCAAAAAAAACTGTTTATAGTTGTTTTTGTGCATTCTTGAGCACAAAGAATAATGATTATGAGGCAAAGAAAGATCACACAGTGCCCTACATCCAAAACAAAACAGGAGTGACATAATATTCAAACTCTAAATAGGAGACATACTGTAAAATAAGTTGCATACACATTTAACATATTTTCCCTGCCAGCTCTCCACATTTCCATTTGTTTTTCCCACACTCTCTCTCTTTTGAATACACACACAGCGTATTCATTGGTAATCTACACACGCCACACTAGACACACATCTCCATGTATTTATATAGTCACACATACACTCATACTGTGTCCATCTCTACCCCACACCCCCATTCAGGCTTCTATCAATGGGAATCCTGTCCCCGTCTCCAACCAGCCGGAAGAGCTGTGCTGGCCCACATTCCTCAAAGAGTGAGGAGGAAGGGGAGGGAAGGGGAGGAGGTTGACGGGGAGGAGTGGGGGGAACAGAAAAGTACAGGCCTGTTGAGGAGAATTGAGGAGTGTGAAGATGCAAACAAAACGGAAACTGAACAGAATAAATAAAAGGGGAGCACCAGTAGAGGTGAAGCGCTGGCTTATAGGATGAACATGTTAAAACTGGAGAGAGGAAGAAGGTGAATGTGAATGAGAACAGGACACAGCAGGAGAAAAAACACAGCAAGTTAAGCATTGTGTGCACCGTACCCACTGAACCCTGGAGAACAATCTGTGCCCTGTATGAGCACATGACCAAAAAAGAAGGACAGAAAGAAAAAGAATGGAGAGGCATATCAGAAAGAGAAAGTAAATGAAAGAGACACAATCAGGGGAGAGGGAAGTTAAAAAAAAAAGGATGGGGGAGAAAAATATAAGGAGCAACATGTACAGTAAAATTGGCTGGTGGTTGTGGCTTACCACTGGTGAACAAACATGAAGATTACACACTGCTCTGTAGTCTAAAATGGGACCGCAACACGAATGTTTGTATCTATACATAGATAATTACTGTATAGTAGATCCAATAGCTCTTTGTACTGCCCTGCTGTTCCCAAGTCTATTTTTATACATGCACTTGATCCATGCATGCTTAAAGAACACTCACTATGCGCTTTAAATGTTACCAGGGTTCATTTTTGTTCTGAGTTTACAGCTTTTTAATTTTAGCCGATATATTCATCCTTACATAAGAGTGCACCTGTTATTATCTATTTGTGGTCTTAAGTAAATGTTTGTGATCCAGGCAGTCTAAAAACGTCCTTCTGCACAGAAACAGTCCTTCCTGTAGCCTTGCGATTTTCTTCAAGACAAGCCTGAAATAAATTTCTCTGTGGTGCATGTGCACATGACTGGTATTACATGTATTACATGTATGCAGAACTGTTATTTTGAGAGAAGGCAAAATGACTCACTTGGGGTGCTTGTTGAACATGACGGGCAGGAACTCATCGACTGGTAGCATCCTTGAGAAGGGATCTGCAGCCAGCAACTTTCTTGCTCCCTGCTGTGAAAGTGCATAACCCAGCGTCCAATAGGAGTAATCAGCCCTCACCAGGTTGTTGACCCCATCCACAGACTGCTCAGGCTGCTGCACCTGCATCCGCTTACGCCCAACATAGCTGAAACAGAAACCAAAAGAGAGTATTAGTGAGGTTTTAAACTATCTTTTTAGATATGTTTAAATGTATTTAGACATTTGGAATAGAATCTGTTTACGTGTATGTGTGTGTTCTTACATGAGGTCCCAGTCCAGCTGGACCCGGTCTATATCACCCATTATGGCCTGAAGTCGCCGTTTGAACCGGGGTTCAAACCTCACATCGTCCTCTAAAACAAGAACTCTCTGGAGGCCCTGCTCCAACATCTAAAAGAAAAAGTCAAAAATAAAGCTCAAACAAATTGAGATGGCTTTGGATTTACCTGCTGTCCACATTTATGGTTTAAGTAGATAATTAAAGGTTACAGATTAGCCTTTTTTAATTTTAAGTTCTACTGTAACATTTGTTTTAGAAAAATTCTAAAAACATGTTTTACAACTTTTGATACAGTAGATGCTGCTCTTTAGCATTAGTCTCTGGACCAAAACAAAGTTTGTCTTAGACTTCTCTACTATTCCTCAGCTCACTGCATCCCAACCTTTCTGATACCTTACTGTACATCCTAGCCTCTTAGAGTTGTTTGTAGGACTTAACCTCATTTAAACACAAAGCTCAAAGTTGATTTGATAATCACTTGAAGTGTTTCAGACTAAACAAGTGTTAGATTAAACAATTTACTGCCTGGGTAGGCAGCACTGTCTCTCCTCCCCCACATGTGGTAGAGTTAATGGTTGGACAGGGGAGGGTTCAAACAGAAAAAAAAAATCAAACCAGAACAAAAAAACATCTGTCAAACATTTTTGAGCCTGAGTAATATTCAGCACAATTAGAAATGTATACAGTGCAGTGTCTTCAGCGTGAGCACAGAGCTGAAAACAACAAGTCCAAAAGGGAGTTTGACATTACTCTCTTTCAGAAAGTCTGTCTGATCTTTAAATAAATTATGGTTCTTTCTGAGATGCTCTGTTTAGGCTGCTGTCACTTTAAGGCCAGTTGACCGGTCTATTCTATTACTGTCAGTTATCAGAGTTAAACATATTTCAGTGCCATGTTTTCAACAGCTATGCAGCCCTTCTGCAGCCAATGCTGTGTTCTGGGCTTGCCCCCTTAGGCAACTGAGTTTGAACTGTGGACTACACAATGATAAGACATCACACTGGTAGGTCCGTTTGGAAAGATGGGGAGGAGCGAGGAGGAGTGAGTCCTACTGCCTCAGACGCTGTTGTCTTGTGTTTAGAAGTACTCTTATGGGGAAGAGAGATGAGAAGCACACTGAAGAGCATGTGAAACTCTAAAAAGCATGATACAACTTCCTTAATGCTGGCCCAGGTTCAAATCCACCTTTACTTGTAATCCTCATTGAACCAATGTGTCCAGCTCTCCCAATAATGACACAGCTGATCTTACAAGGAATCCTCTACATCCCACTTCTACCACATAAACCCGAACTTTCTCTTCAGTCCCTAAATCTGAATATCTGTGACCAAAATCATGAAAATGTTTGAACATATGCACAATGTACTGTCTGTTTTCATACTGAACGGTTTACAGAGCAGGGGAGGCAGAGAGGGGTCAGCATATTTGACCTTAACATTAAATGTAATCTATGTTGTGATTTGGTTTGATAGCTATTGAACAGAATTGATTCTTTAACCACAATGGTATCAGGTATCCAACCCCACTTACCACACATTTAACCTGAGATATTATTCATCATTTAAGTTTTAAATTTTATTGACTGATGTTTTATTCCATTTTTAGTATTTGCTTATATATCTTATCATGTTGACATAGTTTTTATCTTTTTACACTTTATCATTTTAGATTTAATTTTAATCTTTTAACATGTTCTTTATTTATTTACTCATTTTAAATGTATTTTTAGCACTTCACTCATTTCTGTCTGATGTTTCTTGGTTTTATTGCTTTGCATTTTCTCTTGTTTCTTTTCCTTTATATTTTATCAGTCATCTTGATTTTATAATTTCTTTTACTTTAGCTTTTCTGGGGTGCATTAGTCTCCAAATCCTCTTGACATCCTACCTACTACCACTACAATTCAAGGAATACTACTTAGTAGATGGACCTCTGCTGAGTGTTTATTTGCTGGGTGGCTGTAAGAAAATGATTCTCATTATTTATGTATATGTGTATGTATATGTGTGTATGCATGTATATATGTGTATATACGTATAAATATATACACTATATTGCCAAAAGTATTCGCTCACCCATCCAAATAATCAGAATCAGGTGTTCAAATCACTTCCATGGCCACAGGTGTATAAAATCAAGCACCTAGGCATGCAGACTGCTTCTACAAACGTTTGTGAAAGAATGGGTCGCTCTCAGGAGCTCAGTGAATTCCAGCGTGGAACTGCGATAGGATGCCACCTGTGCAACAAATCCAGTCGAGAAATTTCCTCGCTCCTAAATATTCCACAGTCAACTGTCAGCTGTATTATAAGAACGTGCAAGTGTTTGGGAACTACAGCAACTCAGCCACGAAGTGATAGGCCACGTAAACTGACGGAGCGGGGTCAGCGGATGCTGAGGTGCATAGTGCGAGGAAGTTGCCAACTTTCTGCAGAGTCAATCGCTACAGACCTCCAAACTTCATGTGGCCTTCAGATTAGCTCAAGAACAGTGCGCAGAGAGCTTCATTGAATGGGTTTCCATGGCCTAGCAGCTGCATCCAAGCCATACATCACCAAGTGCAAAGCAAAGCGTCGGATGCAGTGGTGTAAAGCACGCCGCCACTGGACTCTAGAGCAGTGGAGATGCGTTCTCTGGAGTGACGAATCGCGCTTCTCCATCTGGCAATCTGATGGATGAGTCTGGGTTTGGCGGCCAGGAGCACGATACTTGTCGGACCGCATTGTGCCAAGTGTAAAGTTTGGTGGAGGGGGGATTATGGTGTGGGGTTGTTTTTCAGGAGCTGGGCTAGGCCCCTTAGTTCCAGTGACAGGAACTCTGAATGCTTCAGCATACCAAGACATTTTGGACAATTCCATGCTCCCAACTTTGTGGGAACAGTTTGGAGCTGGCCTCTTCCTCTTCCAACATGACTGTGCACCAGTGCACAAAGCAAGGTCCATAAAGACATGGATGACAGAGTCTGGTGTGGATGAACTTGACTGGCCTGCACAGAGTCCTAACCTCAACCCGAAAGAACACCTTTGGGATGAATTAGAGCAGTGACTGAGAGCCAGTCCTTCTCGTCCAACATCAGTGTGTGACCTCACAAATGCGCTTCTGGAAGAATGGTCAAGAATTCCCATAAACAAACTCCTAAACCTTGTGGACAGCCTTCCCAGAAGAGTTGAAGCTGTTATAGCTGCAAAGGGTGGACCGACATCATATTGAACCCTATGGATTAGGAATGGGATGTCACTTAAGTTCATATGCGAGTCAAGGCAGGTGAACGAATACTTTTGGCAATATAGTGTATGTGTAATGTGTATATATATTTATATATATATCTATAATTATTTTTTGTCTTGATGTAAAGCACTTTCAGCTGCAATTTAATTTGTATGAACCGTGCTATATAAATAAATTTTGATTGATTGATTGATTGATCTCCATAAACTTGTGTGTTACTCTCACCTGAGTCCAAATTGAGTGATGGCTGAGGAAGCAACCAATCTCTCCTCGTGTCAGAACTCGACCAGAGTACGGGTCCTTATAGCCTGGCATCATCTCTATTCCCAGTGCCTGCAACTGGGATGTATTGAGAGCCCTGAGGTGAAGAGAGAGACATATAAAACATGTGTACCTGCTATAACTATATTTGTCATCACATAAAATGTGCAAGTCTGTCATCAGTGGAAACAGCCTTACAGTGAATCCCAACAAGTTGCAACAAGCTACAGATTTTGCCAGACAAACAAATGCTGGAGGAAGGATTAGGACATGCTCATCAGTGGATTATAGTAAGCGTGAATGGGGGGATGTAAGTAAGTCAAGAGCATTTCTGTAAACACCAAGTCTCTGCTTAGACAGGATGTCTGGATTTTGATGAAAGAAGAAGTAGCGACAGATGGGACACACACAACTTCGTCAAACTGAAGTCTTTCAGGGAGCACAGTCAAAGTCTAGACCTCAAAGGAGAGTGCAGGAAGTTGTTTTTATTCTAGATTAAGTCAGCTTTAGGATGGTTCATGGGGTGCATGCTGAGATTTGTATTTGTAACTTACTTTCCGTCCACAGCATCTATCAGCGTGGTGTGTAGACCCAGTGAGACCATTGTTTTCAACATCCTAGTTCTTCTGTCCAGCCGGCGCTTCAGGTTGATCAGGAAAATCTGGACATTGAGGCAAAAAAACAGGGACATTTTCACTCAATAGGAAAATGTTTCCCCTTTGTTTTGGATGTATATTGGAAAAAAAGAAACAGAAATCAGATGAAAGAGAATAAGATGATGTAGGCATTGGGTGGGTCCAACAGCAGAAAAGATGTTGTAGTTCCTGAGAGAGTGAGCTAAAACTCACCTTCTCAAAGCCAATTGTGTCCTGTGGTGATGGTGGGACGTACAGATGCTCAGTTGGCTCAATGTCATGTTCAACTGTTGGCAAGGAGAGAAAGACGGTAAGAGGTAAAAACAACACAATTATGATTAGAAAAAAACAGAGTTTCCTGTTTATGAGGGTGGTTTATTTGATTTGGTTAAGTCAAAGCCAGAGAGTGGGGTAGTGAAGGGGGCCAAAAAGAGGTGAAGTAAGAGGTGGAGGAGGGGGTTCAAAGCAGATAGTTGAAGGGATGCAATCATGAGGGTGAGGGTCGTAGAGGTCGAGAAGGAGAGGAAACAAAATTAATAGGTGAAGTGACTGAGGCCCTGTCCACATGGAGATGAAAACATTTCTGCATTGAAAATGTTCTCTGTAAAGACAGCACTGTTTCAACAAATGTGTGTGTCCACACAAAACACTAAAAAAGCTGTTTTATATATGCCAGGCCTGGAAGTGGCACTGTAACCCTGCGACAGACACACACCAAAACCAGAGAAGAAGACAAGGAGCATAGGCATACATCATGACACACTGGTGTATGCTGTTTTCTGGGTCCTCATGTTGCTCACAGTGGTAGTAGAGGAGCAGAAGATTTTATTGCAAAGGCCAACAACCTCAGTAGCTTTTGCAGCATGAATGCGAAACTGTATTCCACCATTGTTTCTGTTGTTGTCAGGGTTCACGCATGTGGTTAAAGGGAGAGGTGGGCCTAAGACATCATTGTTTCAAAAAATATCTGTATCTGTTGAACACATTGAAACAAAAGGCTGTCATTTTCAGAGTTATCCACTCTTGAACCCGTTTAAAAAATGTGCATTTTCAGGCACCTGAAGCGCCGTTTCCATGTGGACATAACACCTATATGATCAAAAACTTGTGTGGATACACCTGAATTGGCCTCCATGTGGACGACCCGTAAGAGGTGATGAGTAGTAAAACCACAATTGCAGTAGAGTATTTGTGTGTGTGTTTTTATATGTGTGTTTGTATGTGTACTCACTCAGAGCTTCAGTGATGGTGTGTATGAAACTCTCCCTTTCATCTTCAACATTTTGCTGTGCTTTTAGAGGGACAGGAAGAAAACCATAGTGCTCTCTGTTACACACGTACATCTGCACACCTGGAAAACACACAAAAAGATATGCACACACCTGTAAATGTATCCCTCCTGAACCAAACATTTCAAGCAAACATGCAAATTAGACCAACCAAGGGTCTTCAGTCTTTGTCTTAAATGCACCCACAATGTAGGACTGATGCTAAACAAAAACAAATCTCCCTGAACAAATAAACAGACTGATTTTCTTAGATACTGTCAAGCTTATAGCCTGTCCAGGAAATTAGGAACATACTTGGTTGGTTTTATTGTGAGTGCAATGTGATGTATATTCAGCATCGAAAAAGGTAACTTTTTAAGTGTTTTAGTTTTCTCATTATGGCTGAAAATTCTGTATTCATTTTGCGATGCATCTATTATTTTAGTTCCGAACTTAATTTTTGTTCTGTAAACCCACCTGTGTAACTTCTGGGGAGCCTTCAATCAAATCAATAACAAAAGAAAATGTGCCCTGCCTTCCCCTTCTACTCAGAATTAGAGTTGTTTTGAAATAAGGACTCTGTTCAATAAAAACTGCAATCTATAGGCTGATCTACAGGGAAATAGGGACACTAAGGACAACTCGGTAGGATTTGCTGATGCTCACTCATATTGTAGGTAGTTATGATGGGGTGACTTAGAAGTATTCAACCTAAAATTCACACAACATAGGGTTAGTTATGTTGAATTGATTTAGACATTTAAGTGCAAAAACCCTACATACATTACAATAAATTATCTGCACAATTAAAGCCATTTGAGTTTTTATTTGTAACAACCTTGTTTGGGATTTTGTTTTTCCATGGAGGTCCCACAAATATAACATCAAAATTTTCAGTTTAAATAAGTTAAAGCTAAAGACCATAATATACATAGCTGTAGCAGCAAATTTCTATGTGGGTTAAACTAAGTGAGGATTTGTTTCTGAGGTAAACTCTTCACTACTAGAGAATGCAAACCCTCTTCTTACAAAAGAAAAACTTGTAGTGCTTACATTCAATACCCACAGTAGTTTATGTTTTATTGCAAGAAATAAACATAACTCTGTGAGATAGAAAAGAACATAGTCCTTCTCCTCTGAGTTTCTTTGTGGCTACACATATATGATAGAATATCTATGTTTTAACTTTATAAATGTGCTGCTGCCTGTCTTGGCCAGGACACTTGGAAATGAGATTTTTAATCTCAGTGAGGTTTTTCTGGTAAAATAAAGTTCATAATGTTTGTTTCTATGTATTTATGTTTTAGTTGGCACTCATTCTATGGCATGCAAAATTAATGGTTTTGTTTTTCTCTTGAGATGATTACTCACGTCTACATCCAAAATCTACAAACGCTAACATGTTTCTCTGCTTTAATTCATTTGTCTAAATCTGCAACATGTGCATAAATCAATAAAATACCCTCAGCATTAAAGAGTGGCACATGCAGATTAAAACCAGGCCGGCTACAAATGAACCACCACGTCATAGACATTCCTTAGCTCTTGTGCCATTTGCAGCTCTGTTAAAAATGTGGTAGTTTGTTGTTAGTTGAGCTTTCAGACTGACCTGCCTGCCGGGCCGAGAAAGCAAACACCATGATGTCATCAAACGCCCAGCTGTAGTCCGTATGAGGAGGGTAGAAGGCCAGGTCTTTGCTAGATTCACGACGTAAGTCTAATAAGAAGGTGCTATGAACCATGGGAATGGCGAAACAGCCAAGTCTCTTCCACTCTCTGATGGGCTGGTAGTCTGGGGTCCGTTTGTAGTAGCCCTGAAAAAGTACAACATCAAGTTACAGAAAGAAACCAAGCAAAATCAAAAGGCCAATATGAGGATTAAAACTCATACTGTACCTGAGGGGTGATCCCACACCAGAAGTTTGAGTACAGCGAGCGAGACTCTAACATGGGGGCCACCAGGGTCAGGTTTTCAGCCATCATGAGGTTGAGCACACGAGGGTTGGTCAACAGGTTGTCACTGTCAACAAACTTAAGAGAAGAGAATGCTGCCATTGTTCATTAAGTTGCCTTGTATTACCCGGCAAATTATTCAAACACAATTTACAAACACTGATACAAGTACATTTACCAGAAGCTTTATATTCCTTCTCTCTCACAGCTTTCTAATTAACATTTTTTGAATAGTTTATCTATGATGAATGCTTGCTTGCTGAACACTATTACAGCACAATCGCCTATGGACAGAGAAGTGCTTTGAGAAGAGTTTTATCTATAGCACAGAATGGCAAAGCTCTTCTCTCCTGGATACCAGACTAGGGAAATGTAAGCACACTGTGTGTCACATTTGTTTATCTGTTGCTGCGCAAACAGCATAAGCAAGTGCATAAGTGAGCAAAGATGCGGCAGAGAGGCAGAACTATTACGCACTCATCAGGGTGAAAAAACTGCGTCCTTCATTGGAGGAGCGGAGTTAATGCAAAAACATCTAATCACTAACACTGGTGCTCACAGCCAAACATAGTCAGGTAAGTCATTAACTATAAAGTGCAGCTGGGCACAGTGAAAAATTCAACTCCCCCTGAAAGTGCTGGGTGGGACTGGCCACTTCTGATATATATATATGTACGAGGTGTGTCAGAAAAGTTCTGGTATCACAAAAGATTTATTCAGAATCCAAACTACAAACTACAAGTTTTCCCCTTCAAAGTAATCCCCCTGGAGTCTAATGCACTTTCCCATCTTTCTCTGCCATGCCTTCATGCACTCCTGGAAGGATTCTTCCGGGATCCTCCGCAGCTCCGTCGTCACGGCCTTTTTGATGTCGTCCACGTCTTCAAAACGGGTCCCCTTGATGACCCCCTTGAGCTTGGGGAAGAGGAAAAAATCACGCAGAGCCAGGTCGGGTGAGTAAGGAGGTTGCTCCAGCACGGCAATGTTATTCTCTGCCAGGAACTGTCGGATGCTCAGGGTATTGTGAGCAGGCACGTTGTCATGGTGAAGCAGCCCTGACTTGTCCTGCCACAACTCTCGCCATTTCTCGCGTACTGAATGAAGCAAACGGCACAGTATCTCTTTGTAGACATGCTGGGATTACTTTGAAGGGGAAAACTCTTAGTTTGAAGTTTTGGTTTGAAATAAATCTTTTGTGACACCAGTCCTGGAACTTTTCTGACACACCTCGTATATGTATATGTATATATACATATAAATGTGTGGAGAGAGATAGACAGAGAGAGAGAGACAGAGAGAGATTGTAAATATCCATGTCAAACATGTCCCTAATTTTTCTCAATGAAATCAAAGAACCGTCCTCCCCATCCTGCACATTGTCATATAACTGGTTTTCCCCCCTTAAGCAGACACTCCAGTAACTACAGTTTTTGGCTCATCGTTTTGGTCTAATTTTTCAGCCATGTGCCTTGCAGCTTTATATACAGTATATCTTACTAGTATGTAGTCGGCCCATCGTTCCCTGGCAGCCTTCAGTGCTGCTTGCCTCAGCTTCATTAGATGGTTGAACCTCGAAGGCGGCCAGTGCTTTGGACCCCATTCATCTGTATATGACCTGTAGTAGACGGAGATAGCAGGGGGGTCATTTGCAAAGCTGGGCACATGTCCATCAGCACAGTGATTGTTTATTTTTTTCATGTTAGGTTTTTGTCACTGTACAAAGAGGTCATTCATGGGAAAATAATTTATTGAAACCTTTCACTCCTTTTAAGTCAGCTTCTGTTTAGCTCATTTTTGATAATACACAAATTTAGTTTACCCACAATCTATGTTTACCTGCAAGAGAGGAGTCCGAATCCTAAATTTGCAAACAAAGAAGGATCATAGATAACCTGGGCAAGCACATACCACTTCCTGTACCTTATACAGCATGTAAGATAACATAACCGATGTCTTTTCTTTATGTACTTCAATTGTGAAATGAAACTTGACCTACACACAGTTATAGTCCATGACTGCTGCAGGGTATGGAAGATACAAACAAATTATCTTTTCTTTTAAATTCAAGTTCAGTTTTTAATTGACTGTGCCCATTTCTGTTAACTTATCTTAAACTTCCTTTATATAAAGAAATAGTATTTATGCAGTACAAGGAAACCACAACAACTTAGGTTTAGAATGAAGTCTGAGGACTTTGCAAAGATGCTAATAAATACCTTCTGTGGAAACTGTGACTCACCTAGGCTCCTCCATGGGCCTCCACTCCACATAGTGGTACTCACGCTGAGCTCTCTTCAGCCACTCTCGCAGCATGGCAGTAGTGTTGTCAATATTATGGTCTGTGGCAGCCCTGCAACACAAACACAGACAATGTGAGATGACATTCAAATGAAGCAAAATCAGCATCCATGTTTAACAACAAAGCAGCCATGTCAGGCTCTAAAAGAAGCTCACTTCCTGTTGTTGAGCATCTGCTAAACACTTGTAAACAGCTGCCTGTTTTTGTACGTCAGGACTGTTTTCAGACATTAGCCTCTGGAAGAGGAGGATGCAGAGCTGTGCCAAACATGATGAACAAAGCTGTAGACTGTCATTAGTTGAGGTAACAGAGAAGAGGCTGCAGTGCTAACTAGCTTAATAATGGCACATAGTCTGAGGAGTCACACAAAGAGTGGGGTTGGGAATGTGTAAGATTTTATTGATACCAGTGCCATTATTGATCCTGCTTTTTGATCCAAATGTCAATTCTCTTATTGATACTTATGGATTTTCTGTGTGTGAAAAATGTCGAACTACACAGGTTTAATGTCCCAACAATAATAATCATTTGGCACAACTAATATTTGGTTTCATGCTGTGTTACGTAAAGAAGGGCTTTAGTTTGTTGCATTTAGCTTGAAATCACACAGCAGCAGGGTGGCACACAATTTCTCTGCTACTCTTTTTACATACATAGTGCAGGGCTTTCCAAAAGCAGTTATAGCCTGCTTTTCTTATTAATGATTTACCCCTTGATAGTCAATATTTTGTAAAACATATTTCATTACTATTTTATCCAATAAAGCAAAGTTTTATCATTCTTAAAGCATATCATTCATTTACCATTAACGGTCTGTATTTGTCTATTAATGAAATGTTTATTTTGTATGGAGACAGTATGAAACAAGAGAATGTTGCCAAACACTACAGCATTTAATGCCTGAGCTAATTTGCATACGTGTCCCTAGATGGGCCTTTAAACACATAGTAAACAACAATACATACTGTAAAACAATAACTCACAAACTCAACATAAGGACAGAGTACAGAACAAAAACGTACAAGAATATTACCAAGAAAATCAAGATGCACATGTTCACTTATAACAAAACTAAGTCCAGTTTGACTTTAATATGACTAGTTGGTAGGATCCAGCTTAAGTTCTGCATATAAGCTTTCCACATGTTGATCCTTTCAACAGAGAAACAATTTTGTACCACTAAAGATTTATGAAAGGGTGCATTACAGTCTCCATTAGTTATCAGCTGCAGAGTCTCAATGATATCTCCTAGGATCCATTGTCCATTTAATGTATACTGCACTGGGAATCATCACTCACAGTATACATTTTCTTGTTAATTTATATTTCCATACATGGATTGCTGTATGGATGTAGAAGAAAAACAAGCAAACCAACACTAAATCAGTTTCTATGTTCAAAAATAGTGTTAGGAATAAATATAAATAAATAGATATGGATACCATGAACCAACCAATGGCCTACATATTGTATCAAATGCTTTTGAATGTTATACTTGAGAGCAGCACTGATTATGCACACAGTACAGATTTTTTTTTCCCAAACTGTATTTAGAGGCTGTTTGACATCTGAGGAGTCAGTATGACCAAGGGGAACAGGTATTAAAAATAAAAAATGGAATGAGCCAATATCAGCAGAGATGTGTACCTTTCTAAAGGGTATACTAGTG
Organism: Cetoscarus ocellatus; assembly: GCA_037902135.1. Classification (NCBI taxonomy): domain Eukaryota; kingdom Metazoa; phylum Chordata; class Actinopteri; order Labriformes; family Labridae; genus Cetoscarus; species Cetoscarus ocellatus. Next base: position 413,752 of record JBAMNC010000607.1, read on the forward strand.
CATCATTTAGAAATGGACTAAAAATGTGTGATTCACTTCATTTCTTAAAAATGTAAAAATAAGGAGATAAACTAGGAATGGATACCTTTGGTTACTGCAAGGAACACATCAATTTTGATCTCAGTTTCAGAGGACTAAAATCACTACAAATAAAGGGACAATTAAAAAAAATACCTGTAATTAAATCAAATAATAATTATAAACCTTTTCAAACTCAAAACCAAACAGTGGCTAAATTCAATTAGCTAAACATGAAATGAAAGCCAAATAAAGGTATTTTTCCAATGAAATAAACTATACATTTTTTGCCTTAATCAGAAAATTTATCTCAAATTAGTTGACCAGCAATCCCACAAAGAATAAGCATGATTTTACAAATGCTACTAGGACAAGGTAGCAGGTAAAAAAAATTGTAGTTACTGACGGTTTTTCGACGCACTTTGCCCGTAGTCTTGTAGTGACTAATAAAAAAAAAATAACTATGTGTCAGCTTTTTTCTTCATTATTGCTGCGATTTTGAAATTGACTGCAGGGCTGCATTGAGTTAGGACGAGGGCAGGATGTGGCCCAGGGGCTTCCATATATCCACCCCTGAGATAAACTGATACAAATATCGGTGACAGTATTTTCAAAATAATTTAAACTCTTGGCTGTGTCTTGGGTTCCCAATAGATTGACTTAAATTTTCTTAAAACCCTTTTTGGTTTTTATTCTGTACTTTATGAAACAAATGCAAATTGTCTCTTTGTGGTGTAAATAAAATTACGCAATTCAAGGGTTACCTTTAAGTCTTTACAAGTACAAAGCGTAGGTATAATAATTTTACACCTTCTCAATCAGTCCAATCTGTGTATGTGTTTTTTTATTCTTTTCTTATGCATTACTACTTCTTTGAATATGATGCTACTTTGTTTTATGTGTGTGAATAAACTCAAAATGCTGATTGAACAGACCACTGTTATTAAAGTAAATACTGATGCACGATGTAAACAGCCCTAAAACAGAAAAAACATTGCAGACAGAGCACCAAAATAGACACACACACTCATACCTGTAAGCAAATGATGTCAGTGTAAAAGTAAGGAAAGCTGCGGATTCTTATTTGTCATCCTTGTGGTTTTCACTCAGTGAGAGATTTCCACCTCAGGTCCCTGCGCTGACTCAGAGAACACACTGTGACTGCCGTGGGTGTGGCTGAGAATGTGTGTATACATAAAATTAAAACTGTAATATAAACGTCCTGTTGAAATATCCATGCAATATCACATATACACATTTGAGTTCCACAATAATAAATATCACGTGTTCAACTGTCTCTTTAAGGTGGAAGGGTCAACAAAATGTGATGTTGTACAAATTTGCATATACAAACACACACATACACATAAACCTTGTGAGATGGAGTTTTCCACTGCTTGCTGTAATATTCCTCACAGTAGTCTCAAAAATAACACCCAATTTTAGACTGGCTGGACAGAGAATGACACACATACACATGCACACTTTAGTAAATACACTCTCATCATAGAAAATAGCAGTGTCTGCTCTTGATTTACCACATTTAACACAAACAGCAATACAGAGACACCTGTTTTCACACAGATGTGTATGATTCTTGTGTAATCATGCTACAGAGCCGTTACATCATTTTTTAAACTTTGTTACAATAATAGAAAAACAATGATATTAAATTATTAAGGCCCATGAGCAACATGTCAAGTTTTAAGCATATATTGGCTCCAAACAAAAAAAACGTGCAAGGTCACCACACTTGTGCAGGATTAACACACACAACAAAAACTAAGGCAGCCACAGATCTAACCTCAACTTGAAAGTTTATAAATGCAAAAATATTATCCTGCATTATTTAAATTAGATAAAAAGAAAAACTTACACTTTTTTTGCACTGCAAAGGATCTGTTCTTTCTATTTTTCTTGTGGGAACTAAAAGTTTGATTTCCTACGCCCTATCGGCTCAACCTTGCACAGTAGCTGGATCAGCCTGATTTAATGGCTGTAATCGTGCAGATCTATTTTGCCAAGCTCCAATCTACAGTAATTGTGAGCGGCCCAAATCGACATGGCCCAATCACTATCCTGTAGAGTAGGAAGAGATGGGGGCTATGAGCAAGAGACAATAGGAGGTGTGCTTGCACAGAGATTGGCATAGATGCTAACAGCTATAGTATCAGTTTTATCAGAACTGGACTGCATTTCTTTATTAAATGAAGAACAAGCAATAACACTGAAAGCGCTTCTAGATATAAGGGATATTTTTGCTCCACTTCCAACATGTTTTGACATTTGTTTGTTCGTTTTGTATTTTACGCCATAGCAGTAGCATCCGCCTACTAATTCAAACACTTTATTACTGATTTACCTGTAATAAATGTGATTGACAGAATGATCATCCAATCACCTGCCAGATTTGCTTTTAAAAAGGTTCTGCCCATTCCCAAACCCTTTCTATGGGCTGTTGCCCAGATGGACTACTTAATATATTGAACAGTCCATCTGGTGTGTCAGGTTACCATTGACTCATCCTGCCAACTACTACCCCTATTTTTCAAACCAAAGCCTACGGTAATCCCTGTGAATCTATTATCTAAGCTTATCAGTTTTTTTGGTTTATAAACGTGAACAAAACTTGCCTCTGTAAAAACTGCAGTACATGTCATTTATGGTCACCTCAACATACAAATCAATAAACAAAAATCGGTATAATGATCAGTATAATGCCAAATGAACTGGATCAATTGGAAAAATTAATCAGGCATTTCTTGTTCAAATTTCCATCTCTTATCTAAGACCTCTTGAAGTAAAAATAAAACTTTGAAGCTACTGTACGCCTTCAAATTCAAACTAATTCAAGACTTCTTAAGGATCTGCCGACGCCCTTAAACAAAAGCCATAATGTTAGTAAATGTGCTATTTAAGACATGCACCCACCTAAGTATCTTAAATAATGCCAGATATAGCATGGCAGGCAATCAAAACATAATAAATTAAAAGTCGACATGTTCATTTCTTTTCACCATTTTTTGAGTTCTCTTTGGTTCCAACAGTAAAACTGACTTTTTTATAGTGATGTTATTTCTTCAAAGATAAAAAAGTGTATTAGAGTGTATTTACATATAATTTTAAATTTAAAGTAGTATTGAATGTTGCCTGGCTCTAATATCAACACCAGACCTGTAGGGAAACTAAAAATGTGAAGCTCTTGGGACCAAAACTGACCAAAAATAGCAGGTGACTCCAAACTGTCAAAATTACAGACATTATGTTGGTAATACTCTGACATTGAAACTTGTGCAGGAGATTACTGCAGTATCATATGTTTGTTCTTCTCCTGTGAACCCCCGGCTTGTACTCACATCTGAGTTTAAAAAAGTACTGATGAATAAAAAACCAACCTTCATTCAAACTGATGAAGAGCTTATTAGACAGAGCGGCAGCTGCTGCAGAGAGGCTGTGGCCCTGAAGGACACCATGTGGTCAATCATATTAATAGCATGTAAGTGTGTGCGTGCCCACACATGCAGGTGTGTGTTCAAACATAAGGCTGTTTATTTTTCCGTCTTGGGAATGCTGGTTTAACAGCAGAACGTCTGGTGACTTATCTTTTGCACAAGTGGAGGTTTACAAGCTAAACTGTATCTGTTTGAGTGCATGTAAAACATTATAGGCATGTGTGTAAAAAGGGAAAAAACACATACAAGCAAGCACATGAGAGTATTTAGAAGCCTGAAAAGTACCTGCTGGTTTTTTTATTGTAAGCTAGAAACACAGTGGCACACCTGAGTGGCTGGTAATAAGCAGATGTGTGCACGTTTACATGCTTCTTAAAGTGCTAAATGACACATCGCTGGGGGAAATAAATGTGTTTCTACATGCTATCTCTCAATGACAGACTACGCTTCAGGCAGGAATTGAAAACGGGAGAGCATCTGTGCTGTAAGAGAGAAACAATACATGGTATGTATGAATGTAAGAACAGAGAAAACACTGCAAAACTTAAACCTTACCATAGGTATTTATAATCTAGATTATGTCATCACCCTTTGAGAAGCCCAGAGAAACATCTCTAATCAAGATATTACTTGCACTTAACTTATAATTTACAACCAAACAGTATTCTTAACCAGAAAGCACTCAGAGAGCGCAAACCTCCGTCAAGGTAGCTCACATATTGCTGTTACATCTATAAGCAATAGTTCCATGATAAAGTTACCATCATAATAGATTCCTTGACCCTGAAAACCCACACCTAGCTCTCTGAATCATGTTGATATCATCATCATTATCATTATTATCATTATTATCATAGTTAGACAGTTATTAAGCAAAAGTGATTGTTTGCTAATGGCGGTTACTTGGATCACCACCAAAATCTCATCATTTTTAAGTTGGGCCATTACCAACATCTCCTGAAAATTTCAGCAAAATCTGTCCAGTACTTTTTGCATAATCTTGCTAACAAACAAACAGAGAAACAAACAGGGAATATAAGGAGAAATGAGGTAAAGGAGGGGGTAGAGGTCTGTATTCGCACACACTGTTTTATGGCCAAAAATAAAAATCTGCGGAATTTTCCAAAAAGTTGTCATTATTTAATTCACATTTTCTTGAACTACAGAGATCATTAAAATAGCTCAAAACTTTCAAACTGTTGGATAATCTTTGCTTTACAGACATAGACTTAATTCTGATGGGTTTTTTTTTACTTTACTTATAAAATCATAGGTCATATAAATCTCACTAAAGTCAGTATTCCAAGATTTTACAGGCTGTTCCTGGCAGAACACGAGGTAACTGTGTCTAACTATTTAATTGCTGAATGTTAAAAATTTAGTACTTAAAGAAAAATGTCCTAAGAGTAGATTAAAGAAAATGTGATGCAGATTAAGCTCATTTGAAGGAAGTTATACAGTATGTTATTTGTGTTGTAGAGACTTTGGGATTAAACATTTGTAAAAAAAAACTGTCCATACATAAAGTTGTTGACAGAGTGAATCAAATATCATGGGAAGATAGATGTACTGTTAGTTTTTGGTGAGGTGATGTTAAGTATCTTTAGGTGGCAGTAGCTCAGTCTGTAGGGACTTGGGTTTTAAACAAAAAAGGGTTTGAGAGTTGAAGTCCCACCACAGACCTGTTACCAAAGTGCCACCGAGCAACAGAATGAATCCCCAAACTCCTCTGGTGCTTTCGTGTTCTTCCCTTCACTTTGATCATCCCTCATTTATGCAAGTCCACAGGGTCCTCTCAGACTTTAATGAAAGTGTGCTTGTTGGGAATCCTATTTCTTTAATGGTGAAAATGCATATTCTGTAATAATATCTGGACTCACAATGACATTGATCCTGTGCTTACAAATGTGTTGTTTTGGTCTATGAGTAAGAGGATACAGTTGGGCAAAGCTTGAAGAAGATTCTTCAAAGCATTTGTGAGATTTAGATTCACAAGTAAGGAAAGAGCAAAGGGTACCATTGACCACCATGACTTGGCCCTTTGACCTCTGACTACTAACAGTTTTATTTTTGAGTAGGAGTTGACAATAGACCAAAGTTAAAAGAAAAGTCCTTAAATCATTTCTTAAACATCAGGCCAACAAGCAAGGGATGAAAGTGAGGCCCAATGACTTTGACCTTGACCTTTGATCACCAAAATATAATTAGCCTCAAGTCAGAGTGGAAATCTGTGCAAAGTTTGAAGAAAATGTCTCAAAGCGGACTTAAGCTATCATATTTACAACAAGGAATGAGTGTGATATCTTATTAGCAGTGTCTCAAGGAGCTATCTTTGAATAAAGTTCAAATACATTACTTAAATCCAACGTTTCTCATTGAGTCAAGCATGTTGTCTTAGGGCTGGGGCATGGTCAAATTAGGGCCTGAGCCCCCTTGAATTTGCATTGACGCATTTTTTAACGGCAGACCTCTAATAGCTTTCTTCAGTTAATGTTGTTTAATGTGGAAAAATGTATCCTGTTAAGATAAGATAAGATAAGATAAGATAAGATAAGATAAGATAAGATAAGATATCCTTTATTAGTCCCACAGGGGGAAATTCCAAAATATACAGCAGCTGCAGGATACAAGAGAAGTACTGAAAGATAAGGTAATTACAGATCAAATACGGTAATGCAAAAATAGAAATAAATTTTTTTGAAAAATGTAAAAAAAAGTTTATACTATAAAGTCAGTGGCATATTTACAGTCCTGATGTACATGTTTGTTGTTTGACAGATGGTTATGTACATGTTGATATTTTACAGGATGAGATTTGTGATATTATAATATAAATATGGTGGCTATGTACATGTTTGGTATTTTGCAGAGAAACATTATCACATATAAATATAAATGTGGTTTATTGCACACTGGAGAGGTTTTTGTTATAAAGTCTGACAGCTGCAGGAAGGAAGGACCTGCGATACCTCTCCGTCACACACTTCGGGTGGAGCATCCTGTCACTCACAGAGCTCCTTAGTGCAGTGAGTGTGTGTTGGAGGGGGTGGGAGTCTTTGTCCATCATGGACGACAGCTTGGCTGTAGTCCTCCTCTTCACCACCTCCTCCACCGGTTCCAGAGGGCATCCCAGGACTGAGCTGGCCGTCTTTATCAGTTTATCCAGTCTCTTCCTGTCAGCTGCTGTGATGCTGCTCCCCCAGCAGACCACTCCATAGAAGACAGCCGAGGCCACAACAGAGTCATAGAAGGTCTTCAGGAGTGCCCCCTGCACCCCAAAAGACCTCAGCCTCCTCAGCAGATAGAGTCTACTCTGTCCTCTTTTATAAAGTGCGGTAGTATTATGAGTCCAGTCCAGTTTATTGTTAAGATGAACACCCAGGTACTTATAAGATGTCACCATCTCAATGTCCCTTCCCTGGATGTTCAACTTTACATTGTGATACTGGACTACGGTCTTTCAGTGACCCTCTGTGGGTGGGGGTACAAAAATTATTAATCACTAAGGAGGGCGTACAAGAGTAATTGAGAACCACTGCTTTAGTCCTTGACCTCTGACCTCAAAATATTTGCTCATCTATGAGTTGATATTTTTGTAAACTTTGAGGACATTCACAAGCAAAGGACAAACATTAGGCCAGATCGCTTTGATCGTTGACCTATGGCCTCCAAAGTGAATTTGTTCATCCTTGAATCATTGAGGGCATTTGTCCCAATTTGAAAGAGATGTCTTTAAAGTTGGGATAAGAATACACCATTAAGCGTAAGGAGAGTCTGTAAAGGCAGTTTTTGGAATTCTGGGACCACTTTTGTCGTTTCATCAAAGGTAGTTTGTCCGTGTAAGTCTAGTCTCCATTTGGGATGCCCCAGTTGTTCCCTTCCGTCACAGAGTTTAACCAAGGGGAACACAGAGGGCTTATGCAACACAGATGTGAACACACTAAACAGCAAAGCAAAAGAAGGATGAAGTTTAGGCCTCCAGGTGGAACTATGAGAATGAGAAAATTTTAATTAAGATTAAAAAAAATAAAATATTTTTGGTTATGATGGTTCATAGAGGAATGACAGATCAAAAAAAGACAAATGTTAGCATAAAATAGCAACCTGTTAAGTAAATGTGATTAGCATTGGCCTAAATCAGAAGTGTCTGATACTAACATGAGGAAAGACAAATAAATAGAGTTAATTAATGCAAATTCTGCAAATGCAGAATTGTTGTTTACCATCTTCTTTTTGAGTTGCCCCCTTCTTCTTCCGATGTCATATGTCAGATGTAATGAGAAGTCGGGTTCAATTATTTAGTCTATTATGTCTGTCAGTCAAGTCAAAGCACAAAGTTATGGCTCTCTGACTGCTTGATGTGTCACAGCAACCATTGTAACAGACATGTCATCTGGCCTTAGCATAAGTATCCTTGATATACTGTGTGAAAAAGACTGTCCCAGTTGGAATCAAAAATCCTGCTTCTTCGTCTTTTGTTTCTTCTTCTTTAGTTTAAGAGTTGCTTATTCTTCCAGGGTGCAGCCCAAGATCTTTTCAGTCTCTCAACTCTTGGGACTTCTGAGCACTGGTGTGAATTTTCATTCCAAACATTACACCTCAGTGTTCTGTTTGAATTATGAAGTCATGAAATCTAAAGACAGTATACATCAAAACTACGTATGTGTACTGATTTTCAACATGGCATCCTCTCTTCCCTCTTTCTCTCTACATTTCAGGCACATTTGTCATACTGAAGAGGCAACAATGTGTTTCTTCTTCTCAATTTCCTCTACCCTCAGGTCAGATCATCCCAGCTGAACAGTACTGTACTGACCAAAGCGCCAAGTCAAAGAGCCTTCACTTTCCTGCCAAATACTTTTACAGTGCCAACCTCAGGTCTCTGAAACTGCAGGATTGTGAACATTTTGTCCACCTATCTACAAGAAGAGTCAACAACTATTCATGGCCTCATAGGTATTTTACAATATTCAAATGCACATGACAAAGCGATGAATAAATCCAGGGCCCTTATCTTCCCCCATATCTCTCTTGAGCTGTTTCTCCTCTGTCCTGTTTTGAAGTTTACAGTAGGCTGCAGCTCATTATTCTGCTGTCTGCAGGGCTGGGGTGGGGCTTCCTATCCCCTCTTCTGTCTTTATGATCAGCATCTGGACAACACATGGTCCCCCCCGGACCTAACCTACACAACTCACCACTCCCTCCCCGTATCACTTCTTGGATGTCCTTTTATTTCTTTCCTTATGTCAAAACAATGGAACTTTCTCTGCATCCATAAATCAAACTTAATGTCTGATTTTTCCTGTTTCAAATCATCCACATAATACATGTGTCCTGTGTACTGCAGCAAGATTATCAAGCGTGCACACAAAAACACACAAAGAATATAATTAAATATAAGTTTAAGAAATAAAAATGAAAGGGAAAGTACAATAAATCAAATATGTTATACAAAGTTTAATTACTTCAAATTGTTAAATGCCGACACAATAGCTTCCAATGTAGCTTAAGGCTGTGCCCAACAATCATCACAATGGAGGGTAAAACAGGGTATGACTGAAACTTCAATAATTTTTGTGGGTTATGTTTAGTCAGTTTGATTTTATACGCTAGCTTCTTTAATTCACCATTTTTTGACACTATTGCTATGAGGAGCTGTCATGTTAAATGGTAAATGAACTTGAGCTTATATAGTGTTGACTACTCAAAGTAGCTTTACCACAGGTCACATCTCTCCATTTACACCCATTCGCTCTCACATTGACTCACCGATGGTCCAGAGTTTCTATGTCAATTGTCCATCAGTATCAACTAACACATTCACGCCTTTTCATGCCCATTTACACGCAGTGGAGGTTAAGTGTCTTGCCCAAGGACACATCGCCATATGACAGCCAGAGCTTGGCTCGAACCTGCAACCTTCTGATTACTGACCAAGCACACTATCAGACTCTGTTTGTTGTTGTTGTATTGTTTTTGATTCTTTAAAACCACTTTCAGTGTCTTTATCCATAAATGGCACTTGACACAAAAATTTGCCTTGGTTAAGTAACACAACAGCTACCATGAACTGAAATATACTATTATTTTGGTCACACCTGCATCTCCATCACCTATATGATTATCAGCACACTTCATCACTCTCTCCCTCCCTCTCTGTTCCTGTTATCCTCAGCAGGAGTGTGTCAGATAACAGGGAAGGTGTCGATGGCCGACATCTGGCCCTTAAACACAGAGGCTTGTTTTAAGTCTGTCCCTTTTAGGTAAACACACCTCTGAATGGCTCCGACCAGCCAGTCTCAGCTAACTGTTGTTCAAATAAACTATCTAATATCTCTGCCAATAATGACCTGCTGCTGTGTATAATTAAGAAGTAAGAATGCCTCTTTCAGACCTGCCCTTTAAAACATAATAACCATGTCAGCGTGTGTGTGTGTTGACTTTGCCGTACAGGCTGACGTGGCTGAAAGCAGTTTAATGGGTTTACGGGGCAAAGGAGAGAGAAGAGGGGTTAGTTGGGTAGAGAGAAAGAAGGAAAGGGATGAGAGGAGTTGAGAGAGGATAAAGGGAGAGGCTGGTGAGATTGGACCATTTGACTGAAATTCCTCATGATGCTCAGGATCAACAAATGCTGCTAATGCCTGCAGAATTGCAAAGAAGTGTAATATTTAGTATTTGTTTTCAAAACTTGGAGGAGATACTTTTGTGGTTAGAGATTAAGTGTTGACCAGCTGAAGGAAACAGAATGAGAAGTATTCTGTTGACTGTTACACAGGTATCACCATCTCCAACTGTTTCCACTGTTTTTCCTGAGCGCTGTGCAGTTTTGTCCTTCAGAAATTTTGTGTTTCATGATTCAGAAGGGAGTGATTTTATGAATCTGGGCTGAAACAAGACATTCTATCTGGCACACAGTCAGCCCCTCGACTCTATGACGTGAAATGGAAACAGTTCTCAAAGATGGTAGCCATTAAACCCAAAAAGACTGTTTAACAAGCACATTCACAAAAATATCTAGGATTTGCTTTATAAAAAACATTTTCTTACAGATGCTGCATTGCGTCAACTTAAATATATAATAATTTTATTAATGTTTCAAAATAGTCTTTCTTTCTTGGTTTAAACAGTGTTATGTAATAATAGAGTTTCTCTGGGGCATGTGGATCATCCCTAAAGAATCAGGCTAAGGTGTAATATATTGGAAGTGTGGTGGTTTGATAAATCATTTTGATGAGCTTGGGCCACATCTGCTTGACATATAATACTCGAAAAAAATCAGAATACCAGAACTTCATCTCGCTACATCAGTAAGATATTCACATTGGCTGTTGATAGATCTTAAATTCTTAAAAGTTTCATGAAGTAACATCAAAATATAAGGATTTGTAAACCAAGGGGTTGACTGACAGTCTAAATATTTATTATCAATATGTATTAAAAAAAAATGTATTCAAGTGTATGGTGAAGGGGGCTTGAAAATATTTTTATTTGCTGAAGGTTGGTCCATTTGAAAAATTTTGGGAAATGCAGACACAAGGAAGATACTGAGTTACATGCTCACCCACATTAAAGTCAGGTTGCTTAATTTAGGATTAGCATGGCAGCATAAAACAAGTAATCAGTCCCTTCTGAGATCTGATGTCACAATAACACAAATACACACAAATTCAGCAATCTCCTTTGCCTTTTTCTGCATCCTTACAGGTTTGACTGTTGGATAGCATTGCACATTCACGTGTGCAGTTTAAAATTACCAATAAGATAGTGCTAAGTTTGTTTTAATTGTCTAAATTTTATTTATGGGTTGCATGGTGGTGCAGCAGGTAGTGCTCATGCCTCACAGCAAGAAGGTCCCTGGTTTAAACCCCCAAGTATGTCAGAGCCTTTCTGTGTGGAGTTTGAATATTCTCTTTCTATATGTTTTCTATGGGTACTCCAGTCTCCCCCAACAGACCAAAAATAATAATAATATTAAATTTTATTTATATAGCACTTTTCTAGACACTCAAAGATGCTGTACAGAGGCTAAGAACATCATATAAAACAACAAAATAATAAAAATATGCTTAAAAAGAAAAGAAAAAACATAGATACATATAAAAGCAGTCATACGTTAAAAGCAATTCTAAAAAGGTGGGTTTTGGTGAGGGTTTTGAATGTGGACAGGTTCAGGCAGTTTCTGATGTGTAATGGTAGTGTGTTCCAGAGGGTGGGGGCGGCAACAGAGAAGGCTCTGTCCCCCCAGGTGGGGGACAATGTGCAATGTGCAACGGAAAGTGTGCGTGTATGAAAAGTTGTCTGTGACTTTGTTTTGGCCCTGTGATCAGCTGCCGACAAGTCCAAGGTGTACCCTGCCTCCTGCTCAGTGCCAGAAAGGGACAAGCAGAATAAATAATGAATGGATGGATAAATGGACATATATAATAAATAATCTTGACAGTGCATACATCACTTAGTATACTGAAATCAAGACTGTCAACAGGTAATTTTATAGGAAACAGCTTAATTAGCCCAATAGATTGCCTTTATGCAGTTGTTGCCTCAGCTGCTTACACATGCTGAATTTGTAAAGTGTAACACAAGAATGACTCAAACTTTGTTTTTGCCTTACAGCATTTTTCAGGAAAGCTGCCACAAAATCAGATATCTTAGGCCTCAGAAACCACAATATAGCCTGCAAAACATTTTGGAGTATTAGCACTAAGAACTGCTTCTCCTTTTCAATGTATTTACAACTGCAACTTCAGCAAAAATATTGTTGTATCATTGCTTACAGTAGCATTGTATTATGACTTTTGTCTTTACTTTGCATTGCCTCTGCCTGGAAATGTTAAAAAAGTAGGATGTTATGCTGATGATATGCATTTGTATGTCTCAAATAAAGCATTTTCTTTCAATGCAAATCTAGAAAGATTGTGTCCTTCTTTGGCAATATCATCCTAATCATTTGCTCTTAAACATTCCAGTTCTCCTGGCTTATTCATTAATCATGGTAATTTACTTTTACTGGTTCAGTATCTTTTTTATCTTTTTTAGTTGTTGCAGGGACACAAGGAATCATTTTGGCTCTATGAACATCTAAACGAACAAAAGACTTCATTCAAGAGGAGTCATAATTTAAAACACACACACTAGTAAAAACGGAGTTGGAGAAAGAAACAAAAAGAGAGTGATGAAGAAGAAAGAAGGATGGTGGTAAAAAGTTGGAAAATGAGAAAACAGAACAGAAAGGGGGTTAGAGTGAATAAATGACACATTTAAACAGATGCGCAGACAGGTAGACGATGCTGAAATAATATTTTCGCAATGACCACATGACTGCCTGTCTCTCTTAGTGAAAGATGTACTATTCAAGAAAACCCCGTTCTCTTTCTGACTCAACTGAACTCCTCCATAAACAGGCCTTCTCCTCTCCTGGGATGAGTATTCTTAACATTTCTTTTTTCAAAATCTGACAATGCTTCTGGAAATGAATGTGAACACATGGGGCATCATAGCAGGAATAAACTGAATAAAGCCAAGTCCAGCTTAATCCATTCCACAATCCAATGAGAGAGACCTCCAAAAGGCTCAGGGATTGGAAAATCAATCCTTTTTGTTTACAGCTCTTTGATTAAGCCGATATGTTGGGTCTACAGTGAAATTTTTCCCATTATTACTTTCATGCTGAAAGGCAGAGAACAGAGACTTACTGGCAGGTAAACACTGCCGGCTGCAGTGTTGAGAGGCTCAGTGAAAACTGGCAGATTTTTGCCTCTTAAGTCACTGTGTGTTGGAAAATGAACAGTGAGCCACAGTTATGTCAACTAACAGCACATCATTAAAAAAGGCAATATGTCTACATTTCAACAGATGCCCTGCAGGTAGTCAAGTAGTGTAATAAAAATGTGAGTTATTACATCTCTAGTTACACACAACATTTTAGAGTGATGCGTCACAACTTCGGGGTATTTGCTTAGTCTGTGCTTGTTGGCAAATTGTGAAAGAAATATACATCAATCAGTCAGCCAGTGACAAGTTCCTTCACTGCAATGAAGACAGTCTATTGAAAGATTGATTTATTTGACTGAATAACTAAGTCTCTTTCTTGCTGCAGTTAACGCTAACCACACCACCAAATAAGTATTCATCCATGACTGAAAATTGTATTTGAAACACTGTTTCCTCCTGTTGAAATCTCCTGAGAGGAGTTTAGGCTGGTTGTGAAAAGACTGAAATTACAAATGATGCCTTTACATGACCAGCAGCAGACAGCAACCACTGTCCGTATAAGGATGTACTCTTTTAATGAAAATGTTTTAATGCTGGTAACCAGCCCAGTGGGGTGATAGAATAACAAATACATGCTACACCTCCTTTCTTTACATCTTCCTTGGTGAAGAACAAACTCAATCACTACTGTTGACAGCAGGATGAAGTGCTGATTAACCTACTAGTTACAATGCACTCCTAATTTATCCCCACTTTCTCTTCCCCCAGTCTCCAGCTTCAATGTCTACAATAAGCAAGTATAAAAGTCAAAAAACAATTCTTCAAATTAGAACTGTGGCCTGGTGGTTATATGCCTCAGTGAGGTATATAACTTCTGAACACCAATGCCAACAGTAAATTAAAGCTTTCGGTCATGAAAAAGGATTGTGGTGGTTTTTGTAGTTGCCCCATTTTATAGCCTTAGGCCCTATCCGCACAGAGATGTTTCTGTTTTCAGACAACATTGTTTCAAGAAATGTGTCATGAAAACACTGAAAATGGAGCAGATGCCAGGCCTGTGAGTGGCGCTGTAACGTTGCTGCAGACATACACTAACACCAGAGGAAAAGACTTAGAGCATGGGCAAAAACATGAGATATGTATACAAACACTGCCGTGTGCTGCTCTCTGTGTCCTCTTGGTCCTCACGGTGGTCATATAGGAGCACAAGATTTTGCTGTAAAGAAGCTCTGAAGCTTCTGCAGTGCGAACGTGACACTGTATTCCGCCATTGTTTCTGTTATTGTCAAGGTTAGCACATGTGGGCTATGAGGTCATAACTTCTGAAAATATCCATATTCGTTGTACACATGGAAAGCAAGGCTGGTGTTTTCAGATGAATCCATTCTGGGATCCATTTTCAGAAATGTGCCTGTTTCAGCTCTTCTCATTGTTTCCCCCAACAAGGAGGTTGTGTTTTTGCTTGCGATTGTCCATCTCTCTGTGAGCAAGAAAACTCAAAAAAAGAAAAACTCAAAAATTTTGATGAAATTTTAAGGGAATGTTGGTCATGGCACAAGGAAGAGTGGTGATCGGAATATCAATGTATATCAAAACTTCTTGAAGGATTTGTTGACATTGTGAGATGGGGCAATGTTTAACATTTTTGCTAATAACTGGGCTAAGACTGTTAAAAAGGCCTGGGTGGAGGTTTGTGCTCTATGTGCACTACTAACTAACAAAATAGCATAGAGTATGAAATAAATGTAAAAAGTGTATATAAACATAAAATTAATTTCTTGATTTAGACCAACTTTCAGTGTTTACCAGATTTACCAAGGTAACAGAAACTGAAATGCGCATCTGGATATTTGAAAGTGTTGTTTTAACTGCACATAATCAAAGTTCTGTTAAACATACTTTCAAAAATGATCACCTCCGGGTCTCTTGCACATGACGCAAACTATAAGTTCCTGATGATTGCTATAAGTGACTTAAATCACATTTCCCAAATGTTTTAAAGTTATATCAGAGGCTTTCATTTATGAAAACTATATGATCCCAAGGCTTTAAAATAAAAATTTCTCCCCTGGAAATTTTCCTTTTTGTCCTCATAATACTTCTAAAGAGTTACAAATTCAGACACTCACTTTTTCCATTAAAAAATATACAGCGTTCCAAAGCAACATCAACAATGATTTTGAAAACTTTAGGTATTTTCCTATAGAGGGAACATACTTCAGCTTGGATTCATCACTTTTGGCTCTCTCTCCCACAGCAGGGAGGCAATGAGGCGCTGCCAGATGTGTTCTGCCTGTTTTATTTGAAGCCACTAAAGACTCAAGTTAAACAAGACATAACTATAAAGAGGTTTGAGGCATTGATGTCAAAACTTGTGCAAAATGCACAAAAATGTGTGACATCAACCGAAGAGGAGATAAAGGATCACCTTGTGCTTAACTGTGTTTTCCTCCCCTACCATTTATAAACTGCATGATCTGCTACCCATCACCCTTCATTTAAGAGATGATGTTAAATACCTGAGCAGATGCTGACAGGCCTTTTAAACATTCTCACAGATTGAATGTGACAGCAGAGTAAGACTCCTCAGATGATTCTGATTTGGAGGTCACAGAGGGCCTCATGAGGTAATGAGAGAAATGAATAAGACTCCAGGTCTAACAGTGCAGTGCAGCAGAGAGACAGTCATGTGCTCTCAACAACACAAAAATATGTGAAACAGCCATGCATGCTTAGCAATCACAGCCATACTTGTACTGGTATGTGAGGATCAAACACTCTTTTTATAACAGAGTGCCATAACTGTGATTTAATAACTGACACACAGCAAACACATATGCTGCTAATCATTCACAAATGCCCATGTTGTGAGCACCAGATAACACATAATAGCCTTTTGATAATACAGAATAGCTTCATGACAACTTATTCCATACACTTGGTGGGACTGCTTTCCAAACTCCACCGTGATACTAACACAGAACAACATGTGCTCCTACAGAGGAATACTGCCCAAGGTTACACACCTGGCATGTGGAAACATCTGGTGCAACAATGGAACATCACAATACTGATAAACCTTAAAGCTACTCTGATGCTTTCCATCACCTTTCTTATGTTTTTAAAGTAAGTTTAGATAAGAAACAGTAAATCTGCTCGGTAAGTGAATCCAGATTAAACCTTCAGAGGTGTCCAAGAGACTAGCAGAGACTCCTGTGGCATGCACAGAGATGAGAGCAGGAACATGCTGTATTTTCAGACAGTAACATTCCCTGAAAGCATGCCGCCTCTTAACAGCAGTCCTGTGTTACTGTTTATGATGAGGTAACAGATGTGATGAGTGCCCTCTTAAGTGCCTCTGTGAGAAGCTGTTCATTACTATGTCAAAATATCCTTATCAGATTTTGAAAAAATAAATTCATACTCACACAGCAGCAAGCAGTCTTAAACTCTAACTAAGAATAGTATAGCTGAACTTGTAAACTGTGCATTTCTTCATTTCTTAAAGGTTAAATGTTCCCCTCAAGTTAAGAAAGCTACACTTGAGTCGACCATTTAGATGTCAAATAATCTGAGTGATCACACAAAGAATTAAGTACGCTATTAGTGCTCAGATGTTCATTTATGGTGATCTTAAAACAATAATAATAAACTGGCACTTGAAACAAAGAGACATGCCACAGCAAGACACCAAACATGAGCCAGTCATTCATAAAAACTTTTACTTAACATTCCCATTCGATTTTTATGGCTCATTTAGTGCTCAGTTTTACAATGGATTTGTCAGATCTCGAAAATTGACAAGGTGGTATGTGTAGTAAGTCACATGGAATAAC
Source organism: Cetoscarus ocellatus (assembly GCA_037902135.1). Lineage (NCBI taxonomy): Eukaryota > Metazoa > Chordata > Actinopteri > Labriformes > Labridae > Cetoscarus > Cetoscarus ocellatus. The sequence goes on from JBAMNC010000607.1 coordinate 430,769, forward strand.
ATCTTCTATCAGATGCCTCCAGCTGGTATGATAGTAATGCCTGGTATCTCATAATCTCTCATCACTCTCCACACAGTATAGCAGATGAAGGATACAATAACTAAGCACTTCTCTGCATGTCTGACAGGGATTACAGTTTACATCCTAAGTCTGTCACTGAGCTATCTAACTTTTACTCTGTATTTCAGCTGTGGAAAAATTCTTTACTTATACAGTCACACTGTACCCCAGGGTGCAAAAAGATTTACAGTGGTTATAAAAATAAGATTTAGATGGTTGTTTAAAGTAGACGGTAAAAAATTTGGACCAAAAATCTTTGTATCCCTGCGTGATATCTGGGTGTAAAGTTCAATAACTCTTATGGACTAAGTGGTAACATAATTCTTGAATAAACACACAACAGGATATCAAAGAATTCAAAACAGCAGACTTGTTGTGAAAGCTGATGACTTCAGCTCTCTGACATCCTCTATATGTTTCAGCCTTTCTTACTTACAAGCCCACCAATCATCATGTCAACCCCAGCACCTGGAGAAGCACTTCAGCACCTGAACACAGCCAACAGGCAGTAAACAGAAGGCAGTCTGCAACAAGCAGCGTCAGGAGTAGATAATATACATTGTCTGCCTTGTGCCTGAGGTGATCCACTAAACAGTGCCCACGCTTATGAAATTCTCTATTATTTACTTTTCAGGCCTCTTATCAAACAGAAAATAACTCACTTATCAACTTGCTGATGAAGTGCTTTTGAAATTTTAGCTTTCCACACAACCTGGGAATATCCTTCATTTCTTTCTTTTGATCAGAGAGCCATAATAACTCTCTAAATTCTGATTATCAAAGTCTACGTGATGAAGAAGTGGGACAAAGTATTAATATCATTACTGTATGTGTGATACAGTTATCGCTTAACTAGTCCCAAGTATAAATATTTAATCTTTAAAATATGGTGTTATGTTCACAAGTCTACATTCATGGGTTAATCATGTCTGTCAAACACTTTTTAATATTTTACATCTCATTTATAAGAAGTGTGTTTTAACACTACTTTGCTCATATGGTTGGATAATGTTAATTTATGAAAAAGAAAAGATGAACACTGTTTCATATCAGTCTTCATCATGTGAATGGGACACAAAAATGGACAGTGAATACTTAATCCTACAATTACCTTATTTGAGTCATTTGTAGGGATGGGAATCGAAAGCAAATTCTAGTTGAGAATTGAAAACAACTCCCTTAAGGAATCAATACAATTAGTCTTCTTGCTTGTCAATTCCCTTATCAATTCCTTCCACTTTGGAAATCAAGGATGCTACGCTCTCATCAGAGGCAGTCAGCAGAAAAGATAACATAGAAGTCAAAAAATCCTGGTAGACAGTGGGCAGAAAATGGTCAATGCCATTTCTTAATTTTTGTCAAAATTGTGCTTTCTGCGCATCTTTCACTAAGTAAAAATACCAGCAACTTGCAAAAGTGTTTATCTATGCGTCAGTATTGATTATCAGGAATGTCATATGTTTGACAGTGCTGCTACTGAAAATCTGTGTAGACCACCTTTATTATGCACAAAAGAGGGAACTGTGTAAGAATCAAATCGATAAGCACAATTAACAGTTAACGGCATTGGTATCAGTGCAATCTTATCAATTCCCAACCCTAGTCATTTGATTTTGCTAGGTTGATCAAATATAATAAAATGTGTTTTATTTTATTCTTGCAGTACATAACTAATCTCAGTATTGCTGTATCATGTAATTATGAATTTTGGGGACCATGTGATGCGTATTGTATCATATTAGGAGCTACCCTGAAATTCTAAAGCCCTTATGCAAAACAAAAACATATGTGTAAAAGCTCATGAAACATCTGTTGCCTGTTGCACCAGCTATGCCTAAGTTCTTTCTTCAGCTATTGTGTAAAGTGCACACTAAACCCTACGCTAAAATTAGTTTATCTTATCAATCATATGAAAACCCTTTGCTCCTCCTCATCCTCCAAGTTATCCCACCATTAATAATCATAGACCATGTTCACAGACCAGTGAAAACTCTGTTGTAAGTTGAAACGCACGTTCTAGGTCAATGGTAACCAACACCAACACACACACACACACACCCACAGAGACACACAGTTTTACCTGAAGAGAGCTTTTTGTATCAATAAAGAAACAAGCTTAAACTGTTGTCACGAGGCGTCCAGATCAACTGTTTAAACTGACCTACATATATCAGTTTGGTTTCCTAATCCGCAAAAATTTTTCTTTGACATCTAAAGTCATGTTTTGTAAGAAAACAGTTCTTATGCTGACAAAAAAAAACATAAGTAGCAGCTTAATCACATTATCCTAGTGGCTCACACTGGTCTCTCTTCCCTAGCCTGATATCCAACTTGTCCACAGTTTCCTCTCATATTGAGTTTCATATAGTCAGCTGCTGATAAATTATAAGCTTGGTAAATTTCAATTTCTGAGTCACAGATGCTTAGGATCTAATAGTGGCCACCACTTCTTTGAGGTCAATATACCATAACTCAAATGAAAATAATGTACAGACTGAATTTTTACGACCCATTAGCTAATGCAAGGAAACAGCTAACATTAGCATCCAACCAATTCCTTGTTAATAAAACATTTCCTTGGGAAGACTTTTTTAATTGTGCTGCAAGGTTTAACAGCACCAAACATAAAATTTGCCATAAGCAACTTCCTGGTGTAAGGGTTTTTAGTTAGTGAGTGGCTGTATGCTAAACCTAGCAGTCTGAGTCTTGCCAAAATACTACGATATCAAGTATTTGATGAAACATGGCCACTTTTCCCTTGGGAGTTCCACTGTGCCTGAAATTCTCAGTTGCTGTTTAAAAAATGACATAATGAGTAATAAGGTTTACACCATATTGTAAAACTCAGCACTTTGACAGGATGATGGTATATAGCTTCCCAAATAAAGACCTACATTAAAGTGTAAATGGCTACTAGTTTACTTAGCATTAGCATCTTCAATGGACAAGTTCTTAAGTCATGAAGAGAAAAACATTAGTTGCTATAGGCTAACTTCACTGCTCCTAGCTCTAACTTTAAACAGCACAGATGAAAACATTAAAAAGTATATTAGCACTACAAGGAAACTTCACCTTTCCAGGTCACCTCATTGCATGGGCTGAGCAGAACACCTGGGCGCACAAACAACAAATCAACCCCAGCTGACCAGGTCAGGTTCAACCTCAGGACAATGTTGCTGTAGGTTATAAGCATTACTTAGCACTCTACCCTTCATGCTGACCTCATTTTGACAGCACCCTTGGAGGCTTTTACACATAAGGTATAAATCTCCCCTGTCACCTAAAGACTGAAGAGAAGTGACACATGTACCTTTAAGGTCCAAAGTTTACAGTCTACAGCTCCATACTTTACCCTAATAGCAAAACTGCAGACACAATAAGCATGTCCCGCACAGGTTTAGGGAAAAGGTTGTCACTTTAAGTGTGGATAACTTAACCTCCCTTTGTAAACATAACAAACTGTCCTGTAAAACCTCACATTGCACTGTTTTCCTGTTAGGTCCTGGGATTACTCGTGGTCAAGCTACTGTGGGAATGTGGATTAACCAACTTGCTGAATGCCCTCTGGGTAATTTCCCTACATTGCTGCCCACCCCTCTCAGCCTGACCAGCTCCCCTCTCTCTTTAATACCCTGCATTCTTTCATTCTTTAACAGCAGCGTGAGAGTCTTTTCCACCTCTCTGTCAGACTTGCATCCACTTGCAGAGAGGAAACTTCTAAAGGCAAATTTCACTGACCATCCCAACTGAGCCTGAACTGACGTAATAGGGTGGAGGGTATAGGACCTGGACACTAAATGCAGATCATCCCATAAACGGGCTAAAACTGGAATCTTTGGTACTTCCCATACCCACACAAAGGCCAAAGACTGTCACAATGTTTCTGTCATCTGACCGGGTTGTTAAGCAGTCCAAACTCTTCATAACTGTTGTCATCCTGTTAAATCAACCATCCCTGCTACAAAGATACATACAATATATACTATATAAACATATACAACTTATGTATATGTACTATATATATATCATATATGCCATAAAATTTTGCATTATATGGCAGTAAAAGATGGTTAGGTCATCACAGGTTATGTTATGATACATTTAGTCTTGGATTGGTCTAATTATGTATGGTATGAAGTATAGTGGCATTTGATGTCTATAGTTTTTGCTAGTATGATATATTGCAGATGCATTTTCACCATAAATCCAAGACTTGTATTCCAAGGGACTTTCAATTTGTTCAAATGGTCCCCTGAGGCCATTACAGTCTTTATTGGCACCAAAATACCTTCCAAGATTAGGCAGATTAGTCCACCCCTTGAAAGTCACACCTCTTCTACACAGGTTTACACAGGTCACACCAGTGCTGCTGCTCTACTATGGCATACTTTAGTGTGATTATTTGACTGATTTGACTTTGTTAACCAATAAAGGACTTTCTCAAATCATCTTTAGCTATCTGGCTTTTCAAACTAACCAGTATACATGCCATGTTTCCCTCTTTTCTCACTTTGTCTTAAGAGAGAGACGTATTTTTGTAGAAGAGGCAGAGCACACCCTGTGCTGTAAAGGAGGGGAGGGTGCGCTCCAAACCTGTGACTACAAGCATGGACTGAGTGGGAGCAACACAGCATGTGGCACAATATTATTTAAAATATCTATATTTGTCAGCCTTTTTTAACGATGGTGGAAAACCAAAGTACCATAAATGAAATTTAAAATGTATTCATTTGCCAGCACTACAATACACCTAAGGCCTAAAATAGCTCCTGCCAAGCACCACATGGGCATATTTTCTATTTGGCATGAGGGTAATTCACCACATGGCAGGTAATTGTTTGCACCTATAGAGTTGTCTACAAAACATGCAGAGATCCTAAACAATGTTGGAGATTCTCCCTCATACTCAGTGCAGCTGACTGGTCAAACACATCAACCAATGAACCATAAACATGAGGAAAACATGGGATGCTGCAGACCTCTGATGTGTAAACCAATGCTGAGGTCAGACTACACAATTTATGTACGATTCTGGCCCGACCCAACAGTCATAGGGTTTCAGGACCAGTCGGCTACAAAAATCGGTCGTTCCCTCTTGTGTAGTTTGTAATAATGACCAACAACAACAGATCAGTTTGGGACGTCTCACAACTCTGCGACAGAACGTCTAGCAGGTTTATTTTTGTCCTGCCTCCTATGATCAATTCCTTCAAGTCAGAGACATTGACTAATGAGAGCATAGGAACCTCTGCATGTGTGACAATCTAGGATGTAAACAAACCAAGATTGATCCCTTGAGAAAAGCTTGAGAACTACTAGACAGAGGAAAAGTTTGCAGAGCTCTGAAAAATAGCATCCCGGCTCTTATGATGAAAGAGGAGCTACTACAGACTGAAAAAAGAAAAATGATCGAGAGAAAAAGCAGATTCAACATGGTGAGTGACTGCCTCCAATTATCAGCAAACTATAACTAATCATGTAACCTAACATCTGCAAATACAGACTGAAGTACTGTACTCTAAATACAGTATGACTGATGGCGGACTTCAGTGTCGCCCTCCTCCTTCCACTGTCATCACATCAGTTGCTAGATGCAGTCGGTCTCAGATGTGTAGTCTGTTATGCTCATCGTGAAAGTTGCAAAAATTATGGCTCTGTGGTTGCCTAGTCTGACATACCAACCGTCATTACAGATTTAAAGAACTGTGAAGTCTGACCTCTGCATAACTTATACATCACACACACACAAAGTTTTCTAATATGAGGCAAAAGGACTTAATGTCGGATTCATCTCGCCAAGCTACATCTGCAAGATTGTGAGCGGCCCAAAGGAGGATGGCCCAATCAGTGCCCTTTGGAGCACAAAGAGGTGGCAGCTATAGGTGAGATGACAGATTAGCATAGGTGCTAACAGCTTCAGTAGCAGTTTTACCAGATCTGGACAGCATGTCTTTATTAAATTAAAAACAGTTTACAACATTACAAACTTCTCTATAGCCAGGATATTTTCACTCCCCATCTAACATGTTTTGAGAGAATTCATCTACAAAGTGGCTCATGTTCTGTTATTTACACCCTGGCAGTAGCGCTCGCCTCCTACATATTCTGATTTGCCTGAACTGAACGTGAGTGAAGGAACAATCATACAAACACCTGCCAAATATGCTTTTGACAGGTCCTACTCATTCCCAAACACTTCCTATGTCACACTTCCTCTGTCCCAGCTAGTGAAATGTGTTGAATGGTACGTTTGGAGTGTCAGGTTAGCTAAGTCCTAGTACTTTTAAAGATACTATTCCTGAACTAGGAATTATATTAAGACCCTCGTTTGTGGGGCTTGAAATGCTAAAAGCACCTTTAAAACTCTCCAGTTCCTGAGGTAAGTCCTTGCAGTGGATGCAAAGCTTTAAATGTATCTTTGAGAGTCCTAATTATTCTTTAACATGTGTTTTGCCCAATTTTATACTGTACAACTACACAGCCAGACAAATTCCATGATCCAGTGGGGGGAAATAAAATGGGGGCTGGGGGAATCCATCCAATAAAGAGAGGTTCCTTTAAACTAAACGTAATCATCTATATCTTTCCTCCATCTTCTTTGGACTGTATGACTGATATGAGAGTAAGGATTATAAAGAATTTCATATGTTCGGCTAAATCTGTGACTCTACAGGGAGAAACTTTAGTCAAGAACATTGTGTCCCCACACAAACACTGGACCTTCACGGCCAGATGCTGTTGATATAATGTGTCTTTCTGTTTGTTTCCTCAAGTTCGTTACATCAGGCTGTCCATGATCTATCCAGATGAGCTGCGGATGGAGGTAAAGTGGAACAACCTGACTAAGTGGGAAGACTGTATCATGTAACTGCAAAGACCTTGGCTGGTGTCCAGAAAGAGACCCTCGTCGAAGGCATTCCTCTCTCCATGCTTCCCTCAACCTTCTCCATGCTTTCAAATAAACACAAAATTTGCTGCTGTGTACTATATGTTTGTTTTCTTTGGTTCCATAGTTGAGGTGAGAGTTTTACAGTGATTAAGTGGCATGTAGCACATTGTAAAATGCTGTAATTTGGATAATGCGCCTTTGCTGAAAGCTACATTGTAATTTGGCATTTATTAGGTCTTTGTGGTTGGCACGCTTAGTTGTAATAATGACGACAAAGGGAAAACAAAGACGCACAAAACTGCATGAGTAACGATGTGCTAAATATGTCACTAAGTAAACTAGTTTTGCTGTAAAAGACATGGTAGACTATTCATTACTTCTGTTTTCTCTATTATGTGTGACACAGTAACATACGAGACAGCGTGATCGTTACTATACAGTATGACCTTGGTGCCCTATCTGGGGTGCGTACCCTGTACAGGTGTAGTGACAGAGATAACTTGAGCGGGGCTCTTAACATATACTTTCTCCAAAGGTCTTTGGGTAAGATTTTGATTTCCTTTTTCTGTGCAATTTTTCTGATTTTTCACAGATTGGGTAGAATACGTTGCAGCACAGTATGATTCCCTACAATTTGTTCGGACAAAATGAACAACAATTCAACATAATATGATATTTATAATATAGATATGATAAGAAGTGATACTACACCATGCAGTACTAATATATTCATATATGGTGCTAATACAATAAATAAATCACAGTGTAAAATACCATATTATACACTGTTATGAAAGAATATGATATTGTATCATAGGATACTAAACTCTAGGTTACTGTATGATTGCATTTGTTATGATCATTACCATAGATTATGGTATGATATGATAAAATCAAATAAAACAAAATACAATACAGTATTATCTGACACAATACATTATAGTACAATATGTAATAATTCAATACAATGGATGCATTATCCATCTTTATCTATATAGCTTGCTGTGTTTCTCTTGGGCCTCAGTAAGCTGCCTTCGCAGTGATCCATTGGCTGATTTTTATTTTGGATTTTAAAACAAATAGAAACTATTCAGTACCACAAACTGCAGCTTCCCTTCTTCTTCAGTGGCTCTAATATGATCCTTTAAGTGTCCCTTAAAGTAGAAAGGATCCTGGATAGACAGAGTTTCTATTATAAACATTTTAATCATTAAACATTTTTATTATTATTTTGCATAAAATGCAATCAAATAAAATCAAGGTAAAAAACTGAGTAAACACTTCTGTTATGTGCAAGAAAGGCAACAGCTGGATTGAGTCAACCAGTTACAGTGAAGTATATTTGATGCAAATAGTATAATATATGAAATGACATATGAAAGATAATGGTAAAAATGTATTTTGTAATCTCAAAGTTCTGTGTAAACACTGTATAAAACAGAATGTAAAAAACTTAAATTATAAATGAATTATTGATTAATTATATATCATAAATGCCATGATTTATAATTTGTTTTGAATTTTTCCCACTTAGTAGTTTATAAACTGTTAATTCCAATGTGTGAGAACATCCTGTAGACCTCTTCTTTCTAACCCATTTGGGTTTTGCACGTTGAACCTGCATAGTTCCAGTTTTAAGTTTTGTTATAAAGTATCTTGATATGAGTAAAGTGGATTTATGTGCATGCCATGACTACTCTAGTTGATGAAAAACTTCATTTGCTTTAGCATTATCATTTAGCACTTTGTTCAGCTCTCAGATGTAAAATGCAGTGAAGTATAGGCTAATACTTCCCACAGAAATCAATCAGGTAAATGCACCGAATATTGACCACTCCAAGAATTGGACAAAAAGCTGCTTAATCACAGGCACAGGCATGAGTAAATGTAATTAGTGACCTTCCACTTTTACCTTTTATGGAATTCAAATTCACTGCATCATGATCAGGTCTAAAAAGGTCAAGGCATTTTCATACATGAAACGCGGCAAAAAATACAAAATTGTTCTGCAAATTTAGGAATCCTATGTTAATAACTGATATTGTATGTCTGCCACTACATTCACTTAATTGTCAAAATAAATAGGACTTGTACTACCTCAAAGTTTGACAGTGATTTTTCCTGTCCTGATTATACTGCTCATAGGGCCAGAGATGCCTCTCATAACTGCTGGGGCCTCATCTTCTGTTAGTTAACTGCTCACATGGCAGTGTTAGCTCAGCCTTTTGAACTCTTTGCTCCGGGAAGGCTGGCCTCTCTCCACAGACTGAGTTTCTCTAGCGTGCATTTGTTTGCGTTTTGGTGAGGGTCTCTGAATTGAAAACAGGCAAACAAGAGGGAGACACTCTGCAAAGGGAAGGGTGGGAAACAAAACATAAGAAGAATACCAGCAAGGACAGACAAAAAATGGGTTTCTCGGAGAGGAAAGTGGTGTAAACATACACCATCAGATCTGCAGGTGACTCTTAGTCCCTTTATCTCACATTCTTAAATCAAAAATCTGACAACCAACCAGCCTGTTGTCTGAAATCTTCCAGCTTCTTTGTGATTCTATCAGAACTCTGCACACACATTTTACGCATGACTTCCCAGAACTCACACCCCCCCAGTCCTGCTGTCAGACCAACTCAATGTCTCCTTTCATCCCTCCACCTGCAGGCTCCCTCTTTTGATAGCCTCATATTATCTCAGTATGAGACTCAAACACACTATATGACCCTACCTGAGCATAAGACCCTTTCATACCTGGCCGTCCTGCTGTTTTAAAGCCTAGTTTCCGCTGGTTTGTGCTGAATCGGGCGGATAGAACCGTGATTAAGGGTTAAGCCAAACCCAACATACACAGAAGCCCTTTCATCTTCTCCCACAGCGTGCAATTTGGACGCCGGGAGACAAGCGAGGTAAGGGCATCGTAAAAACGCAGCAACAGGTCTGTGTGCTGATCCTGTCAAATCTGTTATTAGAATTAACGCGGACTCATGCTGCTTTACATGCTCCAGAGCACATCATGGTCCACTTTTACGCACAAATAACGCACTCCTCAAACGATGGTTTAGCAATCTTACAACACTCTGTTGGTGTATATTATTTTTTAGACACTGTTTTTGACTAATTTTCCCAAATAAGAGGCTCATGTCAGCCTAAAATCGAACTCCATCCGTGCGTCACTTACCAAATCGCAATGCGCTCCTTCGGGTACTCCAGCCTCTCGATGCAGCCCAGGTAGTGGGGCAGGCTGTGCGCTGCGTTTCGAGCCACAATGGCGATCATAACCTTTGGCTTCAGCAGGACGGACTCGGGCTTGGCCGGCGCCTGCACCAGCGTCACCAGCTCCGTCGCGCCGCCGGGCACCAGACCGGCCAGCAGCGCCCACAGAAGCACGACTCCCACGGCCCCCAGCGCCCGCATCTTCGCTTCAAGTTTCCGCCGTGATTCCTGCCGACCCGGACACGCTGCAGACCTGAGACTGAGCGAGAGAGCGGCGTGTGTTTGGTGGTTAGTGAGGGAAAGAGAGGGAGTGAGCTTATGAGGTAGGGGGAGGGAGGAAGGAAGGTAAGGAGAGGGGGAATAGGGTGGGTGGAGAGCTTCCTCTGTCGTTATACCCCTCCTAAGAGTGGAAGGCCCCAACCCCCCAACCCCAAAAAGTGCTGCTAGGACTACCATTATAACTACAACTGCTAGAATAATTGAGAAGTGAAGAGTTTTTTTTTTGTTTTAATGAGAAATGGCTGGTGCATCTGCGGAATGGTGAGAGCATGGCCATGAGTCAGGGTATTGATGTGGAAATTAAAAATCCCTCCCATTGTCTGCTCCAGGATGCTGTATGACTTCTCAAACTCCCCTCTGCTTAAATAGCATTTTGTTTTGCTGCTTGCAACTCTCTGTGGAATATTATCCATCTGGGAACTGCAACAATAGCCATACAGGTGACAGCAGCTCTATCGCCTCTGTTTCCTCCTTTGTTGCTATGAGGGTGCCACCGTAGATTCGCAAAGCCACACTATGATATTCTGTTCTTCAATGGAAACAGAGTGGGTAGTATCCAAATTGTGCAGAGCCAAGCTGAGTTAAGCAGATACCACAAATGGTAAAGCACGGTAAGTGTAAAACAATGAAACTGTGACCTTAATTTTGTAAGTTCAACATGGTTAAACAGTGGTGTCTGCAAAAGAGACAAAATAATCGACACTGTAAAATGGGGGCAGCACATTTTTTCAATGAAATTAACTGAAGGTGAATAGACCTCTGTATTCTTACACTGTGGTGATGTACACTACCAGTCAGAAGTTTTAGAACACCCCAATTTTTCCAGTTTTTTACTGAATAGTATTCAGTTTAATGTCTCATTGCACTCTGAAATGAAAGCAAAGTACAAATAAGCAATTGGAGTAAAAAAAAGAAATGAAATCAATTTATAGGCCAAAATGTATTCTAAACTCTTGACTCATCAAAGTAGCCACCCTTGGCAGAAATGACAGCTGAACACACTCGAGGCATTCTTTCTACAATAGAAATCAAATGTTCTTCAGAAAGTTCTTCCCACGTCTGTTGCAGAAGTTCCCATAAATGTGTGGCAATTGTAGGTTGCTTTGCTTTTACTCTTCTGTCCAATTCATCCCAAACCAGCTCGATAGGGTTCAAGTCTGGAGGCTGTGCTGGTCACTCCATGTTATTAAGCTTACCATCTTGTTCTTTTTTCCTAAAGTAGTTCTGGCATAGCTTGGACTTGTGTTTTGGGTCATTATCTTGCTGTAGGATGAACCCCTGACCAATTAGGCGCATACCAGATGGTACTGCATGGTGCTGCAGAATGCTGTGGTAGCCGTTTTGGTTCAGGGTGCTTCTCACACTGTACAAGTCACCAACCCTGGATCCAGGAAAACAGCCCCAGACCATCACACTTCCTCCTCCATGTTTGACAGTTGATGTCACACACTGTTGAACCATCCTCTCACCTACTTGACAGCGTACAAAGATCCTGTGTGATGAACCAAAGATTTCAAATTTTGATTCATCAGTCCATAATACCTTCCTCCAGTCTTCAATAATGGCGGTGTTTCATGGCCCAGGCAAGCCTCTTAGTCTTATTCTGATGTCTTAGCAATGGCTGTCTTGCTGCAACTCATCCTGTCAAACCTGCAGCTCGAAGTCTTCTCTTCACAGGCAAAACTGAGACTTGTTTACTACGACCACTATTAAGCTGTGCTTGAAGCTGTTGTCCTGTGAGCCACCTGTCACGCAAACTGTTAACTCTCCACCAGTTTCTGAGTGCCTCTTGATGGTGAAGAAAACTGTACTGACACCTTGACTTTCTTTGCTATTTGTCTGTAAGAAAGACCTACTTTTTTAAGAGTTATGATGGTCTGTCTCTCTTCCATTGTTAATTGCCTTTTTCTTGCCATTTTAGTAGCAACACACGACTTTCTGCAGTACAGTGCTGTTCAACTGATGCTCACAAGGGTATGGTACCACAGGGTATGCTTTTATTTATGCAGACAGAGGGGGTTATAAGCGATCAAGAAAAGTTGGAACATCTGTAGGAATTAGTAGAGCCAGCTTTCAAGGCTTGATCAACCTTCATTGCCGCAGATCAGCTTTAAATTGTTAACCCATTTCATGTTCCCTGAAAGAGGCCTTTTTGAATAATTCTGAAATGTACATAATTTTTCAGTTTTGAGTAACCTAACCTTTTCTTTTAAGCTGTGGCAGTACAGCACTTACCTTTGTGACATTTCAAGCTATTCATTGGACTTGCACGACTTGAGTTGCAATAAATAACTGGAAAAATCGGGGTGTTTTAAAACTTTTGACCATTAGTGTATATTGCGGGCGGAGCCTGACTAATGGCAGAAAATAAGCTACCTGTAACTCAGTGGTCACCAACTTTTTCCAATATATGATCCCCTTTGATACTAACTGGAGAAGCAAGAATTACTTACTTACTCTCTGAACAACCACAATTAGCTAATGGGGATCCAAAATAAAATAAAATAAAAGTTACTTTTTAATAGGTATTAATTACATTTGCCCACATTTAAGCTAGTGGTAGTAGAAATATTCTTCAATCAAAAGCCTTCCAAGAACAATCAGTCATATGTGCTATAAAGAAGTCACATTATGCTTTTTTGAGTCTTAAACTCCCTTCAGTTTGTTTGACATGTCTTCTTTGCACCTGTGAACCAACCAAAAAGTCCATGGCATTAAGACCTTTTCCTCTCTCCCTCTATGTTGTTCCAGCAGCTGCATAAAAAATAGACCTACCTGTGTGACATCCCACCATTGTTTTATCATCAGTTTTAGACCATTTGCTCATGGTAGCAAACCCATTGCAAAGTGTTGTTAGAAAGAATGCAGATCTGTTGACAACATGACACAGAAAAACTGACCAGCTACCACAGAGTTGACCTGTGAACCATTCAGAGTGGACTGGGCCCACACAAGGAGGAGGCATCTCAGACACAGAGAATACAGCACCTCCAGGAGTAGCTTAATGATTTTTTTTAAAACATAAATGACTGAAGATATACCCCAGGGGTCATCAAAAATAAAACATATGATGTAAGGCAATTATTATTATTATTATTTGCATTATTATGGCATTGGGATAAAAAGTAGCAGTAGCGGCTGTAAATGTCTTCACCTCATGAATTACAAGATAAACCTCATGTGAGATGTTTGTTCTGCTCTGTGAAGTCACACCAATTTCGGCATGCAGTTTTCATCATGTGGTCTTTGACACTGAGCTCTAAGAAAGGTAAGAAGATAAATTGCCTTTTGCCCCAATCCCTCAGAATTTACCTTGCTAGGCTATTACCCGTACAGCTTCAACTCAACCACTCCTACTGATAAGAAGAAGAATACAAAGAAGAGGATTGAAACAGTAATTTAAAGCTGAATTATATAGGGAGATACACAATATTGTCCCTTATTAAATTCCAAACTTGTTCTAACATAATTGATCATAATTATCACATTAGATTTTTTATTAATCAGTGGTAATGTTTTTTTGTGTTGGTACTTGTGTTCTCAGTGTTCTTATGATGCTTGTCTGCAGCTCATTACTGGATTCTTGTCTTTTTCTCCTCATGTTTCCTGCTGGTTTCCTGGATGATTCTTTCCTTGTCCAGTCCTTCACTCTCAGTCTCTTGGCTGCTGCAGAGTTGGGAATCAACTGCTTTGACATGAGCCCTCACTCATTTTTAGTGCTCTTACGTTTTTCCAGTTATTCGAAATTAAAACCAGGTGTAATCTAAATCCAACATATATATCCCCCATCTTAAAGCAATAAAATGCAATATGTTGTAATATAATGTTTTTAGAAGCAAGAACATTTCTCATTTCTAGGCACATGCATGCATTGACAAAAAAAGGCTCAAGATCCTGATTTTTTTTCAAAGAAAGTGCCCCTTTCCTTTTCCTTTCTTTTATTTAAATATTTCTCACTACAGTAATAACCTTGTGCACAAATGATTGGAACAAAATGCAGATATATTTGTCACAAGAATGGTCCGAAACTAGAAAAGCACTCAGAGAGTGCAGATCTCCGCCAAGCAGCTTCAGTCCACTTTGGCAAAAATGGTCCTATCAGGCAGTGTTAAAGAATCCTTTAAACAATTCCTGTATCCGGATAATAATTCGGATCAGTCCCAAAATCTAATCATTTCTTCCTTATCCCATTCCACACATTTGCTGAAAATTTAATCCAAATCTGTCCATAACTTTTCTTGAACACAGACTAACAAACAGACAAACTAACCAACGCCGGCAAAAACATAACCTCCTTGGTGGAGGTAAATATCCAGAGAGTGTCAGCTCTCTGGATAAAAATATCTTGTAGATGCCAGAGGTCAGATGAGAAGGACCAAGTAGTTGGGGATGATAGAAAGGCAATAAACACTTAAATGACCATTTGTTACAGCCATAATATGCAGAAAGTCATTTCTTAATGCAGAACACATTGAATCTTAATGCAGATTGGCCACAACAGCAGAAGACACACTAGGTGTCACTCCTTGCAGCAAAGAGCCATAAACTGAGGCCACACAAAATTGGACATCAGAAGATTGAAAAACGTTGCCTTGTCCATTGAGCCTCAATTCCTGCTCCTTCATTTAGTTTGTAGGGCCAGAATTTTGCAAAAACAACATGAAAGCAAGGACCCATCTTCTCTTATATCAACAATTTAGGCTGCTGGTGGTGTAACCGTGTGGGCAATGTCTTCTTGGCACACTTTGGACCCCTTGGACCTTGATAAAACGCCACAGTCTACCTGAAAACTGTTGCTCAACATGTCCATCCTTTATGACCACAGTCCATCCATCCTCTGATAGCCAATTCCAGCAGGAGAATGCACCATGTCAAAAAACTCGGTTGATCTCAGCCTGGTTTCTTGAGTTCAGTGTACCCAGCGGCCTCCACAGTCACCAGATCTCAATCCAATAGAACACCTTTGGGATGTTATGAAATGGGAGATTTGCACCATGGATGGACAGTCCACAAATCTGCATTCACTGTATGATGCAACCATGCCAATATGGCCCATAATTCTTGGGGAATCTCTGGGGAATATTTTCAGCTTTTGTTAAATCCATACCTCAACGAATGAAGGCAGTTCTGGAGGCAAAGGGGGTCTAACCTGGTATTAGGGCGGCTAAAGGATCCAGTAAGTATATTCATGCAATTCAGACAGTGTGCATTGTATTTTGAATAGAAAGCTTACCCACTAACAGTAATTTTGTGTGTTCACCAAATTTTTGATGTTCAATTAAGATGACCATATCTTGAGGTTCTGAGGGGCACAAGTTCCGAAAATTACTTAACCATGTTCCCCATGAAATCAGTTTAGGAAAAAAAGGCTATAATTTAAAACAGAGGATGAGACAGTTCTGGGAAAAGATGTGAGACAAAATGCTGAAGATATAAGTAGAGTAATCTTTGCTCCGAGCAGAAGGAATAAGAATATGATTTTCAGTCACCATTAACAGATGAAAAAAAAAACCCTCTGTGATTGTTGAAACAAAAGAGTGAAAAAGTGCTGAAACTAATTATCTTACTAGTGCATGGGGTAAAAAAAGATGTGCCAAACCCATGAAACTCAGAGGACATCCAAAGACAAATGCTGTAAATAAAGTAATTATTGTGCAATTTCAAGAAAGAGAGCAAACGACATACCCCTCCTTTCAAGAATAGTTAAAGCATTACAACCCCATAGCACATTTTCTTTTATGTATTCTGTTACTGTACTTGAACCTTTTTTTTTTTATTTAAGTGCATTGCAAAGCCAGCCTGCTTCAGTCCCAGCTCAGCTCTGTTTATTTAAGCCAAGACCTGCCACCTGGGAGTGTTTACCTTCCTCAGTGAGGTAAAGATGAGACAAAGCCATTTCAGTGGTTTTGGATGCTTTAAGTCACTGCATATGAGGTACAGACTGCAACTGTAATGGTTTCAATCTGTCCCAGTAATCCCTTAGCTCCCTCTAGTGCTTTAACACGCACTGTAAACATGAGGGAAAAAATACTTAAAGGAAAGCTGCCAGACATTCACAACCCTTCAACAAATACACACAGAATGGGACACACAAGAGGGGAAAACTAAGCTCCCAGAGGGCTTGATAATCTGCGATACAGCTGCAGGCACAATGGAGGTCAAAGTTCAGGAACATGACCTGTCAGCAGCTGATGGATGAACTCTCAAACTGCAATTTGATTAAAACACAAGTAAACAAATGGTTTTATGTCTTGTGCTAGTCACTTTAACCTCTCTGCTCTTTAGACTCAGTTCTCAAAAAATGGCCTCACCCCGATGGCCAGAAATCCGTCCTGTACACTGTGCAGCCTGTAATACATTTTCATTATTTAAATGGCTCATGTACTCCCTCTCCTGTCACAGCGAAACATCTGCTTTGTAATTTTGTTCACTTACTTGACATGAAGCCACATGTATATCTGCAACTGCATTACAGTGCAGAAGTGTTTCATTTTTAGTTATGTTTTGGAAAAGTGTATGTTTAAAGATCTGACAGTTTTGAGTTCAGTTAAACTACTGTGGTTGTAGAGACCTCTAAATAGCAGGGTAAATCCTGCATTTCTGGATATAAAATGTTTAAGAAAGAAAAGAAGCCTCCAAAAATTATTCAGTTTTCAAATAAAGGGTGAGCACAAAAATACCTAGATAACTGTGGTACTTTTCCATGTAATAAACCAGTGCCAAGGCTTTTTTAATTTAAAAGTATTACACAATAAAAAAAAAACCTTTTACACAAAATTTCTGTGCTGTGAGGCTAGATCTAAAAATCATATAGTTTTAGAACATTTGTTCAGTGGAGTCTCCTGGCCTGGCTTAGCTGCTTTAATAAATTCAAGTACATGAGACCAAACAAGACAATATATGTAATATGATAAAATAAAAAATGATTCCATGTGATTCAATATAGTGCAATACAATACAGAATTATTCTAAATCACCACATACCATACAAAACACTTCAAAACAATACAATGCCATACCATAGCATTTATGACATATTACTCTAGACTAAATACATGACAGTGGTCTTTCTAACTATTTCAGCTTAAGGCACATCTGAAACCAAGTCCAAATCACAAAGAAAACAATTATCATGTCAATGCAAGATAGCCTTCATTTTGCAGTCATAATACAGGCTGTCTTACATGGATAAGGGGAGTGAAGCTTATTCCAGTAGTCATTGGGCAACTGGCGGGGTAAACCCTGGACTTGTTGCTGTCCAACTACAAAGACAACACATACAGACAACCACTCATAATCTCACCTGAGGGCAATTTATGTCACCATTTGACCTGAAGAGTATGTTTCTTGTCTGTGGGAGGAAACCGGAATACCTGAAGAAAACCCATGCATGCACAGGGAGTACATGCAAACACCATACAAAGAGGCCCCAACCAACCTGGGGAGTTGAACTAGCAACCCTCTTTCTGTGAAGCATGAGCACTACCTGCTACTGCAGCCCCCATACCATACCCCATTACGCAATTTACCTAGACCATGCCACACTATGCCCTATTACATCCCATAACATACCATACCATACGTCATACCATGCCATATACCAGTGATCATCAACTGGAGGCTCTCTAGAGCTTCCCATCTGCCCCCCAAATAATTCTTAATTTAGAAAAAGCTAGATGGAAAAAAGGTCTTCTTATTTTTAAGAATACTTTTAAAAAATTTAATTCGTAGAGCTTCCAAAGCAGACCTCTATATAAAGAGGGATTGTTAATGTTTGATATGTTTTACAGAAACCCACATGCCAGCCATTATTAGCTCATATTTTACCATATTAATGCATGCATGTATTAAGACCAAATCTAGGAATGGACAACATCAATACTCCAGAAATAAGGAGTGACAATGCCGCAGTGGCTCCCTTGTAGCTGGCAGCAGCATGGGTGATGGGGAGTGATCTGTTTTTACACACATTCTGGAAGAAAAAATAAAATTGTACGTTAATGGTACTAAAACGTTTGCATTATTGCTGTGTTTTTAAAATTCAGACCCACAGAGTCTATCAAAAGAGCAGTGCATGGCTGGTGGAAGGATACATATTCACTGTATCACAAAATAGTTACAAACACGTACTTTGTCCAGGACATGTGAAATGCTCTAAAGAATCTTACTCTAGCAACTAGTCGAGCAAGCATAGTTTTATTGGCAGTTATATTTACTGATCCAGTCCGATCCAATCCACTTTATTTGTATAGCACATTTAAACAACAAAAACGTCTCCAAAGTGCTGTACATAGAATCAATAAAACTAGTGCCATGAGCCTCGAGTAACCCACTTCAAGTAGCCCAAAATAGCCCTTTAAGCCACCTCAATAGCAGCATTAGTGAATAAAAACAATCAAGTGACACATAGAAGCACAAAGAGATGAAATCCACCTAGAACCCTGATACTGCATGTGTGTATGTATATGTGTGTTAGAGGGTGGGTGGGTTTGTGTTTTATATGGCTGTCAGAATGATGTACGGCTTTAATAGGTAGTAGTTGCTCATGCACAGAGCTTACTGAGGGACCAGTGCGTGTGTTTGTTTCAGGGCTTCAAGAGAGAGCTACAACCAGCAGGTGGTGCTCCTGTTTAATTCTTGAAAGCCTCTCCGACAAACACATTCATTTTCATGCTGTCCTGTCTTGTGACTGAAGTGTGAGTCAAAATCACTCATTCTTCTTTCCAGATGATTGACATTGTTGAGTCTGTCCAGTGCATATGAGCAGGCCTCTTCTGCCCTGGTCTCATGGTGCTCTTGGTTCTGATTGCTTGTTCTGTTAATGTTAGATTGGCAGACTGCAGTAAAACAAATTACAAGTGAAAAACCATAAAGCAATCAAGTCCTATGGGAAACCATTACAATCCTTTCTACCCCTTGTTGACCTCTTAAGTGATGCAGAGGATTTGAAACAGTCTCTAATATGTCAGGGCTGTTGAATCCCCCCCCCCCCCCGAAATGGCACATTTGCATGATTTTTGCTCGTATTAAATAAGATGAGTTCCCACTGAACAATTAGCATCCTCACATTTAAGTAGGTCACTTCTCGTGGAAATGCAGCATGAATGCAAATGTATCTATACTACCTAAAGCATTGGCCTCATGTAGCTGCCTCTCTGCCAAAGTAATCCACAGTATGGATCTGCATGGAGAGGCTTTACATATAATAAATGGATGCTGCAGAAAGAGAGGGAGAAGCTGCAGGGCTGATTTAAGACACTCAGGAATAACATGCTGCAGATGTATGGGGAAATTACACTTCTCCACCCTGAGCTACGGCAGAGTGGTGAATACACTGCTGCTGCCACAATTCTAAATGAGTATGTTCAGAGCTGCTAGAGGTAGTTTACTCCAAAGTGGGAATTAGGCGGTGAGGAGCTTCTGGAGACAGTTAAGACACCGAGCAGGGGCCTGCTGGGCATTCAGGCACTGATCCATCTCTTTGCTTCTCTCTGTTGACTCATACTCTCTATGTTTGAGTGGAAGCAAACAGGCCAAGACACAGATTTTCCCCCTCATTATGTAAACCTGGCAAAATGAAAGACACAATATTTTGGATCCATGGCACTGCCAGCTAATTAAAAGTGAGTATTTAATCATTAGATGGGCACATTTGTGTTGATTTAGTGGTTTAACCATCCATCCAGGAACATTTAACTGCTCCTACATTTGTGTTGCACATACACACATAAATGCAGAAGCCGAGACTGTGCCAATGATTGGTGTTTTTTTTAATTGAGTATCCAGATCATTGAATCACTTCTGATTGAAGCCTGGAAATGATATTCGGGACTGTCAACAAGCACAGAATAAATGAACTGTTACTCATGGTATTGTTATCAATAATGGGTACCAGCCTACTTAAATGTGGCATTCAAACTAGTGAATGTTTAAAAAGAATTAGTCAGGGGGCTGTCGGGTAACATCATACTCCATCAGAACAACGTTCCTCTCCACTTTGGATAGATTGACCTGTGTTGAACAAAATTGACTCTGGGAGCATAATTTCACCAAAATGTTTATGATTTCTCAATTTGGTCAACATCAGCTAATTTATATGTTGATGTGTGAATAGGCTTTTATACTTAATGACATGCTCCTTCACTTTAACTTTCATTCTAGAAAAACAAGAACAACATAAAAAAAAAAAATTGATTGAAAGCTTGTGTCCCTTTTTGAGATCCAACAGCAGAACCTGGTTGGACATACAGTATCATCTGCAATCTACAACACAGGGATAGTGGCAACATCAAGCAGCGACCAGTGGGGCTGAAAAATTAAGCCAGTATAGAAGTACCAGAAAGTCAGTTCCTCAATTAAGCACTTGAGGCCGGCTACATGAAATTACATGGGACTGTATGGGGAAGGGTCTGTTTTTAATCTGACACACCAGGTGGACTGTTCAATGTGTTTTACTAGTCCAAACTTTGTAAATGTTTGCGAGGGCAGAACCTTACAATAGCATACTCGACAGGTGATTGGACAATCATTGCTCAATCGCATTCATTACGGGCCAATCAGATAATGTAGTAGGCGGGCGTTACTGTCACAATGTAAAGATCAAAACATGAGCCACTTTGTAAAATAAACTCACCAAAACATGTCGGATTGGAAAATATCCTTTCAATTGAGAAGTTTGTAGTGTTGTTGTTTGTTATTCATTTAATAAAGAAATGCCGTCCAGATCCGAAAAAAACTGCTACTGAAGCTATTAGCATCTATGCTAATCTCTGTATGAGCAGTCACGTCCTGTTTACAGAACCATAGCTTCCACCTCCTCCTGCTCTAAGGGGCACTGATTGGGCCATCCCGCTTTGGGCCACTCACAGTCGTTGTAGATTGAAGCTTGGCCTGATTACAGACAATGAATCAGGCCGATCCATCTGCACTGCAATGATAGTTTGTTTTAACAGCTTAAATAATGTCTTTGCAACCTGGTTTAATAAACGGCTTCAGTCTAATTCTTTTAAATATCTTAAGGCTCTCAGTGTACACTGTTTTGATTGTGCCCATTTTATTAAGGATTTTCAGTTTTGGATTATAAGGACATGGTTGACATGGCTACAAGACTCCACCAGTCTTCACTGGTCAGGCGGCATTGGGTCCTGCCTCAGCTCAATGTGTCAAAGCACCTGCTCTTAAAAATAAGTTTTGCCTTAATTTTATCAAAATATGTCCCAAAACTAAAATAAACTAAGATAATGCGTCCCCTCTTAGAATTAAAGTGCATGCTGTAATTTTATTATTACAGGAATATTATGAAGTTTGTTCGTACGCAGGTTTCTCTATAGTGACACTGAAGCTGTACTATTTTTACAGTGTATTAAAGTTATATATTACTCTTATAAGTATATTTTAATTTATTTATTTAACCTTAATTTAGCCAGGTTAGTCGTATTGAGATCAGAGATCCCTTTTTCAAGGGGGACCTGACCAAGGACGGTAGCAACACGCTGTTTCAACAACAAACTCATACCATACACAATAAACAATAAGATAAATAGTGGGTCATCACTTAAAACAGCTGCACAGCCTGGATTCAGATTTTTCACCAAGGATTTAAATACAAGAGAAATAAACTTTGCAGCTTAAAGTCATTCTGAAGACTGTTTCAAGCAAGATTTTGAAATTTATCCCGGAGATCTGCTATGATCTGCAGGGTGAAAGTGAGTTTAAAGATGTACATATTCACGCTGTACAGGTCTGTTTACATCAGTGATGTCTGCAACTCATCACTTACGTTCCTGTTTTTGGCAAACAAACCACACATTTTTTACCACTATGACACTCATATATGTGATTGTAAACCATACTTACATCAGAACGAGGATTGAAATCCCGCTCACAGCCAAGAACATGTTGTACCCTAATAAGGGCTCTCACACTTTGGATTCTGTTTCTCTCTCACACTGAAGCAGTTAAACACACACAGAAAGCAGGGAGGAGGGGGATCTTTATTGGTTCTTGCGTCAGGGTGGAAAGAACATTTTCTTGCCCATATTCCTGTCTGAGGTTAACGGGCAACATCCGTCTCTTCCTCACTCTCCCCCTCCCATCCTCCAATATTCTCACTTTCCCACCTCCCTTGACTTCATTTTCTCTCCTCTCTCTGTCTGCCTTCAGCACACACTCATTTCTCTGTGTGGGAGAGCCTCACTGTGAGCACTGGCCCACAGGGACCCTTTCATACTGCTGCTGTGCACAGCGGCTGCAGATTGTAACCTGATGTGCCCCTGCTACTGAGTCATGCAAGGTAAAAAAAAAGAAAAAAAAAAAGAAAAAAGAGGTGTTAATATTGTGTGTGGTAGAAAAACAGCAATCATGCAAAAGGCAGGCCACTGTGTGTGCCTTCATAATCCGGTAATCAACCACTGACACTCAACTAAGAGCAGCCGTGGCATCCAGTGCCACAGGGTGCACATTAGTATGAGCCTCCTGCAGATATCGATCCAGCCAGTGGAGGTTTTATATAGACCACAAACACATCATCATGCAGTCATCCCTGCAGTATAGGTGCTTTTTTGTTTGCAGCAGTAGCCTATGTCTTTGCTTCTTTTGTAAAATCCAGCTGTGTGATATTTTACTTTTCTTTTATAATGAACTGCAACTATTATGCATCCGTGGTCTGCACTTAGGAAATTGATGTTGAACTCAGGAGAGGATGTGGATCTATTTTTATCTTCTGTTAACAGCCTTTATTGATTTTCTCATGAGTGTGCTCATACAAAAGGGTCCATAAAACAAAACAATATTGCTAACAATAACACACAATTTCAAAGCCACTTTCAAGAAAAAAAAGGTGATACTGAGGATAGCACATTAACACAGCGGGCCATTCAAAAACAATATCCTGGCATACACAGAACTGGGGAAATGTGAAAATCTTTTTGTTAATGACATTCTGTATCTTGGTCAGTACAAGTAACTCAACAACTATTGAGATGATCAAGTAGCAGTTCAAAAGATGTGTGTTGGTAAAGCTTTAATCCTTCCATTTTAAGATTCATTCATGACTCTGTATTTACTTTCAACCAGCATACACTGTGCAAACAGAGCACTTACCATACATTTAAAAGATGGTAAGAAGAAACAAGTAAAGGAGGGACAGTAACAAAACTGAACCATCCAGTATGTACTAATGTGAAGTATTATTAAACTGATACGATTTCAGTTTTAATATATTTTACAATGACAGTTCTTGATGACACCACCCTCATCGGACTCATCTCTGGGGGGGATGAATCTGCCCCCAGGTGGGAGGTTGACCACCTGGTGATCTCATGCAGCGAGAACAACTTAGAGCTGAATGCCCCAAAAACAGTGGAGATGGTTTTGGCTCGTCAAAAAAGCACAGCAGAGGATGTACTTTCTGAGGCAGCTGAAGAAATTCAACCTGCCAAAGACAATGATGGTGCGCTTCTACACCGCCGTCATCGAGCTCATCCTCACCCCCTCCATCACGGTCTGGTTCGGTGCAGCCACCACAAGGGACAAGAGCAGGCGACAAGATCTTTTTGGAGGTGAACTTTATTAATAAAACGTGTTTTAATGGCAAATTGTTAATTTAATACAGTGGTTGTCACATTGTGTGGCAGGGCACTCAGGTGTTATTGCTACAAGTATAACATCTAATAAATTCATTTTAATTCTTCACTCTGTCAGTATGGTGCCGTAATTTCCAACATCGCTGCAAATTCTGTGACTATAGAACTCATAAAACCCTTGAGGGAAAACTGTGTTTTATAATTACAGAAATAATGGGGTAGCAGGAATCATAAGTTTTTGATCCCTCTCCCATCTTTAAGGCGCAATTAATTTTAAAACATTCTGACTGGTCAAGTTTAAATATATGCAGCTAAATTTATGAAATTTGAAGTTTCAAATGCACTCAAATAACTGTGAAAAATGTGGATAAAACATGGTGTGCCTTGAGACTTAGGTTGATTTAAGCTGTGCCTTGAGCAAATATACTTTGAAAACCACCAATCTAATTCATTTATCAAACCTGACATTAGGTCATGTTATAATTTATTGCTAACCTGACAGAACAGATGGACTGTTTCACATATCCATGGGATATACACTATTTCAAGTCCATCTGGGCATCATCCCGTAGGAAGTGTCTGGTAACAGCACAGTCCATTAAGAAAAAAACTGGAGGGTAAGTGAACAAATGTTTTTCAGTCACATTCAGTGGTGGCCGGTCAGGGGGGTTGCTGTCTCTTCTCTCGGTCTTTGCTGACCCCTGTACAGGCCAAATAAGAATGTAGAGGCCAAATCTCTGAATGTCTACATCTGTAAATATAGTTTTTCATTTCTAAAGACAATGTATTACTATAATCTGAGGAATTCCTATAATCATTTAAATAGACAAAAACTGCAGTTTCATCCAAACAGCCTGCACTTTGGGTTGTCGGTGCTTAGAGATGTAGAACCAGCTTTTCTGAGATCAGCCATCTCTTCAATGTGTTATAAAACTGGTACCAAACAGCAAAATTGTTACCTTAGCACAGAGCCACTGTAGATAAAATATTTTTTAATTAATTTGAGCATTTTTTATGCTAAATATTATGGGTGTACAAAACATTTTTTTTGCAGTCTCATCGAATTGCATTCATCAAAAGATTCAAAAGTGATTCAGGATGTCCATAAATCAATTTTTATGAATGTGTATTTTAAACTAATGTACTTTCATATGAGGTAAAATTTCACCAGCAGCCCAGCACGGCCTTTTCACCTTTCTCTGTGAATGCTGACCAAGGGTTGTGTTGTTTCTTGTGTGTTAGCTGTTTCTCTAACTTTTATTAAAGATCAAACTCTAAAACAAAAACCTTTTTATTACAAAAAAAAGGAATGTATTGTGAATCTCGAAAATGTTTGGACAGGAAATCAATTTTGTATCAAATTATAGGGTGCATGCATGACCCCAAGGACTGGAATCAAATTGAATCATGACCTACAAGAAGAATTACACACCCACAGTATATTTTGATTTATCTTGTAATATCAAATCTTGAGAGGAAATTCTCCTGACTTTGAAACCCTTACATGTGCACACATTACTGACCACTGTTAAATGTTTTATTCAGTCACCGTTTAGGGTTGCAAAGGGGTGGGGGTGGGATTTCCAGAAACTTTCCAGAAATTTTGCACAGTTATTTAAGATGGGGAATTTTTGAAATATTCCAAATTGGATAGTTTTCATGGGAATTACCTGAAAACTGGGGGTGATTTAATTATATATGATATAGTGCAATTAAATTACCCCAAATTTTCAGGTAATTCCCATGAAAACTCTCCAATTTGGCATTTTTCAAAAACTCCCCATCTTAAATACCTATGGAAACACTGTCATATCCAAAAATAAATACAAACATTTTTTTTTGTCATAGGCAGACATCCATGCAAAATAATATGATTAAAAACATTATATTTCAACAGATTATTTGTAAGTATAAATATATTAAGTTTTTATTATTTTATTAAACGATCAATGTAAAATTCACTTTATGTCCTCGGGTTCAGATTTTAAAGGCCTCTGAGGACTGAGTAAAATTAAGCCCATTTTGTAATGAAGAGCAAACGGGGTCTTATCTTTTTTCTATTATGCACTCCTGTGCTGATTTATTAAAGTGAGTTTGTTTCAGTTCTGTAACAGCAGTAAACAAAGGTGAATCCCTCTTGAAATACAAGGAGAATATGTAGAGATGAGAGTGTCTGCATGATGGAGAACTTCTTAATTTTTACATTGCTGCCCCCATTTTTGTCCATTTGGCTATCCATTAAATAGGCCCCAAAACATTTAATAGTCTAATCCAAGAGTATTAAAAAATAGAAGACTTATTCAAAAACTAAATGTCCTTGAATTTTAAAAATCAATATTAAGGCTTTTTCAGAATTTGCAGGAACCCTGACTTTTTCCCCCAAACTGCAGTACCAATTTCCCACCAGAAGGTGGCATAATGATGTCTCCATGCTCTGAGTCAATCTGTTCTGACTGCACAGCCTCAGGGAGCATGACCGCAGGAAAATAGACTTCACACCCCTTTTTACACCGCCAGCATGACGGTGCTCCATTACTCAGCTTATTACAACACAGTCACACAAAACACACACCCATGGCACACAATAAGAGCTTCTTTGTTTTTATTTTTAATAGAAAAAAAGTATTCAAAATAATACAACAAGAAGTATCCAGTAAAGATGACAACAACAAAAATGTGATCAGGTCTGTGTCCACATGTCCACCACACATCCTCCTCTTCAGATCAGCCTGTTTGCTGCTTCAGTGTCTGAGTGTGTTTGCATGTGTGTGTACATGTGTGAACACTGGATTAAAGCACAAATTGAGCTGCGCAGAAACACTCTATTTGAAGCACATGACAGTCTGCTGGTGAAATGAAAAGGATAATGTATGTTAGAGTAGACAGTGTGTGTACAGTAAAAATATTCATGTATGAGTGCTTGAGGATCGAAGGAGGATGCATGGAACTGAGACATAGATGCTCTGGTGTCACATAGCCTCAGTTGGCCTGCTGCTGTGGTGATGGGGATGGTATCGACAAAAACAATGATGATACATTAAGAAGGAAGCCAAGAGTAAAAACAAACTGAAGAAGAGAACATCAAAAAAAAAAGGAGCCAAAAAAGTGAACAAGTGAATGCACAACAGTTAAAAAATAAGTCCTTGACTTCAGAAGGCAGGAGGAGTTTTAAAGTTTTTAAATGGCCATCTTGCTCTTTACTCTCTTATTAAAATATCACACATTTCTTCTCCACACACTCACATCTTTCTTCCTCCATGGCTGTAGGTAGGCAGGCCAAAAAGTTCAGCGTGGATCCTGGTAATGTACTCCTCCACCACACATCTCACACGGACTTTTGTTCTTCCAGGGCCTCCATATCTGGGCCTTTCTTTTGTCCAATGGCATGGGAAAAAATCCAGGGTTGGACATAGTGACAGATATGGATGGACAGATGGAGGGATGTTGTCCAGCTTGAGGATATAACTCCATTTTTGTCCTTTTTTCCCCTCCACGTTCACGGCAGCATGTGCCACATCCTCCCCTCATCTGTCCATCCCATCATTGCTCCAACACCTCCATCTGTCTGCTTGGGGGGCCTGAAGGGCGAAGACGCTTTAAAAGGAGGGCTGAAGAAAATGTCCTTTACCTCATTCTTTTCTCTCTCTCTCTCTTTCACTTTCTATTAAAATACTATCTTTGTCATTCTTTCAAAATACACACACTCACACCAACACTTAGTGTCCCGTCACATCAGCGCCCAATCGGTTAAACACTGATTTATCTTTCTCTCACAGGCATTCATGTTCACAATCACACACACTCACATTCAAACACACTCTGTGAGGCTCTCTGTGAGGGTAAAATCTTGGGGGCCTCTGTGCTATGTCCCGTCTTCCTCCTCCTCCTCCGAACAGTAGTCTCGCCCCTGCAGGGGGGAAAAAGACAAAATATTAAAAGGTTACAGCTCTTCGTGCTCCCATGCCAGCAACAACCTTCCTGTGAAGGCAACATTTAATATTTAGAGCCCTTGTGGGGATTTACTTCAAACTTTGCACAAAAGTCCAATCCGACCCAAGGATTAACTAATTTACATTTTAAGGTCATACAGTAAGTTCCAGGACAATGTCACAAGGCCTCATCATCATCTCGAACTCATGAACACTTTGTGAGATTTTCTTAAAACTTAAAAAAAGGTCCATCCTTACTCACAAGCATATCAGTGTCAGGCAGGTAATACGATCTGTTGTTTACATGTTTCTTTGACTGTTATCTCATTATTTGACAATTAACTTGTGAAGTTATAGTTTTCTCTTGATCATTATTATCTGGTTACGCAAGCTAGTCAGGACTGTGCTCCACAGCACTTTAAATACACTTCAAGTGGACGAAGATATGCGCTTTCGGTCGGTGCAAAGCTGCAACAAGATGAAGAAATTCAGGGTCAGATAAGAGTCATTGTGCTTGCAAAAACAAAATCTCAGTTAAACTTTAGGGGTTTTCTTCAAACGTCGCACAAATTTCCACCTTGAATAAGCTATTCGTGGGCCCCATTAGATTTGTAGTTACAAGTGTAAATTCCTTGGGTCTATGATCATATCTTGCTTGTGGGTTTGATATGATAATAATAATAATAACAATAATAATAACAATAACAATAATAATAATAAACTTTATTTGTGTAGCAGTTTTAAAAACAGAGGTTTACAAAGTGCTTTGACAAACATGCAGGAACATACAAACAGCAAAGCACAAATGCTCAAGCACAAAGGAAAAAAATAACCAGAAAGGTCAGATATGATCATAGACCCTTTGCACAAATATCCACTCAAACCCAACAATGTCCTGATCAGCTGAAGAGATACTGGAGGTCAAAGATCAATGTCATTGTTCCTCATAATCATCCATAGTTTATTAACAAAATATACCTTCACAGCTTTGGTGTTTTACTTGTATAAATGTCCATTCTGGCACAGGTATTTAAAGGCTCTATTAGATGTTGGAGGTATAAGGTCAAAAGTGAATGTGTCCCAATGATCAACTCATTCCTCTTTCTTGAAAGGTTGTATAAAACTACACTCAAACTTAGGTGTTAGGATGCTGGAATAGATTTTAAAGACATTAGGTTTAGAGGTTAAAGGTCTTTTACTCATCCTGCGCCCTGAGCATGATCTTTCAAGAGAGATTTCCTTTAAACTTTGCACAAATGTCCACTCTGACTCAAGGCTGAACTACATTCATGGTCTGAGGTCATTGGGTCTCATGATCATCTCTTATTTATTGAGGTAAAATAAAAACTCAGAGTGCAATTTTCAGCTTTGGGTCATTTAGATTCAAGCATTAAAGAGCTGTATAAAGTTTTGGAGTTCCAACAGCAAAGGTCATTGGGCCTCATGGTTATTTTTTGCTTTTAGACTTTTGAGAATGCTTTAAGAGATTTCCTGAAAACTCTACATAAATGTCCACACTTACTCAACGATTTATTGATGACATGTTGAAGCTAAAAGGTCAAGAGTAATTGGGTCTAATATTTATTCTTTATCCTGATTGTAATATCTCACAAAGGCTTTGAGGAATTCAAGATAATGCTCTGACTCAAAGAGAATGTATTACATTTTGAGGTTCATTGTTCAAGGTAAGTCAGCCTGATGATCTTCCCTTGCTTGTGAATGTAGTATCCCAAGAACAAAAATCTTCACTCTTACAGAACACTGAACTCTCAAGATTTTCTAGGTCATAGGTCAACAGTCCTTTGGTCTCATGTTCATCTTGAGATGAATCCCAGTATTACAAAGCTCACCCATGCCCTTTGTCTTGTCCCCTCCCTGCACTGTTACTGTATTTTCAACACATTGAAAGGATGGCACACATCCCCTTTTGTGTACACCTCTGAAGGCCATAAAACTGCCAGGCAGCAGGTCTACTTTCTTTAATCTGTTCCTGTTACTCAGGAATAACAGCGATAAATTGACTGCTACCTATTGCATGCAGCAAACCTCAACGCACCTGTTACTCCACTCACAGCTACACAACCCCCCTTGTCTATTAGCAGATTTTGGCATTCGAAAAAACTCAGGATGAGGCAGCAAAGTGCTGACAGGTGGGCTGTTATGCTGTTTTGTTTCTTCCATCATGATGAGGAGCTAACTTAACAGTGTTTCCTCCCTCTTCAGAGCCAGCTAATAGCTTGTTTAACTCTACACACTAACGTTCTTACACAAGGCATTAAAACAGAGTCTGCATCAGTTAAACACTGTGAAACAACATCAGATGTGTATATATATATATATATATATATATATATATATATATATATATATATATATATATATATATATATATATATATATATATATATATATATATATATATATATATATATATTTATCCGATCTGTACAGTGATTCTGCAATACTTAAACCAGTCAGCCTCTTTTCTGAGGAATTAACTTTTATTCACCTTTCCCTCATTCATGTCAAATGTAAGAATTCATTAGTGATTTGGCAAGTCAAATGGAAAATAGAATCTGCTTAGTCATACATCATCTACATCATTTCTTATTATATCCTTTTTTTGTCAACAGTGACTTAACAATTGTAAGATTCAGGACAGCAATATACTGGAATTGAAGTATAAATACTTCCCCAAGCACTGCTCCAATCCTATGTTCAAAGGCAGAGTTAGAAAAACAAAATGTAGGTTAGTCAATCTCTGACTCAACATCATTTCACTGTGTAACTTTGTCTTCAGTCAGAACTAACTGCTGTAATTCAAGAGGCAGAGAGAGAAGAGAGAGCTCATCAGTGCAGCCACAGCCTCTTCCTCCCACTCACACAGCAGAGCAGAGCACTGACTACCTAAACTGATGGATGTTTTTATACAGTCTGTCTCTTTAAATGTGAAGACACAGCTGTTGCTTTAAATGCTCTGAACCCCCTCATATATAGCCCCCTGGATACTTCCTATAAGCATGCATAAACAGATAAATGCATGTAAACCATGTAGTGTATACATTTATAAAACACAGCCTCACCTTCTCAATCTTCTCATCCAGCATCCTGAAGAATTCCTGCTGGCTCTCTGACGTGTGAATACTAACAGAGAGAGAGAGAGAGAGAGGGAGAGGGAGAGAGAGAGAGAGAGAGAGGGAGAGGGAGAGAGAGAGAGAGAGAGAGAGAGAGAGGGAGGGGGAGAGGAAGTTGGAGGTTGGAGACGAGGAGAGAAGGGAGGTAACAAATACATCATGAGAATTTTCCATTACACCCCCCACACAGCAGCACCACTACACACCAATACACACACGCACAAAAATACTCTGCAGTAAACAAAACCTAGTTCATTATGAGCCTGTGAGGGTATTAAAATTATTACTGTAAAAAGTATCAATCCAGTTTTTCATGCAGTATCTAATTTACTCTTAAACTACTGACAAACATTACATACACATAACTTACTAACCACACACACACACAGCGTGAGGCAGCATGACAAAATCAAGGCACAAAATATCACTTACTTCACACATTTCAACATTAAAAACAGGGATGCTTGATATTGGATTTTTGCCGATATCTGATTTTTCTAAATTCATTATTG
Source organism: Cetoscarus ocellatus (assembly GCA_037902135.1). Lineage (NCBI taxonomy): Eukaryota > Metazoa > Chordata > Actinopteri > Labriformes > Labridae > Cetoscarus > Cetoscarus ocellatus. The sequence goes on from JBAMNC010000607.1 coordinate 462,362, forward strand.
CTGATACTTATATCAGTACTGATATTTCTGTGTCAGGAGCACAAAGTCTTTATATAACTAAGATCGACCTGATCCTTTCAAAGCTACTTTCCATTTGTGTTAGAAACATACTGTATGTAAAGCAAGAAAAACAATATTTGAGTCTTTAATGAATTATATTTTTGGTTTATAAAAGTGGACATTGAGTGAGGATGAGGTAAACCATCACGGTACAACTGTATATTTTACCAATGTTACAGCCAATATAAGGGATATTTATGACCAATTTTAATGGTCACAATATCATCTGTAAATATCTGCAAAAATGTTCATATCCGCGGATACCAATTATCAACTTTTGCCGACAAGGATTCCTTCTCCCGTGGCGTGGCATAAGTATGATCTTGCATTATGAACAAAAGTGTAGTGCAGGCTTTCAAATTTGCCAGGGCAGTGACAAGCGCATCTCACTGTGCTCCTTCTCCGTTTCAGTCAAGCTGGCTCTGAGCGAAAAGGTGTTTAGCCTTAGCCAGTAGTACTACGTAGTCCTTTATGTCCCTCTCCGCAGGTCATAGTTTTTATAGACCAGAAGGACATGGAAGCCTCTATAGGACTTACACATTGTCCCTACACATTGTCCTTTTAAGCAGTTCAACTAATATCTGCCATTGGATACCATTTAAAACTTTCCGATCAAATTTTTAGCATTTGTTAAAAAGTTGATCTCCCACCCACCATAGATTATTGAAATTTTTTGAAAAAAGTTTTTGCGTCTTCAGCCATGTAGTAACATTATGGGGGATTTGAAGCCAATTCACAGCAGTCTTAAACTAACTTCCCTTCAACCTATGGAGCCCTTAAAAAAAAAGGAGTTGAGGTCGGTCTTGAGAACCCTGACAAAAAAGCAACAGGCCAGCTTCTAGTAATGAAAGTCATTGTTTCAGTCACCCTCCTACCATTATTGTTTTTTGAACAAAGTAGTAAACATGTTTACTTCTACTGTAAAAATTGACAGTTTAATATGGAAAGTGTTTGTGACTTGTCATGGGTCTAGAGCCCGCCTAAGTGGACTTTCAAGGAGCTGTAGCCACTGTACCTCCACACTTTTTTTGTTGCACAAGATTTTAAAATAACAGCTGTAATTTTCTTTTTACTTACTCTGTCAATTATGTGATGTATCTAATTTGTAACTCTTAGAATCCAACTTCCAAGATCATACCACAAATTTCCACTTGGCCTAAATACAGTTAATTTTTACTTGAACCCAATTCCCATATGCAAAAAATAATAAGACAAACCAAAAAAGTCATGAAATAATGTGATTTTTCTTAATGGTGAAAATCCCCTCCCCCACCCCTCTGTAGACAGACATGTGAACTGCAGGAAAACTTCCTGCTGTGAGGGACTGCTGTGGGAACTAGATTTTCAGGAAATTTTGGTTCAGATTAAGGTGGTGTTTACAGGCATGCGCAGTACTCTTTCACATGAAGGCTGCGCGCACATACCAGGAACAACAACAGCTTCGGCCGTCTATCGAGCAACATGTGTGCTGTTAGCTGTGCTCGGTTTTGTTATCCAGACAGATTTGTTGTCCAGACAAGAAAGTCCTACGTCTTCATGCGTCCACTTGCCATTGTTGTTTGTGAAAAGTTTGTCTTCTTCGTACGTGTGTTGTAACACCGCTGTTTCTCGACAAACCTACATCGACATCTACTGGCCTGGCATGCGCTACAGCGTTTTCAGTCATTCTCGCGTCTCTGTCTGAACACAGGTCGTCTTTGAAAACGCAAAGGAAAAACCTTTCCATTTCTGGTGAAAACGTTGTCGTGTAAACGAGGCCTAAAAGTTACATTACTGCACATTGACATGCTCATAGCTAGTTTGGATACAAGAGAGACCTAATGGACAAAAACAAGTAGAGTAGAAGACAAATGAGCAGAAGTGAATAAATAAGAGGTAAAAAAAAACATCTACTGTACATTTACAGCATGCAGACTGTTATTTTCCACATACTTTGACTTGATGTTGGCAGCAGCGACCTCTTTCTGCTGTTTGCCTTTGTACTGCACATTATTCTTTTCCTGAAAGACACAAAAACACACACCATATATTTTCATTATCAGCTGATAAACAGGAGAAAAACAAAATAACTCCTATCAGCTAACAGCCCCTTCACTGATGCAAACGTCACATCTGCATTATCAAATTATGTCCTTGCCCAGCTGGCTCTGATTACACAACGGCCATAACGCATGAAACACAGATATGACTCATGTAGGTCTAATAAAGCTGTGGCATCAGTTCACCCATGTTATTTTATGACCGTATGTTTGCTCTGTGTACAGTATCCTGCTCTAGTAATATATCAGAGATGTGCTGCAAGCATCAACCACAAGTATTGCAAGCTGACTCCTCCCCATGCACTGTGTGTGTGTAGTTGTGTGTAATGGTGATTCTGAAATCTACTTTAGGAGGAAACAACAGCAGTAATGATGACAGGTGTTAGGAAACAGTGACAGGTCTGACCACATGTAGCGTCTTTGCTGGCCTCGTTCCTGTCTGAGTAAAAATGTGTGAAGGGTCTTCCAGTAACTTATTCAATTAAAAAACAACACATACCATACCACTAAGTTTGACACAAGGCAACAGAAATGTGAATGATTTACAGTGCACGTGTTTCTCTGGTTTAAAACCTCAACTCATAAAAACAAGCAGTGTTTTTCACGAGTAAAAGAGAAATGAGACCACACTAGAGCTACTTACATATCTGCTTATTTCTTTTTAAAATCAGAGACAGAGTGAAAGTATGTCTAGGGGTAATGCTGTCAACATTATCAGTACTTTAATACCTATTGATACTGGGTAAGTGAGTTAAGCTCTGTCATTCTGGCTGGCGGAAGCAAAGAAGTAAACAAACTTTAGGGTGACAAAGTATTTTATAGAGTGGGCTAGGGGTAACCTTGCAGTGCAGCTGGATCTGCCTGATTCAATGTCTGTAATCAGGTAGATCCATCTTGCCAAGTTCCAATCTACAGTGATGGTGAGCGGCCCAAAGCAGGACAGATAACTTTAAAAACTGGCGGTTTTATTTGCAACAGTGATTGAAATTAAAGTTAATTAAGAAAATTAAAAATCAAAGATGGGCTTTTTACATTGAACACTTTCACAATAAATGGATTGCCTTGATTTAAGACTCTGGAAAACCAAATTAAAGGAATTATTTGAGAAAATGGCTGAATTATTATGTATTTACATAAACATCTATCTTTTTTTTAATCTTTTTAATAAAAAATCCAAACTTCTACGTGTGTTTATCTGTTTTTATTTTTTTTGTGTGTGTGGGAAGAAACTCGTGTTTCATTTTTCTGTTCAAGTCTTTATCTTAACTATTTTTCAATCAAGGGTTACAGCATGAGCATTTGCCACTTTGTCCAAAGGGGTTGGGGATTAATACAAATAAACGCAAGTACTGGAAGTGAATATGCTAGAATAATCAGGCTTGTTTTGCAAATTTAAAACAAGATACAAGGTATACAAATAACTTTTTGGTCGGATTTATTATTATTTTTGGCCTGTAAGAAGTGCACATACACATACTTCAACTCAAGTTTCCCCTGTTTAACACCACAGGTTTTGCAGAATATAGTCAAACCAACCAAGTGATCACCCCCTACATTCCTCACATGCCAGCATGTTGTCTCTACCTGTGTGTGAAGCACCTTTTTTGTGTGTTTTGCTTGTTTGTGCAATAGAAAATAAGTGTGTATGTGGGAGTTTCTGGGGCTGACTGAGCTGCCTGTGGACACAAACACGAGCCTGTTCGCTTCAGCTGATAAACTGTCAGGAAAAGGTCTGAGGCTCTGTGTGGATGACAGCCTGTCAGTGGAGCTCTAGTTGGTTTGTGTGTCTCTCACCAGGTTCTCCTGGTTGCGTGCGTTCACGCGGTTTTCTTCCCCTCTCATGTACTTCACCTCCTCCACTCCCTTCATCTTGTATTCATCTGAGGAGATAGAGAGCTATGATTAAAGGAGGGAAAGAGACAGAATGGACATAAATGACAACATTTATTTATCAGAAATCTCCCACGGATCAAAAACAGACCAGATTCTTTTCATTCATCCCTCTTCATATGATCTAAACGTCAAAAATGATTGAACCATGACAAATCAGCTTCACATCACTCTGACTGCACTTAGTCACCCAGACATGATAACTAAAACCATTGATTTAAGTCGAAATTTGTCACAAGTAATCAGATAACACCAACATGATGCACTGTTTTAGGAAGTGGACCTGACAGCTGAGGGAGTCAAGTACAACCCCCTGTTTCAGAGGAGTCGGGCCACAGGGTTCAATGTGGATAAAAACAGAATACAGTACTTTACTTTTCTTTACAATACTATACATTATTTTCAGCCGACAAACATATAAACAAACCAGAAATACAATAAATGTAATGTTTAAGCTGACGAACATAAATGTCTTTTTAGAGTATACTCTTAAATTCTGAGGACAAAGCAGCCATTATGACATAGATTTGTTAGACCCCATCACACTTTTGAACTTGGAGTCCCTCTATCTCAGATGAGCTCTGGCCTAAAGAAGTTGTCACTGCCTCTGCATGCTGTTGATTTAAGGCTTTTGCTTTGAGTCTTCTGTTACATTTGGAAACACAGCAACACGCTTAATTCTTCTGAAGAGTTTAATAATAACTATGGACTGTCGATGGTAAAATCCTGAGATTCTTTGCAGTTGCACCCTGGAGCGCCTTATGCCTTTGTTAACTGTAAACAACGAAGCCTTCTAGGCGTGCTCCTATTGTACCCTTGCATGGTATCATCACCATTTACCTATTAACCCATTACCTGTGAGATGCTCCTGGTGTTTCCACAACTGCCCTGGTATTTTTCTTGTCCATCTACTCTTTAAAAATGTGTTTCAGTCATCAAATTCAGAGTGTGTTCATTTCTAAAAAACAGTAAAGTTGATCAGTTTGAACCTGAAATATCACATCTCTGTGCTGTGTTTAACCAAATATAGGATGAAAGAGATTTGTGCATTGCTGCATACTGTTTATAGTCAACTTTTACACAATGTACCAATTCTTTTGGAGCTGGATTTTGTAAGAGACACTTGTCATTTCAAGTTCATTTTTGCTCACTGCTTTGCTTACTGCTGCTCATCTGAGTGTAGAGAGACCCAAAACAGAGAGACAGTTTGAGGGAAAACATGTACTTGAAGAGAGAAAAGAGACAGGGGGGGAGGAAAAATAGGATGGATAAGAAGGAGGAAGCTTGAGGGGATTAAAGATCAGTTAAACAGCTTCTAGGCTACATGGAGAGTTTATACCGTTAAGACTTTTAAAGACAAACTCAGAGGCAAGGAAAGGTAATGCTTCTGCAAAACTGCACTGCATATTTACTACACCCCAGCTATGTATCCTTAATCTCCCTGTACATGTGTCAATAAGACCCGATGTGTCAAAGTCTTCATCTCTTATTTAGCTTTAGATCTTTATTTTGCACTGCACAATAATCTCTTCAAATCCCATAATAAAATTGATTCAAAAACAGGTATACATTTCCATAAACTTAGGATCTCTGTGGGTATCTAACAGGATGAACATGTCTTTATTTAGGGGCCTGAGAAATCATTAAATTGATTAAAAAACTCTTTATTTTTACACCTGAAGTTAAGGACTATATGTTAAAACTCATCTTGAATAACATTTTCTGGTTTAAACTGCCAAACATGGCTCACTCCCTCTTATAATGAATGCATCTATTATTCATAACCCTTCCTGAATATTTTAAATGAAAAATGGATCCTTCAGTTTATAAGAAGTACAGACAGGGTAAAATATGTTCAAATGCAAATTGTATGTGCATGAGGTAAAACCTTCACAGAATTTTTCTCAGTACAGTGGTTTTTATGCTCTAGAATAAAACAGTAGCGTCTTGATGGTAAGTCAATGATATGACAAAATCTATAAATTCATAAGCTTTTTGGCAAATGACCTAAGGTAGAGGTCCACAACCACTGGGCCGTGGACCAGTACCAGGATGTAGATCTTTTAGTACCAGGCAACAAAGAAATGAAAATGATTAACGTTATTACCCTTTTTTGAATAACTGAGACTGAAGGGTGGAAGGATTTTGAAAGCATGACCACATCCTTGTACATCTGTCTGTGTAGCTTGGCTCTGCAGACTATACAAATAGAGACTCTGTCCATATCACTGCTGTGATTAATGAAAAAGTACAACCTGAGATAAACTCACCGTTAAACCTTGTGCTCATGAACTCTTTCACCTGTGCTCTGGAAGTAGTTGTAAATATTTCTGACTCTGCACAATGAGCCCTCAACCTCTTGATAGAGTAAGAAGTGAACACTTGGATAATCATGCTGTCACACCATTCAAATTCAATTAAATGAAAGTAAGTCTACTGTAGACATCAGACACGCTCAAATCAGTTGGAGTAAATTTAGCACTGAAAAAAAAGATTTATGGAGTATTTTTAGACTCATATGGAACATGTGTTGAGCACAAGTATAATGCAAAGCATTAAGAACAACAGATAGACATTAGACTGTGGATTATAGCTAGGGAGAGGAATTGATAAGATTTTATTGATAACAATGCCATTATCAATTCTGCTTATAGATCTGATTCTTCAATGATTCCCTTATCGATTGCCGCTGGTTTCTGTGTGGACAAAAGTTGGCCTATCAATCAATCAATCATTCAAACTTTTTTTATAAAGCACTTTTCATACAAAAAAAAAAATGTTGCACCAAGTGCTGTACATTCAAGAGCACAAGCAGATGGTTGCCAAGGGAAACAAAACAAAACACAAAAACCCTTCCCACCCTGCAACTAACATTCATCACACACAACTACTCACGTGCACAGACACCCCCACACACACGGACACACACACACACACACACACACCCACACACACACACCCAGATGTACACACAAGGACACCACTTGAAGACTCTTAAAACTACCAGAGATGACCGAGGAAGCGCTATCTTGAATTAAAAATGAAGAAACAAGATCTAAGACTAAACTGATAAAGCCACGATAAGATATAATAAAGGTAATAAATCGTTAAAAGTTAATTACAATAAGACAGACTTAAAACCAAACAATAAAAGAAAATAAACAAAAAGAGGTAATAAAACACAATAAAGTAACTCTGAAACTAAACTAGAGTAAAATAAAACAAAAATCAGCTAAAAGCTGCACTAAAAAGGGAGGTCTTGAGTTTGCTTTTAAAAACATGAACAGTAGGTGCTGCTCTCAGGTCTTCAGGTAGACTGTTCCACAGACGTGGGCCATAATATTGAAAAGAAGCTTCACTGTATGTTTTAAATCTAACTTTGGGAACTATTAAAAGACCACTATCTGAAGACCTGAGGACTCTACTGGGCTCATATGGTAATAGCAAACCAGATAAATAAGATGGACCAAGACCATTAAGGGAATTGATAAGCAAAACAACTAATGAAATTGATTTCCTGTGGGAGTTGTTATCGATTTTCACTTGGAATTGGTTTCCAATTCCCATCCCTAGTTATAGTAAATTTGCACCCTGTAATTTGTTGATTAATGACACTTCATGGTATCATATCACTTTCTATTAAGCAATCTTAAGGTACATTTTCTATTGCCTAAGTTGTCCTGTACACTTCTACTTCAATGATATTACCTCTTTGATTTATTGTGTAACAGACACTTCATTGAAATTATTGCTTCATAGCAGTGAATATCTTTCAGGAGCAATTTAAATCATTTAATAGCCCCAGGCAAAGAGTGAGAGACCCTATTTATGCTAGAGTAATCACAGCAAAAAGAAAAGTATTTTAAAAGTATCATAAAGCCAGATTACAACTTAACTATATGAACTAACAAATTATGAGCACATGTTCAACACCTTTTATTTGAGCAACAACATGACTGAAAGTCTAAGTATCTCAATCACGATGTCTGAAATACCAATTCAGCCAATAGTCAGTGCCAATGCCAACTGCAAAACAAAATTCTTGCTTCAGTAGAATTTTTCCTCAATACCAACATTTTCCCTCAAGTTTGTTCAAATAAACAGATCAGGGTCTAACCAGAATTTACTTCTTCTACCCAATGAAAATAGTTCCCCCTCTTCTTTTTCCATTTCTGCTTGCAATCCTCCACAATGCTGCTGCATAATTTACCATGTTCTCAAAGTACAGACCAAGCAGAGGGTCAAAATTAGCCATATGTACATTAAAAATTGTGGCATTAAAATTGTTGTAGCATCAACATATCAACATGTTAACTATGGCAACACCACTTCATAAGGATGTTTTGGGATATTCAAAACTCTATATGATACAATTTTGTGCTCCCCTGAATTCTTATCTTAATTACTGAAAATAATTCTGATGAGTACCGCACATTTTAAGCATGGCAGTTTCACTTTGCCTTGTGGTCTCTCAGTGCAAAAAGCCTCTGGGTGATGGCCTACCTTTGCTTCACGGTAAAACTGCCTATGTTTAATTTTTCATAAAAGCAATCTAACACAAGGTAAGGTTATTTGAAGCAGCATACATTTAAAAACAAAAACCCTCTATTACACTGTGGACAGAATACAGTATGATCATAATAATAGGGGGAAAAAAAAGCAATGACTCAGAATCTGGACCAGAAAAACAATGTCAGGAAATTAACATTTCATGCTGGGAATGATTATGTACACATCCTCACTGGACCAGAAACACTTGCATAAAACACAAAGAAGGTGTAAAAGACATAAAAAATAGGAATGTCAAACCCCATAGGTGCTTTTGTCAAGCATTAATCCACATTACCACGATAAATCTGCCAGGGGTGTAACTGATACTCTGTCCAAAAAGTCTGCATACAGCACCTTCACGTAAGAACAAACCCCGCCTAACCTTGAGCAGAACAATAACAGCACACTGGGTTTCTGCTGACTAGCTGCTGTTGGACATTTACCTGATAAAGTAGCCAAGACAGTGATACACTCGCACACACTCCCACACCTCTGCCTTATCTGCTGCACTCTTTGTATTTTGCCCTCACTCTATCAGCAGTCTGTTTGTTTATCCATGAGTCTGTCTGTGCCACTTTGTACCCAGCTGAATCCCCCCCTCCTCACGCCACCTGGATCATGTGTGTGTTTGTCTTCCCATGTGCTTGATCACCTGTGTTTCTGTCTCCCACATGTGCGAAACTCACTGGGTAGCCAAACAAGGCCTGCGCTTCCTCAGTGCTGCTATGTAGTCATTTCGTAGTGAAAAAGAACGAAGGAAAGTTGGCTCATTTAAAGTAAAGACCAGAAACAAATACAGACTACCTTTTGCACTGTTCTGTTTGTTTCAGGAATGTAAACGTGTCGGAGCAAAGCGTCCCTTGTCTGAACACGCCGGCACACACAAGTGTTTCTACGACACTACACAGGCCCTCCAAACTGAAACCTGCTCTGTAAACATGCAGCACACAGAGCAACCGCAGCAGGAAACAGAATTAAGAGCACATATAATGTAAAGGGGTCCATCTTGGGTCCTAAACTATTTATCCTATATATTAATGATATTTGGAAAGTGTCTAATATTTTAAAAATGGTGGTTTTTGCAGATGACACAAATATTTTCTGCTCAGGGGGAGATTTGCAGCAGCTGTTATTAATAGTCAAAAGGGAATTGCTAAAACTATAGTGTTGGTTTGATGAAAAACAAATTATCATTAAACCTGAACAAAACCAAGTTCATGACATTTGGAAATCATCACATTAAGCAAGAGGTATGTTTGGAAATTGAAAATGTGGAAATTGAAAGAGTCTATGAAAATTAAGTTTCTTGGTGTTCTAATTGATCATAAGCTATCCTGGAAACCTCAAACTAAATATTTGTGCACCAAAGTTTCCAGAAGTATTTGAGTTCTGGGTAAAACTAAATATGTTTTAGATCAGAAGTCACTTAAGATTTTGTACTATACACTTATTGATCCATATCTGTCCTACTGTGTTGAGGTATGGGGAAATACATATAAAAGCACTTTACAAAAGATTTACACTTTACAAAATAGAGCCACAAGGATGGTTCATTATGCTGGGTACCTTGCTCATACAAACCATTTGTTCTTAAAATCAGGTATTTTAAAATTCTGGGACCTAATTAAATATAAAACAGGTCATGCATTGACATCGGTGTCAGTGATAATGAGCTTGGAGATATTGACAATTCTGCTACCAACATGCAATATCCTGCAACCCTAATGATATGGGCTCTCCAGGTACTCAAACCTGTACTCAACACCAGTGAATAAGGATGGGAATCGAAAACCAATGACAGCTGAGAACCAATAGAAGCTAGCTCAAGGAATCATTGTCATTTGAGTTTGTGCTGAAACTGACACTAACTGCACAACACTCAGTTTGTGTTTTTGCGTGATTTCAAGCAATGGTGAAAATACCAGCAACTCACAGATGCATTCATCTACATAGCGAAGCACTGAATATCAGGACTGCAATGTGTTTTACACAGAAACACTGTGTAGGTCTTCTTTTTCTACAGAAAATCCACAGGAATCAATAAGGGAAAAGATACAGAATTGGATTGATAAGCAGAATCAGTTATCGCATTGGTATCAACAAATCTTTTAATTTCCCATGCCCGCTTGTGAGTACTCAAATGTCAGTACCGTATTTTCCGGACCTTAAGTCGCTCCAAAGTATAAGTCGCATCAGTCAAAAAATGCGTCATGAAGAGAAAAAAAACATACAAGTCGCACCGGACCATAAGTCGCATTTACTTAGTGCTCTGATAGAGAGGTATGAAGCTGTAACACCAAGAAGGACCACTGCATCCATTCCGTTATCATTGCTGTTAACCAATACATCCACCGGGGGGGCTCAAATAAATCCGTCTCGCACAGACCTCCACTTCTCCTTTGCTACCAGCCAATTGATATTTAATTGCTCTCCAGTTTCGTCCCAGCTGTTTATTTTTTTTTTGCATTTGTTTGTCCCGGTGCCCAGGCGAATTAACATCATTCAGATCTTGGTCATTTTGAACTAACTCGCAGAGCTTCTCTTCAAAAAGTTCCACCATTATTATTTTTATTTTTGTCTCACTAGAGCTACGTAATGGGTAGTAACAGCAACACTGCACAATGGTTTCAAGTGGTACTGCTCCGTTTGGCCAATATCCATAAGCTTTATGGAAACATGCAGAAATATAGATGAAATGAACGCAAAGCACGGACAGGAGGCTCAGTCCGTATCGAGATCCGTCTTTAACGTTGAGCATAAATGGGCCTGTAACAAGTCTCTCCCGGCAGCACATTGATCAAGCACCCATCTGTGGACTCGTTCCTCCAGCTCTGGCCGTCTTGCTTTCGGCCCGTGATTAGCTTTCTTAATTTTTTTCATTAAAGTAAGAGTAACCTCTGCTTTTCGTCAGTCCCTCACGAGTTTCTCACTCACTCCAAACTTTATTTTTGCTCGATTACCGCTGCATATTTTACTACATGCAGTTTGTTAGAATAGGATTATCATTTTTGGGGCGTTTTGTTTATGTCTAGCATAGCGTAGAGCGAACTCTCGTGGCTGTAGACGGTAATGTTTACTCCTTGGTTCATGTCTGTCAGTATGAATTAAACGTTTAAAAACATGTTAAATTATGTGTATTTTGATATATAAGTCACACCTGACTATAAGTCACAGGACCAGCTGAACTATGAGAAAAAGTGTGACTTATAGTCCGGAGGATACAGTACTTATGCTTGTGCTTGGTCTGAAAAAGTGGTATGAGTACATCCCTACTAAGGTGTACATCAGATAAAAAATGACTTGGCTCATATGGCTCAGCCCTGATACAAATATAGAGATGAATAAGAAAGTGTAAAATTCGCTGCTGCTGTGTGCGACTTGAAAAAATGTAAATGATGGTTTTCAGCAACAACTGTGGAAAAATGTCATCTTAGAACTTTGGCAAGCTTCAGCCTGATTCATTTAAAAAATCTGAATTTTAAAGGATAGTCAGTGAGCTTAATGTGGCAAGTATACACAGATCAAAGTGACCCAGCTTACACCGATCAACACTCATCACATCACTCCAGAGGCTTTACTCCAGTTTGAACAGGAGCAAAAACTGGTCATGCTGTGTAAGTAGTAGGTGTGTGCCAGTTTGTGGTGTAGTCTTTGTCATGACAAACGACAAGTGTGTTTCGTCACGCCATCACCAAGGCCAAGATTTGGAGTAGAGAGGGGGAGGAAGATTAGAGGCAGGAACTATTTTAAGAAGCTGTGATTTTATGATGTGGACATCATTCTCATGTCTGATTAGAGACTGAAGCTCTGCACTGACCTACGGTACCGACAGTCACTGCATGTACACAAGGGAGAGAGAAAGTGTTTCTATTTCAGATAATGCTGAGCCCATGAATCAGCACGTTTTTCAGTTTTGCAAGCGTGTGCCATTTGTATGGGTGTGACTCATTTCAATCGCCTTCTTTGGGTGTGTGTGTGATGGTTCTGAGTATATTTGTATGTGTGTGTGTTGCTGTAGCCAGCATGTCTGTCCGTCCTGTAGCTGTGTCACTCTGTCCTTCCTGCAGAGTGTCCTCCCTGCTGGCCTCTCTGGCAGTACGCCATCATCCTCTGCCTGGCTGTGACATTTATACCTGAACGCAAATATCATCTCTATGACACGGATACACATAATCATAGCCATTAAGAAGAAATCAGTTTACAAAAATATTGAAAGCAAGGCAAAAAAATATGCAATATCGGCAATAAACATAGGGCTGTATGATTATCTGAAGAAACAAAACAAAAACAAAACCATCTTCACTGACAAATACAACCCCCCAATCCCAATACCGCTGGGACTTTGTGTAAAATGAAAATAAAAACAGGATACAATGATTTGCAAATCCCTTTTGCCTGTACCAAACTGTATACACTACAAAGACAAGATACTCAAAGAAGAGCTATTATACTCATTTTCGGTGGTACTGCACACGAGTGCCTGCACAGAAAGCTTTGTAGCTTTGAGAAACCAACATTGTTCTGTAAAGGATGCCGTAAGCATATTAACTGGAAATGGAAAACCATGTGTCAGTTAAAGGATTAGTTTGGTTTTTTGACACCTGGACCTTATTTTTAGGATTAAATACGCTCGTAGACTCACCCAGACAATTTTGGCAGAGCTCGGAGCCGTTTTCGAGCAATTTAGATCCATCCGACGGCGTTTTTTTCTCATGCCATAGTAGCAGAAGGGGCCAGAAATCGAAACCCCTAAATTAGACATTATCTGCTGCGAAACTGCTGCGCTCTTGCGGTGCATGTCTATGACGTCACCAAAAGTTACCCATCCTTGTAAAGCCCCGGATGACCATAACAACAAAGTTGAGCTGACATGGTGACAACACTGGCCATTTATTTATAAAATGTAGCTGAAATGAGCGAGTTTCGCAGCAGATATTGTCTAATTTAGGGGCTTCGATTTCTGGCCCCTTCTGCTACTATGGCATGAGAAAAAAACGCCGTCGGATGGATCTAAATTGCTCGACAACGGCTCCGAGCTCCGCCAAAATTGTCTGGGTGAGTCTACGAGCATATTTAATCCTAAAAATAAGGTTCAGGTGTCAAAAAAACAAACTTATCCTTTAACACATTACGTCGCTACATCTACCAATGCAAGTTAAAACTCTACCATGCAAAGCATAAGACATAAATCAATAACAGCCAGAAACACAGTTGCCTTCTCTGGACCTGAGCTCATCTGAGATGTCTCTGGTAATCATGGACGTTGTGTCCTCTGGGCTTAACGGGAAAAGGACCATCCAGATTGTTATCAAAAGCCAGCATCTCTGATGGCATGGGGGTGTGTTAGTACCCATGGGTAACCTGCACATCTGTAAAGGTACCATTAATGCCAAAAGCTGCAAACAGTATCTAGAGCACTGTATGCTGCCATCAGGCAACATCTATTACAGGACCATCTCTGCTTATTTCAGCAAGACGATGCAAAGCCACATTCTGCTCGTCTTACAACAGCGTGGCTTCATAGTAAAGGAGTGTGGGTAATGACTGCCTATTTACAGTTCAGACCTGTCTTCTTTTGAAAATGTGTGGTGCATTATGAGGCACCAACTACCAGAACAGAAACCCCAGACTGCTGTGCATTTGAGGTCATACATTAAGTAATAATGGTTCGGAACTTCACTGACAAAGCTTCAACAATAAGTGTCCTCAGTTCCCAAATGCTTATTCAGGGTTGAAAAAGAAAAGGTGATGTAACACATTGTAAACATGTCCTTGTCCCAGCTTTTTTGGAATGTGTTATGCTGCGTCCACACCGAACGCAACTTTGCAAACAATTTTCGTGTCACCCACTGCAGTCGCGTCGCGTGCCGAAAAATACCTCATTTTGGTCACCGTCGCCCATCGCCATCGCTCAGTGATGTCACGTCGGCTCGAGTTTCACCGCGATCATATCATATCATATAATAGGATGAATGAGCTGACATTATTCCAACTGTATCCTTTTCACTCATCTACCAAACACAAAACACTGCAGCGGTTGGCCCTGCAGCAGCACCTTCTGTGAGTTCTCTGAGGTCCGGCTAGGCAGAACTAATGTACTCACTAACTAATGTTTCCCACACAGACATGGATTGTCACTCTGTGAAACGGAATAAGAAATCTTTGTGTCACGGGTACCGTCACACACCCACACAACGCTGATTGGCTGTTGCCGCACAGCCACACGCGATATCGCCTGAAGAGTTCAACTTTTTCGACTTTGGCGATGGAGTGACAAGCGACCAGGTCACCTTGATCGCGGCTGTCGTGTCGCAGGAGGGTTAACCCCGCCCCATCGCTGCTGTACATTGACTTTACGTGGAGAGTGGTCGCCAAGGTCGCCAAAGTCGTGTCCGGTGTGATCGCACCTTTACAGGTTATCAAATTTAGAATGAGTGAATATTTAAAAAAAAAAAAAAAAGTTGATCAGTTTGAACATGAAATATCTAGTCTTTTTAGTGTATTCAGTTAAATATTGGCTGAAAAGGATATGCAAATTATTGTATTCTGTTTTTGTTTAGATTTTACAAAACTTCCTAACTTCATAGAAATTGAGGTTTGTATTTGTCAGTGAGGATGGTTTCATTGGTAGTGGATGGTGTGCAGGAGTTTGCCTGTAATTTTTGAAACAATAAACTACCCAATACTGGATGTTTAGGACTCCAACCTTTGTTGCATTGGTGTCAAACTGGTATGACTTTCATTTGATTTTCATGAATAATTTATTTGGAAAAAAGATTCCCCATTATGCTAACTTTTTTAACAGATAATATGATTAAAAAACACTTCTTTCTGATGGAACCTTTTATTATAAAAACAACCTTTTTCTAAAGCATTAAGCTTGGCAGCTACTATTTTATCCTTCATTTAATATTACACTTACCAATAAAGACAAGAGAAAAATATGACGTGACCTAAATGTAAAACAAACTGTCTCACTGCATTTCTTGTTTTAAAATATGTCAGTATATCTAAAAACTACATATATTGCCCAACACTAAGTCTGAAATTCCATTACTGTTAGTGTCAGGAATGAAATAATGAAAAGCAAAGACAGCTTAAAATATTCAGGCTGTTACACTAGTGCTAAAATGAAATTAAAATTAAAGGACTCCACATTTCTTAAGACCTCATGAACCCTTCTAAATAACATGGTGAAGACCTCAGACAATAACACACAGATCCAAAAATGTCATACATCACATTCCTTTACTACACCCAAACTGGATATGATATATTACATAATAAAACTACATATGTAAACTTCAGCCTCTGAGGCAGTTCGTTCCCTGGTTTTTCAGGCTGATAATGGTAGGATCTAAATATTTAACAGCAAAGTTTCATGGTGTTCCTCAATGCCTTGTGAAATAATATGTTATGAAATGATGATTTTAAAACAAAGAACTAAAAATACATTTAAGATATAATATAGCACGTGTGTGATATATCTCACAATATCTATGGTACAGTATAGGGCTGAACGATATGGACAAAATTTCATATCTCAATATTCATGCCAGATATCTCGATATCGATACGATACAATACGACTATGGGTTCGGTGAAAACCAAGCACTTTTCAGAAAAATAAAAACATCATAATACAAAAGAATGTGAAAAGTGCAGTTTTAGCGCAGGGGAAATCTATATTGTTTATATCGTTGCTTTTTGATATTAATATCTTGAATGTTCATACCTGGATATCGATACGATAACGATATATTGTTCAGCCCTAGTACAGTATGTAAAGTTCCCTCCTACTTCACAATACAAGACTGTAAATTTCTGAAATTACACATTTATGACACTATACAATTCATGATCATACATATACAATACGGTTTTTTCAGCTTCTCAGCATTCTATGACAGAGTATAATACAATGTGTTTACAGTATGATAACAGCCTTATCAATATGCTAAGTAAGGTTCTGTTGCAGCCTATTTTACAATTAATTTGTCATACATTTCAGGATTAATTCCACGTTTCATTAAATTTTTAATATGAGTCCTTAGTATTCCATGTTCGGACGCGACATGATCTGATTCATTTACAATGTGCCACTATCATAGTAGTGGCCAGAGGGTAGTTTACAGGGCTTAAGCCACCAAAGATTTCTCAAAAGCCTTTCATTGTCCAAGTTGTAAATAAAAGTGTAACCCAGTGCCACCCACAAGAAAGTCTTTCCCTGACTAACTAACAAATTAAGGATTCATGATACTGGATTTTTTTTGCTAATACCTGGACTACCAACAAGATGATGTTTCCAAATTAACCATGGCTGATAGCAATGATGTCCTGATCAGTTTTTTTGCCCCTTTTTACCACCCCCAAGGAGATTGTGTTTTTGCCGGCATTGATTAGTTTGTCTGTTTGTCTGTTTGTTTGTGTTCAAGATAACTTGAAAAGTTATGGACGGATTTGGATGAAATTTTCAGGACATGTGTGGAATGGGATAAGGAAGAAATGATAACATTTTGGGACTGATCCGGATCACCATCCGGATCCAGGAATTTTTTAAGGGATTCTTTAACATTGCGAGATAGGACCATTTTTGCCAAAGTGGACTGAAGCTGCTTGGTGGAGGTCTGCGCTCTCTGAGTGCTTTTCTAGTTTCTTTTGTGTTTGTTTGCTTTAGTCTTATTAAGTAAACAGATTCCAAGATGCACTTATTTAATTCATTTTAACTGAGTTTAACTAGTATTATTTTAAAACTCATAATAAGATAAATGTTCTACACACAATGGTATATACATACTCAGAGTAACCACTGGGGTCTTTTTCTGTTTGTGCTACAAACAGATGTGATTCAAACACAATCATGTTTGGTTCTATAATAATGATACTGTATTAATATTTAAATGCAGACATTAAGTAATTTAAGGTGACACATTATTTTAAAATAAGATACTATACCATGTCACATGATACTATCAGACTTGACATGACACGATACAATCAACTATATGATACAATACAAATATACAAAACAATGCATTCCAGTGCAGCATAATGTCCTTTGAAATTAAGCACAGTAGCATAAAAATATGAAGGTGATGATCTAAATAATGGAAACAAAGGGAGATATAAGTCAAATTCAATATTTTTTAGGCTTTTGGTCTGCTATAATGAACTGTAGATAATCTGACGACCATAGACTGCATTGCTGCATTTACAAGTTTTTGAGTTAAGTGTTGCTGAAATTCACCTACTACGTTAACTTTGTGTGATATATTCAAAAGTCATCTCATATCAGATGAAAGTAAGAAGTTCCAAATTGTTCAGGGATCATGAAATACCAACCACTTGACAACAAATGCAAAAAGGATGTCCAGAAAAACTGTCTAAAATGAATAAGATGAGTGGTGGAACTGTAACTACAGGGCAAGCAGACAGAAATAAATATATGTTAAAGTCTGGAGTTAAAATAGCACACCCCAGTTCTTGACATGAGGGGGAGTTTGTGGACAAAAGTTTGCATATTTACTGAACTGAACTGTACTTAACATAGACACTTTTATGCTTATGTCACTGTTGACATTCAGGGAGGGTTGTTTGCTTGAACTTATTAAAATTCCTACTAGTGCCCTTCTGCTTTGACTAATCCTGGTGCACAATGGGTACTGAATCCAACATACAGAGTCTAGCACATGCATTAAACCTCAGTCTTTGTTGTAGCTGCTCATTTTGAAAAACCTTACCCCACATTGCAGATTTCTGTCACGTAAAGTGGAGGTGTCAAAGGACAGATAGATCCAAGAGGATTCTCTTCCTCTCCACATAAAATACACCTTTTTGGAGACTTCGCTCTATTGTTGACATGCTTTTTTCTGAACAATGGAGCATATTTTGACATCTTAGGCATTAAAAGTTCATTCAGGGATAAAAAAAAATCTCTATTTTTTTCAGTGTGTCTATGTGTGGTAATATTTCTAAGGACTTTGCAGACAGATTAAAAAATAGCTCAGTTCATTCAGGAGCAAACTGCTCCATCTGGCACAAAAAAAGTCCTTTTAAACAATCCTGGTTTTGTTCAGTAAGAGTGAAGACATTCTAATAATATTTTTGGAAGTGCCTTGGCTTAGATCTATAGATATCCTGATTGACCAGGAACTGACTTTTACATTTTTATAATCAAAACATGTAACCAATGGACTGATGAGACTAGGGTAGAAAGCAATGCTATCAACTCTGATTAGTACTCTGATGTCTGCAGCTGATATAAGCACTATATGTGTGTAGTTTAATATAATTATTTGGTTGAACTGTAAGCCAGTAAGTTGTAAAACAGTGGATGAGACAAAGTTTGACTGTCATCTTGAAAAGAACTTGGTCAACTCAACTGCTGCTGCGGCTGGTCAGTCATCCTCTTTAAGCAGTTGTGGTAAAATCTTGAAACTAGTTTAATAAGCCCATTATTTAAACACCACTCCAGTGTTCTGTGGTCCACAGTGAAACCAGCAAGATAAAAGCTAAACAATTTAGGCAGCATAACATAACATCAGGTAAACCGTTGGTAATAGTGTTTCCATTTTTTTTTCTGCCCGTGGACTTTTGCAACACTGTCATCACTGGTTCAAGCAGACATGTTGTGTTGGAGTGTACATCAATAGCTCAAAGCAATGGTGACAAGTATACAAAAGCAGCATAACACAGATTTGTGACAGCTCAGTCTGACTCCCTCTTTCCATGCGTTTCCTGACAATACTTTAAGAGAAGGGCAAGGTATTGTGATTGTCAAGGTTTACGTGATGTCCCCCAGCACTGAATAGCCCTTGATACACTATTGGTCTGGTATATTGCACATCTCCAAAAATTTAACTGCACATCAAAACTATGTGAACCTCAAGCCCTGTGATCGTTTGCAGCACCAGGTGACCACCTGTCTTTGAGTACCTCTCAGGCATTTTTTGTGTACTACCGTGTAACAGAATGGCTGCACAGGACTGTCTAGCACATTAAACTTTCCTGCTGATATATTAGAGGAGTACTTACATAGTCATGTCCCTGCCTCATCTGATCCAGCAGTCATATTTATCAATTCCTCTGATGTCTCCTCTCTTTTCTTTTTTTGCCATTGTGTATAATAAATGACAGCTGCTCAGTATTTATCAGCTCTTTAATCCCTGATTATGCGCCTCATTTCTGTCGCCATGGTTTCCTGTACACAAACAGGCAAAGACCATGTCCGAACAAGAACACAAATTGGCCTGCCAGGTAGCATTTTAGTGGAGTATTTCAGAGCTACATGGACACACCAAAGCAAAGTATATATGCCAGCCAAAGTGCACCAACCAGCTACTGTCTGCATGCCTGACAAGACTAAACAGCTACTAAACAAGATAAATGGGAGATTTTGCAGCAGATACGATGGCCATCTTTATTAGATACTTGGGAATTCTTGTATGCACTGGAGTACAGACAGGAAAACTTGAGATTTAACAGGTCTGAATGAAAAATGGAGGAAACTGCCATGGGAACTGGGGGATCTGAAAAGCCCATGTTCCCTATTGATACAGGTAAGCTCATATCATCAAACTTGATGCAATAAAAGTGAAACAGCGAAAAATCACCAGAAGGTTTCAGGATCAGAGGATAAGAACCAGTCCTGGTACCATTTCCAAACTTAGGACCAAGTTCCATGCGATAGACTGAGTAGTGGGTTCCCAGGAAGACAACATCTCAACAGGACTGGTTCCTAAACCTTGCTTTACAAAGGAACAACAGGCTTTCTTCCCCAGGGGGGGAGGATGTTGGCAAAATTTTTAGGGCACTACCAACACATTTTGTTGTGTTGCTCATTCCATGAATGCAAGAACCTTATAAGTTGTTCCAATTAGTAAAGGGGACTAATAAGGCTTTCCAAAAACATAAAATACATTACCAGTTGGATGATTAAAGGGAAAAAAATAAGGTTTCGTAACTTTATTGAAGAGTATTGATAAATGGACAATTTTTGCGGGAAATATGATTCACTCTGGGCACTTGAGAATACTTGTATGCACTGATGTATACACAGGAAAAACTTATGTGGATGGAGATTCAACAGGTCAGAATGAAAAATGGAGGAAACTGCCATGGGGACTGGGGGACCTGAGCAACACATGTTCAGTCTTGATACATGCAAGCTCATTTTGTCAAACTGGATGCAACTAGAGTAATACTGTAAAAAAATCACTTCAGGAGGTTTTAGGATCAGAGGCTACCAACAACCCTTACACCTTGAAACCAGAGGAGTCTAACGAAAATGAATCTGCAAAGAAGGTATTCAGCTTTTACTGGTTGTTTTTACATAAAGACAAAAGCCATGGTTTTGATACTATGTTAACTTGAAAAAAATGTATATGTGGGGGGGGGTATTACTACACTTGGCAAAATGGAGCTGAGACTGTATTTTGATCAGTACAAAAACAAAGTGGCTTAGTAGTGGAAAAGTTGTTGTAAATGTGTTCAATAAAATGTGCAATCGCCGAATAATGTTTCTGTGGCCACATCTTAAGACATGTATTGCTGAAGATCCCGTGTCAGCTCTGTCTGTACAGATGCAGAGCTGGTCTCATGTACCTCATACAACCCCACTTCAAACGTCTCAAATGATCCCTTTTAAGGAAGACTTTAATGATCCTTTCACAATATGGTGCTCTCTTGAAGTCCTGGTACACTAAAATTCACATAGACTGACCAGCTGTTAAATTAGCTACCTTATCAAAACACGAGTATGATCAATATCAGACGGACCATTCAGAATCATAATCATAATCAGCTTTATTTGCCAGCTATATTAGACATACAAGGAATTTGACACCGGTTTACTCCACTCTCTAGACTACATACTAACCTGAGTGTATATACATAGACAACAGAACAGAAGCAGAAAATCTTAAACACGAATTAAACTTTTAAATACAATTTAAAATCAAGGTAAGAAATAGAATATGTGCAATATGAATAATATGTACAAGATAATAGCCAAGAAACAAAGTGACAACAGACAACAACAAACAAGAAACAAAGTGCACAGGTGCATGTACGGTTGGAAGAGAGCGAAGCATCGAGGCGGTCGTCTGTGGCACCATCTTGGTATGTATTCACTGTGTTCATTTGTTCATTATTTTTCACTAGCCAATCTGGACAACAGCCCATAGAAAGTGTTTGGGAATGGGAAGAACCTTTCAAGAGCAAATCCAGCAGGTGACTGAATGATCATTACATCAGTCACATTCATAAAGGGCCAATCAGATGATGTAGTAGGTGGGCGCTACTGCCATGGTCTAAAATACAAAGAGTAAGCCATTACGTAGAACAAACTCTCGCCATAACATGTCGGAAGTGGAGCAAAATAAAATTTTTTAACAAGAAGGGACTGGTGCTTGTTCTTTATTCAATAGAGAAATGTGGTCAAAATCTGATCAAACCGCTACTGAAGCTGAAGGCATCTATGCTAATCTCTGTACAAGAAGTCACTTTCTGATGTCTGGATCGAAGCTCCCACCTCTTCCTGCTCTAAAGGACTCTGACTGGGCCATCCTGCTTTGGACTGCTCACAATCACTGTAGATTGAAGCTTGGCAAAATGGATCTACCTAATTACAGACAATGAATCAGGCAGATCCAGCTGCAAGGTTAGGGAACTGTGTCAGCAGCAAAAATGGGTTAGGGCTTTTTCACTTTATAAAATGTAAAATACCAGCTTCCTTTTCTCAAGAAGTTAAATGGTAGCAGCTGATTAAGTAAACATTACAGATCTTCAAATCACTCAGCAGCTTAAGTGAAAAATCAGCACAAACCCTTGAACAAACACTGAAATCTGCACGCCACTGCGTTGTGTATATATGCACTGTAGGTCAAATAAACATACAGAAGCACCCACACTATCCTCAACTCCACACACTATCTCAAACTCTAATCTGCTCCGACTGTGATGATTGAAGAAATCAATAGCGTAGTTTTGTGGAAAGTGTTGCTATTTTCCCTAAGCGTCCCTTCAGTGTTTGTGTAATGGAGCTCAGGCTTTTCCGGTTATTGTGCTAGAGAGGGGCTGGTGGTAGAGGAGGGGGTTGGTGGTAGACTGGGTCTGACGGAGCAGGCGGCGAGAATAAGTGGGACACAAACATTAAAACACACACACAAACAGACAGATTGACTGGCAAACGAATATGTTAGTCTGAGCGGGAAACAGGCTCAGAGTCTACATTCTCTGATCTGCAACTTATATGAACACAAATACACACACAGTCTGCTGGGGGTTTATTTTTATGTGTTGACAAGCCGAGTAATCTTTTCCGCTTACATCATGAGAGTGCACCGGATGCATAGAGGCAGTTTGACCCGAGTTAGAAAAGGCGGCAGGTTTAGCGGGAAAGAATGACTACACAGTTCACGACAATGATTGAAATGGGGTTAAAGAAAGACAGGATAGAGTGCTGGAAGTGATGACGACGGAGCGATAAGAGAGGGATAAAGATGGGATGAAGAAAAGAGGACATTGAGAAAGGATGTTATTATCTCTAATCCACACTATCCAGGTCACATTGGCACTTCTACCTCTGCATACGCACTTGCAGAAACGATAGTCCTGACCCGGCCTTCACTATTATACTTTGAGAACGAGGAATAGTATCTGAGGAAAAGAGAGAGAAGGAGCGGGGAAAGGACAAAAGGTTGTGACCTAATGTTGTGCCAGAAAGGAGAGGAAGAGAAAATCAGGGAGGAGAAACACAGGGAGAAGGAGGCAGGAAGAGAGGGAGGAGGAAAGAGGAGTTGGGGGGGGGGGGGGGGGGGGGGGGGTACTACCAAGACCCAAAATAGAGAGACGGAGAGAGGAAGGGCAGAACAGGGCCCTGAGAAGGGAGAAGCAGAAAAGTCGAGAAGGGAGAAAGAGTGTCAAAACATGTCATGTTCCAGTCGTCTCTCAAGGAAATGGCTCCGCTTCTCCATCTCTCACCTCGTTCTGTGCCTCGCTGAAAAGATGAGGAAGAAGGGTAGAGCAGACAAGCAGACACGGGCATCCGAGGGAGGTTGGATAAGGTGAATGTGTCAGAGAGAGAGAATGGCCAAAATAAGAGGCAAGTCAGAGAGAGGTCAGAAAGAGTGAAGGAGACTGGTCAGAGAGAGAGAGGGATAACAGAGAGAAAGAGAGGGACCTCCTGTGGATCGTCATCTGCCACGTCTGTCCTTTCACCCGAGCGCAGTCACACTAGAGTGTTGCTCCTAATTCTTAATCGCTGTTAATCTCTCCACCACCACCACCACCCAACACATCTCTCCCTCTCTTTCTCGGGCTTTCACATTTTATTCCTGTCCCAGCAAGCAATACATAAAGCTGAAGCTACAGTAACCCCTCATGTTTGGTCTTTAATAATAATGATTTTTTTTTTTCAGTCAATCAGCTTTAAAAAATAACACATCAAGATGGTATTCAGATAATATTAATCCAGAAAACCTGGCCAAAAGGAGAAGGACAGGAATCAAACTGGGCCCGACAGTTACTCACTGACCCACATAACTGGCTGAACTACAGTTGACATTGATGCTATCACACACTATTGTATACACCAGTGTTGCGGTTCAAAGTGTGACTTTGTTAACCTGAGACTTTCAGACAAATTCCCCTTTGGGCGCTCTTTTTAATTGTTATTACTGTCATGTCAAAATTACACATAAGAGAAGTCTTGAAGAAAATTCAAACCTGTAACTGCAATAACCTAAGATACTGAGTCAAGACTAAGCCCCGTCACGTTACACCATAACACCAGCATGGCAGTCATGGTAGAACAATAAGGTAAGCTTTTGTTAATTTGAAGATTAAGGAGGTCAAATTTTGCCTTATATTAGGTTCATGTATTCAGTTTTGAAGACTACAAGGGTATGTTCAAAGTCAGTGAGGTTCAAAAATCCTTACAGTTTTCATTAACAGTCTCTTTGAGACACTCTGTTAGAGCCTCTGCCCCTTTAAGGCTACTTTCCTCCATGTGGGCCCAGTCTGCTCTGACTGCTCCGAAACGATCACCACAAGTCTTTGCACATCCAAAGAGCTACTGTTGGATAAGGAATTGAACTCTGAATCTTTCTTTCTCTGGTGTAATCAAAGTGCACGTAGTGACACTGCTTCAAATTCACTTCTGTATGCTACAGTACTCTTCTCAACTCTTAAGTCGATACTACTGATACACTTTTAACATGTAACTCTGAAGTAAGGACATAAACTGTGATATGAATTGTTCATCATCTCTCATAAAAAAAAAAAAAATAATAATAAATGAATTCTTCACGTTGTGTCCTGCCTGTCGGTGACCCTCCCGCCCCCCGTCATCACTTTTCCCCTGTCCAGCAGGACATACTCCCTGCTGAGAGCAGCAAGTGTGAACGACCATGTCAGTGAATTACCTGGGCAGGCTGCCTGGACATTACCCGGTTGCACGGTTTTTGTCTGAATTTACCACACAGAGGGATATCAAGCACACTAATGGGCTTCTAAAACTAAAAAAAATACACAATATGTAATCTATAAGACACAGGACTGGTACTAAAAACTAAACATACCTGTAAACCTTGCTGGGCTGCAGACAGTGCAATGGCAGTCCAGTCCATGAATTGACTCTACACACTGTGGCAAACTGCGATGATCAAAAGTTTATCGACCAACACCTTTTAAAATTACGAGATCAGCTGGTCTAAATCATTGCCTTTGCTGCTCACTGACCCTCTTAAAAAATTGAGGTACTATCCCAGTTTTGTAGTTTTGTGTACACGACATATGCGCAGTGTGTTTTATGACATTATGATGCATTTATATGAACTCTGTACATGACTGATGAAGTAAGCGAGTAAGCACACGTTGGGAACAAATGCAATATCAGGAGATAGAAAATTCTGATTTGGCAAGAATCTTCAATAAGTAATACTTGGGATCAAATTTGTCTGTCTACAAAAAGAAACAACTAACATCAGTTAAATCATGTAATTGTCTTATACTCATTGCCTTTTGTTTATAAAATGACTTGTGCTGTTTAGCCTGTTGGATCGATTTAAGATTTTTTAGTATTGTGAAAGGACACACAGGCTATGCAGTGTAACAAAATAGTACCAAAACAATGGGGCTTGCCAGTGCAAAGTGTATTATTGTAATTGTGTTCAGTACAGGGTACAATCCCCTCAATGCTGGGTTTTTTTTCCCCCATTTTTAACGCAGTAAATTACACAGAGCTCTTGGCCTGTCTGGAGGAATGAAAAGCCCTGCTTCCATGCCAGTTCTTTCCTTACAGGGACAGAGCTGCTCAAAATCACTGTGGCTGATTTATTTACCATTAAAATGAACCTCATACAACCCACTACAAAAATACTGGACAATCCCTCTAAAGCAGACATGACCTCTGTCAAAGCTTAGTATTTATGCTAATGCACTGAGCATGATGTTCAACTTCCTGGTAAATGCTATTTAATGTCTGGACCAAAGCCCAACCTGAAGGCTGCACACACACAGGATGCCTAGTCCAGTCCGGTCAGATTGAGGAGCTTACATGCAAGAGAATGTGGATCTTCAACAGCATTTTCTTAGTATGTACAAGACATTACAAAGCACTCCCAGTCATACCAATATTCTTACATGCATTGGTCAAATGTCTAGTTTAATCAGACTAACACAGAAATTTGTTTTATAAGTGCATACAAAGCTACAAACTATGATGTCTGCTGTATTGTGAGAAGAATTCAGATCCTACTTTTATTTCTACCTTGCATTTATTAAATACATTTCTTTTTTTTCATATTTATTCATGGGAGATACATCAACACAGAAATATCCTCCTAGAAATCACAAGGTATTTCTGATTATGACTTTCAGATGTTTTAAGCAACAGAGTTACAGCCCCTCTCTCTTGTTGTCTATAAAATATATCTTCAGCACATTGTGAGAGTAGATATCATCATATCAAACTTTGTAAAAGCCTTTCCATTACCACAAAATTAATTAGAAATGTCTTTTCATAGGCTGAGTTGAACTCTGTTCAATGAATAACATGATCTTTGTGCATAAAATCAGTGGAGAGCCTGAATTACACAACCCGTACAATCTCATCTCCTCATTTCTTCCTTTTATAATCACTTCTCTTTTCTTTCACAGCTTTCACCTTTCTTTCCTCAGAGTTTCTCCCTTCTCTAACAAGAACATAAACACTGAGACTCACAACACTTGAGAGATTAAACGCTGCACTTTCACTTACAGGTAACTTCCCTGTCTTTCATGAGCTGTCAACACATTTGACTCATAAAACAGCTGTGTTGACAGTTATTGTGTGAAATGGAGAACTTAACTCCCTGCAGGAGGATGATGAGGTGTTATGAAAAGGATATATTGTTAGGGCAGACAGGGCAAAGAGTCCGCACTGAGCAATTAACTCGGTGGAATGGAGCCTTTATTGACACGTGCGAGTGTGTAATGTCTGTGTGTGCAGACTGACCGCTGAAAAGGTCTCCATTGCTGTAGGCCTTGCCTCGTCCCTCCTCATCGCTGGGCACGGCCGACACCTGCTTGGCCGAGGTGCAGCCCATGGCCTCACACTCTGACAGCTCTCCTCATTGCACTCTCACCTGGACAAGACAGAAAAAGAGACGTCAAAGACTGACAGGGACTGACAATATTGGTCTGTTTTCACAACTTAAAATCACAATTTAATTGCAGTTCAGCAAGATGCTGCTGTATTATTTAACATCAGTCCTCTCTACCTTATAATCAGTATAGTTGTTACTGTTAATATTAGTCTGACCTTTCTATCCATAGTTGTTGTTGACTATACCTCCATAATAACTACCTTTACAATCATATAGATAGGAGAACCCTGAAAACGATATGATACATCTCAAGGGGCTAACCTCAAAAACTGTATATTCAGCAGAGACAAATATGATGAGGAAAGATTTTTGATCTGGCGCATGGATCTGTGATTAACTTAAATTATTATTTTAGTCTCTTTATCTCTGCGCACCTACACCTCCAACACAGCTTCAGTGGATGGCTGTTCAGCATGAGACTGGCTCCACTCCAACATTTCCAACTGCTGAACAGAGTTTTTTTTCTTGCCACTGTTACTGTGAGTCAGATGTGATTTAAGGAATACAGCAAAATCCTTTCTTTACATTTTCCTCAGCAAACTTTTCTCGTAAGTGCCATGACTTATGTGGCAGTCCCTGTTGAGCTGTTGTTTGCTTATTTGTACAGTAATGTGTATGTCTCCCTTTTTCCAAGGTGTCTCGAGGTAACTTCATCTGTCCGATCCAGAGCACCTGAGCTCATTGCTCCTCCTCAGAAGATACAGTATTGAAGATGGCATTTGGACCGACACTCACTCTCTCAGCTCGTGCCTCTGCTGCCTCTGCTGTTAAGTTTTGTTTGGTTAATGCATCTTTACACTGGTAAATAACACCATTCTCACACACCCAGCATGCACACACTACTGATCTTACAAATTATAATATTTATCAGCAAAAAAAAAAGAAAATGTTACATAAAATGGAAAAATTAGCTTTTTCTTTACGACTTCCGATGCCAAAATTTCCAAAGAGATGGCAGCCAGCAACGCCACTGTTAATGCAATAACACAGTGTCAGCGTGCATACTAAAAGCATGACTTAGACTAACTAGTTTATTCATTTATTTAAGTTTTTTTTTCTCCACCTTTCTTCTCTTTTTTTAATATTATTTTTACTGTTATTGCTTAAACTAATTTCATGTCTGTACAGTTTGTTTGTTTATTCTCTTTGTCATTTTTTTGTTTGGTTGTTATTCTGATTATTTTTGATAAATGGCTTTGCATTATGTTTTATGTTTATTATACCTGAATTGGTTTACGATGACCTGTATGTGCACCTTAAGTGTATTAGAAAGGTTTATAATTGTTGTGGTTGGAGTACAAGACTAGAAAGAAATGAACATATTTAAAGGGACTTTTGGAAGAGAAAAATATATGAAAATATATAAAAATGTCAATGTAATGAATGTATGTTTTGTAATGTTCAAATAAAAAACAAGTTAAAACAAAAGAAAAAATAAATAAAATCATAATTTCCATTATCCATACAGGCAATCTCATTTCTAAGTGTCACATCACACTTGTTTTTTTCCCTATTCAGAATAAGCAGCATTTAATTTATGTGTTCACAACGGTAGTATGAAATGGGCTACAAACACACATGCAAGGGGCTTTCAGACGGCTGCTGGTCCTTCCTTACCAAACAGTCCCAAAAAGTCTCCAACAGACAGATTAGTTTACTCAAAGCTAAACTCAAAAACAGCACTAATACATGTTGGTTGTTTAATGCTACACTAAAAGTGGCAAAAAAATTACTTTTTATGACATCCAATTTTTGACTGAGGCAGAAAAAAACTCTCAGTAGTGTCTTCCTTTCACTGAGGCTGAGTGAGTCATACATCACTGGAAAGTGTAGTGGTCATTTATATGAAAGTGTTGTAGATTATGACTTTAACAGTGCAGGTGTCTTTTCAGGACTAAGAATAACCGCTGTTATTATAATGCATCCAGCAGGAACAGTGGGGGTGGATTTGTAAATACACAACACAACTGAGCAAATAGATAAGCCTTTCTGTTTACTCATATGAGAGGTTGGATCAATTAAATGTGTTTATTACTGCCTGTTATTATTTTTCTCATTGTTAATTTCAAAATCTCATTATTTTTTCTTAACTGTCAAAACACAAGGATTAACATGCAAGCTGCAAAATTAACAGAGCTGCCTGTCAATTCGCCTAAAAAAAACACAGAGTGATTTTATTTTAACAAAACAGACACTAAAAAAATCCTAATTTATTCATTTATGACATTTCAATTTGTGTTCTCAATACAGTAATAATTTTTTAAGATACTGAGGTAGTTTTAAACCCACTGATGTGTTAAAATATTACCAAACAGTTGTGAATTCAGCACACACACAGTCGGAGTATATTAAATCAATTCAATATTAAGTATCTATAATGTCTTCAATACATGCATTACATTATGTATGATCGAATATACTGATTGCATAAATCAATATAATTTAAATAACATACTTGGCAAGACGGTAGCTTTTATATCACTGTTGTTCATGGGGATGTCGACCCAAAAAAGAAAGATGCCAGACCTAAGGCTCGGTTAGAAAAAAAAATGTAGCTTGTTGTAAGAACCACTGACAGTACAATCTAAATCTTAAATATTTAATTTAATTTTTAGTAAAGGAGCATTGCTTTCACAAAAAAAAGCCTGTTATATCCCTGCCATATTGCCTGTACATGTTTATATTGTGCAGCTGGCTTTTAATAAAAGTGTCTTGTGCGTCATCAATGTAGATTTGACTTGAAAATGACTCATTTATGAAAAGTAAAACAAAGACTAGTTGCTTATTTGGCCATAGATATATCATATTTATCATAGCCCTTTTTTAATGTAAAAGGATGACTGACCCACAACAACAGCAGACAGATTTGTTTACTGGTCAATTGAAGATGGGCACCTTATATGCTTACTACTTGTAGTTTGGCGATTTGAATATTTTAGAAACAGAGACGCATTATATTTTAGAAATCAACATTTCAGCCGACAGCCAAAACATTGATTTTATTTGCTTCACCTTGTCATCACAGAATGTCTTCATTCAAGAAATCATACAGTAATATTTATTTTAGAATCACATGTTGTTTTTCTTATTTCACATCTGCTTTTAACAATAATAGACTGTCACATGAAATAGATTCTTGTACAGTAGAGACTTAATGCTCTTAAAATGTGCATGTATTAATACCAGCAATAATGACTTTGGAAATATACACATAACAGAGTCAACATGTTTGTTCAACAGTAGTCTGACTCAAATACAAGACTTGACTGAAAGCATCATATCATATAACAGGACTCATGAGAGTGAATAGCAGCATCAGTGAGCTCAGACATGATCCATTTTCAGGTTTTGTTAAGTTCTGTATCAGGTCATTTTGGTTTCAATTTCCATTACAATTTTCCTGCTCTCAACCCTTACTAGATACAACTAGGGGGGCTTGGAAAAAATGTCAGGAACCAGTGCTTTAGAGAATCAAAAGTGCTTTTCAGAGGAGGAAGATGTATAACGAACAAGGATAACCG
Organism: Cetoscarus ocellatus; assembly: GCA_037902135.1. Classification (NCBI taxonomy): domain Eukaryota; kingdom Metazoa; phylum Chordata; class Actinopteri; order Labriformes; family Labridae; genus Cetoscarus; species Cetoscarus ocellatus. The sequence continues at coordinate 493,070 of JBAMNC010000607.1, forward strand.
AATACATTTCTTTTTAATTTGAAATTTGATCCACAAGAAAACAAAAGACGAATGGATAACTTTACAACCAATTTCATTAAGCCATACAGCAGCATTTTCATCATGGGAGTGGAAATAAAATGAACGCACCATTTCAATATTATTCAGAGGAGAAGAAAGCAAAGCCCTCACCCACATGAACGTCAGCCTTGAAGCTTTAAATGTCACTGTCAGTCAATCACAAGCACTGTCTGGCACAATCAACTAGAGATAGTCTCTGTGTCACTCACACATGCCATATGCTGTCACTGACAGAGCCCATCTGACTGCTGCCTGCTACAACAAATGGACACACATGAACCATCACACACAGCCAATGATTATCCATCAACAAAATGAAATGAACAAAACTTGGAGGAGATGTAGACCTGGGTGGAGAGAGCAGAGGAGGGTTTTTTGGAAGCAGAAACGCAAAGGAAGGGATGAGGGAGGAAGGGGACAAGGGGTCAAGTAAGGATGGAAAATGGGTGGGATGGAGAGGCCAGAGAAAAAGACAAGTGCAGAGCTTCAAAAGAGAGGCGCCTGCTCCTCCTCCCTCCTTCAGTGATCCTCGGAGTGTTTGAAGTTGACATGAGGCCACTGGTTACCTCTGTGTTTAGGCTGCAGCCGACCCGCCTCCATCACTGTGGACCGGACACAAAGAAGCAGGTGTACTGGGAGCAGGGGAGGAACGGGGTGGGCGCTCTGTGAGATAACTGTGAGAGGGTTTGTGACTATACTGTGTAGTGACGTGGTTGAAGTCTTTTTGGATTGATTACTTAAGTAATACTTGGAAGTTTTGGCCTCGACTCTTGCACTACAAGATTTTTGTGAGATTTTGTGGATCAGTTATATTCCTAAAAGACACAGTCACAGATAAAGATGGTAGTTGAAAACCAGTTCCAGTTTAGTATCTATAGCAGGTAGCTCAAGGAAGCGATATCAGTTATCTTTAAAACTACCTTATCAATCCCTTCCACTTAATCCTTGCATTTTAAGGGCATCAGAGGCAGTTAGCACAAAAATAGCCAAGAAGTCAAAGAAGTAATTATGGCAGAAGGGAATCAGAAGAATAAAATTTGTGTCTTTATCTGGCACAAAACTAAACTCCAAATATCAAGTGTAGCAGGGGTGAAAACTTTTTTCCATGCAGGACAGCATTAAATATCAGGAGTCACATGTGTTTGATATTGCTGCCTCTGGAAACCTGTGTAGGGAGACTTTTTATCCACACAGACAATCCACTGGAATTGATGTAGGAACTGTTAAAGCATTGGATCGATAACCAGAATTGATAACAGCACTGGTATCAACAAAATTGTCAACTGCCACCCCAGTCATAGTAGAGGTGTTTTATGGCACAAACTTGACCATAGGATACTAACCACAATACAGGGGTGACCATGTGATAAATGATGATAATTTGCAATACTATGAGTTTGAAATGTCACTAGGAAGAAAAAAGAGCAATAACATTGGATGGCGGTGAAAAGAATGTAAAAGATTAAGGGTATTGAGAAGTGAAAATGAAACCAAATCACAGTGAATAAAATCCTTAGTTTTGCAATCTACCTTTTGATGGGCATGTTTTATTCTTACAGTTAATCAGGTATAATGTGATATATCCCTTATTGTAGTATTGTGGTGTATGTTGTTTTTATCAAAAAACAGAACAGCACTTTTGTTAATATTTACGACATACAGCCCATTAGGTGTTCGCTAACTTGATGTGGCTGAGACAAACTCCATGATGCAGCTCACTTTCCAACTTTTAAAATACTCCTAAGACCTCTTAAGCTCTCTAATTTCAGTTGCTCAGGTTGTAGAATTATTTAAACCTCTTCCTCGCCATTTTTGATTTTACAAAAAAAGAAGAAAAATTGTCAAGAATTTTGTAAAAGGCATGGACAATGCCTACAGTTTACACATATAGCTTTAGAAAACATATTGTTGCCTTGATTATCTCTAGTAAACATATACTAGGACAAGGACAGTATTTAAATGAAATTATCTCAAAAACTTTTATCATAACTCTACTCAACAGTGCGTGTAAAACTACTGATTGAGATGGGGTTGAGAAATGCCTTTCAAAAACAAAAAAATGTGGTCAAAAATGCAATTAAAACCTATGAGGACAAATCTTCTCACTTCAGTAAAAAGTTGCAGAAATCAATGAGAGAAACGGATAGTCCTGACAGAGAAAAGAGGTCACAGACCAGAATCTGCTCCAAAGTCACTTTAATGATGATCATCACAGATGTGACATTTCAGATATGATGAAGGGCTAGGACACGTCATGTCTGATGAAGGGCTAAGACCCGAAACAGCACAACTGTTGTGATCTTCATTACATTGACTCTACAGCAGATTCTGATGTGCAGACCTCTTTTCTCTGTCTGCAACTGCTTTTGTGCCCGGCACCCAGTATTTAAGTTTTGGATGTGCATGTGATTTTTTTTCTTTGCAAAAATGGATAGTCCTCCCATCGAAACATCAGAAAACAAGAGGTGCTCTAAGAACACAGACCTTCAACACTGTTGAGCGAGTTATTGTGAAAAATGTGGCAAAGTGCCCAATCTCACACTGTTAACAGATTCTCCTGGATCCACAGTCAGATTTGGATCACCACCAAAATCGAATCAGTCTATAATAATCTCTTCAACATACAAACTAAGTACAAACATTGGTGAATACACAACTTCCTCAGGGGTGGTAATGAAGGTGGCAAAGCAGATCAGATCAGAAATGTCCCAATAAAAATGGAAATATCCTGGAAAATGGAGGAATATTTGCTTCTTTTCCAATGTTACATGAAACAACTGCAACACAAAACATCTGAAGTCACCAGCATGTAACTACAACTGTGTTGAGGATAACGCTTTAAATCCATCCATCCATCCATAATATATAGCTTATCCCTTTCAGAGTTGCAGGGGGCTGGAACCTATCTAGCTGACATTGGGCATGAGGCGGGGTACACCCTGGACCGGTCGCCAGCTGGTCACAGGGCCACATAGAGAGACAGACAACCATTTACGCTCACACTCACACCTACGGACAATTTACAGTCACCAATAAGCATGTTTTTGGTCCGTAGGAGGAAGCCAGAGCGCCTGGAGAGAACTCATGCATGCACAGGAAGCACATGCAAACTCCACACAGAAAGGCCCTGACCGGCACAGAGATTGAACCAGCAACCTTCTAGCACGTGCATTACCTGCTGCACCACCGTGCCACCTCAATACTGTTTATGTAAGTCCAATACAAACTATGTTTTTAAAGTAGTTCCAACTGATTTGTTCAGAAAGTGCAATTATCAAGCACCAAACTGTGAAATAAGGCTTAGGTTTGAGTCAGTCATCGTTTCGATCAGCTGTGAGTGTGTACAGTGTCGTGGAGGACGAGGGACTGTGAATCACTCTCTTGGCTCTCCAGGTAAAACGACGGTAACCTCCAGAGCCTGAGCCGAGTTTACACATAATTTTCTCACTGAGCTGCAGGTGAGAGGAAGCCGTACCAAGGGAGAGAGACTCAAGATACATTCACACGCACACAAGCTTTTTGTGTCAGTGTGTGTAGCAGTGTGCAGTGTCACCTGTGGCCTGCAGCGTGTGTGTCCCGGTCTAGCGAGCAGCTTATCAGCTCATTCCTTGCAGCCTGGGACACCTCTTATTACAACTGCCGCTCTGGAGCGACTTAATTATGGCTCACATTCGCACACCCACAGCTGGAAGGTCTTATGCAGTCTCGGGCACGTTGTCACATCGAGACTGGCAGCAAAGTTTGAGAATAAAAAAACAACCAATACCCAGCCAGAATAATCTCACGAAAGAGCTGCTTCGATGAGTGTTCTTAAAGGTGGGGGATGAGGTTTGTACCTGGAAACACTGCCGCAGGGCCACATGTACCTGTCAGAGAATCACTGCACAGTGAAGCAGGGAAGGAAAAGGCTGAGAGTGCTTTATAGACAGAAAGCAGCATGAGAAGAGCAGACAGTAGTATCCTTTTACTACAGGCTTTAAGTGCAGATCTAAAGTGAATATTAGATCAGCAGAGCACAAATTCTCTCTTTGAAACCACTAGAGGAAGTGCACTGAGAAATTTGAGCAGGTTTGATAGATCTGGGGTTTCAAAGGGGTCTCCAGTGTGTGGGTAGCATCTGTTTGACGAGCTTTGATTTGTTTGAATTGAATCATCAAATTGTGAGTAGGAGTGGGCTATAAATAGGCCCAGTGGTCCCAGGGAGCTATTGTTGTGTGCAGGGATAATGCGGCTGCGTGATTTGTAAGCCAAGCTGCTATTGTTTGGCTTATGAATATAAGCTATGGCTAGTAGGTCAATGCTAAATACAACTATAAATAAATGACTGGAGGCCTGTAATAAGGCAGAAAATCTAAAGCTTCAGTGGAACAACACTCAGCATCAGATGGAATTTACAAAGTCAGATCAATGAATAAAAAACTGATTTGTTTTGGGAGATGCTACATCATGTCTTGGGTGTCTATTAAGCAAGAATTAAGAATTTGATTTAAGATGAACCAAAAAAAAAGAGATTTTTGTCTCTGTAGAGGATCAGATGCAGCTCTTTTTTTTCTCCTTACTCTTTGGAAATGCTCAGATCTGAGGGGGTGGGGAGGCTATGATAATGAGCTCTGCGCTGATTGGCTGATGCCAGATGGGAGGGGAGAGGAGGGTTCCAGGTGTCGGAGTGCCCTATCAAAACAGCTGTGGCGTCTGTCTGTGATGAGCAGAAAACACACGTGTAGGTGGAGACTGTATAGCTATTGTATAATAAGTCCAAGGATGTAAAACATAGTATTTAAAAGGGGCCTTTCCTTTGTAGAGGCATAGCGCATTTATTCTTGAGCTGAGAGTTAAATGAAAGGTGTTGTGTTCCTTTGCTCCCTAAGCCACTTCTTAGGCCTCGTTTGCGCGACGTTTTCACCAGAAATAGGAGGGTTTTTCCTTTGCAATTTTCAGGAACAATTTGCGTCCACATGGAGATGCGAAAACGACTGAAAATGCTGTAGCGTGCATGCCAGGCCAGTAGATGGTGATGTAGGTTTGTCGAGAAACAGCGGTGTTACAACACATACGAAGAAGACAAACCTTTCACAAACAACAATGGCGAGTGGATGCATGAAGAAGCAGCAGTTTCTTGTCTGGACAACAAATCTGTCTGGATAGTTTTTTCTGGATAACAAACCAAGCACAGCAAACAGCACACATGTTGCTCAGTAGACGGCTGAAGCTGTTGTTGTTCCCGGTATGCATGCGCAGCCTACAAGTGAAAGAGTACTGTGCATGCAGTGACATCAGCGTTTCACCCTGAAACGCTGAATCCCATCTACACGGTGCCAGACACTGATACATTTTCAAAACTCTCCACTCTGGACCCTGGTTTCAAAAGTTTGCGGATTCAGGCACTCCGGGCACCATTCTCGTGTAAACGGGAGGTGAAAACACAATGAAAACTCTCAGTTTTTGGCTGAAAACACAGCCTTAAAAGCAAAGAAAATGGATTTTGCATGACATGGGACCTTTAATCATCAAATGGCCCTTAGCTGTCAAAGCACGGGCACCTTTGGCTGCACTCACAAGGCATTCTTTGTCATGCACACCCATACACTTGCAGGGACAAGTGTATGCAACTAACCTGATTCTAACAGTAACACCTGTGGACCTCTGATTGTTCGTTGCAGAGGACATCATTTAATGCCATGTGAATTGACCATGTCTGAAAAAAATTTAAGTTTTAAAAAATCTAGGGCAGAAAAACACATTGTTATTATTATTATTAACACACACAGAAGTCCTCAGATAAAAACCCAATGAGTCTTGATGATTCAGGACGGTAATTCTTTTTTTCTTTTGTTGACAGTCTCTTTGCCTTTTTGCTCCTATTTGCTTGAGAAAACCGTGGGTGTGTTTGAGTTTGTGATAAAAATAGATCTTACATATACAAGCAGCTCAGAGTGAGTTTTTCTCCAACTTATTGAAGTGTTTGTTCATAAATTACATTCAATTTCCTCTTCTATGGGCATTGTTTCCCATTCTGCCTGTGGCTGCTTGTTTTTAGTCTGATTAACTTGTTTTCACAAATATTACAACCCTGGTTTAGAACTGTGCCCAACTCAATATTCAGTTAACACATTAGCTGATCCTTGTTTGTTTCAGCATTATTGGGGATGTGGAAAAATATCCAAAAGCCACCCAAAATAAAAAGAGAGGGGGGAGTAAACCACCAACAGCATCTGCTGCAGAAATTATGCATACAACAGATTTAAATAATCATTTATAATAAAAGAAATCAATCATTTTAAATAAATTAACAGGAGATGATCAGCAGACGCCTCTATCTTTAAATTTTATGCATACAGCTGTTCAGGTGAGATATTACAACTGTGATCACCCCAATTAATTATTATATTAATAATCTTAAATTATGGCTAAGTTTTGGAGGGCCATATTTAATCAAAATGACTCAGAGTCTTATTTGTGTCACTGTGTTGCCCTCTGTTGTGCCAGCTGTGGGTGTGTGTCTTACAGCCTGATTACATGAAGTAATTGTGCTAAGTGCAATCCAGGCAGGGACAATGTGGGTGCAGGCCAAAGGGGACTGGGGGGGTTGTTGTGCTTAAGAGGCACGGCAGCTGGCCCTAGTGTGAGTGCACCCTTTTTCCTCCATCTTGGCTCCACGTAGTGACCACACCAATGCTACCTATTCTACCACAAGCCCCCTCACACACACCCCAACTCTGAGGACTGATGGAAGGCAAAAGTCAGTCCCCTTCTCTTGTGGTTTTCTTATCAGAACAACATTTCCAGAGGGCTGGACACTGAGCTTCAGTGCCTCACACCAGAACACTAACCAAAAATTTTAACTTCTCTCTCCTATCACATGGCCGTAATAGCCCAAACTGCATTTCCACCTTCGACAGACCCAGGCTCCATAATTGCAAGCTCCAGGAAGTGACAATGCTGATACTACCTTCATTTACAGGTGGCCCCTAATAGTCACTTCATACTGGCAAACTTTTCATGGTTTCAGATTTATTCATAAATAGACATGCTAAATGGACTTGTGAAGTGCATAAGCAAATGATCAGATGAAGATAAGATTGCCTGCCTACTTTCTGATTAACTTTGATGATGGCAGACACTGTTTTGCATTCAAAACCCTCTGAAGCACTGCAAACAAAGGAAACTTAAGACAGGAAGACTCAACAGTTACAATGCTTTAGACTCCTTTGCATCTTCTTTCTCTTTTGCATGCATTTCCCTGCGCAATAGGATCAGTCTGTACATTTTAGGCATGAGTAAGCAGCACAGAGCTCTGCCCGGTGCACAGCTCAGTCTGCTGCCACATGTTGGCCCACAGCGGGGTGGTGCACAGTGTTGATTTAACCCACAGGGCAGCTGCTGTGAGCTGCTCTGCTCTCATATATGTGGAAGTGTGTCAATAGGACAAGCTTAGTCCAGGAAGTAAGCTAAGACCCTCATATCGACCAACTATCTCCATCTCCTGCTGTCTCAATACACATAAACACGTACACAAACACATAAACACAAGATGAGCTGACATGATCTGATAAACACTGCATCATCTGAAAATGATAAGACCTCTAAATGCTAAGGCGCACACAGTTACTCAGAGCTGGGAAATATGGAAAAAAAATCATATTGATCCCTTTGATGGACACTTGTAACAACACAACACAATAAACAAAACAAATCCTTGGCCCTGCCACAGGTGTTTTTTACAACAGTTTTTCTGTCTCCATTTTACATTTATAGCAATATTTTCTGAAACATAGTCAGGCAACAAAGTTTATCCAAGTTGTTGAGATTATGCCTTAAAAACAAAGCTTATAACATACCGTATCTATTAATCCTGTAATATTGTGTATTCCTCAGCAGCCATAAAACTTTGCAAGAAAGTTTCAAAAAATCGACTATTTAAGTATTAAAAAACATGATTTATCTTCATGCTTATAGTGTAGCAATATATCATGATATTTTACCCTGTACTGCAACATGTATCTAGTCACCAGATTCTTGCCAATACACACCTTTACTGGCATTTTTGCTAATGTTTCTGCTTTTAGTTATCATTTAAAACATGTATGACTAGCTACTTCTGATGCAATTAAAAACCAAAAACCAAAAAACACATTTTGTAATGACGTACAAATTGTGAAAATCAGGGCCAATTCAATACTGATCTTTAAAATAATCATTCAAGCCAAAGCCAGTGCCAATGTCTTTCTAATGACCTCTTTTGGCATAAATTCCCACACAATGCCAATATTTTCTCACATGATGGATCATGAAAACAGATCACTTTGTCCAAGTCATTTTTATTCCCTTATAGAAATAATCTTCGCTAATTTAGCTGTTAGGTGTGCCGGATGTCAATATTAACTTGATATGACACAACAGAAAGACAACTGAAACTGATATTTGCTTAACCCACATTAATGTTTGAAACAAGGGCCAGTGTTGGCCAATGCAGATGTTGAACTGATGCCAATGCGCATCCCTAATATTTTGAGTAGTCTGGACAGTACAAACATTGATAGTAAACAGAGAATCACAGCCATGTGGTTAGAGGTTGCCAATAAAAACTCTTTGAATTGTAATTCAAGGTCTTGTCTGACAGCTGTGTCTTCATAGAGTTTGCTGTGGTCCATTCAGACATCCCTGTTGCTCCACACAGTGGGAGAACAACAGTGTGTGTTGGCATGTAAATGGCCAAGTAGCACCACAGGAACCAGTAAGTTTGGTGACCTCCATTATGGTACGCTCTCATGTGAACAGAAGTGTGTAGCGTTACACACTGACATCATGCAGAGAAGAAACCTGTACACAGAGCGAAGTTTCAAGTTCAAGTCCAAAATTCTGTTTTTGCAGTTTCCACAGAAATGTTTCAGAGTTTCTGAAAGTCTTCATCCTGGCATGGCTTTTTTATTTAAAAGTGTGATTTTTTTTTTTTTTAAACCATTAAAAACACTGACACTGAGGTTGTCAACATATTCTTAAATAACATTTGTTCCATCCATCCATCATGTATACTTCTTATCCTTTATGAAAGGTCTGGAGCCTGTCCCAGCTGAGAGTGGGTGAGAGGCACGGCCTGAACTGGTGGCCAGCTAATCACAGGGCAGACATATGGAGACCTACAACAATTCACGCACATTTCATTCCTAAATGGAATTTAATATTTCCCTTACTTAAATGATCTTTGATTAAAAAAGTACAGTAGCTTGAATAACTCTTTTTAGGCTTTTTTAGAGTTTTGGACACTCTTCACTGTGATAGAGTACTTCAAAGCATAAGACAATTTTGGGACGCCGCTCTCCAACACCAGTAGCTGCATGAAATGGCTGATTCAACGGGCTACCTACATATGAACCAACCACTGTGACGCCCTGCTACTGTAGGTCAGTAGCTTAATTCGTTGGCTCTGGTATGAAGTGTAGTGCAGTGCATTGACTGTGGAAAGAATCTATCCACTGCAAACATGGCACTGAACTGCCCAATTAACACTAAGTGGATCATTCAACCAATCAAAACAGACTGTGCCCATGTGGGGGAGGGGCCTTAAAGTGACACGAGCTCCATCAGAGTGTCTCAGAGTGAGAATAGAGGTGGACCAGGGGAACCCAGAATGTTAAAATCTAAGTATTTTTTGAGCATTAGGGACTACAACCATACTCTAGCTATCATCAAAATTGAATTTATGAACCCAAATTCAGGAAAAATATGAGCTTCTTAATCATGTTCAGTCATGTTCTGGAGATTGGAAAGGAGACAGGTCTCCCTTCTAACCCACCATTCCACCAACACATTTGTACAATTTAGAAAGCGTTCAGATGTTTACCTGCAATTTTTGACCATCAAAAATAATGAATAAGTAACATCTATAGTTTTCAAAATGCTAAAAGTACATAAAGTGAAGTAACAGGAAAAAATATCATGTATCCTAAAACTTGATATATTTTCCAGCCCTACACCCACCCCAGGATCCATGCAGCTCTTTCCAAATGCTTCACATTCATCCCTGGTGCACTTGCCAAAGCACAGCAAAGCAGTAGCCTCATTTAGATATAAATAAGAGTGATGTCAGCCTGCAGGTCTGCTGTCATTTCCAGCTAAACTTACAACAGATTTGGCAGAGTTTTCTCTTGATGTTTCTCCCTGAGTGCAACCTAAAATACACCGAATCTAATTTGAAAAACCTCTGCAACACAAAACTCTGAATGCACTCTGTGGCTAGAAACAAAATCTTAACACATGGTAGCAGGCCAAGGCCTGAAAATGATTTGGCAAATAGACCAGCTTTCCCATGCCTGCATACCTGGAAGTGGGACGTGACCTACTCTGTCGGGTGAATAAGCTTTTACTTACAAGTCAGTTTGTCAAAGGTGGAACTCACAGATGTGAGCTGCATGCTTGCACAAACACACACAGACAGGCTGTGCTGTATTAACCAAAAAAACATATCTAAATATTTTTTCTAGCTGAATTGAAATATGCAGTACTAATCTCTGAGTTTTCTTCTGTGAGGAAAAAGCAAATGGCTGTCATGATACTAGCATTACAAGCTATAAAGTAAAACGATATGCAAACCTGTTTGATACCTCTGCAGAGAAACTGAAGTCCTTGACATGCAATATTGGGAAATTTCCTTTTACTGTTTACAAAATGGAAGATGTACTCCTAAAGACTCCCCAAATTTCATAAAACAATTCCATACGTGTCAGTTTAATATTCTCTTAAATAGCATGCGTTTCCAACTGATCAATCTTTATTTAACCAATAAGTAGTATCAAAATCCACCAAAACTTACTGATCTTTGGACAAATTTCTTACTAAAAAACAGAAATCCATCTCTAACTTGCACAAATATTTCTCCAGTTTTTGGAAAAGTAAGCATCCTTAACAGTTACACCCACATTTCCAAACATTGCCGACAAATTTGTTCAATTTAAACAGTGCACAGGAGTTAACCTGCAATATTTAAACTAAACCCCATAGTTTTGGCTGTGGTGCAGTTTACTGGTGCCAGAGGGTCTAAGGGGAGCACTGTCATCTTTAAGTCGGGAAAGTTTTGTGAACATGGGGTAAAACAATGATTAAATGGTAAGAGGGTGCATTCTTTAGCGATAATTTGCACAAGACAAACAATGTGCTTTTGTCTGTGCTTTTTTATTTGCAAAAAAAGAAAGAAATGCTTTAAAGCCTTTTTTACTTTATTTTATGAATGAAAACAATTGAAACTGGATTTTTTTCCTTCTTTTTTTTGCTCAGCAATATACACATTTTGTTATGTGGGTCCTAGGGGGGCTGGACTCTTCTTGGAGGGGGTACAACATCATGCTGCCACAGTGTCATGGCTCAACACAGGCTAACCGTGTGTGAAACAATGGTATATTCCCCTTAAATAGACCCAATTTTGTATTCTAGAACCCCTGCTTCAAGGATTACATGTTTTTATTGTAATCCACTTACCAGCGCAGCTACTTCAAATACAGTTATTGGTCTTTCATTTACTTCAGAGGATTATATGAAGAAATAATAGAATATGTAACTATAGATTAAACGTGCATGTATTTCAATAAAGCTTGATTGAGGAATAACATAGTTTTTTCACAATTTAAGGCAAATAATCTACACTTCCTGCAGTCTTGGAGCGTCACAGTGATGTCTCTGATTGAGTCTGTAGTTCCCCATTTACTTCCATGGTAAAATTTACAACAGTTCATGTATAGCAAAGGGTTTAAGTGGTGTGAATAATGATATATGTCCACGAGTAGACACAAATATGGTTTAAACTCCTTTTTTCCTTTTTAGAAAAACATGGTATATTTATGATTTTGAGCAAACAGGCTAAACTACCCAGAATTGTTGAATGTCAAAGCAATGTCTTAAATAATTAAGCCTGATATCGCTCACAATTTTCGGGCTGCTGTTACTAACAGGTGTGGGAAAAATGTGTGTCACTGATGAGAGGATATCTGTGCTTGGTTGCACTTTAATAAAGAAATTAGACAATATATGGTGATGAGTATGATTTGGCTGGCATGGTACCACAGAGGACTGAGTATAATATTACTGGCTGTTCATATAAATGATCCTTATTTAAACAGAATTATACAAAAGACTAATTCCCCATTTTGACTTACATATTTAATAGATTGCCTTAATGAAAATTGACATTTAACTGTAAACGATTTGTTTTAATAGATAATTGTTAATTAACTCTATATTGCACACATCAGATGAAACCAGGGAAACCATATTTTAACCCAAGATAAACTATATCTATTTTAATATTATATCTTGTCCATATCTTATTCAAATACAAAGTGATAAATCATAGAAACTAGATCTATTTCCCAGCCCTGTCACAGAGCTGCCGTGCAGACTGAAAGAGCACTGTGCAGTGCAGAAGGTTCCTCAGACACACGTTTATGCCAGAGGCGACCACAGAGCTTGAAAAACTGGCTGCACAGAGTTTCATGGAGGTGTGTTAAACAGGTCATCTTTTAGCTGATGGATTTGTTCGTCAGTTCCTGTCACAGGAGGAGTAGTGGACTGTGATTCGGCCGTCTGGTGAGAAAATAGATTTGAAAGCGCAGGGAGGGGAAGTGATGACTTCAGCGGCAGTTAAAGCCACAGAGAGACAGAGCACAGATTCATCATTTACTTTATCACATCACACAACAGAGTGCTGAGCCAGACTGCACTGGTCTGAGATCGGGCTTGGTGATACATTAAGCGTTTTTCAGCTATATTCATACACTTCTTGACACAACATTGAATGTGAGAATATTGTGTAATTTATGTTTCTTTTGAGAGAAGATGACGCCTGGCCTAATGCTCAGTAAAGAGATTGTACAGTAAGAGCAGCTTACTGACCACAAAATTATATATTTTAATCCTTTAAACTCAGTGAAGAAACCATATTTCATTTATTTTGATATATCAAAGGAGCAATTATTACAATTATTAGTATGAACGCTTTGAATGAATTATACTGATGTATTTTTTAAGACCAGAGTAACAAAAACAGAAATCTTAGACACGAGGCATAATTTATTACTTTAATGGTTAGAAAAAAATAATGTAAATTCTTCCATATTATATAAGGTGCACAGATGTGTTTGTAACATTTCAAAAACTAGAATAAAATCTTCCCTTATTGCCAACTTTTCATACGTTTCCTAATGTTGCCAGTGTACACATTATGTTAGTAGAGGGGGTTTCACTGGCTCTTCACCAATTCCAACCGCTGCTCCAGATGTTTACAACAATTTTTCAATGTGCTCTCTCTTCAGGTTCATAATAGACTGAAGATCATTACTCTTCTGTACTTTGAAAAATCATTAACCATTAATCATTAAGATTATGTAGTTTTTATTATTTTAAAACAATAATACTCAACACTTTACCCTAAACTTATGACACTATTTTTTCATTATTTTTTAATGAAGTCAAACTATAAAAATATAATACATTTATTATTTTAGGTTCTCTAAGATAAAAAAAAGCTCAACTCTTAATCTTATTTTTTCTTATAGACATAAGTATTACTTTTACATTTTAGCTTCTTCTGTAACTAATAAATAATGTAGAGTTTTACTGCATAAGAAAGTGACACCGCACTAGTGAAATTTCTTTAACTATTAATATTGAGCAACAAAAGTAACACGCAGATGTCCCTTCTGTAAGTTAAAAAAATATAAGTATATTATACTTTTTGTGTTGGTCAAATCAGTTTGAATTGTCTGCATTTTTACAGGTATTATTGTTTTAAACTTCATCATTGCATTTTGTGTATGCATTTGAGCAAAATAAGTACAGAGGGAATCATATTTATGATATTAGTCACCATGAGACAACAGAAATCTGCACTGACGCCAATGAGTGAGAGACAAAAGCAAACCAGACTATCAGGAAATGAGATGAAGTTTCTATCCAGGTTTAAAGAACACAACAATGATTCCTTGTTGTTGTAGTTGCTGTTAACATTTTGAAGTTGCATCAAGGCCTGCCACAAATTTAAAGGTTCTTTACCAATGTCTGAACTATGAGAGACTCCCACGAGGACAAATGCTGACAGATAAGTTTTGTTTTTGCAGTGTGTGGTGTGCCGCAAAGAGAGAGAAATAGCGCACCACACACCAATCCACTCATTCACCAACAACCAGGGCATCTACTCCCACAGCTTGTAATCTCACAAGGTCAAACTAGACTTTAGTGTAAACAAACATGGCGGCCAACATCAAGAGGATTGAAGCTTAATGTGGCTCTCGTTAGCTTCCTATAACATTCTTAATGGTTATGATTTTCGTCTAGCTGCTCTCCTTATCAGTTTGTAATATATAGGTTAAGTTACAGTTTATGCTGTATAGACAGTCACGTTTGTGCTTCTTTTTTGACATCCATCTAACTCTACACTTTACTCTTGTTGCAATGGCTACCTTTGCTTCCAGCTTCAGTCAGCTTGTTCCCTGATTGGTTTTGTTCTGTTCTGTGTGACAAAACACCGAGCTCAGCTGTGTAAGTATTGAACAAGTCTATTATTTGCGATTTTAAGTCGGACGTCTCCAATTCTCTTTCAAGAGGATAAAATGACTCTTGACACACCTCAACCCAAAGGTTAATGATAAGTCAATCTTTAGGACCATTAGATAATCCAGCCTTTGCTAACTTTGGTCAGAAGCTGGGACCTGAGTCGAAACTTGGGCCCATTATCTTGTAGTATGTAAACCACTTAAGTTCAGAAAAGGGGCCTGACACAGACTGCCTCTAAAAGAGTACTGAAGACAAACAAACACAAAGAAAATCTGGAATGAAAAAGACATGTTACTTGGGCAATAAAACTTTCAGGTAACTGCCTATGAGTCCCAGGGATGTGCCAGCAATAGCTCCCAACAGTGAAAACAGTATCAGACAGCCTTAACAGACAAGTTTGTGTGATATCCCTGTACATGAAACTCCCCAACCATCAAGAAGTAGTAAATGAACACATGCACTTCCCGCCATGATCAACGAAACAACTAAATTACAGTGTTAGCTTCTCCAGTGAAAGCTGAAGTCTGGCGTACCTGAAGTCTGGCGTAGAATCACTGCTGTGTGCTGCAGTGTGTTCAGCGTGTCTCTGCCTCACTCTGTGACAGAGCAGAGCTTCAGTACAACTCCCTGGCCAACGCCGCGCCATAATATTTACTCTAGCCAGGCAGCAAATGCTGCACCTCTCCTCTTGTCCCAGTTTAAGCACTCCATCAGCTTGACAAGAATGGGACGCCACACCAGCACACATGACACGTCAAAGTGTGTGCTCCCCTCTCTCTTACTGGCTCTGTGTCTCTTTAGTCTGTCTTTCTGTTGTACAGAGTGTGACTGGTGGTTACATTGGGAGGGATTGGTGTAGAGGCAGAGAGAGGTTAGGGGGGTCAGAGGCAGATACAGGACAGGAGCTCCTCTGTTCTGCTGGGTGAAGACTGTAGACTGTAAAGACTGCCGTGTGCTTGACAGCGAGGGATATGTAGCACATAGCTGAGGCATGTGCAAGTGCAGAAATAAGAGCAGCTTTTAGACAAGTTGTTACATACATGTACTTTGGCAAGAGGCCTATGTTTTTACTTGAACCCCATAAAAAGTGAAAACTAGTGCTGGATAATATGGGCCAAAACTCAGTGATTACATAGTGAAGCTGGTAGCTGGCTTGTTACAGTCTGTAAGTGCGCCACAAAATCTCTCTGATATAAATGCTACCGGTAGCAGAAATGCTGTGTAGCAAGACAGAATTGTCATCTGCCTTTAGTTATCACTAAAAGTTTGAGGGACAGTGTGCATTGCATTTGTTCTAGAAGTAAAGCATTATGCAGTGCTTCCCAAGGTGTGAGCTATAACCCCTTGTTGTAGGGCCCCAGAGGAACTAGATGTGGGCTGTGAGAGGTTAATATCAATAGATAAAACCAAAAAACAAAATTTTCATTATTGAAAGTTGTGTATTGACTGGTTATTTTATTCTTGATAATATATTTGTGTTTTCTAATTACCATAATTACCAAAACGTAACTCTGTTGATTTCTTTTGTCCAATGTAAAGAGCAAGAACATGTTTTTACCACTTTTAAGAACTGAATCCTAACACGTTGGAAGACCCCCACCCCAACAGAGTTGCAAAGTGGTCCATGTTTTCACTGTCTGACATACAATAGGTTTGCTGCTGGCTTACTTGTTAGCACAATCAAGTAGAGAATGGTCTGGCTTTACTAAAAGGGGTCATACTGCTACCGTTGAGTGGAAACTACCACCATAATGGACTGCACAATAATGCATCTAACAATCAGGTGATGCATTTAAATCACAGGGTAAGACTGAGGAGGATTTTAATAATTTGTTGTTGTTGTTTAATTTGTTTGTTTATTTTGCCAAATTGGTAGTTAAGGTGGATGGCACATGTTGTTGAGGTGGCCTCCTTATTTGAAAAGCAGTAGGGAAAACATGGACTCATATCTTAATGTTATGTAACTAAATAGCATTATATGATTCATTTCATGCCAAGAGATGAAAAGGATTGTCACATTTGAACATTTATGAACCTTGAAATGGTTCTAATAAAAATTATAGTATTCTAAAATCCAGATACTTTAAAATTCTGATAAACACAAGTATAAATAATCATTACAGGATCACAGAACCAGTGGGTAAATGATGTGAGGTAGGTTTGCAGAGTTGAGTGTGTCTAGTGATGATTGCTAATATCAGGAGTACAAACACTGCAAGGTGAACGAACTGAGTGTGGGTTCTTGTTCTTTGTTCTTTCAACAATTAGTGGTATCAAATGTACCACAAGGAGGAGAGTTTAGAGTTGTTAAAATTACCAAAATATATAGGCAACATTTGGAAAGTGGTCCTAGTGAGACTTGGGGGGTTTGCTCCTCGCCAAGTCCTTGCAGCTTGTAGAAGTTTCCTAATACAGTTTTTGATCATTGAAATCACGTCCAACGTAAGAAGGATGTTATCTAACAGAGATAGAAGAATATAAATCAATGATGATCCAACATTTAGACTAAACATTTCAAACAGAAAAATCTAGTGGTCAATAAGAATACTACTATCTGTGGTTCTTCCCGTGAACAAAATTTATCACTGAGTTTAAGGCCTGGCGTCTATTTTGAATAAAAAACAATTTTAATAAAAATGACATTCCCTTACCCCCCATCTCAGTTTAAAAGGTATTCATATTTCTTAAAAACTCATGATGTTACCTATTCCTAACTGAGACTGAGAGATCTGCAGATAGCAGTGCATAAGAAGCCTTCCTGTAGTCTGACTGAAATCAAGGCTTTATTGGGCCAAAGTTCAATGCAGGTAGAACCTAACCACAATAAAAATGGATGTTCCACGTAATGCAGCCAAGGTGACAGGATGAAATGCCTCCTCTGAGGCCTATTGCCGAGTTGCCTTTTGTGGCACCAGCCTCTCGAGAGCAAGACAGATTTCTCCAAAAGAGCAGAAAAGCCAGTCGACATGCCAGATTCATCAGCTCTGAAAACTACCACTCTGTTCTGCTGCGTGGAGTTTGTAAGAGAGGTGAAAGCGGGTCAGAGCCAGAGGTGATTGTTGGGTGAGGAGCAGGATAAAAAGGGTGGAAGAGAAAGTGAAGAAGGGCTGTAGTGAAAGTGCAATGTGAATGACATACAGACTAAGTCAGAAAGAGGAGTAACATCAGAGGTGTCTTAGAGACAGCTGTAGGCTAAAATGTTGGAAACAGATTGCGATGTTCTGTGTCTAACCTTTATTTTGAGATCTTGTTATCCTTCAGATGCACTTATGAGGTTCATCAAGAGATTTTAAAGTTACTGTGGTCAGAGGAAGTAGAACTACAGGTGATTTTATGACCCTGACCTTTCATTTTTAAAACTGTTTTATTTCATCCTCAAGCCAGAGTGGACAACTGTGCAAAGTTGTAATAAAATCTCTTAAACTGTTTTTACAAGAGATGGCAGGACAGACAGACAACTAGGCAGACAGACAGATGCATGAATAAATGGACAACCTGAAAAATAATGCCTCTGTTCTCAGCTGTTGCTGAGGTTTAAGAAGTAGTCTGAGTTGACTGTATATTTCCTCGTAATCAAAGACATGCCTCTAATTGCTGACTGTAAACTCATAAATGTGTTCTGCTTTATTGTTTACAACCATTCCTTTTATGTATTCATGTGTGAGAGCTTGTTCATCACGTTTACTACCAGACATTCACACATGGCCAATAGAGCCATCCCACTCCAACAGCCAAGGTCAAGCTTGTTTATGTCTTCTCATCCAAATCTATCTGAGCTGCAAACAAACCAGCCCACAAGCAGCCAGATAGAAGGATAACAGCATTAATAGTCATTAAAAATTGCACACACACAGCAGAAGAAATACATTTCAATCTGTGTATAATTGGGCAACATGCAGCAGGATAATTGGCAGAGCTGCTTCATTTGTCAGTCACGCACAGTGCAATGTTCAGGTGCTGCAGCAAGGAGCTGCAGGTGAGTCTGTGTTTGATGGCTCGACTTGGCTGGTGTGATATAACACCCACAGAGCTGCTCTTTCAGCTGCAAATCACCATTTTCTATGTCCATCATTCAGCACAGTGACAGAGGGGCTTTAGTGAGAAATGGTTCAATTCAGTAGACTCTTCAACAGGTTTTAATCGGCTGTCTGGGAAAACAATGACACAAACATGAGGATATATTTGTGTACAGCCAAACAATAAGACAGAAGTTTGGCTCACTAATATGGCTGAAATCTAAACCAGACGACTCACTCGTAATACATCATTTAAAAGTAGGTTAAATGATAAAACATCATGACACAATGTCTTGCGACAAATTTTGGTAATCCAATGCCACGGCAAAAGGCCACAAGCAATGTATTACATATATTGCAGGAGCTGTGTCCTGTTTCAGGGGCTGCATTACTCAAAATGTGTACATATAGTCTTGAGTTTGTCACAGCAGAAAACAAACACATTCTTCCTTCTCTTGGTGATGAAAGATCGATCAGGTGCATCCTTGGTGGTCTGATTTGATTCCTGATTTATTGGAGTCACTTTAAAAAATATGGAGGACTCTAAAGTAGCTAAATAATGCATAGAAAAAATTAGCAATTCGTTTTTATCTCAATCAGCTACCATAAGAACTAGTAAGCGACAAAATAGGCCTTAAATGTTAAAAAATCCTTAACCCTTCAATACCTGTTGTGTCATATTTGATACATACTTTAATGATACCTCAATCTAATCAATATGCTGTGTAAGGCTGGGTCTTTGGCAAGCTGGGTCGGTCACAGTATTCTACCCCTGATTTGGGACACCGCTGGTATAAAATCTGACTACTGTGGTATCTGCTACCTCCATCAAACTTGTGATCAATCTTACAACAGAAAGGGAATTCTGGGGCAGACATATAGCATCATAGGAAACAGCTACAAGCTACAATACACCATCTGAAAGTCAATTTAGCCACACCTCTAAAACAGCAAATATGTGCAGAACTCTTGGCCCTAACAAGAGCAGTTAAGTTAAATAAGGCCACCGTGTGGTTTTAACCGACAAGGAAAAAAACATTGACAAACCCAAACCTTTACAGTTACCAGGCTGTAAACATGTTTATTCCAGCCAGAAAATAAAAACATCTTACTCTAGACTCTGTTTGGGATTCCTTGATTTTTGGAGCAAGCCTCAAGTTGACAGTTGAGGAGCTGCAGGGTTTTTATTACTTTCTGCTTGGTCTTTATTCCGAGCTGCCACTGAATAAATGATTTATCACTGTGGAAAAGTAGAGATAGCTTTAGGTTGGACCAAAAAAACTCATTAATGCCAAATATTTCTAGAAAAACATACTATACTAGAATTTTCCCTTTTTTAGTTAAATCTTATTACAATTGGGATTTTTGACCGAAAGATATGTTAAAAGAGCAAAACAAGTGTTCCCTAATGGCTACTTTTATAAGTTTAAGGAAAACAATGTTTTGTTTATTAAACAAATGCTAGATATCTGAAACTATCCTGGATTAAGAATCCTTTTACCCTTTTTTTGGGACATTTTGTAGAAAATATATGAGGAAAAAATTAGCAATAAGTTTAGTTTCTACAAGAGTGAAAAAAGACAAAATCATTATATCACAAGATAATTCAGCTTGAAATAAATACATTATACCTTGTAACAACTGAAGTTCTAAAAGTCTACAAAGTGTTTTTGGAAATATATTTCGGCATACTGTACTAAACAACAGTGGAGGTTTGCCATCAGGAAGAACGTGATACGGTTTTTGGTGCTCTAATTTCACTTTCTCCTGTTCCTCCATTAAATATTTTGGCTCTTATTCAAGGTTTACTGCTCCATTTCTTAACTAATGGTTGTATTAACATCACCAAGAAATGGCCAAGTAGAGATCTTATTAGAGACTTTTCCATCTAAGGTGGGAATGGGAAGCAGATGCATTCTGTCTGATGAAAAAACACTGTGCAGAGGATCACACAGCACCTCAGAGTGAGCATACATGTGAGAATGAGAAAAGAAAGAACGGCAAAAAAAACTGGCAAGGTAATTAAGCACTGGACCCTGTCTACATGTCCCATCTCAACTGGACTATGAACAGAAAGTGGACTGTAAACAGTCAGGGGGACACAGGGTCATGCTGCTTTATCATGGGATGGACACACGTACACTAAACAGGCGTGCTGGCTGTACAGTCCACTCCTGCTGACTCAAAAGATGACTGTCAGATGACTACTGACATAAGACAAAGGCCTGCACGTGCTGATCTGCACATTAGCTGCAAAGCAGGAAGATAAATATAGTGACAAAAAAATAACCATCTTCTCCATCTTATCCAGCTTCCTCACTTTTCCAAACCAACCACAGCACATGGCATGTAGGAATGGTTGGGAAACCCATCACTGCATAGTCACATCCTTGCAAATGTACAGCGCTTTTCTCTGAAAGAATTAGCACAGCATGGCATGTGGCACTCTGATCATTCAATCTTGATTACATTGTTTTCATTATTAAAGAAAGCTAAAACTGTAATCAAAATTTCAACTAGAATAATCTTTTAGCTTTAATGAAACAAAATGAGAACTATGAGGGGTAATAAAAACACCTTCTGCTTGAGCTCTGATTTTTCAGTCAGAGAGCTAAAAGAACGGTCGAGCAACCCCCTCAGTCAAGCTGACACCGTCCCCACGCAAGCCGATGTGATGGTGTTGTGCTGGTCTAGTGCTCTCTGCACTGCAACAGATAGACTGCCTCATCACACCTGACAGCGCTAAACACTACCACGCACAGCAAATACAAAGTGGATGTTGGAGACAGTCATGGGAACTCCGT
This sequence comes from Cetoscarus ocellatus, assembly GCA_037902135.1. Lineage (NCBI taxonomy): Eukaryota > Metazoa > Chordata > Actinopteri > Labriformes > Labridae > Cetoscarus > Cetoscarus ocellatus. The sequence continues at coordinate 514,491 of JBAMNC010000607.1, forward strand.
CCTACACCCACAAACACAGAGACACACAGAGGAGACATCCTGGTCACCATGGAAACCCACCACCTTCCTAAGTAGTGACATCACAGGTGCTGCATTATGACCCACATGGGCACCAAATGACCACCTCAACAGCCTCAAGAGGATGAAGGAAACTGTCTTCCTTGTTGCACACCACACACACACACACGCAGTAATAATCAGGTGATGGAGGATGGGGGGAGAGAGGCAGATGGAGGTGGATGGATGAAGACAGACGGACACATAAATCAAGCAGGAAGGGGGACTTGCAGCAGCATCCTCTCACAGGACTTGATGCTAGCCTATATCTCTGATGTAAGCTGTTGGTGACAGGACGCTGGGGTGCTCCGTAAAGCTCCGTAATGCCCAGTCACACCAACCTACTTTCACACCAGGGTGCTGTACAGCCAAATGGATGTAATGGTCTGATGTTGTTGATCACATGAGGAATTCTACAGTAGCTAATGGCCAAATGACACATTTAAGCACAGCAGCCAGCCAAGTCGAAAAGCAGTGTTTTAAAATATGTAAATGTGTAAGTAAAGGGAGAGATTTAAAAAAGGCTCAAGCTGAAGGTGGGTGATATGGACCAAGATTGATATCTCAGTAAATTTCAGCTTAACTGGTGGTACAAAAATACCAGAATTACTAAAGAATTTATAATGTTGATACCATGGCAAAAAGGCCAAGTCTTCCCAAAATATCTTATATTGGGCAGCTGTTATTTCTCCTTCAACATGTTTTTTAAAAATGTTAAAATGTCCACTTCTTAAACGTTCCATGGTTACCAAATGTGCAGAAACATAAAGTTCTTTAGTAATATTTTAACAGAGAGAGAGAGAGAGAGAGAGAGAGTTCTGTTTAAATGGTCCATGATTGGCTTATTAAAGTTTATTTTTTTATTTATTTTACCTTTTTTACCTTTATTTAACCAGGAGCGTTCCCAACAAGAAAAAAAAATATATACCAAGGGAGTCCTGGCCAAAACAGCAGCAAAAGAAGTTTCACAGGAATAACAAAAAACAAGGTTGACAAAATAATGATTTGGCAATCAACAAATCTGCTTCATTTAGCAGTAAAACATGTGCATACACTATTCAAAAGGTCCTTAATTTTGTTTTTTAAATTGTCGAAACTAAAAGTTAAAAGTGTATATGAGAAGAAATATTATTTGTTCCTATTTTTCAAGTGCTTATCATCAAATTACATATAATAATCATTTTTTGATCATTTTAAATAGATCATTTATTGCTTTTAAGATAGAATATTAAGGATGAAATGTTTATGATTGACAAAGGTATAGAATTTATATCTTCATGAGGATAAGGTCTTTGTAGTTAATATAACCATATTGTTAAAAAATAAGTTGGATAAAATTAATTTCTGTAAAGGTATGTAATAACAAGGAAGGGGTTTTTACTTCTTTCACTCCTTTGTGAGTGTGTAAATAAGACAGCTGTTTTTTATTGTCTGTTTTTTCCTTTCTAATGTTTAAACACATTTCCATGAGGTGTCCTGTTTTCTTCCATTACAACATTCACATTATTCAATCAAAAACATGTCCCCTCAGTGTGATAAGAACACTTCTATGCACAAGACAAAAAGTCCACAGCACAGGTTCTTCTCCCTCTCCTCCTGTTTACTAGTAGTTGTCTGAAACAGCATTCTACTCTAGCTAGAAAGTAGAGCTGCTGCAAACATGTTACTGGGAAGTGATGAAGTCACCGGCCACTCAGAACAGACTGGGCCCATGTAGGAAAGGGGACTTTAAACAGGCAGCAGCTCTAACTGAGCATCACACAGATTGAGAATACAGCATGAGGGACACTCAGCATGAGAAAACTACAAGGCTTTTCAACACTGGTGGTCGTAAACATACACTAGCAGTCATCCAAACTGAATATAAGAACCAGCTGTAAGGCAAAATATGGGCTAATTAAATCTATTCACAACATGCCAAAATTGGTTGTGCCTCACAGAGAGCTTCTTGCCAGTTCAACAGGTTTTTTTCAGTGTATTGGGGCCAGTTAGACAATCTTAAGTCTTTTTTTAAATTTTCAGTATCAAACAAGTACTTCAGAGGGACCTCTATTTTTGACGTCTAGTGTCAGATAAGCAACAGTATCATTTGGTGTATTTTACCAATACAAATACTCTTAAATAAAATATATATTTATCTTTTTTAACTATTAAGGAAAATCCTTGGCTCTATTGTTTTTTCTGACACTGTTGTTAAAATCAGGGATTTTGAAAAAGTGCCGGTGCTCAGTGGCTCATGAATCTGAAAGTTGTTGATGTTTATCTTGTAATGGTCACTGTGAAAACACTTGGTTGCCTGTAATACCTGTTACTTTGGCTTGAGTGCAATATTAGACAGTTCACTAGAGAATACAGAAAAGCTTCAGCATCTTTGGCTCTGACATTTTGGGAATGGCACCAAAATGAAGCACTGAAATCTGTGCTATGAGTCAGATCCATAGGTATTGGCTGTGTTGGTATGGTGACACCTGTTTCAGACTTCTGGATGGTAAAATAACTTAAAATGCGACAGCTACTGCAAATATGTCAAGAAAATGTCTGGGACATTGTTGCGTGCTACTGACAGAACATGTATGTCTTCATGTGGGGACTGGTTTATTTCTTAAATGGAGGGAGACAACTTCATTTGTCTTAATTAACACTTGGATTGAGGTTGTGAATCAAAGATCCATTCCCATCCAGTTTGAGGAATCAATATAATTTGCACCTTTGTTTAATAAATTCCTTACCAGTTTCTTTCCACTTATCTCTATGTGCCTGTAGTAAACAACGTTACTCCCTTATGAGAGAAAGACAGCACAAAAGACAGTAAAGGTATTACAAAAGTCAGCATGGCAAACAGGAGATGAAAGCAGTCTAAAGGGATGTCACCTTGAACTCAATATTCGAAAATCCATTTGAGGATGGGGGTGAAAATCTGTACTTGAACTGTAAACATACATTTGAATGTAAAATAAACAGCTTAACAGCACATTAGAGCATCTGGAGCAGTGAACCACCTGGTCCAACAGAAAGCACTCCCGCCTGTCCATTGTTCTCTTGACCTCAACAACAGGACGTTCACCTCAAGAAAATAGAGGACAGGCAATGTCCCCCTATGAAGCCAATTTAGGCATCACACCACATATGGCAAAATTTTTAAAAAACTCACTCACTCCTCATCGACAACAAATCCAAAGCCCACCCACTGCAGTCCGGCACCTCTTGAGTGCTCAGCCCTTCAACAAGATGTGCAGAAAAGGCCATCACGGACAAGACTGCACGATTCATATGCAAGGACATGTGAGCATACGATGTGGCTTCGGGTGAGGAAGTGTATAGTGAAATGACCCGAAGGAAATGCCTTCTATGTGTTGCAACCGGGCTGGTGAGGGGGGTTGAATATCTTTGGTTATTGGCATGTATGAAACCTTCAAGTTTGATTTTTGAGAACAGTGACCACTTTAGTCTAAAGCGTGGATTAATCATACACAAAATGATGCAAAGAGCACAACAGGCAATGTCTCTTTGTGTGATTTCAAACAAGGGCAGAAATACTACTAACATCCTGTAACATTTTTGACACAGCTCAGCATGTAATAGGAGAAGTGCTTTGTGTTTGACCTTTTCAGCACAGAAACCATACCTTCTTCTGCACTGAAAATAAAAAGGAAGTGATAAACATTTGACTTATGATCAGAACTGATAATGGCATTGGTAAAGTGTTATTAGTTCCCATCCCTTGTGCAGGTCTTTCTGTAAACAGTGTGGCATTTCCCCTTGTACCATTTTGACACACTGATAGACAATCCTGTCTTACCGTACTCTACATATTATTTGAAATACATCTTCAATAGTCTTAATATGTTTCCCAACTCTGTCTCAAGTTTCATTTAAAGAGCCCACATCATGCTTTTACGAATTTATTTGCCTTAAAGTGTATTAAACATGTTTAATCTGTGACGTATAGCACTTGAACAAGACAAAAAGTCAGCGGCATCAGGACTTCCCCCTCTCTCCCTGTATGCAGTGTCGGTAGCTGCGGGAAACGGCTTCTTCCCAAGTAGACCTACCAGTGTGATGTCAAGCCATTGTTCCGTCAGCAGTATAGAGCTGAGATGGTACAATAAATGCAGAGTTGTTGACAACATGGCACAGCGCAGTGCTAAACCAACAAATTACCACAGAGCTGCCCTGTCAATAGCCCAATTCATTCTGCCATTTAAGGCTCAATATTTACCTCTCTGTAATGTTTCGCCTCCACTGTGAACGTCCTGGAGGTGGAATGTTCAGTGTCCAGAGGAAGTGACAGAAGCTTGAAACTGAAGAGAGGGGGGGACACAGGCTTATTGGGAGAGCATCTCTGCCTTTGTGTGTATGTGGGGACATGAGCTGGGACAGGCACTGTTTTGTGCGCATCCAAGCAAAATAGCAGTGTGAATTGACACAGATATTACGGTCTTGTGGAATTAATGTGAATGTCTCTAGATGTAAATGTAGCAGAAAGTCATTGTGTCACTTTTGTTTGAAGGCACTTTAAATTGGGCTAATCAGTCACAGTGGATGGGGGCCCAAGTCGGAAGGGGAGCCTTTAAGGAGCAGGAGCATCTCAGACAGACTAAGAATACAGCTGGATCAAGGTACTCTGCATATACAACTGGAGGTTTTATTTAACATTAATGATTATTAAAAGAAATGTGGTTTTTAAAAGCTGAATTAGATTTAAGTCAAAATGTGTTCTCTTTAAGATAAGGAGATGCTCATAAATGAGTCTGTATATCAAACATAAATCTGGCTCCTGGGACTTCCCTGATATTTCCCAATGGTGTCTTCCCTCTGAGGCAGACAGCTGTATAATGAGCAACCAGCCTTCAGCAGTTTCAAGAGAAAAGCTAAGAAAAAGCCCAAGGGTCAACAGACGACACTGGTTTCTACTCCAACACACCAAGCTGTGGGATAAGCCCCCAGCCCCGGCCACAGAGCTCCGTCCAGTCCAGGGTCCCTCTGACTGTAGCTCGGCTCAACAGCTGTGCCCAGCTGCGCTACCAGCCTGGAGACACTGGGCGCTTTGTTCCCTGCGGGCTGACTCGTAGGCAGGGAAGGAGAGCAAACAGTCTCCGTGTGTGCACATAGTTTCTTTTCCACAAAGGTTAAGGGCACGTAGCCTCCGTCATCTCAGGTCCAGTGCCCCCCTAAAACACCCTCTGTTGAATGTTCCCCCTAACCACAGCAAACGGCCTCCCCGGCGGCGTCGGGCAAGGAGGGAGCAGCGGGGCAAAGTCAGAGCCAACCAGGATGTGTGGAAAATTTGAAATGCGCTGAGCAAACGGTGTCCAAGCCGAGCTCCGAGCACAGTGACACACTGCTCCGAGGCGAGGAAGACATACACTGCCCGTATGAAGCCAGTGCTTGAATTTAAAACTGTGTTAGCGTGCTACCAACAAGCAGAAACAACAACAAAACACGGGCAGATGCGAGGCTCCCGTGTGCAGGAAGGAAAGCGCCGGGTAATCACGGTACACTCAGGAAACAACAACAAAAGACTGGAGTAAAGAAAGACAGAAACCACATGCAAGAGCGTGGTTCACAGTGGAAGGTAAATGACACCTCACGGACACGATTAAAGAGTATTTTACGGAGTGAGACTACTTACTCAGATGAACCGGTGCCGCTCGGTCCACTGAAGGATAACCGGGACCGTCTTCCGGCTGTGAGTCGGGCGGGATCTGCGCTGTGGAGATTGAAGGGAGAGAGAGAGAGGGAGAGAGACGAGCTCAGAGCCTCGAGGACTCAACGTAAACTGTGGCTTGCGTCATTTCACCAGGATGCCAGTATCGCGCGCAGCAATGCAGCCATCTTGCTGAGGAGTGCCCGACCAACTCTGCAATCTGCTGGACCGGAACCGTCCTCTCTTGATATGAGAAACAGCAGCAAATATATTCTGTCACGTTTGTGTTATTTCCCTCTCTTATGCACTCTTATTTTTCAGTCAGTAACATTTTTATTTTTAATTGGAATAAATTTCAAGTTAAAAATTAAATTTCACAACATCACTGGGATTTAATAACGGCAATAATAATAATAATAATAATAATAATAATAATAATAATAATAATAACTTTATTTGTGTAGCACTTTTAAAAATAGAGGTTAGCAAAGTGCTTAGACAATTAGGCAGGAACTACAGACAGCAAAGCACAAGAGCTTAGGCATTAAAGGAAATTAAAAAAAAAAAAAAAAAAAAGCTCAATTTTAATCAAAGGACCTTTACAGACAAACACAACAGGCGTAATAGACATTAACAGGGAAAAAAACATAATAGGAGAGCATTGGCGCTTCTGGTGTCCTTCAGACGGTGCTTATAAATAAAACTAGAAGCGCACTGAGAGCACAAACCTTCCACGGCATTTCCAATATTGTTGGGGGAGTTGTTGTCAAAAATGTGGAAAACTACTCTATCTCACTCTGTTATTAAATCCTTGAAATGGTATTGAATACAACTCTGGATTCTTATCACCACCAAAATCAAATCATCACTTCCCAAGGCCATGACCAACAGTCCTTGAAAATGTCATCGAAATCCAATGGGAATTTGAGTTACTCGCAAAAATGTGGAAAACTACCCTATCTCTCACTGGTACTATGTCCTTAAAAAAATCCGTCATCCCGATTCAGACCACCAACAAAATCAAATATTTTTTTCCTTCTGCCATTACCAACATCTCCTGAAAATTTAATCAAAATCTGTTCTGTTTCAGTTATCCTGTTCACAAAGTAACAACGGCCAGCAAAAACATAAGCTCCTTGGCAGAGGTAATAAAACTAGGAGTGCATAAACCTCCACAAAGGTATTTCCAAAACTGTATGGCGAGTTATGGTCAAAAATGTGGGAAACTGCCCTATTTTGCACTGTTTACATATCCTTGAAAAAAAAAATCCTGGATTCACATCCGGATTCTGATCACTACCAAAATAAAATAACTTCTCCCTTGTGCCAAGGTTAACAATCTCTGAAACTACTGAAACTATCATGAAAATCCACTGAGAACTTGTTGAGTTATTAGAGAAAATGTGGATAACTGCCCTATCTCGCACTGTTGGAAAATTCAATTTAAAAAATCCTGGAGCTGCATCCATATACGGATCAGCACCAAAAGCAAATCACTTACTCTTGTGCTGTGACCAGCATTCTCTGAAATGTCATCAAAGTCTGTCAAGTTATTGAGTTATTGTCAAAAATGTGTAAACCTGCACTATCTAGCACTGTAAACAAATCCTTAAAAAAAATACTGGATCCAAATGTAGATTCAGATTACCCCCACAATCTAATCAACCCTTGTACCATGACCAACATCCACTGAAAATTTCATCAAAATCCATTTCTGACCATTTAAGTTTTCCAGTTAACAATCAAACAAATTACCTCCTTGGTGTAATGAGTAATTAGAAACCAAAGGAGGAGATCTATAAAACTATATTCACATGTGCACAAACATTTAAGGAATTCACAAAATAACCTTAGTGAGATGGTTATGCCAGTAAAAGCAACTTAGTTTTTCGCCCAGACCTTACCTTAAAATTTTCTGCAGATGCCTTAGTATTTTCCTCAACCCTACCCTTCCACTAGCAGAAAAGCAAACTGTGGGAAACTGCTGTCAGAGACAAGTGTGGACACAGTCAGGTTTTTTTTTGTATAGGCTACCCAGAGGCTCTTTGGAAAATTTCAGGGGAGCAAATGTGAGGAGGGCATTTATTTGTCTTGATTTCCATTCACACATGCAAAAACCCTGAATGTGTCCTGAATTTATCGAAGCAGGCTGCATGTGTGAACACAAACACTAAGGGTTTCCACTCAGACTTCACCTTAAATTTTCTATGACAATTTCAGGAGTTTCTCTAATTAGGATACCCGGCAATAAAGTTGTGAATCATCTTTGAGGGCAGGATTTTTATAAGTTATAATGGGGTTTGCCTTTAATTACATTGTCAAATAAAGAAGCACCTACCAAAGCAGGAGGTTAATACACCTTTTCCATTAATAAAACTTGCTCTCTTATTCCTGTTTTCTGTAACATCTGCATCCAGCATTCAGTATTTAAAAAGCACAACACAAATTGAAATAATCACACAAGTCTTCCCATTCCCCCTCTCAAGTTTTATTTTAATTTGTCATGTTAACTGATTGGCTAAATCTTCCTCTTCCAGTCAGCAACTTCAGTACGACATACAGGTCACACAGCGCCCCACTGTGGCCGACTGCAGTGGATGATCCATCTCACAGTGCTGCTGAGGGTGCGTCTGCTCCACCCACTGTGGTCCAGAAGTGACTTTTTTTTTGGACCAGAACCTGAGCAAAGCAGCACTTTATAGCTTCAGTCGATATATCTCAAAAATACATATTTACATTGACGTATGACTTCATATAACCTCCACAGAGATAGTTTGGCATTGAGTTCGCCCTCCATAAAGCCATTAAAAAACACCCTGCAGCTTATTTCCCACATGGATCACTCTATATCACCTATCAGTGTGCACAAATGAAATGATTAGAGCAAAGAACGTGGCAACAGTACATGTCTTTATCACAAATAATAATCACAGTTAAATAAAATTAATTGGTCGATGAATTAATTGGTTAGAACGCATTGTTGGACCAGCATTGATTAGAGTGAAAGGAGACAGAAATGCACTGAGAAAACAACAGTGTGAGATGAGAGTGGAAACTGAGAGGCTGTTACACACAAACTGGTCCATTTCATTCGTTCATTATGACAGATGAACAAGAAACTGTATGAGAAAGTGAGGTAAGAACCCTGGTCTCTCAGCCCTTATCTACCTGGCTGAAAAAGACTCCCTTATGGTCCAGAGGCCTTTCTTGGCCCATGAAGGACACCTCCACATCCTACCACCATCACACTGAGGCTGGGATGAAGATGTTCCCATCAGGCCCCTCCCTCCATGATGGGATCGAACCGGCGGTCACAGGTCGCATCGTACCAGACGACTGTCAGAGCTCATCTTTCTCCATTTGCTTAAATGCTTCCAAGTCTTCTTGCCAATCAGCCAGCAGTTGTTCCACTGACTGGCTGCTGGAGTCCGTGTTGACTTCAGGCTCCCCTCCCTCCTCAGAGTCTCTCTCCTCTTTGGGCTCCTCATCAGGCTTAGCCACTTCAGCCTCCTCCTCCTCAGTTGGACCGACTTCCTCGGCTGGTGATGTAACTTCTTCAGCTGGACTAGTTTCTTCTTCTACAGTGCTGACTTCTTCCTGTGTTGGAGAAACGTCCTCTGGTGCCAGTTCATCCAGTTCCACCGTGCTCATTTGGGATTGGCTGACGGATTCAAAAGCGGTGGTAGTCGTTGTCTCTGTTACACGGTCTTCCTCCGCTTCCGGCACAACCACACCTGAAAAGAAAGCAGGGGTGTGTGACGGAACAGCTTGATACAAATAAATGAGCAGAGCAAACACACATTCACAAGCGCACACAAATACACACTTCTTTTCCTCCTCCTCAGTCGGTGATCTATACAACATGCCCTCTAGATATCATTCTCAGTCAAAAAATAGACCTGTTTTCAGAGGCTGTTGACTACAACAGCATGATGCTGATGGTGAGTCATGTTTCCCACAGGATAAAGTCTTTCTCACAGAGATGTACAGCCAAACAGAGTCGACTGAGAAAAGAAATCTGGCACAAAGTTAGTGTGACTTTGCACGGATATGATTAAAAAAGATCTGTTATAATATCTCAAAATGTAGATGCTTCTGTAAACTGCAGCGTAAAGGTGTTCAAGGAAAAATCTGCCTTCTTTTCTAGACTTGATGAAAACATGGTGTAGCTCAGGTGTAAAGAGAACAAGAACGGAGATCACTAATGTTCAAAAGTAGCTTTATCACAGAAATTTAGTTGGTAAAACTTATCTTTGTATTCTACTTTTCAGGTAGCTATTCTGATTTACAGAGAAGAGTACAGATTTTACAGATATCCTTTTCATCTTGTACTCCTCCAAACGCACACCTCACAATCAGACCATAAGACCACACACCTGACAACATACAGAAGATCTCACAGAAACTTGCAAAGGAGGATCAAGAGTCAGGATCCCTCATGTCTAAGTAAGGCAACACACTTTTTAACTGATACAATGGTCATGTCAGATCAGATGATCACAGAGCCATAAAACTGTGCTGTGATTTAGTCGACCAGCATAACAGACAACAAGGTTGTAAGGTGGGGGCGAGGAAACACTGATGACAGATAAAAAGCATAAAGTCTATGAATAACTTAACTTCCGATGGTCTCTCCAAACACTATGATGAATGATATGTTAGCGTGAAGCTTAATGCTTGCAGTTACTCACAAAGGTGCTGCTATTTTCCTCAATGTCTGTTTTCTGTTTGTAGTAGTAACCCCTCATCTCATGGAAATCAAACAGTTGTTTTTCAGAGCCTCACAAACTTTTCTGTCTCATAGCTCCATCTCAAGGCAAAAACTTTGGCTTGGTAACGTTTATGATTCTCATATGAGCAGAACACTGTGCTCTTATTGGTCAACATTTCTAACGTGGCAGTACAGATTATATGAGGCAGAACAAAGGGGTCTTTATAGTTGATTATAGGGATACAGATCCAGGATTTTTTTTAAAGGGTTTGATAACATTGCAAGACAGGGCCAACAGTGTCAGAAATACCTTGGCACAAGCACTTCTTACTGTTGGACCACATTTTGTATAGAAAGAAACAAATTACTGGATTGTATCCTTGTTTTTCAGTTCCTTTTTTTCCTATCAAAACCTGCAAGGAGAAAAAAAAAACAGAAAAGAAAATGGGGAAGATCTTGGCTGAAAAGAATGTAAAAAGTTGTGCAAATGTTTATTTACATGTTAGAAAGTTGCAAGTTGTGGAGTGGGTAATATCAGGTTGATAATACTACCCTGTCTGCCAACTCTGTTGGACGTTACAATATATGCCAGATGACATTTACAACATCAGCCAGCCAGACATGAACATGCTGATAATTACAATTCGAGATGAGAGGGGCTCCAACCCAGTGAAAAGTCATGAAATAGTCGTATTGACATCCCACACTATGCGATTATTGAAAAAAAAACAACCTGTTGTGGGAGGCTTGGAATTGGGTTACACCCCCTCAATCACTGAGGGGGGAAACCACGTAAAAATTTGGAATAAAATTATCTGATGTGTAGCTAGCCTTGGTGCTCACCTGAGCCCAAAAAACAAGAAATTCCCACTAAGACCTTTGTTAAAATACAAAAACACAAAGCTCATTGTTATTTACTACACCGGTGCAGGTTAGATTCTTTTCTTACAAACCAGTTTTGAGTTTATTTGGGTAAGGAAAGAGTCAGGCACAACTATACTCTACTTTATTGACCGTTACTATACTGAGCAAAAATAAGGCTTCACTCTGCCTTTTTAGGTTTCAATGATCAAGGTAACTCATCTATTAACATGGTGGTTAAAAAAAAGCCATATCACTGAGTTATTCCGACAAAAACTGGCTTTTAAAATGCATGTCAACATGTTAGTTTGACTTATAAGTAACTTGTCCAAAACCAAATTTCTTAAAATCCTAATAACACACTATGATAGTGCAGTTGAAGATTAATGTACTCTTGCTTATATTAGCATATATTATTACTTTGAATCTTGCTGAAATGGTTGTTGTGTACATGTCGCACAGTTTTCTTGCTCGACTGACAGGAAAATCATAAGCGCAAATGAATAGCGTGGCAGAAGTAACACAGTTGCCTGCCTTTATTATTATACTGTAAGCTCGAGGGGCTGGTGTGCATCGTACATGTGCTAAAAAAAATCAGAGTAAGTATTAAATGCACAGAGCAGTAAACTTTGTCAGTGTTTTCACCTGTAAACATACAAGTTTTTCCCCTGTCTTTCTCTTACAGCAATGTCAACAGTAACTAGACACAAAAGAGGCATAACGCCACCTGTTGTAGAAAAGGCAGACATACTTCTATTAATACATTGATTGACCCCCTGGACTTGTTTACTTCTAAAAGGGAATAGTTTCGTTCAGGGATGTGTGCTGTTAGGTGGCTTAACAGTTACATTCTGAGACACCAGATTTACAAGTTGATTAAACTAATTCTTTGCATTTTTTAATCAATGCAAGCCCAACATCCCAGTCAAATGCTCTATATAAACTGTAAAACAGCCACCACTAGTAACCACTGTAGGATGATGTTATAGCTGCTGCCCTGCTGCCAAAATGTCTTCAAACCCAGTAGTAAACAAAGGACACTGAATGTATGCTGGAAATGAATGGTGGGAATTTGAGGCATCTCACAGAAACAGCTTTCTATGCAGGCTGTGCCAGGTTTTACTCACACTTGACCAAAACAGCAGGGGACCACATTCAGCATAGATCTGTGGAGGTTTAACTTAGAGATGAACAGAAGGTTTACTTAACCTGACACACCAGATGGTTCGTTCAGCACATACTGTACAGAATACATATCACTGGATCCCCTGGGCAACAGCCCAAAGAAAGTGTTTTAGGCAAAAAGAACTTTCAAAAGCATGTCTGTCAGGTGATTGGACAATCGTTTCATCAGTTATATTCATTACAGGCCAATCAGATGTGATCAAATGTAGTAGGCAGGCTCAATTGCTACTAGCGCTACTAGTGTGAAGTACAAAACATGAGCCACTTTGTAGAACTCTCACCAAAACGTGATAAGTGGAGCCAAAATATCCTTTATTTCAAGAAATGCTTTCAGTCCTGTTTGTTTTTCATTTAATAAAGAACTGATGTCCAGATCTGACAAAACATCTACTGAAGCTGTTAGCATCTATGCTAATCTCTGTATCTTCTTGCTATTGTCACGCTCATAGCTCCCATCTCTTCCAACTTTAAGGGACCCTGATTGGGCAGTGCTCCTACAGGCAGTGCAAAATTGTTGTAGATCGGAGCTTGGCAAGATGGTTTGGCCTGACCACAGACATCAAATCAAGAGGATCTACCTGCTGCAACAGGTTAAGGCTCACTTGCTAGCACTGCTAATATTAGCCACACTTGACTCTGCAAAGCAATTTCACATCATTTTCCAGCTGATGCTATGATCCTGTGAAAAATTCAGAGCCCTCCATTCTGAGTGCCTTCTGTGCACTTAAATAACCAGTTGGTTCAATGCAATTTTAAATTGCATTTAGCCAAATTTGAAATTATCCACCTGAACACATCCCTAGACTAGTTAAATGGTCTTGTGCTATAACTGTGTCTTGACTTTAATAAGCAAGTAATTAAGCCCACTAAGACTACTATAATTTTACAAAGCAACAACAGCGGATCATGGGCCTATATCATCATCTTTTTACGAAATAGTTTCAGTTAACTTTCCTCTGCATTAGTTGTTTGAGTCAACTTTATCCAGTTACACTGTGATGTGTAACTAATGGTTTATTCCAGCAAAAAAACACAAATTTTTAAACACAAATACAATCCTGTTGTCAGAGGGTACATGAGGAGGAAAGGGATGCAGAGATCAAAGCATTATTGTAAGTACGGAAAACATATAGGGGTAGGAGAAAGAGATGAAAAATGTGGGTGACATGCAAAGAAGGAAGAAAAAGAATACTTACTGCCCTCAATCAGGCTGCCTGGAAGAGGTTTACCTTTGAATATGGCTGCTGTTCATCCAGAGTAGAGAGGGAGATGAACAGAAGAAGCGAAACAGAGAAAGAGAAGGAGAGGAAAGCCACGGTTACAGTCCACCACAGGGAAAAGAAGGATTTGGCAAATGAGGATAAAGAGGAGAAAGAATGAGGATGAAATATTGATATGGGTGTAAACCCCCAACATCTCCCATCATAAAAACAGCTGGTGGGTGGCTGTGGAATGAGTCACGATCTACAAAAACTGCCCGAGCCCCTGCAGCTTATCTTTATTTTATGAAGCAGAGCACATAATGAGGCTCAGGCAGCACAGACAGATACTATCATTTTTATAAAAAGAAATTATTAAAACAAAGACAGGAGTTTTAACAATTTAGGAGGTATATGAGGGAAGATTGTCACACCTCTGTCTCTAGCTTTGTCACTTAGCAGCACCTCCACCTCCCTGTACTCCTTCAGCGCCTCCAACAGGATGTTTCCCTCCTTATGGAAGAGGAAGAGGATAGGCAAGGTGACGTCTTCTGTGTTACGGCCATCACCAGCCATCTGAAACAGGGGAGCCGTGTCGCTGCTGCTGCCCTCGTTGTCATCTAGAAGGGGAAGAGGGAGAGAAAGGAGACTGATCTTATTCTTTCTTATCTTCTATCTTTTCATTTATGGTGGAGTTTATGAAGATCTGTGCAATATGGGAAATGTACAAAGTTTTTGTTTCTTTTTTGCAATGGTATTTGCTTTTGTATTTACAAGCGGATAGAGTTTTTCTCTGTTGTTTTGACCTATTGACTCTTAGGCAGAGACACAAAAATATAAAATACTTGAGGTCAAAGATAAATTCCTCCATTGGGACAATACTGAGTGAAGTATGGTCTTTCAGACTTATTGTTTAACTACTGTAAGACTGATCAATGGAGGTCAGTGACAAGGCAAAAAGCCAAAAAAAGTAGGTAAAACATGCTTAACTGATTGGCTTACCTAAAATTATACAGATACACATTTTTTTCTGACAAAAGAAACTTTCAAGACATCAACTTAGGGCTTGATAAAACTGTTACAAGTTTTCTTTTACTAATATCTGTAATTTTATTTACCTTGAAAAGCAGCACCAGATTCTATGTCTGTCATTAGGCAGACCCATTCTGCAAAGCTCAATGACAAACCACCTGTTACCATTCAGAAATGACTGGCCAATCAGCATCCTTTAATGGGACAAGGCAGTGGCTTTAAGCATGATTTAACTATGTTGGGAGTTAGGAGAAACTGCAAGCCTGTAAGCAACAGTGGCCTCTGAAGAGAATACTATGGATGAATTTAAAGCAGCAGTTTCATGAAAACTAAAAAATACTGCTTCATTGAAAGAAGAATAAAGTGTTAAAAAGCATTTCTCTTTTATCATTTTATTCACAGTAAAATGTGTTTTGTGTGGTCCTTGAACTGGCAAGACAGAAGTGCACGGGAGCACTTTTGTACCAGAGATCATGTGTGTCACTGAGTATCTTATCAAGTATGTGGCACCTTGAGGATAAATAAAGTTCCTGAGCTTTATTAGCATCAAGTTTTTGTAGCTGACACAAAGAACATTGAAAGCATATCTTGCTCCTCTCCTGACCAGTTTAAGCAAAATTTTTGATTTACCACCTGGCTTTAGCAGCAGTGCCTACCAACTACATCATCTGACAGACAGACGGTTCATCCAATCACCTTCAGAGTTTCATTTAACAGTAATGTCCACTTCAAACACCACCTATTGGTTGTTGCCCTGATGGACAAGTAAAATATATCCAATGGATGTGTGAAACAGTTCATCTCATGTGTCAGATTATTTATCTTAGTCTTAACAACAAAAAATATGTAAATTCTTAATCAAAACATTAACACGACATTGAGAATAGAGGGGAGTGATTCCCTGCAGCTTCAACCACCCTTTTCAATGAAAACAAATTAAAAATTGTATGTAATCATCAAGACGAGGCACAACAGACCCAAGAAAGCAAATTTTTTTAAAAACTGGGAAATGTAACCAAGTACAGTACCTAAACATCAATGAGAAATTGTAAAAGATGACATATCCAAGAGGAAGTTTCAGCTTCATATATAGCAGTTTTTGACATTGCATCTATTGTTTCATGGCAACGATAAACATGTCATGTCTTGTTGCAGTAAAGCAATCATGACAAGACACATCCGGTTACATCTTTAAAAAAAAAAAAGAAGTTTTCTGGTGATAAAAAATGCTGTAAATATTTCAGATGATATAAGCCCTCACATAAGAAAAAACAATTGTCAAGTAATTTTTCATTTCAGAGAAGAAATAATCCATTTTGTATGTCTGAATATTAACTTCTTAAATAATGTACTGACTGCGTACTATTAAGTTAGTTACGTCTTTAAATAAAAGGTCTTGTATGTATTTATACATTATTATTTTTCAGTCTATAAGTTCTCCATTATGATTCAGTCATTACCTCTTGTGCATGACTCTGTGCAGCTGCCTGTTAAGTTAATTCATTAATCGACTCATTGAATCGTCATCTTCCATCTTGTTTCATCTACTCACCAATGACGATGCCTCCGATGGCGCCAGCCTTCTGGATGTTTCTGGCCTTCTCTGCAAACATACATTGACCCCTCTGAAGCAGAGCGATGTGGCCCTGAACATATTCAGCGTTCGTGATCTCAGAGCAGCCACTGTAGGGTTCAGCCACAGTCACAAAGCCTCGTACCTAAAAAGATTGGATTGACAAACAATAATCAGGAGTGCGCCCACCTTCAGACAATAACACAGGAAAGTCTCCACATGCCACATACACGTACAGATATATTCTGAGTGACAAAATGCAAGTTTGAAAAGATAATCTCTGTTTTGGAAGACCTAAAATGTCATAGCCCCCTGCAGTTTTTTTCAACACTGTAGAATTTTAGAGCTTAGCTACAAGCTGTTTGCTGGTAATGTTTGCAGTGTAATTATGTTGTTTAGTTAGATACAACTCAAATTTCTAGATTTGTTCAGTTCACTCACAAGAATGGTAAAAAGTTTAAAAACCAGGATGTGATCATTTCTTTGCAGCACATAGGCCTCTGTCAGGCAAGTTAAGAAATGAAGAGTCAGTCTGTACGCCTGTCTGTCTTTCTACACAGTTGGGAAGTGTTTTCTTTTATTTTAACTACAGAGTTTTTCCTGTGGTCTGTATGCTCACTTTACACTGCAACCTTTACTAGGGGTACTTACAACATTATCAATCAATCAAATTTTATTTGTATAGCACTTTTCATACAAAATGTTGTAGCACAAAGTGCTTCACATAGAAAAAGACATACAATATAAATTAAAATAAATAAAAAGTAGAAAGTTGAATACAATGAAAAAATACAACCCCACCCCCACCCTCCCAATCCGCATACAGCACATGCACTCACTTACAGACACACACATACAAAGACATGAGGAAGAGATTCTAACAGAAAACATAATAAGAGGACTGAGGAAACGCCATCTTTACTTAAAAATGAGGAAACACTGGAGCTAAGACTAAAATAACAATAAAAAATCCTGATAAGAAATTAGATTAAAATAAATAAATAAGCATACAATAGGAAAACAAATAGGTAAATAAGGTACAATTTTAAATAATAATATGGTAAAATGAGATAAAATGTACTGAGGTAAGGTAGTGGAAAGAAAATCTGTAAAAACAGATAATAAAATTCTGAACAATAAATCTGAGCTAAAATTGAGAAATAAAACATATTAAGAGGGTTAAAATGAATACATAAATAGGATTAAATAATAATAGTAAATATAATCACCTAAAAGCCAGACTAAAAAGGTAGGTCTTGAGTTTGCTTTTAAAATTGTGCTTTTTATGCTATCCCACCGGCTAAGAGTCGTACCCTGCAGTGGACAAAAAAATCTACTTCAGAGAATACTTAGCATTTATACTTAAGTACTTAATTTAGGCATACTGTTTAGCCTCCAGGTAATTGCAGTTTATTTTCCATATCACAGCCCAGAACAGAGACTTTGGAGCTGAACACCTAGCCCTGACTGGTGAGGGGTTTAAATGCAAGAGAATATTGAATTTCCACTGTAGTATCTAGGTTTGTGAGTCTGAGCACAATAAATGCTATACAGGGCAATTTCAGTCACACATAAATTCCACTGCTTACACAGATCATGCCTGTCATCTTTAAACTAAAATCAAAAATCTAAATTTAAAATCAAAGCATAAAATCACAATTCAATGTACATATTGTGTGGCATGTATTATTTTCTTCTGCTTGAATTAGGAGAATATTCTAAAATACCAGGGAAAGTAAGTTGCTCGATAAGAAAAACTAATGGGACATCTGAGAGCCTCATTCAACCTAGCGGCTCTGACCCTACTCACCCCTGTGGAACTTTTGGACAGGTCTGTGCCAAACTGTGCTGGGCCAGCAGTCAGCACAACCCTGCCAAAGAACGGATGGGAGACGATCTGAATGGCACGTGGAGGCAGCTGCTCTTTCTGTTGCTGGCTTGACAGCTCCATCATCTCCTGCATGAAGCGTACGCCATCTTCTGCTGCCACAGCACTCACCGCCTAGGTGTGGGAGTCCCAGAGAGGCACACAGGAGAAAAAAGATGATAGGTTAAGAAAAGGAAGGCAGAGAGAAGACCATGACATAGAGAATTAAGAAACAGGGTATATCTTTAAGTACTGTGAAGCGTCTTGAAAAACCAGCAGCAAAATCACAAAGCAGTCACTCTTTTACGGTTCAAAGTCATGGTACAGCAGCACAAACTTGCAAAAATACCATTTACCTCATGTTATATTAACAAAAGAACAACAAAAAAAAATCTATTTAGAACTGGTTTATCAAAGCATTGTTGTATTTACGCTTTTTTCCTGTTTAACTGTTTACCTGTGTAGCATGCTGTACCAGCTGCACCCTGCCATCTTTTAGGTGGATTAAGCTAACTCCCATCCTCCGCAGCAGCTCCAGATGTTCCGGGTTGTTTGCCATAAAGTCCTGAGCTCGCAGAGGAGGGCGGCCCATACCTGGCTCCCTGATAGGAGTGTGAGAAAAGAAAAAGGTTGAAAGAAAAGCACTGATACGGCTACTGAATAAAAAAAATCATATCTGCTTTTTTTTTTTACCGGTAAGGAGCAGGTCTCGGGCAGCTCTTGTCCACCACACTGCGGATCGGCTCCCTCAAGTTACGAGGGAAGGCGGGGTCAGGGAAGAGGAGGCGGGTGTTTGGGCACGTCCAATCAAAGTTAGAGTCATCCAGCTCCTCCTCTGACTGAAGAATTACACCAAGGGTGTTAAGTTAACATAAATGATTCTGTAATGCTTTCAATGATTTGTCATCTTTCTTATTGTAATGCTGTCAGGACATTACCGTTTTGTTTGAGGGGATAGAAGATGAGTGAGGGGCTGTGGAGAGGGACAGGGGCAGCAGGTGTGCTTCAGTTGTAAAGACATAGTCCTCCACATCAAATGGTAAGTCCTCTGGTTCAGCAAATAGCAGGAACAGGTATTTGAACATCTCAGCGAGGAAGAAAGAGTCCATCCTGACAGGAGGGAGAAGAGGTAAGATTTTGCACACATGGCTAAGACATGAACTGTCACTGTTAGCATGATCAACTATTGTAACCAGTATTAATTTACACCCATTGAAAGATGTTTAGTTTTTTTGAAGATTTATTTTTGGATGTCTTTATCAACAGCGCTAGTCTGGAGTTGAGGGAAATGAGAAAGAAAGCTGGGAATGACACTCAAGAAAGAAGCCCTGTGCTGGATCTGGACCCTGGCTGCCCACAATAACGACAAGGTTATGAACATGGAATGTGGGGGCATAACTTCTCAGCTATTGTTACCCTGAAGATACTCACTTATATGAGCAGTCAATGCTTTATTTCTCAATTTTAAAAGGCAGAAATGTATTTCAAGACTATCTGTAAATGTCTTAATGAAGTACATGATCCAGTAAAATGTTATACCACTGTAAATTGTAAATATTTATATTTGTATTGTTAAATACTCTATACTGTTATTTATCTTCTTACTCCTGACATTCTTATTTTTATTCTTACTATATGTTGATTGTCTTTCGCACCAGTTTATCGAAATTCCTTTAATGTGTAAATGTACTTGGCAATAAATACCAGTTCTGATTCAGGAATACATTCTTCAAAAGGAAATTTTACAACAGTTTGTTAAAATCTGTTTTTTGTGTATTTCTGGCATTTCAATTGTCAAAACATTTTTTTAACATGTTTATTTTATTCTTTGTTGGTCTTTATTCCCTACTACTTACGTCAGTTTAATAAATTAGCATAATTGCTATGCTTTCCTGTAACTCTTTTAAGTATGACTTTAACGAGTTTCAAACTGAATATTAAGTGGAACTGTCTTAATTTAGCAATTCAGACCAACAAAGAACCTGGCCATATATTAAAAGATAATATTTATTCATATATTACAATCTTAAGTTGTTGTGTCCTCTTAATGCATAATATCATGGACTCAATTTGCCTTTTGTTGTTGTTGTTGTTTTTTTTTTTTTTTAGAAAAGTTCTACAGTAGACCTTTTATAAGTTTGTTTAAAGGTGGTACCCATTTACAAGAAAAACTAAGCACCCTCATAAATAGCAGGCTCTGCAAATACAAAAAACACACAGCTTTGCCCACAAGAGCTGCGAAAACCAACACACATTGCAATTCCTCATGATGGCAGTCCTGAAGTGAAAAACATAACATTGTAGCAAAGTATCTTTTTTATATGTGGTTGTGTTTTTTATGGTTGTGGGCTTTTTTGTTTATGTGTCTTTTTGTGGTTGCAAATATTTCTTAGTGGCTGTGTTTTTCATTTGTTCATGTGAAAAATTTCCTTACTTGATCAATTCCGTCTTGATTTTTGTTTAAAGTACAGTATATATCAGGCCAGGGGTCAAAATGATTAAATGTGTGTGCGTTTGTTGTGCTCCCAAAAAAAACCAACCACTGTGGCATTAAGAGTGCATTAGGATCAACATGTTTTTAATGCACTGATGTTGACTGCACTGTTTTTTTCTTGCTGTAATTTATTTAGTTTCTGTTAAGTTTCCACATTTATTGTTCTGTTTGTTGATTTGTTGTTTTTTCTCAACAGTGGAATTTTGTACTTCAGGGCCACCATAACTCATAGCTGCTTTAAAAAAAACTCAAAAATTTAAAGGAGCACTGCAAATCAACATGTTGTCATCTTATCTTTTCTCAAATTATGTAAATTATCTTTATTGTAAATTTTTCACCACTAAAAATATCAATCTGCACCTTTAAAAAAAGTGCTGTTTGGGCTCTGTTGCAACATCAGTCCAAATCTGTTTATAAATTCTGTTTTATTTTGAGAGAGAATAAAATCTGTTCCAATATTTGTACTTGAATTATTTTCACATCCTTTAGCTAATACCTAGACTTAAATACCATTGATTCGTGATGTGTGAATTATATCTTGATAATGTTTGAAGATGTCATACAGCAAGCTTTTATTGCCAAGTTTAGTCTATATATAAAGCAAATTAAAGTGTTTATTTGTGCACAATATAGTATAAACACCAAATCTTTAGATCCTCACCTGTCCTCATGACTTCCAGTGCGAACATCCTTCATCGCTGCAAAGCCACAGGGGACACGAGCAAAGCGGTTGAGGTTGTCCAGGATGGTGCGACCTGCCTCCAGGTAATACGGGTCTCCTGTGGCCTGGGAGCATTAGAGGACAGTGTGATCATTACAGAGGGGTACATGGAGGAGGCTTCAATGAAATATATGCAGATTCAAAGATTAAACTGTAATTTCTACAGCTTTTGATGGAAGTGTTTAATCATAATATGTTCAAGAAGACGCCAGACTCCCAAAGGCAGGGTATTAGAATATGATAATTACGAACTGTAATTAGAGCTCAGTGTGCTGAAGGCTGCTTTATTACTGCAGAACTGGAGATAGTGTTTCTGAAATATTGTAGAAGAGCCCTGGTACACTTGAAGCTTGTGATAAAATGCCAGATGTCTGATATAAGACTCCAACTTATCCACGTTATCACTACCAAGTGCACAATAAAAGGCACACTACTTACTGTGGCAGTAAAAGAAAACATCTGCGCAATGTCTAGTCTCCTTGAAAAATTACCTTGTAAAGAAAATAGGTGCTCTCTGCAAATTCGGGCCTCAGGGGATGTTGGGCCCAGTGTACCCTGAAATCAGTAGTGAAGGCCTGGGGAGAAACAGAGAAGGACAAACGGGTCAGCACACCATCCCATGTATCCCAATTATAACAGCAGGCCAAGACATAATACAGCAGTATCATGTAAAATCATGTGGGCTCACATTCAAGCAGTTCTGGATGGCAACACTGGCCAAATAGGTGATTGAAATCCTACACCAAGTAATTACTTTTAAAAAAAAATAAAGCTATGATAGGAAGTGTTCCCACATATAGAGTGTAACTTAAGCTCTGCTGCCTAAGTGTATTTGAAGTGAGCTACATCTGCATCTCCCTCTTGCAATAAATTTGGTGTTGAAATTAGACAAAACCGGTAAACTGACAACCCCCTCTCTTATACATTTTTCAAATAGTACCTGATGAACTCTGCAGGTTATCAAAATAACATCTGCTGTTATGGCCCCATTGTTAAAGAGTTGATAACTGTGCGTTAAAATAAAACCTACTAATGCATTTGTTTCACATTTTTTTGGGGGGAGGGCTGGTTGCTGTTGATTAAGTTATATTATTTCATTCAATTATGTCTGATTGTTTTGATATATGTCTTTAAAAACTGCTCCTTGGAGTAGCAAGTTGAAAACTTTTTAAATATTTACAGTTGTGTTGTTTGGATAACTAAATAAAGCATTTTGCCACACATAGGCTTTGCCTGAGCATCCCACCAAAGTTTACTGATGGCTGTGGAAGTAAAGTTGTTTTTGACTTGCTTTTATTATTTTGGGAGGAAGTCTGCCTCAGACTGCTCTCTCTCTCTCTCTCTCTCTCTCTCTGATCACCTGCAGGTCCGACAGACACTACTCATGAAATTAAGACAGAAGTACAGAGAGAGTGGAGATTTTCACAACCCCACTGACTAATCTGAGGGTCGGACTCAATGATTTATGGTCGATTACAGCCTGGCCTGACAGTCGTAGGGTTTTGGCACCCTTTGGCCACGAAAATGGTCATTCTGCCTCATGTCGTGTGTCATAATGACTGACAACAACAGACCAGTCTGTGACACCTTATGACTCCACAACACAAAGTCAAG
This sequence comes from Cetoscarus ocellatus, assembly GCA_037902135.1. Taxonomy (NCBI): domain Eukaryota; kingdom Metazoa; phylum Chordata; class Actinopteri; order Labriformes; family Labridae; genus Cetoscarus; species Cetoscarus ocellatus. The sequence goes on from JBAMNC010000607.1 coordinate 537,452, forward strand.
GTTTGATTTTTGTCCTGCCTCCTACAATTTGTCAGAGACATTGGCTAATGAGAGTACTGAGAGCTCTGCAAGTTGGACAGTCTTGGACCTAAGTAGACAGGAAGTTGATGCCTTGAGAGCTACAAGACAGAGAAAAAGTTAAGTAAAGCTCTGAAAACAACATCTTTGCCTCTAAGATGTGCAGTAGAGGACTTACCACCACGCTATAAAGAGAGAAATGTTGGAGAGAAAAAGCAGAGGCACCTTACCTTTGAGGGTGACTGCTTGCATTTATAAAAGGTGATTTATCACAACGTTTAGAGAGGCAAATAAAAGTATAGTACTCTGAATACAGTATTTTTGTTTGCCGTCTTTAGTACCCTGTCTTCTAATGTCATCATGTCGGTCGTTATATGTGGTCTGTTTCAACTGTGTAGTCTGTCATGCTTGTTGGACAAGTCAAAAGACTTTATGGCGCTGTGGTTGTCTTACCTGATATACTAACCATCATCGTCAACATAAGAAATCTTGTAGGTCTCAACATAACAAAGGTTCATGGTTCACCTTTTGCACAATGCCAGGGTATACATTTTGACTAGGCCTTTTAGCTTTAGCTTTTGTCTTCATTTAGGTATTTCCCTGGAACACTTGCATTAGGAGACATAGGTGTGTATAAAAAATGGAAAATGGAAAAGAGTAGCCTACAAATGGTTTCAGCTCATTAATCCATTTTCCAAAACAATGTGATTTCTACAGCAACTCAGAAAAAAAAAATATTTTTGCAATATTATTGGTAAATAATTAAAATGGAGGTGAGATAGATGGTGAACAGGCAATCTACACAGACTTTAATGAAAGGTGGAGAGAGGGAGAGAGGCACGCTGTGTTGTCTTGATAAGGTTTCCATATTGATGAAGGAAAGATAGTCATCATCATTTAGAAGGTGTCAGACTATAACCTCAGTGAAGTGGAGTCCTCGTCCTTGTTCTAATCTATATATCCTAGTAACAGGGCTCATTGTCCTGCTGGGTGCCCAACTAGAGGCAGAATGAAGTTTGTATGCACACATTCACACAATATTTTCTACTCCTTAAAGTAAATGTAGCCTTCTTTAAAACCAAACCTGTATATTAAGCAGTAAAGCTATTTTTAGCCCTATTCAGTGCCATTATGCAAAAACACTTCAACAAGGCTCAGTTATATTAACACTCTGAGACACTCACAATAATAATAGGAGGTTGAAATATCTGTGTCAATTCACGCTGCAATACCACTTGGATGAGTGCAGCACGGCACATGCCTCCACACAAGAGCATAGACACTCCTGTTTTCCGCTGAGTCTGCGTCCCCCCCCCCCAATATTATGCCTCTGATTCTACCTCTATGGGGGCAAAGAGGGGGTGAACTTGATCCCCCATACTGTCTCCACAATGTTCAAAGTGGAGGTAAAACATCACAGGGGCATAAATATTCTGGCTTGAAATGGCAGTATGAATGGGGCTGTTGTACTGTTCAAGTCTGGAGAGGAAAGGTGTAGGTGTGTATGGGGGTGTTGGTTAATAAAACCAAAGGCAAGACAAGTGCTGCTAAATAAGTGCTGCTTAAGAAAAACACTGAAAAAGTAAAGAAAAAAAAAGCAAACTTTAAATAACCTCCCCAAATATTAATGAGTTAAAGGCTTTAAAGAAATATTTTAATTGAACTAAACACCATCATTACCAGCACAATCACTATCATCCAGTGAGAAATACTGGATGTGGTTAAATAAGTTGGATACAAAGAGACAATAGGAGTACCTCTGGGAGGAAGTTGTGTTTCTTTGTCACTTGATACAACATCTCGTGGGTCTCAATGGCAGGTCGAATATCTCCCTTCAAGACCTTGGATATGGAGATATGAACAATTTGTCAACACATCAAATAACATGGCAAACAATAAATGTGTATAATATTCAGGCAACAATTCAATCTTACCTGTAGTCCTGGGAAGAAGGCAAGCAGAGAGTCCATCCAGGTGCGAGCAGGGAGAAGGGGTTTGTGGATGTGGACGTCCAACAATAAAGGAGGTTGACTGATGTATTTCATTATAGATGCATAGTGCTAAAGGGGAAAAACAAAGTGGGAAGATTGGAGATGATAGTATTATGGAGCTTGGGAAAGAAACTGAACAGACAAAAACAGGGCAATATTAGTCTTGAGACTTAAATAGTTTGCCTTTACTTAGGTTAATACATATAACTTGAACAACTACCAGGTATCCACAATCGCCAATGTTAAAAAAAACATTGATTTTTTCACATACTGAGTAATCCTCATCCTCTTCTGTCTGAAGCACTTGATTAGATCTCCTGTCACTCAAAGGCCCCCTCTCCCACTTAGACCCTGTTTGTTCTGATTTGTCTAACCTGTCTACTCTCTCACAATTCGTCAGTTCAGGACTGCTTAGTAGCATGATTTTCATCAACACTGCATTTTGTCACTGGTCCATGCTTTGCACTGGGCTCTCCAGACTGAGCCAATGGGCTTAAACTGCTGGCAAAACAATGGTAGGACGTCACACTGATTGGTCTAGGTTGGTAGGGCTGGAAGAATGAGTGGTTTCAGGCTTGTAAAGGGACAAGTCCTACTGCTGCAGACTTTTTGTTTTGTGCATAGCTGTAATCTTTCACTCTATATGCAGAGGAAACATGTAAAACACACTAAAGGGCATATAACACCCAAAAAAGCACAACAGTGTCTCTAACTAAACAGAATTCTGCAGTGATCATATACAGTCCTGTGAATCCTGTTAAGCTATATAGTATTTGTTTCTTATTTCTTCTATACTTGGGATTGCTTTCACTGCCTTTTGTGTAATTATTGTGTGTTAGATTAGAGATTTGATTAGATAAAACTTTATTAATCCCTTTGGAGGACTCCCTCAGGGAAATTAAGAGTCCATCATGTATTATGTAGCCCATCTGGGGACAGGTACAGCAAATTAGCATGAGCTTTAAGTGCTAGTGAATTGCACCAAGTTACTTTATGTATTCGTGTCCCTGTACAAGTTCAAACAATAATAAATATCTAAATAATACATTAATAAGAGGATAACACTTCTTTAAATCTGAGGCCCTGTTGTGACCTAAAGCCAGAACGCAGACAACGAGGCATCAGATTACTTTCATCACATTAGTGTGTGTTAGTGTGTATTTTTGCATGTGTGCATTCTCACAATATTGAACCGCTGCAGAAACTGATCATCACCCAAAAGGACGTATGCCTTTAGCAGGTATTCGTAGTATGAGTCAATTCCTGCTCCAACTCCGCTGTCTAGAGAAAAACACAAACATCACTTTATCCAACAGAAAACAAGCAAACAAATGTCCCACCTTAAACACATCCATTGTCTGTTCCATCAAATCCTCTCTCACCAAACAGAGAAGACTGTAATCAAATTTGTCTTTCCCATATCCTTGTCTCATCTCTGCCCATCTTCCTCCAAATCCCCCTGGACTCCCTGCATCCACCCTCATCACATTTCACTCCCCTTCACCTATAATGGTCCACTCTCCTGCCCCTATCACTTACCCCTGCGAACCCACTCCCCGTTGTGGATGTTGATGGTTGTTCCCACAAGGTTGCTGTTTCTCTGTCTCTTCTCCCACAGAAAGTCCATGGCTCTCCGGGCATGGGCCTGTGTGTAAAGGGGAGGAAAGGGTGCGTTATTGATTACAAAAGTGAGAAATCAATATGTGGGAGCTGTCAGCTGTGGGACAGATTACAGTGATTAAATTTGTGCCTGATCAGCAGAATACTGCTGCCAGGGAGAAAACCAATGCCAGGCTCTCATACAGTAGCATAGGAGGAAGTTTTCAAATACTTAAAACTTCACGATACAACTACAGGTACAGGGCTCTGTCCGTTTACTCTATTTGCTTTGAAATATCTACTGTATACAGACAGACACACACACACACACACACACACACACACACATATAAGAGGCTGGTCTGACAACAACATCACAGAGAACTTCCACTTCATACATTTGTTGAGGTTTCACTTTTATAGTATGAGCTTAGACATACAAAAAATAAACCACAGTTTACAACACGCAGACAATACTTAGATATTTTTACAAACCTCAAAGTACATTTTTAGACAAATTTTATCTTTTTAAATAAGCTGGATATACTCATTCACATGCGTGTGATGCCCACAAACAGTTTCCTGATGCAAATGCACCATCTAAAGCACACAGTCTCTGCTTGCTGTGAACATTATCTAGCGCTCTGCCACACTAGAAATATCTTTGCAACATGTTACCATGTTGTCGATGAACAATTACAATGATGCTCACTTGCTATGATTACAAACTATAAAGTGAACCATTAAAAAGCATGTGAGATATTATTTGTTACAGAATCTTCTGTTGAAGAATACTACCAAAATAGCAGAAACACACACAAAAGCCAACAGAAGAACCCCACCCAACAGGTCATCACATGCCAAGTGCAGCATACATCTGTGATAAACACTGATAAGCATATAAGTAATAGAATTACACATACATGGCTTCCATTCAGGGTTTGTGGATTGCACATATTAGCATGCATGTCCACATGGACATGGCACATGCCACATAGATCAGTGGTTCCTGACCTTTATAGCTCAGAGCCCGTCCACTAGTTTTGCCTAAGAGGAGTTTAACCCCTCCTGGAACCTACATGAAAAAAGTTACAATGCCGTGCGAAGTAACCCCTAGTTTATTTTTTTCATTAATAAAATCAAGATAAAACTGGCTTACACAATCATTCTAGTGCAAAATACATTTAGATTAAGTATGCCCTTACCGATTTGGCTCAATTATGTCAACCAAATTTTGACTACATTAAAGCTAACGGGACCCTCTGGTGCACCCCTTGGGGATCCAGACCCCAGGTTGGGAATCATGGCCATAGATGTATCTCCATATATATTTCCCATGTAAGGTCAGGGTGAACTGATGTGTCAGCGAAGTAGGAACATTTAGAGAAAACTCACAAAGAACAAGAAAGCAGAGGTAAGGATAATATATAACATGGGACCAACATAAAACCCTTCACTGTCTGCATCTATAAATCGTTCTTTTTAAAATCATGTATTGCTTTCACAGACTAAAGACCCAGCTTCAGTCAAGCAAATAACCTCCAGCTGTGAGTGCACATGTGAACAAGGAACTCAGGAGTATTTTTGGGCCAGTCCTGATGACATTTTTCAATACATTTTCAGGAGTGCATATGTGAAAATGGCTTAAGAAGGGAAAAGTTTAAAAAAGGTAAAAGAAACTGAACTCTTGTGCTTTTTTGTTAAATGACGGCATTTGCCGTCTGATCTAAAAAAAACAAAAACAAAAAAAAACATGTTAGGTAACAATGGTTTTATGGATTCTTAAAAATGCAAATTCTAGACATGCTCTGGGTGTGTCTGTTCAGTGCTAATGATGTGGCTGTTCAAACAGCTTTTGGCTTCATTACAGTTTACAACTCTTTGACGGTGGTGATGGATTAATAAGAGGGTTAGATCAGAGGATAGGATGTTTGCTGTTCCAGCACAAAAAGTTAATTTAAATTGTGCTCTTTAACTCATAACAAAATTGGTATTCTACAGATATTTGGTTAATTGCAAGTTGCTAAATTGATAAAATTACAGGTTGAAAATTTTATTTCAAGCACAGCACTTGGACATATCTTGGGGCTGTTAGGGGGTGCAGTTAAATGGGGGTAGCTTGGATGACAGAGACTAGTGGTAGAGAACAATGCTGGTCCATCATAAGTGTGCAGCACAAAACATAAATGACATACATGTTAAATTTTGTCATGGCAGCTGCCAAAAGGACCATAAAAAACAAAAAGATAAAGGATTTCTCTGGATTTATGGCTGTTGGAATACTTGGATAGGGTAATATAAATACTTGATTAGAAATATAGATTTATCACAGGATTAGTCATAATTGATTAGTTTAGGCATTTCAGCATGAAAACTGTAGATACTGTACATTTAAATAGACTTAATCATATAATATAAAGCTTTTTAACCTCTAAACTAATTGATACTGTTGCATATCCAATCATAATGTGTAATGTGATACCTCGAACACAGGATCACCGGTAAAGCGACTTAAGGCAGCGAACTCCAGGATGATGGTTCCTGCACAGGCGGTGCAGGTTTCTGTTTCCGTGCCTGTTCTTGTCTCAGGACCCCTGACACCGTATTTCAAGTTCACCTGTCAGGCAAAAATAAATTATTAAACTTCACAATCTGTCCATATGAGACACATTTAGATTGCAAGAGGTGGTGCATGAAAACTAGTCAGACATGAATATGTCTGCATTTAAAGGATTTGACAGCTGAGAGCGGCGAAGCAGAAAATGAAAATATGTGGTCATGATCCAAGGAGCTGAAGATCTGTCACAAAGCAACCTTCTCTCTTTGTGCAAAAATTAGTATTAAGTGTGTATAATAGGGCCTTTCTTGAAGCAAAATATAGCACAACAGCACATATCTGTTATGTAGAGCAGATTGATTATCTTGATATTTATAGAGTGTTTTTTGAATAATTACTTCTTTTTTACACCACCCAGGGCACAAAGGAGGAGTGGACTTTAAAAATAACAACACAGAGACAGGCATGAAACCATACTTTCACCTCATCATATTTTACAACGCAAAAAATATTTGGCTATAAACTACAATACACCAGCATTAAGAAAATTACCTTTAATATTCAGATCTGTAAAAGCCTGCAGGACTGTTGTTGCCACCCATTTGTTTCTCATGTGACAACAATCCAAAGTACAACAGAACTTGACAACTATTCCTGTAGCCTATACAGGAATTGCTATAGTTTAAGACTTTCACTTCAAGAAAATCTGTAGAAATAGTGTCACTTTTTGGCCATAAATAAATCAAGTTTATTGATTGATATCATATGTATAATTTCTTTATCTAGTGCTGTAAAACCAGCTGTCTTAATCTAAGTTTGCAGGGTTTTATGAACAAACATGAATGCACAATCTATTGTTATTTACTTATGATTTTAGAATATCATTATCTTACATCCAGTGTTCCCAAAACTTTCTGCTTTTATCCCATAAAAACAGTGCAAGTGACTGTGGACTCCCACTGTCCCTGGAGGTACTTAAGGCATGAAATAAAGTAACAAGAGAAGGACTCTTTATGGATGCATTTATTTCATCATAAATCTAACTTCATGACTTAGGTTTTTAGTTAACTTGAACTCATTTAAAAGTGTATTTTACCACACAAATTGAATAAAATATACAATACCATCTGAAATTAATTCAATTTTTTTTCTTCATTTATGGAGGCCTTTTAGTGTCCCCCATTTTGATGTCCTGCAACATCCCCAGGGTTCTTAGACCAAACTTTGGGGACCACTTTCTTGCTTTATAGTTGCTTTGTTATAGTTTAAAGATCCCACATTCTGCATTAAGTCTGGTTTATATATTCGAGTTTGATGACTGCAAGAATATGTTCACAATTGCTAGTGTTTAAAAAATGTTCTAGTTTTAATGCGCACCCCTGATCCCGCTGTATTCTCAGTCTGTCCTCTGTTGGAGCTTCTAACCCTCTCTGCCTCTTTCCCACCTGAGCCCCGTCTGCTCTGAACGGTTGATGGTCTACTGGTGAGTGGTCAGTCCAGTGCTAATTGGCACAATGTTTTCATCAGTTCTGCATTCTTTCTACCATCTACACTCTTTACTGGCTTACCACCGTGAGCCAATGCGCTTAAGATCCCTATAAAACAATAGTTGGATGTCATACTGACCAGGGGCTGGGGGAAATTAGCAGTGTCAGGCAGCTACTGGTGATGTAAAGAACGAAGAGGGAAAAAGTCCTGATGCTGATGATTCTTTGTCTTGTGCACAGGCTTAATGACTTGGTGGAGACATGTAAAACACACTAAAGGCATACAAGACTTGAAAAGGCATAGCATGGGCTTTTTAGATCTTAATTTTCCTTTGAGACAAAAACAAGAGAGCATAAAATAAAGTAGAGTTCAGTTTAAATGATCATTATCAAGGCTCTGTGATGTGACAGAAAGAGTAGGATTGCTGTTGTAATGGCATGGGTTCACCGTATGGCTGTTAATGTTACAGCTCAGTTTTCTACCTTTCACATTGGCTGAGGATCTACACTTTGCTCTATGAACACTGTCAAAAATGATTACAGAAAAGTCCATGCTTTTCAAATAAATGAATGCCTTTAAATGCTTCTGCAAGTCTGTGCCGTCTGCTACTTGGTGGCAACAACTGCTGTGATTCAGGCCCTCTGCTAAGCCACGTGTACTCTCTTTACTGTATGTCACACTGGTGCCCAAATGCTGTGGCAGGGCACACTGGTGTAACTTGAGGCGAGTATAGGTGTTCCCTGGGAATTTGTTAAACCAAAAGTTTGTTATCATGGCAACTATACACGGACAAGTGAATCTTTTTTTACAGCAGCAAATTTTAGAACTCTTTATGATCCATACAAAACTCTCAATAGTCTTTTGTAGCTAACAAAGCGTGCAGGTGGAGAGAATTGTCACTATTTTCTCTCTTTTACTTAAAAGTTCACCTACTTTAAAAAAAAAAATCAATGTGACCTATTAATTGAAAGTGTGTTGCTGAAATTTGAAGTTGTCTCAAAATATTGCAGATTTTTCATATGAAGTAATATTCAGTCATTAATAGGTATGTACAGACAGAGAAGATATTGTAAAATGTGAGAAAGAAGGAATCTTGCATGGATATGAATATTGTGTTTCTTGAGTTTTAGCCAGATTAAAGGTGTGCCTTTGGTTAAAAAAAAAAAAAAAAAAGTGTTCTTGTGGTTAAGGAAATTGAACTAGATTTCTTTCTTGGTGCCAATGTCTCACCCTGGGATAAGGCAGGCCGCTGCTGGTGTTGAAGGCTGGCAGCAGTCGGAGACCAATATCTTTGGCCATGTGCAGGAGCTCATCCTGGTACCACTGCATGCTCTGTCCTCCCTCCTTCAGCATCACTGCCATGGAGTGGCCTCCCAGCAGACCTCTGGACACACAGACACAAACATCAGATTCATTTTGAAGAATGGAGAACAGCAGAATTTAAGTTTCTGTTTGCTGTCATGTTAAAGCATCTACTGTAAAGAGTGGTCCTGAAATTTATAATGTATTTATTTATAGACACCCACTAAACACATTTTAAGGTCTCTTCACTTGCTTGATCATGCAAATATCTAATGAGCCAACCACATGGAAGAAACTCAGTGCATTTAGGCAGGTAGACATAGTCAAGATACTCAACTGAAGTTCAGATTAAACACTACTAGGGGAAGAATGATGATTTAAGTGACTTTGAACGTGGCATGGTTGTTGGCTGGTTTAAGTTTTTCTCAAACTGTTGATCTACTGGGATTTCAACACAAACACTCATCTCTTTGGTTTACAGAGAATGGTCTGAGAAAGAAAAAAAAATAGTGAGCCACAGTTGTTAAGGGAGAAATGCCTTGTTGATGTCAGAGCTCACTGGACAGTGGTGGTGAGTGGTGTAATGGTGTGGGAGATATTTTCTTGTCACACTTTGGGCCCCTTGGTACCAGCTGAGCATTGCTTCAATGCCACAGCCTACATTAGTATTGTTCCTGACCATGTACATCCCTTTGTTACCACAGTATACTCATGGTTACTTCCTGCAGAATAACACGCCATGTCACAAAGCTCTAATCATCCCAAACTGTTTTTTGAACATGAAAATGAGTTCACTGTACTCTAGTGGCCAAAACAACCACCAGATCTCAATCCAATACAGCACCTTTGGAATGTGGTGGAATGGGAGATTGGCAGCATCATAACTTACAGCTGACAAATCTGCAACTGTGTGATGCTGTTTTGTAAATATGGACCAAAATCTCTGAGGAATATTTCAAGCTTCTAACTGAATCTGTGCTACAAAGACTTAAGGCAAAAGCAAAAGAAGGTTCAAACAGGCACCAGCAAGGCACACCTTATAAAATGCCTAGGGGGTGTATATTAACAGTCAAGTCCAAATTTACCCAAGAACTCGGATGTTGGTTTCAAAGACTGATACCACTATGTCATTGTCCAGTCTCACATCCTTCAGTACCCTCCTGACAGCAGCCTCAAACTCTGTTGTCTTGTTCAAAAGCTGCGGATCAGAAGAAACACAACCATAAAAACCAAGGAGACATATAGTCAGAAATATTTTACTTTTAAATTTAATTAGATTTAAAATTTCAACATATACAGATAAAATTCAACATTTAACAAAAAATAAGCATTCAGTAATATTTACTTTGAAATGCATAAAGCCAACGAAACGAATGTAAAGGGAAGTCTACACTTATTAGATTCAATCTTTGCTTCTTTGGTCATTAATTGTTAATCACACAGTCTTGCTTCTGTTTTAATGTATATAAACCTGAACAGATATTTAGTTTCTTGGAACTTGCCAAATATTTAACAGCTAAATGAAATACCCTGAATATTTTGAAGACTTAAGCAATATTTTGTAAAGGGCTGTTGTATTTTTCAGTTTATGGAGTTGGAATTTCTTCGAAACAGTTGTCTGAGAAAATGTTTAGATATTAGCAACACAGTCCTATTCCTTCCCCAGGTTGATTGCGGGATAAATAAATGCTGAAAACAATTTAAAAATGAAAAAAAAAAAAAAACGAAATCCTTACCACAAGAGTATCCAGGGTGTCTATGAGGGTGAGAGAGAACCTAACAAAGAAAAAATATAAAGTGTTTATAAAGGGTGTTGTCAAGCACACACGATAATTGGTTCAACATTATTCAGCATAATTATAGCATCCAGGCTGTACACCATACACCTCTGTCATACCTCAAACAGCTGTGCTAACATAACTGTACCTGAGTCTAGGTGGTCATGGTCTGCTGTTTTAATGTATTATTTAGAGGAAAAACACCAGGAACAGCTCACCTTCCAAGAGCATCGTCTACATCACCTCGACTCGGTTCTAGCCCACGTACTCTCCCTCTACACGTGAGTGGCATTAGCTCATCTGCTGGGTAAGCGTGGTCCTGAAAAACACACACAAACATGCTTCAACAACATGATTTGACCCTCAACTGAATTTTTCTTTTAGACAGTCTGACTACACCTTTGCTGTCAGTGTTTCATACAGGAAGACTGCCAGTTTAGACATTGTGTGCATGTTAAACAGGAAAAGAACAATCTTAGTACATGGGACCAGGGCTGATCTTTCTGATCAAGTCATTATTCATGCTGCGTCAGATGATTAAAAAGGTATTACTTAAAGGATCCTCCAGTGATTGGCTGGCGACAAATCCAGGGAGTGCCCAGCCTATTACCCAATGTCTGCTGGGATAGGCTCAAGACCCCAGCAACCCCAAAAGGTATAAGCCGTATAGATAATGGATAGATGGATGGATGAATAGAGTCTGCAGTCATTTAACACTTAGTTTTGTATACTTTTGAATAAGAAGCATGTTCCAGGGAAACCCAAACATGGGTCATTCTTCAATATAGGCTGGTGGTAAATACTTGAGATAAATGATAACTCTCAAGACTACAATACCTCACTTACAAGCCTTGGGGTACATGATAGCCAAACACAAAAAATGTATTGCTATTGACTTAGACAAATAAGACAGTCTTATTTCTGGTTCCTTTTAGACATTAAGACATCTGACTGGTAACTGTAAAATTTTAAAGACTATTAATGGCCTTAAATTTCAAAGATCTAATTAAAGACTTTATCAGGACCAATGGGAACACTGGAATAAGCTATATATGGCTGGCCTGTTTTGTTGTTGTTATTGTTGTTAAAGCAGCCATTAAAATCAACCAATATATATCTATGATTTGGCAGTCTTTATTGTGCGGTCTAAACTGTAACAGGCAAAAACTATACGATTGAGACTTTTATAGCCTTAAATTTCAAAATTAAATTTTAAAACCTTTTAAGACTTATTAAAGAGCTACAGGAACAACATATTTAAGTCTTATAACTATGCATCTTGAAGACATTTTCAAAATGTTCTCTCCATCAACATTTAAACTGTTAACTTATAAAAAAAAAAAAAAAAAACTCATTTCTAGACAAGTTAAGCATTCAGATAAGTAAAATAACTTACCATATAATTCTGATATGCATGGTCAAACATCTCAATCACTTGATTCCTTTAATGAAGGGAAACCACAGACACAGCTTCAGAACATTGCCTCTGTAGGGAAAGATATTATAACACACTGAGCTCTACTGTGTTTTCCTCTACTTACTTCAATTTGCTCTTTTCCTCAGGTGACATGGCCTGTCCAGGGCTGCATAATGCTCCGAGCAGCACCAGTATGAAAAGAACAGCTGGCATTGTGGTTGCTGGACGAGATCTCACAAATATTCATACAACTACAGTTCGGCTCAGAGTCATTCCCAACACCACACTCACCAAACAGCTCAAACCTATAAATCCAATCCTGTAATCATCCATTAAGGCTATACATTTGAGATAATTTTGTAGCACCTTTTCTGTTTTTTTCCTAAGATGTACCACCTTTCCAGCAAGTGCCCCAGGAAAGCATCAATGACAATGTTAATGCGGAGTTAGTCCACCCTTCTTCAAACTGTATCAGCAAACAAAAAACACCTACGAGTCAAAGAGCAGTAGTATTGAAAGTCAAGTTAATAAAATAAAAACTAAATTGAAGGAATGTTTCTTATTCAAGTGTTGAGATACTTAAGTAAAAACTTACAGAGATGTACCAGGCAGCATCTGTAGTGCAAAGATGATCTTAGCCCTGTCAAAAAGGTTGGTTTGTCACACCTGTTTACTTTTCTAGGCTGTAACCCGGACCTAAACACACGTGTGACACTCTGACGTACAGGGTACGGACGTTACATACTAGTCTGTCTGAACCCAAGCATCATGCCATCTAAACAAAGTAATAACAGAACAAAAACAGTGACTATACAGGAGACTTTTTACTTTAAAGTTATCCAGCCACGTCGTCATAGTTGAGACTTTCTCTCCAGCGAACAAGCAGCTCCGGTTTAATAGACCCTGAACTAGTAATGTAAATACTACCACTCCTAAAATAGTTTCCCAAGCCCTAGCAATCTAACACTTAGAAATATAGAGCCATAAAAAAAGAAGGCGTCCAGCTCAAGACAGCTCCCTGTTATCACTCAGCAAACCGTACACCTAATAAGTTAATTATTTCCTCATCTTGACAGCTCTGTTCCGTCAGCTCGTCCGAAAAGCAGCCGACCACTTGCCAGGCTTTAATTAGCCAGTTAGCCTACTGTGCTAACTAGCCCGGCTAAAGACGACGGACACGCCAATAATACCAGACAAATGTACAAACACTCCCTCCATGGTTGAGCTGTGGATTTAAAAAGGCTATCCCGTTTTCTTCTTTGGGGTATAAATTGTACAATTTGGCCGAAAGCTGTCGTTTTGACGAGCTAGCCTACCTTCACAACCGGATGTCGTCGAAACGTAAACGTCAACACATCCGCTTCCTGGAACGCTGGGTAATGTTGCCCTGCGCACACATCCCAGGCACTATTTTGACTCGCGAATGTCAGCTTCACTTTTAAGGACGTCCAGCCCGTTTGGATATAAAGAAGCCACGCTGGCAAGCTCGAATAACCTATACTCGTATAAAAGGCAATTTAATTCCGTTATAGGTTGTGAAACAGGGTGAGCAGTTGCCTGAAAGACCATCTTCGAGGTAAAATTACCATACAAAACGCCATTTCACTCCAGCTGTGAGGTCCTCCTTGAAGCGCAGAAAAACTACTTTGAACGTCTCTCGTTTTTATCTTCAGTAGTAGCAACGTTAACCCTTTTTATAATGGCATAACTATGTGGATTCGGAATCAAAAGTCTATCGATTTGGGTTTCTGTGTTTATTAACCCTCAAGGCTGTTTCTATTAACAGTCGCACTCACGCTTAAAATACGTGTTTTTTAAAAGCAATATATTAAAATACACACGCATAGAATAATACGGTAATGTAACATTCTGCTTTCTTTTAGCTCTTTTTCTCATATACCTGACCTAATTATTGATAAGGCATTCTAATTTATTTTGTTTTAGTTTTGGAATATGACAGACTTGGATATTTCAATGACCACCAGCAACACTATTATTTTCTGCAAAGTGTCAAATATTTACACACTTAGCACAAAAAAGTGCTTTAATCAGATAGTTATGAAAAAATATTATACATTGATGTTATTTTCTACTTTTTAAAGCTTGATGTTTATACCAACATCAGTCCTAATCATACACATTAAATTCTTTTGAACTTCCGAAGATTTTTACCCCTTAAACGCAAGTTTTTGTCATGATGCAACCATGTTTTTAGATGAAAAAAAGAATTGTTTTCAGTATACTGCATGCACAGTTATTTCTGTGTTGAATTACTGCAGCCTGGGACATGACATTATCGTTTTTTGTGCAGTGTCAATTACTCACACTCACACTCTAATGGACAAAATGACTCCGTCTAGTGGAGAGGAGTAAAATGATCATTTCCAAGTCAACAGTGTACTGTAGACTTATTATAGGAGCTGAGCTTAGAATAAGATCAAACAAAAATACACAATCCCGCCAAAATTCATGCCATATGAACACAGTCAAGATTATCAAAAAAGAAGAATTAAAATGCACACAGCGGTCCCTAAAGGTTAATGCAATAGTCAGGCGTACACTCTGTCAACAAATACTTGAACGCAAATGTGAAGAATCGTAAATTAACTATATAAACGGAATTCGTCATCAAAACCACAGTTAATATTGCAGTTTTTGTATGTACACACGAGCTATTTATTTTGTTAGATACATATGTACGAGGTCGGTCAGTCTCCGTTTTCTTGTTTTCTCCCTGAAAGTGAACTACTTGTCCCATGATGCTTTGCGGCATCACTTGACTCTTGCATGGATTCACGTGATGCCTACATCAACAAATCCTTGACCAGGAAAAGAAATTCCCCAAGAAGATGTTTGACTATACACTGTGTCTCGCAGTATAGCGGCGCCGTAAAAGGTAGGCTGGAGCTTGATTATTTCAATTGTGGAACCAATTTAAGGGTACGTTTTTTTTTATTAAGTTAACGAATGGACCGATGGTTGTCTTTTATGAATATTGTCCCATGTTGATGCAATATACAAAATTTCATTTAAAAAAAAAGCTTTTATCATATTTTTTGCGTGTTTCTTTAATGTATCTATATATATATTATCTCATCCTATCCGTCTTTATTTGTTTCCTACTAACATGGCAGAATTGTCTCTGTAAATACAGGTTTAAATGTCAACAATGGCTGCTGTTAAAAACAAAAAGTTAGGAGGACTTGTTGCTGCCACATTTACTCCCCTCACTTCTAAAGGGTAAGCAGTCATTTAAGGCCTCTGTTATTCTGTTGATTCCCTAGTTGTCTGCACTGATTGATGTGATGCTGTGCAGGAATGTGAAGCTGACATTCTGTACACCTTGTAAAAAGCTGAGAGTTAAATAAGGACACCCAACGTGACAGAAAACTCTGACAAATATGTAGCCTTACTTTTTCATATTTTCCTACATCAGTGAGATTAACCTATCACAGATTGGACCTTATGTTGACTACCTGATACAGAAGCAAGGTGTGACAAATATATTTGGTAAGTTTACGCTGCTTTTTTATTTTATAACTCATTTTATTTTACTTTTTGTGTATGTTCCCCTTTTAATCAGTCTCACATATTGGAGTGTCTTGGATGTCTTGGTTTTGCAGACATTGATTTCATTTTGTTACTCCCCTTTCAGCATTCCCTTTTTTATTTTAATTACACATTTAATTAAAGATGATAATTCAATATAAAAGCTTGTATTTGAATAATCATTATAAAGTTTTAAACTGATCACTGAATGTATCCTTACTGCCCTGATAAGATTAGTTTCTAGAATCCTTATAACCATAAAAATATCTATAATGAATCAGTCTAACTTATTTAATATCCATCTGTTTTAAGACCAGCTAAAATCCCCTTACAAGAGCTGAAAGTTTAAGCAATTGAATACTGTTGCTCTATATATTACAAAATTCATTCCCTTGTCAGTGAACAACAAACGTTCTGACCAATGGATAAATTTAGAAGCCTTTTTATACTTTATTAAGTTACATCAACAATTTTCCCTAAACAGAGCAAGGAAAGGCAAAGGTAGAAAGACAACTGTTTGCTTCTATTGATCATGGGGGGGAGGGGTAGGGAAAAAGGAACACTGAGTGTTTCCCAATGATTAAAAGTGATGACTGCTTCATTTACGCTTTCCTCATAATCAGTGAATCATTCTGTCGACAGTCTGAATGTACTTTTCCAACATGGGGATGTTTGCATTGATAACTGTGCCTCATTACTTTTGGTATGTTCTTTCCATCTCAGATCATTGTTTCTTTTACCCCATATAACCTACTACACATTCCAGCATTTGCACAAATAGCTCCCTTCAACTGCTACAGTGGTAGAAGAGATCGTTCTCCCCTGCTTTCACTCTATGTTTCCATTGATTCTTGGGCATGTTGTATGGTATATTTTTTGCTATCATGCTCTTGTCATGTTCTGTTTGCTTTCTTAAGATTTATGTTCAAATGTGCATTGAATACTAGGTCAATGAAATTACTTCATTCATCATTATTATTATTATTGCTATTATTATTATAGTTATGATTATTACATTACATAAATTACATTTACAGTCAATGGCACCACTGGAGAGAGCATGTCCCTCACTGTTGGAGAGCGGAAGAGGCTGGCAGAGGAGTGGTGTAAGCAAGCAAAGGGCAAGTAAGTCCTGACACAATCTTTTGGACTGAAATTTGCCAGTAAGCAGATACTGACTCAGCTGACATGTTGGCTTTCAATCCCGCTTGAGACTCTGCTCCTGTTCTAGTGTTTTATGGTTTGTTTTTAGTTATTTGTTTCTATTGTTTTTAAACTGTTTAAAAAAAGGAAACAATTATTTTAGTGTTTAGACCTGCTTTATTTTATCCATTGTTTTATTTGTTTTAAATTGTTTTATGTCTGCATTGTTTTGTCTATTTAAAGTGCTATATAAAGTTGAGTTGAGCTGAGTTGTAAAATGTTTTTGTGTGCATTTCTCCACAGAATGGATCATGTAATTGTGCACATCGGCTGCTTTAGTCTTCAAGATTCCCAAGAGCTGGTAAGTTTCTGCCAATATGCTATGTACAGTGATGTGAACGTTTTACCATGGAGGTATGTGCTTTCATACTCTTTAAGGCAAAAATCCAAGGTGATTTTCAGTACAGTCAACCCAAAGATGATTTTAAACACATGTGAATCATCAGGGCTGTGTCAAGAGATGTGGTCAGGGGTATAATCTGATATGATGGTCCTTCTGCCAACCCCAACCCTAGATTATGATTGGCTGCTCTCCTTTTCAAAGGCAAGAATTATGTTGGGATTAATTTCTAAGGTTGTGTTAAATGTTTCACTTCATAAAAATATGGTTTAAAGTATTTTGTCAGTTCATCAGACTCTGACTATATTTTGTTTCCTTAAAGGAGGATTCAAAAGTTGCCACTCTATTATCTTTCTTGAATGTCAAGTTCACTCCAGTCTGATTGAGGAGCTCACATACTGGAGTAAATGAAACTCTTAACTCTATTATCAAGATGTTAGCTGGACTTTGAGAGATCCGATCAAGAACATTTGTTGCACTTACAAGTTGACATAAGTTTAGAAGTCCAGCTTTAGCTGTACTAACATAATTTGACTTTTTCAGACTGCATGTACTGTATACGCACTGAGTACATGCCCTTTGCTTTTGTACGCACTCTCACATGAGCTGCAAATAACATGAAACTGATACAATGTTTTTGTCATCCACTGAATTTAATCCAGACTATAATAAACCAGAGTATCTTCTCATCAAGCGTATGTAAAACTACTCCTGGAATTCAATTCCCTCACATTCCTGAAGGGTCATTAATACAGTGTAAATATTCTGCCTCAGCATACTATAAATAAGGAAATGTTGGAAAAGAGCTGTAATTGACATGGAATTGCTCCAGTTTTTCTGAATAGTTGGTTGTCATCACATTTCTTTTATTTATATTAAAAAGAAATGGAACTTTTACTTTTCTCAACAGCAGTTACTTTTCATTCTAACTTTTCATTAGAGTACATACTGCTATTTTATTTCTTATGCTGAATGTGGCAAAAATGCATTTCATAAAATCCCATTAAATGATTAATAACCATGTTAAAGAATTAACCAAATATAATAACACACAAGTTATGAACTTAAGATATTCTCAGTTTTCATCATACATGTTCCATTGTTTTTTTTCTGCTCCAGGCTCGTCATGCAGCAGAGATTAAAGCTGATGCAATTGCAGCCATGGCACCCTTCTTCTTCAAACCCAACAATGCAGGCATGTGACCAATAAAGAAGGGATCCACACACTTCTCATGTCAGAGCTGTACTCTTCTTATTGTACATATTGTTAGTCTCATAAAATATAAATTTCTCTCTCTCTCATTCTGCTCCAGATGTGTTGAGGAAGTTTCTTCAGGAAGTGGCTTCAGCTGCCCCAAATCTTCCCTTCTATTATTATGACATTCCAAGTTTAACCGGTGTCAATGGTTAGTGCCATTTAACGTGTCCAATATTATGCTATTTGGAGTTTAAATGGCCTTTATTGTGTTTTACATGTCTCCTTCGTGTGATAGAATATGTCTATGCACAAAAAGTCTGTGGCATCAGGACCTTTCCCTCTACTCCTGTTTACAGCACCAGTAGCTGCTCAAAATTACGCATTCCTTGCCCCTTTAAATAGAAATACTAGTGTTATGTCCTAGAAGTTGTTTCATTAGCAGTTTTAATTCATCTGAGATGTTTTTTCGTCCACCAGTGCCTGTGAGAGACTTGCTGGAGGATATACAGACTCTCATTCCGTCTTTCAGTGGTGTTAAATTCAGTGGGACTGACCTGATGGACTTTGGTCTGTGTGTCAGCTACTGTCAGCCAAACTGGACAGTCCTTTATGGCGTAGATGAGGTCAGCGTTTTCTCATTCTCTGCCTTCTTTGGTCCTCTCAATCTGTGCATACTTGCAGAATGGTTATATGAGGCTCCACTGCAGATTCTCAAACAGCTTTTCTTTCATTTTATCTCAGCAACTACTTGCAGCCCTTGCCATAGGAGCTCAGGGAGCAGTTGGCAGGTCAGCGAGTCATCATTTATCTCTTTTAATTCTCTGTTCTAAAACACAAAATAAATTATTTTATGGGTTTTTTTTTATTTCAGCACATATAACTACCTTGGATGTCATATCAAAAAGCTCATGTCAGCGTTTGAGAGAGGTGACCTCGAAAACGCCAGAAAAATACAGGTGATTTTTTTTCTTGTTGTGTAACAAATGAAACGTTTTCTTACTATTGATTGTAATCTTTGTTTTTATTTGATTAGTTCAAGCTGCAAGAACTTCTGAGATATGCCAAGACATTTGGTAAGTACAGTTGTGTAATGATATCTCTAACTAATTACAAAAAACGGCGAAGGTCAGTTGGTGGCACAGAAGCCACATTCAGCCCTTATCCTCATTCAGTGTGGCCCACAAATCCAAATATATTATAGACGTCACAAGTCATGATAAAATGAACCATAAAAATGAATGGTACCTATGTATATATATCCAAGGATTAAATATATTAATTTACTATCGTGTGTTTTTTTTTGTTTTAAATTGCAGCTTTGGCTACAGCTACAAAAGTTTTTTTTTGTTTTAAACTTTTGTTGTCTTATTTTGCTAAAATGATGTCTAATGCTCTTACTGTCATAATGCCTTTATTTTTAACTCTATTAAGCACTTTAAATCATATAAGTATGAACGATGCTTCAACAATAAAGTTGCCTGCCTTAACATTTATGCCTGCCCTATCCTGTAGTGCAACATAGCGTTCATTCAGCAAACGGTTATACCAGGTTAGGCCTGTGTTAAAAAAAAATCAATGTAACAAAATATTGTCACTTACTCCCTACCAGTACATGTATCAATATGGATTTTACATAATCAATATGGCCCCATAAGCTGTGACAGCAGTTATAAAACATGTATCTACTATGGTGCAGAAGCCAAAGTACATGATGCATGTTTCAAATCTTAATGTACTTCTAAGATCTCTGATACCTGATATTTAAGTGTCTGCGGTTATAGGATCCTTTACATGTTCTGGCTGTTCTCACAAAACAGAACAAAAGTGGTCAGAAATTCTGTATAAGGAATAGTCCATGTTAAAGCACATCGTGATACATATTGTATTGCTGTATGCTAACATAAGCTGATGTACATGGCAGCTCTGACTGTGGCTACCCTATATAAGAATAAAAAATGTTTTTTTTCTCTTAAAAACAACCAGGTGCCCCATTTGTTGTTCCCTTCGCCTGTCTTCCACTCCAACAGTATTTCATCAGCAGTTTTACATCCAGACATAATGCACTTTCAAATTCAGAAGTCTGGCAATGTGTGCATGTGTTCAACATAGACCTTATTTCAGGCACTTGTCCGAAAAAGCTATTCAAAGTCCCATCGACTTTGAGATGAGGGAACCAAAAGTGCTAAAATGCTTACTCACCTCTGCATTTTGGGACTCTGCACCACTCTTTACATCCCAGAATAATTATTAATTAATCAAAACATGTCTGTTAACCCATTGGCAAGAGCCCCTAATGTTAGCTTGTCAAATGTATGCCTCTCAGCTTTTGTGGTGAAATGCATTTCAAATGGTTGTTACTGTGAAATGTCCTTTGCAGGTTTTAATGTGGGTGTTAACAAGCAGCTGATGACTGAAGTGTCACGTTTGCCTCTGGGACCTCCTCGTCTCCCCGTGGAGCCTTGTCCTCCAGTGAACGCAGTGGCCATCGCCAAAAAATTTTACAGCCTCTTTCCCGAACTTCCACAGGTTGAAGATGAATTGAACAACTAGTGCAAAAGTGCTGAACAATATTAGCAATATTTACCCTGTTTTAACATTGAGATGACTCGAAACTGCCTCTACGGGGTACGCTACTATGTTACTGTACTTCTGAATATTATTTGGGATTGTTTTAAATACAGTGATTTTTATGAGTCAGTATTTTACTCTGTAACACAAAAGAAACTGTACTCTTCCCCAAAAATAACAAAACAATGTTATCTTAAAAATCTGTGGCTTTTAAGAGTACTACTGTACACCATTTTCCGAATTAAAACACTCCATCCACATTTTGAAAGTCATGGGGAGTCACATTCATAGAGAATAATAATCCTACTTGACTGAACTACTTTTCACTTCCTCATTGGTTTGGTGCTCATGTTTGTTACATTTCTGCGGTTGTCACTGAAGACAGAAGGGTAAGGATAAGAGCATAAATATGAACACTGTTTAATAAATGGATGTTTCTGTATAATGGATAGATACTACAAATATATTGTTACAAGGTAGCAAAAATATACTCTGATATGGACTCAGACTTTGTTTTAAGTGATAATACATCTACTTCTGATAAGTGAATGTTTTTAAATGCTTTTCCTGAAGGGCATTGTGTTTTAACAGATTTCTTTATTGTACCTATTCTTAAAATTTGAAACTGAAAAACCTCTTTCTTACCAATAAATGTGCTGATCTGTTTGTTGGGTCTCGTGATTCACGAAGCGTTTATCATTTGTCAGCTTCTGAAATGTTTTGCAATCACTAATCCTCAGTATATCTCAGATTTGCTGGAATATAAATCAATCAATTGATCAAAATTTTTTTATATGGCGCAGTTCATACAAATTAAGCTGCAGCTCAAAGAATATGCAGGGATACATGTGTGGATGTGTGAGAGAGGGAAGTTGTTTTGTTTTTTAATGTCATTGACTGTGTTTCATGATCCTGGCATCCAGAAAGTCCGAATATCCTATGTCTTTGGCTTGGATTTGTTGTGATTTATGGGTCTTTATTCGATTATATTTCCTAAAGCACACAATTAGCAACTTCTCCTTTCGGCCTGATATTAGAGGGACTACATAATATTATAGATTTCACTTAAACAGATTAAAAATTAAAAATGCTTGTTAACATAGATTGTCAGTGGATTAAAAGGACAACTGATTAATCCCCCAGATGCATAAGTTATTAGATCCTGCACTCTTCCATAAGAGGGTCAGAAATTACCCTGATTATAATCATTTTTGCAAAGTCCAAAGAAATCATCAAAATCATTGGGCACCACAACCCTCATCTCTGTCATATGACCTTGACAATCTAGTGAGTTCATCCTTTTGATAACATCTCTGCAAGATTTGATTTTTGTAAATCTTTCTTGATTTAGAAGATCTCCTAAAAAGCTCTCTGGAGATTTTGCATTACATAAGCAAAGACCACCCACAAGACTCCATAACCTTGACCTTTAACTGATGACTTTGATTATCCTGACAGGTCAGTCACGAGAAAAAGTTACAAGCTTTACAAAGTTTAAAGAACATCTCTTTCAGCAGTCCTGTAATGTTGCGTTTACAAGATCACCTCAACAGGGAAGGAGGGATTATGGGACCCATTTATCTTGACCTTTGACACATAACTGTCAACATTTAAGGGGTAGAAAACTATCAGCTATTAAGTAAAATTGAGCTATAGCAAAGTGTTTGGTGGAAATTTTATTAAACATTCATGAGATATGTTTAAAACAAGGGATGATCACCGGAGTTTCTGACTGTGATCATGGGGCTCCATGACATTGACCTTTGTTTTATGACCTTGAATATGTAATATTGTTATCAGTGAGTCAGATTAGACATGTGGGCCAAGTTTGATGTGGTGTTCATAAAGTGTTCATGAGAAAGTGAGAAATAGAAAACAAGAGGATTGTCAAATCCCATCTTTGTTTAAAGATTTGCCACTTACTGATTAAGGCAAAGCCACCGTTTTTGGATGTACAGTGTTGGAACTGTTTTGCTCACATATTATTTTACACATATTCATCCATCCAGAGCTTGTTCAAGCCATGTTTAGTCATAAGTTGGTACATGTTCCCCCAAATAGAGCATCCAGACTCAAAACAAACACAGTGTGAGGTGTGAAGCAGGTTGTACCTTTGGCTGCATGATGCTGTGAACTTCAGAGGACCTCTGCGATGACTGTGTGTGTTTGGAGAATCTGGGACATGCAGCAGTGACAGTGACCTAATGAGTTCAAGTTAAGGCCTCTATGTGATGTTTATTGTGCTGTAAAATATGCCAAGTAGTAAACCTGTGATATTTGAAACTGTCTCTCCCTATTAGCATTATCAGCCACTATCACACAGAGTAGCTCAGACAGCCGTGTCAACAAAAGCTTTCAATTAAATGTGTCTGCACCCTGAGGCTTATATGGTTGTAGCTGCACGAATCTTACATGGAAATTCAGCACATTTCTGTTGTTTCATTATGTAAATATCCTGCATGTAAATATTCTTGATGGTTCCAATGTGAGTCAGTCATTCTCAGTCACTGAACTTGACTTTGTATGAACCTGCAGCTGCATGGGACCAGGACTGCTGCCACATTGACAGATGGAGCCCAGGGGGGCAAACAGAGGGGAAGGATGACAAAGGTTGACACTCTGATGCTCTCCATGGAGACACAGGACTTTTTGAGTTAAAAAAAAAAAGGAGACAAAAGAGTGAAACATAAAATCCACAGCAAGTCTCATGTGATACATAAGATACTTAGTGGAGATGTGAATTATAGCTCTTTCAAGGAAGATGGTTAACATAAGATTCTAACAAAATATTCTAACCGAAGTACAAAAACAAATTGGTATAGCAGTATTTTCCTGACTCTTGTTAAGCAATAACTGAATCTCTGGTGCCAGATACTACCAACTCCTCATGATAACACTTATGGTATGAATTAGGGTAATATAAACTAAAATTCTATGGTCAAAGATACTGTGGATGAAAGAAGAGGTAAGAGAAGGAGGCAGAGATACAAAAAACAGCTGGACAATCTTTGACTGCAGTAAAAAAGTAAAAACAGCGTGGGAGGAGGTCAATCTGACACCAAATTGCACTGAATAATAAAGGTATTTTGATTTATAAATAAATAATAAATATATACTGGAGGCGTGAAAGTTCTTAACAGGGAGATGTAAATATACACTTGTACATACAATGGCTTTATGTAACAGGAGAAGAGAGTACCTCTTGTGATGGCACTAAATCTGTGTTATGTTAGTTCTGGTTGTTCATTCATTAATCTATTTTCTTTTGTACTTTTATTTTGACTGTTGTCCATTTCTATTTTAAAATCAATAAAGTATTTTCCTGAGAAAATAAAAGGTTTGTGTTATATATAATTTTGAACACCATTCCTCTGCTCCTGCTCCACCTAAACTCAAAATATGTAGTAGGCTTGGATGACTTTAAGTCTACCCAGCTATAAAGAGTACAGAATCATTTGTATGCCCATGTCTGGGGTTTATTTCACTCCTCCTCACTCGTGCCATGTCCTGCTTCTGTAAACTGCCAGGCAGGCAGCAGTCTGCAGGCAGACATTAGGGGTCACTCATGAGGGGTCTGTCATGTCACGCCTGCAGCCTGTGACAATGACTCCCCGCGGACATGTCACCTGACTAAATTGGACATCACAGGACTTAGAGGTGAGAGGTCTGGTGAACCATTCTGCTCTGTGGAGGTTATTTTCATTTGTCTGTATCTCCCATCAAGCAGTTTAAAGATGGACCCTTTCCCTTTGGTTTAAACTTTAACTGATCAGTCTCAAGTTGATACTATCAAAGTTTATTTATGAGTGCATTTTAGCTGTATTTTTGTTTCAATTTGTTTACATGTTGGACAAAGTAAGACGCTCACCCAGATTATCTGTATTCTATATATATATTTAAATCTATTGTTCTAAACTTTAGTTTATTTTTGAGTAGTAGTCTGACCCTTTGGTCTACTTCATTTAGTAAAATACTCCATAAAATATTGTAATATGACCAAAGTTTTAATTTGTACAGTCAGGAGTCCTATCATAAAACTGAAACTAACTGTGGCAAAGCTATGACTTTAATTTGGTTTGCTTTGTACACACAAAATACGTTTTCATTCAATTATTGTTTCAATAAATCCCTCTGAATAGCTTTGTCCAGCTGACAAAAAATATTTTTACCTTGAAGTTTTCTTATTTTACAAGTTTTTATTTGAACGATAGCCTTCCCAGTCATGTAATGGGAAAGCCTAATGATGTGTCCTATTTCCAGAGCAATGCTCAGCCTCTTCTTTTTGGAATGACATGAACTTATTTTTCGTAGTAGTCTATGTATTTCTTATGTAGGTCACTCTGTGGGTTCTAAAATAACAAATTTTACAGCAAACAATCTGAACAAGAACAAAATAAAACAATAAAATAAACAAAATAATCTAAAGGATAATACAATGTTTTGGATGCATAATAAAACGTGTTCAGGGTGTCAATAATGCTTACTGAACAAAGCTGACCTCTGCTGCGCACATTTTGTAACTACAATCACGAGAATAATCTGACTCATGCTGATCTTTGGTTGCTCCACAGTCTGCTGAAAGACAAAAGAAACAGTGGTGCAAGGGTGATATCATTCTGTGCAATGAGCAGACAGGAAAGAGATAGAAAGTTTTTGTGATGACTCAGCTGACTCTGACTAAGACTCAGAGTCCGACTAAGACTCAGGTATCATAAAATGTTCAGGCTTGTTCTCATATTCAAAGCAATGGTTAAGAAGAAAAAGTGAAAAATATCTTGTCTGCCTTGAGTGGGCTCTTACTGATATTGTTTAGGAAACTTTTTTTTCCTAAACATGTTTCCTCTGATCATTAAGGCTGAAAGAGTACCAGCCTTTACCGTGTTGTCTTTTTTAAATTCATGTCTGATAGGGATGATTTCACTAAAAGTTATTAAATATTTCAGGGAAGAGGATTTCTTTTTTATCAGCAGGATAGCCATTTTGGGAACCTCAGGACTTTCAGACAGCAGAAGATTGTTCTGTCTGAAACAATAAGAAACAAACAATGGGCTTTAACTGATGGCAAACCATTGGGGATAGGGATTTAACAATAAAATGTTTGTTTGAGTTGCTTTAATGTGTAATTGTGCTAACAGGAAGTAATGGTTTTATATTTAGTGTATATTATTATTATTAAAATTGTTATTATTATTATTATTGTTCTGTTTTTGCTGTTGTTTGTTTTCTGTTTGTTTAGTAATTTGGTTGTTCACAATGGACCTCGAAATGTTATGGACAGATTGAAATGAAATTTTCAGGAAATTTTGGTGATGGCATTAGAAGGAGGTGAATAGATTTTGGTTGCGATCCAAATCCGGATGCAGAGCTATTAATTTATTTAGAGGATTTGTTAGCAGTGTGAGCTACCAACTCCTCAATTCTCACTGGATTTTGAAGAAGTTTTCAGGGAATGTTGGTCATGGAAAAAGTAAGAAATGATAAGATGTTGGGGTGATCTGAGCCTGAATGCGGATCCAGGTCTTTTTTTTTTTTTTTTTTTTTTTTTTTTTTTTTTTTTAGGATTTGTTAACAGTGTGAGGTAGGGCAGTTTCCCACATTTTTTGACAATAACTGGTCCAACAACTGAGCACTTATAGTAATTATTATTATTATTATTATTATTATTGTATTATTATTATTATTATTATTATTATCATCATTGTATTATTATTATTATTATTATTATTATTATTATTATTATTATTATTATTATTATTATTTGTACTTTTCTGTTGATTTTATGCCGGAACCAGGAAAGAGGCCCATAAGTGAGTGTCTGCAGTGTTGCAACATTCCTTATCCACCTCCAAGAACACTGAAGGGTTCCCCTTGTGTCTGTCTCTCTGTTTTGGGGGGCAGGCTGTGAACCCCTGCGAAACCATATCATTAATACAAAAATTAACTATTGGGTTCCACATGGCATTGACATTTACCTTTGTTTCTGAAGAATACAGACACAAAAATTAACAGTCTGAGTGACGCGGAACACTTCTTCCAGCCCGGGGAGAGGACGGAATTATTTCGGTGTGACGCCCAAAGCTCTAGCGTTTCCGGCCAGCTCAGCGCATCAGCCCTGTGGTGTTGTCAGTCCTCAGGCCCTCTGTTACCTGAGAGTGTGTTATCGTGAGGTTCAGCGGGCGGAGGGGACACAGCGGGACTCTGCGCAGAGATGGTGCTGCTGACGATGATCGCCCGGCTGGCTGACGGCCTGCCGTTGGCCGCTTCGATGCAGGAGGACGAGCAGGTTACCATCCCTCTGTTTTAGCTCTGATCGGACCTCTTCTGTCTCTGTGGGCTTCTGCTGTCAGGTCCTCAACTTAGACAAATGCTGCACTGACACGTTAGCTAGAGATGTAGGAGCTGCTGTGGGCCTGTCCACACAGAGGCTGCTCTTTTCCTGACTCGGTGCTCAGACTCACAGAACAGGATTCGTAAAACCCGGATCAGGCTCAGATGTTCCTACAATTAGTTTAAGCATTGCATAACCTCGCCTCTGTTTTCAGTCAGCTGCTATCCTACCCCACCTATCTAATGAGCCTTTTGTCTTGAGCACTTAAATACATGTCTATTATTTATTTATTTTGTATCTGTTGTGCACTTTAGTTAAATAATCCGTGTATCTCTACTAAGTTAGATGACTGAATCAGGTCCACGGCACCTGCTTCCTGTAAAGTTGCCAATAATATCTGGATAATTTCTCAATACTACTTGATTTGAAGTAATATAATACGGGTTATTTTCAAGATCTAGGGATGTCCAAATCAGCTTTCTGGCCCATGATACAAGTAAAAAAAATTTAAAAGAATGAGAATCTGCCAATTTTGAGTCCTGATGTGATATTAATGATGCGTTCCAGCTGATCTCTGAACTGGGATAGTCCAAGTTTTAAATTCGATGTCACTGGGAATGCCCCCTTTGGTTGGAAGTTTGCACTTCCAAGTCGGACGTCCTTCAGTTACCCTGAATTTACTAGCTTGTAACTGGAAGGCGTTGCATGCTATTTGGTGTGTGATGTAATTCCCACTCCCCTCTTCCAAGTTCAGGTGTAAATGGAACGCACCATAAAATGTACCTGGATCCTTGGTTCCAAACCCATGGTCCAGGAACACCAGGGGGTACTAGAGGGTCTCAGGGAGCATAAATTGACGAAAATAAGGATTTAACAGTAAGGGGATTCTTTACTTAAAGGAATTTTGCACAAGTATGCATGAGTAAACCATCTCTATCTAGATTTTATTGATGAAAACACTGAAAATTATTGTTTATTTTGCTCAGTAATATATTTTTTTCCATGTAGGTCCCAGGGGGGCGACTATCCTTTGGTAAAACAAGAGGGGGGGTCAGAGGAAAAAAGTTTGGGATCCACTGACCTGGACAATACAGCTACACACTGTTTTTTACAGTCAAACTAGCATTATTATAAAACTCATGTAAAAAATATTCCACTCAGAATAGTACATATGTACTCAGTAGGGATGCATGATATTGGATTTTTGCTGATATCCGATCTGCTAATACTTCTGAACTCATTATCACCAATACCGATATTTTTTGTCAAGCGCACAAAGTCTTTAAGTGAAGTAAATTGACTTTTTTCTTTCAATGTGACAGTCTGTCTGTTTAAGGAGCAGATGTAAACAAGAAAAACAACATTTAGCTCTTAAAAAAATGAAACTCTTTATTTTTAAATGTACCCGTGCAGTGATGATAGTGTGAAGCATTATGGTAGTGTTTTTGTGTGTTTTTGCTGCTTATACAGCCTATATATGGCAGATACGTATGGCTAATATGTCGGCAAAAATGTTGATATGGACCAATATTTAACTTTCAGTTGCTCATTTATGGCCTATCAAAAATGATGTAAACAATCAGGATGAGATGATCAGTATTGATTTTAATTTCCAATCAATTAAAATGCTCACATCGGCCCCGATCTGATACTTTTACCAGTACTAATATTTTTTTTGAACATCTCTTTAATTATCAGTTATATTTAAAAGCTAGTACGCATGATACACATTTTTGTAATATCTGAAAGATTTTACAAAAGGACCCTGAAATGTTCATATCTACTGATACTGATCATAAACTCTTTAAGCTATTATCTGCTGATGCCGCTTATAATGTGCTAATATATGATGCATCCCTGATAGAAAGGACTTTGAAATATCAAATCTTTTTTGAAAGACATGGGAGGAGAGAAATGAATCTATTGAAAAACTGAAGGCAAACTCCTGAACACTGTTTAAATTGCACCAAAAAATGCTGATGTTTCAGTGCCAAATTGTTGCAACTGCAACAAGATGCATTCTTTTCCCTTATAAGCTGTCAAGAGAGGGGCTTTGGAGCTTCTGAGGAAAAGAAAACCAATTTTAAGATAATGTTCCTTTGTAACTACAGTGTAGATGATTTGCTTACAGTTAAGTAACTCATTAATTATCAGATACCCGTTATTGGGTAAGTTTGTTGTTGATTACCAAAAAATTCAAACAAACATCTACAAACTCCAAATTGTTCAGTGTTTTCCTACAAAAAATATGTGCATGCCATTTTGATGGGTTCATTTCTCTCAAGTAAATCTGCCTTTTGAAATAGACCGTTCTTTAAAGCTTACTTAAAAATTCTATTGATTATTAGAATAGCAGACATTGTATAATTTCAAAACATGTTGTATTGGTAAGTACCAAGGTATCAAACATTTTGATGAACTTAGCGCTGATAGTATCAGAATAACTACTTTATCTTTGTTTCACAGCAAAAGGTCCAATAGAATATTTGCTTTGTTGAGATAATTCAACAGCCTCATATCAGTGAATTCAAACATAACAAACCCCCCCGACACTGACCACAGGAAAGATAAATGACACTTGCTACTGCAGCCTGTGACACCTACTTAGTGTAACGTCATCATGTGGAAATGTTCAGATGGGTGGCATTTTAACATGTGGTGTTGCTCTGACTCTAACATCTCTCCCTCACTCTCTCGTTTGCTTTCAAAAAGGGAAGTGAAAAGGTTTGTTGAGTCTTTGTTGTGTGCTTCAACATCTCCTGTGTGTCTGTGATGCCACAGTGTTGCTGTGAAGATTCATTCAGTAGAGTCAACAACATCTGAGAGACAAATCCCATCCGTCTGCCAAATGCTGTCGTAAAAAATGAAATGTCTGTTTGTTCTTTATCAAAGAAAACAGTGCCTGCACTCTCAGATTTGATCTGAAAGCCTGTGTGTGTTTTTGTCATTTATTTCAGTTGTGCAAGAAGTTATCACTAACAACAAGCAAAAACAAAAGAAATCTGGACTGTGGGTGGATTCTGTTTTTGTCACTTGTTTCAAACTCATAATTATGAAAGAAAAGTAAGGTCGAGCATGAGAGAAAAAAATAAGAGGAGGATTTCTTTTCATTATGCAAGTTGAGGAAGTTGAATGTTGAAAATCAAGCTGAAAATGTGTTGAAATTTCAAGAATATAGTCAAAACAGGCCTTTGATTATCAGGAATGAAGAAACCATTGAGAAAAAATGAGATTTTAAGAATGAAGTTGAGGCAATCCTGAGAAATGAAGGAATTTCATGAACACAGACAACATGGGCTGACAACTCAACAGAAAAATGAAAATGTTGAGAAGAAAAATCAAGAACATTGTTGAGTCAGGCATTTAATTTGAGAATAAAGAGGAAATGTGGTGAGAAAATTCTAACTTTTAAAGTAGAGTTAAAATGGTATAAGTATTTGGGGAGTAAGGGAAAATTTTTAAGGAAAAAAAATCAAAATATACTTTTAAAATGGGCAAACAGTTTTTAAGATCAAAAGGGGACAAGAGGAGGAAAGAAATGTAAATTTCATAAAACAATATACAAATGAGCCTATTATTTCAATACGTATTTTAAAGATGCTGAGAAAATAAGAAAACCTCCCCAACAAAGATAAAATAGGCCCAGAATTTGTATAATAAACTTGAAATATAATGAAAGAAGTAAAAATGTTTACATTTCAAGAATATAATTTAAGTAGGCCAGCAAATTTGTGAAATAAAGAAAAAATGTTAGTTTTTTAGAATATTAGGTTTCAAACGATTAAATGAATGTTAAAAGCTTAGAGTGGACATGGGTCTTTAATGTTTAAAAAAATGGAAATGTGGAGGAAAAGGCCTAACATGTCCAGAGCAGGGCAAAATATTTGAAAAACAATCAAATATCATAATAGTTTAAAGGAATTAAATGTTGGCCAAAAAAACTAATTTAAAGCCTAAAGTTAGAAAGGCAAGGGAGTTACTGACTTAATCGGCTCTTGGTTTCAGAAAAAATGAAATTTTTGAGAATAAAGTTGACATGACAAAAGGAAAAAGCAAAACTTGTGTTAAGATTGGCAATAATCTCAATATGTACCGTATGTTAATGAGAAAATCAAGCATTCAATAGAAATCGCTCATACTTTTTTTTGAATAAATATAAATTGAGAAAAGATTACCAATAACAATAATGAGGCTAAAGTACAATAGAGAGGATGAAACTGAAATGGTATCACAGCTTTATTCTCATCACTTCAACCTTTTTCTGGAAATTATAAATCAACATAATTGTTGACATTTGACTTTTTCCCATAATTTCAGCTTTTTCCTCCCAGCACATAATGAAAAGTTGTACTGCTCCTTTCTTATTTTTTTCTACTACCTGGCCTCAATATTTTCTTATATATTTTTGATATTGACACAAGATTTTTGGGCCTATCCCAGATATTAGAGAGGGACATCTTTCTTGTTCTTTTTGTCTCCTTTGGTGGTGAAACAGTCAAATTTGCACCAGTATTTCATGTAAATGTAGCACAGATGTAATTCACCTGTCCTGAGCTTACCATTCTACCATTTTAAACTGATGTGAGAGAAAAATGTTAAAGATATTTTACTTGTTTTATTGTTTATAGTTGGGGAGAGACCTTCAGCAGTATCAGAGTCAAGCGAAGCAGCTCTTCAGGAAACTTAATGATCAGAGTCCAACACGCTGCACTTTAGAGGCTGGATCCATGGCATTTCAGTGAGTACAGAAATAAACTTAAACAAAGAATGCTGAGAACATTATTTTTGAACATGTTTCTTGTTCAATGTTAAGCTGTTATGCAAAAATAAAGAAGTCATATTTTGCTTTTTTTTTACTTTTATTTGGTCTTTAGTGTCTTTGGCATGTTTACTCTGCGTGATAGAGCACCTCTATGAACAAAATTAGAAGTTTGCGGCTTAAAGACCTCTTCTTCTCCTCCTCTCTGTGGTGCTAGCTTCTGCCTAAATTGTCTTGTTCCCTGGCCCTCCCAAAAAGACCTGCCAGTGTGACTTCCTATTAATGGTTTGTTGTCAGTTTAAGCCCATTGCTCGAAGTATCAAGCCGTGTCAACATTAGAAGGAATGCAGAGTTGTTGACAACATGGGGCTGAGCAGTGCTGAACTGAGTAACTAACACAGAGCTAGCCTGTAAACCAATCAGAGCGGACAGGGCCCGCTGAGGAATGGAGCTTTAGGGTGGATCCCAATTCCACCCCTTAGCCCTTCCCCTTCGTCTTACTCCTTCCCCTACCCCTTCCCCTTAGTCCTGTGTTTTGAGGGCCAAGGGGAAGGGGTGAAAACACACTGCTGAGACATGAGACACCACTCAATTCCATTTACACTCAATTACGTCATCACCCAGAGCCATTCACTAGCTGTGACGTAGGCAGATGCGACAATAGCTGTAGCTACGGCTGCAAAGGCTAGCTCGTTATAACGAGAAATTTTAAAATACGACCAACAGTTCAAAACATGATTAGTATTTACTTGATGAATTAATAATTACTTATAATTAAGCGCTTCCTTCAGCCTCCGCTCTGCCTCGTGTCGGCGGGCGGAGTGTATTATGGGAAATTCTCATAACCCTTCGTTTCAAGTGAGGTCCCGGTCTGTCTTCGTTTCAAGGGCTGTGTAGCCTTTGGTCTTAGCCCTTCCCCTTAGCCCTACAGAGAATTGGGACACCACTTCACTAGACGTGAAAGCGCAAAACCAAGGGGTAAGGGGTAAGACAAGGGGTAAGGGGTACAATTGGGATTCACCCTTAAGCCAGAGATATACTTGCAGTTTGTCCCTGTGTTTGCATTTGCCTACATTAGCGTCTTGAGCGTTTTTGTTCATATGCTTGTCTTTATGTGATGCGTGTTACTGGAGGACACCACTAGAGGGCACAAAAGACCTCGCGCTTTATTTACCTACTTGTAACTTCGATACATTGTCCTTAAGCTAAAATACAACAAAACCAACCTGATTAATTTGTCCTCTTTTAATTTTTCTCTTGCAGCTATTTTATTGAGAAAGGAGTGTGCTACCTCGTGCTGTGTGAAGCCAGCTTTCCTAAGAAGTTGGCCTTTGCTTACCTAGAAGACCTGCAGGCGGAGTTTCATGAGCAGCATGGAAAGAAGGTCCCCACAGTGTCCCGGCCATACTCTTTCATTGAATTTGGTAGGAAAACAAAAAAGGCAGGAACATCATAAACACAACAGGAAGTTTAGTCAAAGTATGTTGTACTTCTGGTCACAGCACTAATGTTTAATGGAAATCTGTCACAACATCTGCGGCTGTAGTTTCAGTGCTGCAGTATTGATCGATAATGGACCAATTTTCTTGCAACTTAGAGCCTGTTGTACCCTATGCACAGCTTTAATGACTCTTCACATTATGAAAGAAATTCTTGCTTTCCTGTCTTAAATCTTAAACTAAACAAAACTGTTATAGTAGAAGAAAAATAACAGCTTAAAGCACTGATTTTTTAGTCTTAATGTATGAACATGAATCTATCTGAAGAGGATTTGATTATGAGGTCAGTGTTGCAGTGAAGCATTATTGCAGTTTAACAAATAATAATTAAAGCTCCTCTAAGGAGTTTTTTTTTAGAAGGTCATGAAACCAAATTAAATCAATACTGTTGCCTCTATATGACCTACTCATGCAAACAAGACCATCAGCGACAAAAAAGATCATCTCTGCACAGATACTTATAATGACCTGAAACTAGAGCTGTAGACAAAACAGGAAACCCAAGCTGCAGCCTTTTTTTGGTCATGTCTGTAACTGCAGTTTAAGTGTGAGCTATGAAACTGACTGTTAAAAATGGCAGGATGAGATTTGAAAACATTAGAACCTCAATACCAAAAAGGTTTATGTATTAGGAAAATGTGAACAATAACAGAATACAGCAGAGAGCAAGTCCTTTTCAATTTCTATATTACAAATACATCACAAAGACAGGATATACAGGATACACACATTTAAGTTTTTTAATCCTCCCATGTTCTTGTAATTTGATGCCTGAAAATTTAGCCTCAAACAGTTGATACAGGAGCATGTTTATACCACTGAATTATATCACTTGCTCCTTTAACAGCACTCTGTCTGTGGAGAGAAGACACGAGCTACTGAAGTTTCAAAAGTGAAATTCTCTCTCATTTTTGCCCGATTCACAAATTGAGTTGCTGAGAAGTGCAGGTTTTCCACTGTCAAGACATTTTCACAGAGAAACAGATCTGAACTGCATGTTGGCCATTCTTGTACCTGCACTATTTTAAAGTAAGGCCGTGCTGTTAAAACTATGGCAGAAAGTGGCTCTTGCTGAAATAAGCAGTGATGTAGTCGAGATGGAGGCATTCAAGCTCAGAAAACTGTATGTACCTTTCAGTATTTATGGGGTCTTCACATATGTGCAAGTTAACCATGCCATGGGCACTCCTACGCCCCCACACCACCACAGATGCTGGATTTTAAGCTTTGCATGCCATAGATGGCTGCAATATTTTGCAACAGTACTATACTGATACTTTTAGTGCAATATCATGATAGTTTATCAGTCAATAATTGATAGAAATTTTGGGCATTTGTTTTGTATTTCAGTGCAACCCGCTTGTCCACATAGAGAGACAGACGAATGCAGGGCCACATAGAGAGTCAGACAGCCACTCATGCTCACACTCATACCTAAGGGCCATTCGGAGTTACCTATTGACCTAATAAGGATGATCTTGGTCTGAGGGAGGAGGCCGGAGTGTACCGAGAGAACCTACGCATGCACAAAGAGAACATGCAAACTCCGCACAGAAAAGCCCTGACCGACCTAGGAATCAAACCGGTGACCTTCTTTCTGTTAGGCATGTGCACTACCTCCTGCGCCACTGTGCTGCCCTGAAGGAAATTTTATGTAAATAATGCTGGTTAGAAACTATTTTATTTCAAGTAAACAATATTGTGGGTTTGAACTGCTATATAAAAAAAGACTTTCTGGGTGAAAAGTGGTTATGTATTGCCCTGTTTATAGTATCAGGATATACTGTGATATAATGTGCCGTCTTCCATGTATCACAATACACAAAATATCAACAGATTCCAATTTCTTTCCAATACACACCCCTGTTATGGACTGTAGTAAATGAATTCTCTAATTTCCCAGAAATGGCACTTTGAGGAGAATGGTTCCCAAACTGTTGAACAAGTATTGATTAAGGTCTACAAAGTCCTTCAGAAGCTCATGAAAGTTGATCATTTTGAACATTTAATCTCTTATCTTTGTGTTGTATAGTTTATATAAGTTAAAAAAAGATTTGTTACTCACTGTTTTCTGTTTTTATTTTTTTATTGAACCTTCAGGAAAGTCTGTTTAAATTAACAAAATCTCAAGCTTGAAATTTTTGCCAAATTTCTGAAGTGTTGAATGGCAAGTAAAATAAGTCCAACTCAAGCCTTGTTAGCTTGTTACTCTCTGGGCCTCAGCTAAATGATTGACCTCTACATCACTTCTCTGACAGCTTTTAAGGGAAATCTCAAGAAATCAACTTACCTCATTTGCCAAAAGGGACTTATTCTTTTAAATTTACAATTCTTCTTCAAGTCTTGCAATTTTGATGATCTCTGATTCACATGCTGTGTTAATGAGCTTAAAACGACGGTGAAGAAGGGAAAAAACAACAGTGCATGAAACACATCTTCCTCTATAGTCAATTGACTGGAGCACAGAGCAGCCTTCTGTTCCTGTTGGACAAAACTGAAAACTATTTAAATGTGAACTTTGGCAATTTAAAACCTACATGTTTAAATTAATTTCTGTTTTATGCTGTTCTCCCCCAGACACTTACATTCAAAAAACCAAGAAATTGTACATTGACAGCCGAGCAAGGAGGAATCTGGGCAGCATCAACACAGAGCTGCAGGACGTTCAGAGGATCATGGTGGCAAACATTGAGGAGGTGCTGCAGAGAGGAGAGGCTCTCTCTGGTAAGTCAACTGCGGAGGGCCCTAAATGGACTTCTTTGCAGCCAGATACTCTATTTATTCCATTTTTCAGTGATTAAATAATTTCTAGTCTATTCCCACAGTGTTGGACTTATTTATTTCCTATTCTCAGATATAGAAGGCAGAAAAAAACATAACTAGTCCTAACTAGGTAACTGGCAGCATGATATTCAGTTCAATTTAATTTTACAACTATATTAATCCCTTTAAAAGCAATTTGTTTAGAGCAGCATGTACATGAAGACTTAAAAAGGTGATGATAAGACAACAAATAAGTTCACATAAGAGTAAAAAATGAAATTAATACAGTCATAAACAGATATTGATATAAAGCAGAATGATAGGTGAATAGAAGCTGAATAGAAGCAATAAAACTTGTTCGGGTTACAATTGTTTTTTGTTTTGGTAAAACCGTAAAACGTCAATTTAAAAACACGCAAAGAGCATTAAGTAATTTGATTGCAAAGAGGATGAGAGAGTGAAAAATAGTTTGTAAATTCAGTGATCAGTCCTCATTCCAAACAAAAGCAAAAGACGATGAATTGAGACACTCGGTCCGCCTCCACTGCTTACTTGCTGTTCAGAACATGACTGTTTTCATATTAAAACTGCACCGCAAAAGGGGTATTTTAAAAGCAGTAACCATTGTTTTCCTTTGATGGATGAATTTTACATGAAAAGGGGAAAAGCTGTGAAAAGTGAACTTTATAGTCTGAGCTGATAGCTGCCAGCAAAACATTTTGCGACTGCATTCTCCCATAATTATGTGAAATTCAGCCACAGATTAAAATGGTGGTCCAAGGTTTGCAAATATCCCTCGCAGAGTGCAGTGTTGAGATGATAGCTCTCATTTGACATCACACACTGATTGGACCCTTTCCGGATGAGCAAGAAATGAGCTTTTGAGAAGCTTATGGTCTCAGGTGATGCTTGCCTTTAAAAAAAATGAAGCATGTTTAATTACTTTTTTCTTCAATTAAAGAACTTTTTTTCAATTGAATGCTCAGAATATTCTCAAATGTAAAGACCTCCATCTTAGTTAGGAAACCCAGAGAGATGCAAATAGTGGATCAATTCTTTTAGACAGTGCTTAACTACATCTGTTAATTCTGTCATAAGCTATTGCAAACATTAATCAAACTATGACTCCCTCTTCCTAATATTATTGTCCCATAACATTGTATAAAATGGCAGCTCCTGCAATATTGACACTATCATTAAATGTCAATGAGGTAAAAAGCCTTACCTGTATTTGGGTTATTAAGAATTGTTTTCCCCCTTCAGTCTTTGAACAGTGACATTATTATGAACCAAAATTATTGAAAATACACAAAACTGTCCTTATTTTTAAGACATTCATCATGGCTGCTGTGTGAGGGAAGTTTTCCTCAATGCATAAATATCACTGTGTTGAAGTTCAGGTAAAGACTTTGTTTATTTAACTGATAGAAATACTTAGCTTAAGTAGGGATGCACAATATCATCAGTACGGTATCAGTATCAGCAGATAATATCTTCAAAAGTTAAATATTATTATCTGCAGATATGAAAAAATTCCAGTATTTAAAGCCTATCTATTGCCCAAACATATTGTCCATACACAGTGCTTAACAAATTTATCAGACCACCTATCATAACCCTAAAAATCTTTTTGTTGTTGGACATACATTTTAAATAGGAATGAGGAATTTCAAACTGAATTCACCTTTTTATACCCAAATGTGAGCCGCCTCAGTGGGCTTCTCTGAGAAGTCAGAAATTGATCATGCATAACATTTAACCACTCAAACTTTTTTTTATGTTCAGGAATGCAAGTAAGTTACTATAATTTATCATTTCAATAAATATGTAATAATATGCTTGTCTTTTTTTTTTTTTTTTCTTTTTTTAACAGTAAATTTGAGAATTCATGGATAACGATAATAATTATATTTTAGCATTCATGATATCATTTGGGTTAAAGAGCTTCTACATACTGGTGTGTTAACCATTACAGAAACAGAAA
Source organism: Cetoscarus ocellatus (assembly GCA_037902135.1). Taxonomy (NCBI): domain Eukaryota; kingdom Metazoa; phylum Chordata; class Actinopteri; order Labriformes; family Labridae; genus Cetoscarus; species Cetoscarus ocellatus. The sequence goes on from JBAMNC010000607.1 coordinate 575,793, forward strand.
AAATGATTTTGGTAATTTAGGGCAGCTGTGGTATAAACGTGGTATTGGATGGTGGTCTAATAAATTTGTTTATCAGAATCATAATCAGAATCAGAAATACTTTATTAATCCCCAAGGGGAAATTCGGTTGTTTCAGTAGCATCTCTTACATTGGCTGAAATGTCATCAGAATATTTGAATGTACTATGATGCTCCACTGTATTATCACCAAATGTCCATATAAAAAAAACAACAGTATCATTTTTAGAGAATGAAATGTTTTTTTTCTGATGTCATCAGAATGTTCCCAACAAAAATCAACTGCCACAGTGACAGGAACCGGTCAGTTTTAGTTAAGTGGAGACTGCATTTCCTTTGACCAAAAAAAAAAAAAAAAAGAGTCAGTATTGTGCATCCATAATGCTAAATACTGCAAGGGTCCAAAGAGTCTTAAACTTATATTAAAACATGTACTGTTTTGGGGATGTAGTGAAAATATGAACCACTGTAAAAAGGAAAAAAAAATGGACTATTATAGAGAGAGTAAAGATGGGGTGAATTTTTTTTTTTCAGCCGCAGCTTTATAACCTTATGCCGCAGCCCATAACAATATCCTTCAGTGTTTCCAACCAACCACAAACATGTCATCTTGCCATGATAGCTGCATGACATGACACGTACTTTGATACAAATAAAATGTACATACACGAGTAAAGTATATATATTCAATATTGGTTTCAGGGTCAAAATTGTACATACTGAGAATTTAAATGTTGTGATTGTATGAACAGGCGAAACATGGCAACATTAGTACTTTTTAAATTTTAATTTTCTATATTGGACATAAATTAGCATGTTTTTTAATGAACATGTTGCTTGTGATTTAGCTAGGCATGTATATTTAAAATCATTCTCTCCTCCCAAGTGAGTAAAAAAATAAGTCAAGATTTCATGAAATTTCTCCTCATCCTGGGAAAATTGAGAAAATAGATATTTGGGTGCATGTCTGCAGAGGATGTCTGTGGTTATTCTTTAAACCTGCTCGTGTTTGAAAGAGTAAAATTGAGAAATGCTAATCCCCACACTTGCTGACTCTATCCTTTCCTCTATCTCTCCCTCACTTTTCCCTTTTTCCTTTGTTTTTTGGAATTCCTCCTCCCCCCTCTCCTCGGGTTCCTCCTCCCTTCAGCGCTCGACTCCAAGGCCAGCAACTTGTCCAGCCTGTCTAAGAAGTACCGCAGCGACGCCAAGTATCTCAACACCCGCTCCACCTATGCCAAGCTGGCAGCCGGCGGTGTCTTTTTCATCATGCTCATTGTCTACGTCCGTTTCTGGTGGCTCTGAATGAAAAAAGAAAACGAAAGGAGGAGGAGGTGATGGAGTGAAAAACCAGTCTGCAGACACTAAGAGAAGCTGCCACCTTTGACTTAAAAAAAAAAAAAAAAAAAAAAGAACAGGACCCCTGCTCTTAATAAGACTTTGCAGACCGCCCATTTTGTCCTCCCCTGTCCATGGATGTGTGACCTGAATATAAATGATGTCATAATTCATAGTTTTATTAATAACATTGACACAAAAGTGGTTGCAAGAGGGTTTTGATCTAGAGGAAATAAGTGTGTGAGTGTGTGTTTGTTGATTATTTTATTGTGTTGATTGCTCTCATTGGTTTTGAAGTTTGAAGTCACAATGAAAAGAAGAAATTTCAGTTTCCTGAGCTCTTTTGTACTGTAACCGGACTGAATTCAGCTTGTCTTAAAATACAAGAAAGAGAAAACAAACGTAACCTTATTTATCCTGAGCACATCTGTGTGTACTGATAAACATTTTCACTGCAGCAGGGAGGCTTGATGGGCCTGGGTGTAATATAGTGTGTACGACAGAAATATTCTGGCATTAATACTGAAGCAGGTTAATAATCTCAACAACCAAATAGAAAATGTTAACTAGTCTTTTTTGTAGTGGTCAATGTAAGCCTTGCAATTTCCCCAGTGTGATTTAAAGAGGAGAGAGGGGTATTTTTGTTTTTGCTAATGGAAGGGTAAACTGGGAATCTGAATTTGTTCATTTATCACAAAACACAACTTTTGTTTATGAAGTAAAGTTCAAATCGCTCTTTATTTTATAGCCGAGGACAGATTTCCCAGCACTTCCCTGTTTCTCCATGTTATACAAAATCATGAGTCAATGATGCATTTTAAAAAACAGGTAATATCTGTATTCATAAGGGATGTAACAATACACTCAATTCAAATGCTATAGTTCTCATAATACTTGTCAACCATACGCTTTTATCACAATTTAATATGTTTATCAGTTTTTACAAAGATTTAAGATTTAGGTCGTTTTATTTGAAAGCCTAAAAGGGAGTCCTGAATATCAGGATATGTTGACATTGGTTCCTTTTATGTGTTTGTTTTACAAAGTATCACCCTAGATTTTTACAGTTTAAGACTGTGTGCAAAAAAAACACCAAATATCCACATCTAGGCATTGTTGTGCAGTGGGCTCTGGGTAGTGATGCCAAATGCTTGCATTGTTCTTATAAATATTCAGGTCACATATTAGACTTCTTTTTAGAGAGTGTGCACTTTCCCAAGTGGCTCAAGAGCATGTTTTTGATGTTTCTTGCCTTAAAATTCACTCAGATGTTGAATGCCTATGGGGAGGTGGAGTATCCCCTTGTGACATCCTTGGATAAAAATTTTGAAATGGCCTTATTGAGCACATTCAGTGGAAGAAGGAGCAAGCTAAAGAGGGAGAGGAAACTTTTACTAAGGGGGGGCATTATAGACATCTCACGGACACAAGATTATGGTAAAAATAACTTAGAAGTACATTTTACATAATGTGTGGCCTTTAGCTCAATTTACATTGCAGTGACTTTTCCCCTTTTGTCCTCTCCTCTAAAGCAGCACTTTAGGGGAAAAAAAACAGGCTTTAGAAAAAGATGCACAAAGACAAACCATACACCTATTTGACATCACTACCCAAAGCACATTGCTTGCTTAACAAGGGCAGTCTACATGTGAATCTATTTTTTATTGTATCAAAACAAAGACATCTAGTGTGTTTCTTTGCAAACAAACATAAAAAGACACACTTGTTATTCAAAGATGGCAAACGTCTTAATGTACAGGATTACTTTTCATGGGATAAGCATTCTTACATTGTTTTTACTGTTCTCTCGAGATAACAAGTTCATTATCTGAGAGTAAGTTATCAAAAAGAAAGCACTGTCATAACAAGGATAAGGAGATAAAGGAAGCTAAATTATCCTGAAAACAAACCATCAGAGGGGGCACCATAGCCTGGTTGTTCTGTCTGTGTGTCCTATTTACAGAGGATGTTGCACCTTGACTCTGAAGGTCTTGGGCACTGTCTTATTCTAAAAGCAGGGAAGATAGAAAGATGAATCTTTAGGAAAAAAAAGAACATTGTCATCACAGACTTTCAAAGTGAATTAAAATGTATGGATGTATGTACATGAAGGCTCCAAACTTTCATTAATAAACATGATTATTTTTTTCCAATTTTCTGACAATAAAAATTGAAACATTTCCTCATTTTTTCTGTTTAAACATAAGTTATAAGTATTATTTTTTTAAGGTTTGTTGTTGCTCATAAACTGTCTTTTTCTTTTCAAAAAGTTCCTCTGCTTCAGCGACTGATGCCGTACAAATCAAAAGCTGTAAGCCACTCTGCTGGTCAGAAACTGTATTGCGACCTAAGTTTGTGTCTAATTGGTTAAAGTTATTAATTTTAATGATGCTTTAAGTGGCATTGTGAGGTATTGTTGCATCCTTAGCATTCATTCATTTAGATAGTAGAGGTGAATCCAGAACATATGCCTTATGGTATCAGAAAAATTCAATTGCAGGGTTTGCTTTGAAGGTAAAAAGCCTAAAGGAGGTATTGGTGTTTTTTAATGCTGGAATGGAGTGTTTAAGTCTTTCAACCAGTGTAGTTATCCCCAAACAGGATGTATTCACTCTCTTTTTTTTGCTCTTTTTCACCCTGACAATGTGGATCTGCACCTCTGTAAACAGGCATAAAGAAAAAAAAAGTCAGTTTGGGTCCTTTATTTTTTCTATAGTTTACGTGTAGACCCAATTTAAAGTTTTATTCAGGCTTAAAGTAACCAGGGACTTACAGCAGCCATTGCTTCTCAAGGCTGAGATGAACACCTTTGTTTCTGTTTTGTCTGATATCTGTTAATAAAGCTGTTTGCACAAAATGCATCTCCTGTCTAACACTTTACCCCCACTGCAGCTGAGAGGGGACTTTTTCTTTAAAAGGCAAATGATAAGTGTCGATTGTGGTCATGTCTGCATGTACATGGGGCTTTAACCTCAGAGCAGGAAGACCTCAATGTCAACATATAGCTCCTTTTAATCACTCACTTTGTGCAGTGCTGCTTTAGTTTTCATGTATTGTGAAACTGATCTTGGCATCAGTATTGAAGTACAAATATTTGTTTCATGACAACATTGGCTGATGAAAAAATTTTAGCAATTAAGCTTTTTAATTTTACATGTGTTATCATGTACTCAGATGCTAGTACAAATATTGTTAAGTATGATACTCCCAAAAATGTGCTTATGTGAAAGGAAAAAAAAATACTGGTTTGGGAAAACCAGAAATATACAAGTACACAGAAAGGCTGCTCCTGGAGTAAATGACTTTAGTCACTTTACAGCCAAGCAAGTATGTACTGTGTATTCTGAGGACACTTACTTCTTGTGTCCAGCAAAAACAGACAACAGCTGGAGAGTTATAAGTGAATCAGTTATTACTGTACATCCATTATCTATACTCCTTTTCCCTTTCGGGGATGCAGGGGGCTGGAGCCTGTCCCAGCTGACATTGGGCGAGAACCAGTCACCAGTTGATCGCAGGGCCACATAGTGAGACAGACAACCATTCACACTCACACTAAGGGCAATTTAGAGTCACCAATGAACCTAAAGGACATGTTTTTGGTCTGTGGGAGGAAGCTGGAGTGCCTGGAGAGAACCCATGCATACAAACTCCAAATGGAAAGGCCCTGACAAACATGGGGTTCAAACCAGTGACCTTCCTGCTGTGAAGCACGGGCACTACCTGCTGGGCCACCGTGCCGCCCCTCAATTGGTTATTAGTATCAGGATACAAGTGAAATTTAATAACATTTTACTCGGATAATTATCAACTGAATAGTAATTTGCTCACGTATATCTAAGGTTGCATATTAAAGATCAGGGGAATTACGTAAACTTATTGATTCATACTGCAAACTGTATTTGACCTAATAAACCCAGAATATCAAATACAAACATTGATTTACAGTTTTCTTGATGAATATTAAATCCCTAAAATTTGATTGTAAATATTTTGTATTATATTTTGTATTCTTACATGTACGTACTGTTGTAATTAAAATGTCAGTTCCAAAGTGTGACAAACTCAAGGATATCTTTTTTAACCAATTAAGAGTTTAACCACTATTTCAGTTTTAGATATTGTCTTAGTATCATGTACTGTGATACTAAACTTGGTATCACTTTTAAATGTATAAATTTTAATATAATGACAACAGCAGTTGTTGAAAAACTTTGATTAATTAAGCTTTTTATTTTACATTTTGACCCTGTACTCAGATGCTATTACAAATATCATTAAGTACAATATATCCCAAAAACATGCTTATGTAAAAGAAGAAAAAAAACCCACTGTTTTAAATTGCCCCTGCAAGTATCAGTACCCCGTATAACTTAAGATAACTGCACCTCAAATGAAATGGAATAAACATTTTAAAAGAGGGGTAATTGTGTGGTCAATAAGTATATCACTACTTATTGTTATTATGAATTTACTTTTTACTGTGCATTAAGTCTGGAATCTGCAGTTTTTTAGTTATTTTAACACTGTAATGAACATATTAAGTCAATTAAATGCATATTATTATAAATGCAAATAGCTTTGGAGATATAAAACTACCTAATGTCAAACTATAATTCAAATTTAAAAATACAAAATATAGATTTATTTTCTTGCAATACCACCCATGTCCAGAGGGTGTAGTGCTCCCGCCACTGTTGACCTTCTGCAGCGGTTATAAAATCTGTCTCCAAAATCCCTCTGACTTGCAGCTTCTGCCGCTGAGCGTGCCCTCCTTTCAGCTGAACTCAAATCATAGGTTAGTTTTAAAAAGAAGGGCAAATATAGGCTGCAGCCTGCAGGGTAGAAAAGACTAACAGAGAAAACTGATTCTTTATAAAGCAGCTTAATGCAGCAGTTGCTCACTTTGAACAGTGCAGCAGTATGATTCTTCAGTTGTAGGTAGAACAGGAAATGTCAGCATAAAAATGAGAAGCAGCAGAGGGTAGCGTGCCAAAAAACAAAACCACAGGGCACAAACTAACCTTTTCACCTCTCAGGGGAAGTGGCTTCTTGTGAGTTTGGCCTCAGTTGTGATGGAAGTTATCTCTTGTGCCACTACAATTCTTGTCATTACTGAAAAGATGCCTTTTTGCAGATCTTTTCAGTTACACTGTCATGTCTGATTTTGCAGCCTTATTTCTTACCCTAGTTGTAGTAAGAGACAGAAAGTCACAACTGTTGTGAATGTAGTCATAATTTGGGCCTGAAGCAATTTTATTATCAGTCATGGAAGGGTTCACAGATCCCACAGTAACTGTGACTTGTAGAGGTCCTGGCTATTTTTCAATTCTCCAGCTAATCCACTCATTTAATGAATATTACGAAATTTTATTCTACATGTTATATAAACCACAACTCAACTGAGTTTGGGACATTGTGTAAAATGTAAATAAAAGCAGAATGCAATTATTTGCACATGCCTTTCTACTTATATTCAAGTAAATATGCTACAAAGACATAATATTTAATGTTCAGACTTATAAACATTATTGTTTTTTGCAAACATTCACTCATTTTGAATTGGATTACTGCTAACACATTCCAAAAAGCTGGGAGAGGGGCATGTTTACTGCTGAGCTATATCACCTTTCCATCTAACACTCAGTAAACGTTTGGGAACTGAGGACACTCTTGTTTGAAGCTTTGTAGGTTGATTTTTTTCCCCATTCTCGCTTTTTGTACGACTTCAGTTGATCAGTAGTCCAGGGTCTCCATTATTGTATTTTGCACTTCATAATGCACCACACATTTTCAATGGGGGACAGGTCTAGACTGCAGGCAAGGCAGTCTAGTACCTGCACTTGTCTACTATGAAACCACGCTGTTGTAACGTGCAGGATGTGGCTTGGCATTGTCTTGCTGACATAAGCTGGGAAACCCCTGAAAAAGGATGGCAGCATATGCTGCTCCAAAATCAGTGTGTACCTTTATGCATTAATGCTGTCTTCACAGATGTGCAAGTTACCCATGCCATGGGCACTAACACACCCCCATACCAGCTCAGGCCCAGAGAAGCCTGCAGTGTATCTCGGCGTTGTTGATAAAGTATGGCTTTCGCTTTGCATGGTAGTTTTCATTTGCACTTATAAATTTAGCACGGAACTGTGTTACTGACAATGGTTTTCCAAAATATTCCTGAGCCCATGTGATAATGTCCTTTAAAAAATTATGTTGTTTTTAACGCAGTGCCACCTGAGCAATTGAAGGTCACAGGAATTTAATGCCAGTTTTCAGCTTTGCCAACCTAGTGCAGAGATTTCTCCAGATTCTTTTGATGATATTATGGACTGTAGATGATGAAATTCTTAAATTTCTAGCAATTGTACATTGAGAAACATGTTCTTAAACTGTTGGACTATTTGCTTTCATAGTTGTTCACAAAGTGGTGAGCCTCACCCTATACTTGCCTGTGAATGACTGAGCCTTTTGGGGATTCTCCATTTATACCCAAACATGACACTCACCTAACCACATTGCCAGTCTTTTGTTGACCCTGCTCCAGCTTTTTTAAAAAGTTCTGCAGGCATCAAATTCAAAATGAGTAAATATCTTCAAAAAACAACAAAGTTTATTACTCTAAAAAATAAATATCTTGTCTTTGTAGTGTATTCAATTGAATAATTACTGAAAATGATTTGCAAATCATTGTTTTCTGTTTTTATTTGTTTTACTCAATGTCCCCAATTCATTGTAATTGTGTTTTGGATTATTTATATCAACAGCTGTAACATTAAATGACACTTAACAAACCACTATGAAAGAAAATGAAGAGTGGAATATGATGTCTTCAGCAAAAGCCTTCAGTTGTGACAACTGTTTTTGTTATCACGTCATGATTAGTGGGGCCACATCATTTTCATTCAGCATCATAGATCTCTGATATGATGATGCTTGTGGAGCTTCATTAGTGTCTCATTGTGTTAAGTGTAAATGTTAGGCAGGGAGATGTAGGGGCAGCACTGAAGTCAGGGGTGTGATTTTTTAACTCATCAGTTGTCATTAAGTCCCTTGTGGATGAATGAACAGTGAGAGTGTATGAAGAGAGGACTGCAGAGACACAAGACAATAAGAGACAATGAGAAGCTGAGCAACCAAAAACTGTGTGGGAGCTGGCCAGGGATGACTACCGCCATGTGTCTGGATGGACAAAGCTGCACAGTAGTGAGTACACAAATACCTCCAAGAAGGAGATTAGCTTTGCACTCATTTAGGGAAGTGTTGGTGACACCGCCATAATATTTGCATCACGCAGGGGGAGGTATTATCCTACAGGCTCACTGGCTTGACTGAAAGCTGCAGCAAGCAATGTGAGGGGAGAGATTATATTTCTTGTTTGGAGGTTGTAGGTAGGCCATGGACACAAAATTTTGTCTTAAAAAAATGTTGGTCCATGTTGCATTATTTAGGCTGTTATGTACGAAGCATGAAGCATTTTCCTTATTCTTAAGTTCACTGTGGTTTTTTCACTCAAAATTATTTCATTCAGACAATACAAGACATGTTATTTGTTTATAATCTGGACATCTATTTGTCAGTTTTGACCTTTACCTTTGTCTTTTAACCTTGAAGACCACCTGATGGCTCATTTCACCACTGCATACCTTGACTAGTGCGGCACTCATCCAAATGTTTTTTTTTCCTCCATAAAAAAGTGTATTTTTCAATGTTATGGGAACTTAACATCAATCTGTAAGTGCCCTCAGCCTTTAAGACCATTTTTTTTAAATAATGAAATTTGAATTCTTCCCCATTCATGCTTGATACATCTTGAGATGCTTGTCGGGGCTGTGTATGTTGTTGTACTTTGTCTTTCACGATGCATTATAATGGAGGACAGATTTAAACTACAATGCAGTCGAGCCTTGTACCTGGGATCTTTTATCGTGAAGCTGTGTTGTTGAAACTTGTGAGGAATGTGGCTTGGTATTTCTTTGCTGAAATAAGCAGGGACATTAATGAGTAAAATATGGCTTGGATGAGACAATGTGTTGCCTAAAAATATGTATGTTCCTCTTAGTACTGATTTTATTTTTACAGTTTTACGAGTTACCCATGCCATAGGTAAAAATGCACCCACACCATCACAGGTACTGGATTTTGAACTTTAAGTCAACAACAACTTGGATGGTCCTTCTCTTCTATAGCCCAAAGGACTATGGACTATTATTTCCAAAAATAATATGACATGCGGTCTCCTCAGACCTTGTCATGCTTTTACACTTTAGTTGAGTTGATCCAAGATGAGCACGGTCCATGAGAATGTGATAATGCCTCTGGATGTTGTTGATTTAGCTTTATTTTTGCACAATGTGGTCTTAACCTACACTGAAGATGCAATTTTTGGAAGTGTTTCTAAGTCCACATTGTAACATCCATCACTGAATGATGCTGCTTTTCAATGCCATGTGCCTCAAGGCGCATTAGCATTCAATACTCAAACAGGTTTTTTTTTTGTTGTTGTTTTTTTTTTTTGCTTAAGCTGCTTGCGTTTGGATGCTATCAGATTTGGATTGGCTGTATTGGGCATGATGTGATGATGTGACCATCTTCACCACATTTAAAACATTATCAGGGTTGGGGGTTGTTTGGGTGTTGTAAAGTGGAAGGTCCTGTAACTCTGGGTCTGGGTGCCTTAAATTGATTGGGTTCATGCCTGGGTGTGGGCTGTGTCTTTTTCTGGGAAAGCAGGGATGTCAATTGGTTCTGCACTCTGTTCATTTGTTTCCTGAGATTTTCAATTGCAGTGAAATCATGTGCAGGTTTTGCACCACAAGCACATACACTTTGGGCCTGATCTACTAAGATTCAAAGTAACAAGCACTAAATTGCATGTGAAAACTAAAAAATTGCCCGTGCTATTAGTGGGCGTGTTGCTTGGGATCTACTATAACTGCATGCACAATTGATAACAGGCACAAAAGTGGTGCAGACTGCCCTATTTAAATGAGAATTTTCTGTGTGCTACCGGCTGTCACCATGGAGAGTTTGAAAGAGCAGAGTGGCTGTAAACAAAAAATGAAGTTTGAAGCCATGGAGTTGGAGACAAATGAACACACTGTGAACTCCAGCAGAGACATCTCTGTGTTGGCAGAAGAAACGTGATTTGGGAGGCCATCTGTGAAAAGCACACAGCTCAAAAATGGCATTGCTGATGGCACACAGGATCTTCCCTCTATTTCCAGTCCATCATAATGACAGACAGCCTCCAAATCTTTCCGCCATTCAACAAAAAATTCGGTAAATGAAAAAATATTCGGTTAATGCGACCCCTGTTTCTCGATACAATGACCGCAGCCATCTGTGCCTAACGCTGTGCCAGTTTGCACCTGCCTTTCAAACATGCTAAATATAGAGGGAAAAGACAGACCGCAATCAGTTGCAGGTTTGATAAATCACTTCGCGGGTGCTAACTGATTACATTTGCATCTCCTCCACCCAGTATTTATGCATGTGTTTTTATACACGCAAACCTTTAGTTGGTATGGCCCCTTGTGTGTTCAAGTTGACTTGCTGTTTGGATGAACTGATGTGTTTTTCATTCTGGTTTCTTTTGGTAGATGTCCATGTTCTTCTGTATGTAGCAAGAGCAAGAATTTGGAGAAGGATGGAGGGCGGGTTTTTTTCTGTTCAAGACAGTTTGTAATGACAGCAGTACAATTTTCTTCCCCATTTTGCACAGTGGCAAAAGCTGAATCAAGACACTGAAGGTAAACAGCAGGTAAGGTTTCAGGACTGAGCCCTTTTTTCCACATCGGCTGCATGGGACAGCAAGATCTCAATAATTCGTTTGGTCACATTTAAGGCAGACTGGGATCAGAAAGCAGTAACTCAATGTAGGATCTCCATGTTTTATTGTCTGCTTCGTTGCTGGGTTTGGGACATTTTGCTGAGAAGGCACAGGGTCTCAGTGGAGATAGTGAATGGGCACTCAAGTCTTCTTTCCTCACAATGAGTTCCACCGCCACCCTCTGGACTTTGGGAGGTTTTAAGTCATTTGGGGAGAAAGACACTGTTCTGTGGGACATAGGTGCAGAGTTTGGGTTTGAGGGAACTGGCATGTCATTCATAGATTCAGGTCGAGTAAATTCTAATGGCTGAGTTGTGGGCACATCAGAGTCACCAGCTCAGCTCTGGTCATGCAAATGGTCATTAATTTGAGTAATCATGTTTATTAGTAATTCCTCAAAACTTTTTCCAGATTGGTCTGACATTTTTTAAAATCATTTAAGTAGTCTGTAGTGTAATGGCTGCCTACAGTGGCTGTGTACTCATTTGCTACTGCTTTAACACAATAAATAATTTCATGCATGTTTTTGGGGAATGCATGTATGGCAGCAGGAGCGTTAAAGTTGCTGCAGCTGTGCTCTGAGTAAGAGAGTAGTTTTGTACAACAAATTAGAGGGATCATCAACAGGAATTATTTTCTTAATAGACCTGTATCTCTTCAAACAATCAAAAATTTCTTCATCTGTTGCTGTCCTAGTGACTCCACTAATAACTACAGAACAGGATAAATCTTTGTCTAACTTATGTAATCCATTTTTAGCCACTTAGCAATTTGTCCAGAACCCAAAACTGAAATGACTTGACACAAATGATTGAGCTCCTTGCTGGCTACTCACATTTTGTGACACTTAGGAATTGTTAATTTTTAACTATTTTTTAACTTAAATTCACTCTTATCAAAGAATGAACTTAAATAAGTTAAACGCTTCAAATTTTAGAAGATAAGAAGTAGTGCAAAACTTATTTCAACTTAGACCTAGTTCAAAACTATTTAATTTAGCTCAAATAAACACTAAGCACATTCACACCAGATTGCTAGAAATATGCAACGAGTCTATCTTCAGTGGGAGCAGCTTTTGCATCAATCTCCACCAAGCATATCGACCCAACACAGGAAAACAAGTGTTCAGAGTCTCCGGGTCATTTCAAAATACAGCGGAATAGTGGAAATAATGTCGATACCCACAGCAAATCAATGTCAGGTAGGTAATATAACTTGTTGTTTACATGTCTCTCTTCCTGTTATCTTGTAAAGCCACAAGTAGCTCAGGAAGTTGAGGTTCTTTTGTTATCATCCCAGTGGACGAGGATGGTTACCATCAGTCAGAGCAAGGCGACTGCGTGGACACGCTGCATTTGGACTATGTGGAAATTACCTTTATCCGAAGAGTGGTGAGAAGAAAGTGCCCTCGTGACCCAGATGTTTAAGAGTGGTGTGTGAGTTCTGATAGGTTGACTGATTAACAGAGTGTAGTTGAGTTATTTGGAAACCAAAATAAATTAATCCAACCAATATCTATACCACTTATTTCTGTCGGGGTCCCGGGACTGGAGGCTATCCCAGCTAACATTGGGCGGGAGGCGGGGTACACTCTGAACTGGTCACCAATAGATTGCAGGGCCAAACTGGAATAAAAATAGTAATTAAATAATCAATCTAAACCAAAAACAAAATAAATTAAAGTAATTAAAATCAATTCTTGGGATATGGAGGTTCATGATGGCCACCCAGACACATGAGGGGATCATAAATTAAAACAATTAAATAACATGGGTCACATATTACTGTTACTGATTATCCTACTGACCTGTGAAAAGTACCTTGTGTTTTTTAAGCATTTGACAACTGTCTTAGTCTTTTTTTTCTCCCGTTCCAACATTTTTGGAACACGTTGCAGGTGTCAAATATAGCCTTTAAAGACTTCAATATCCAATCATGGAACAATCACCAGAACTGCTAAAAAATCTTAAATGTTTAATATATTTGTATGCATGCTACAACTCTTCTGCTCTATTTCTGCTCCTGTCCCAAATGTTTTTGAAAAGCTGGCAACAAATGCAGAGTGTGTATATTTACAAACTTGCTGTGCAGTACTTAATTGACTATTGGTTGAAAAGGATTACCATAAATCAGATTTCTGTTTATATTGATGTTTTACACAAATTCCTAAGTTTTATTTGAATAGGAGAGTAGAAATGCCTCAACACCTTCAGAGAGCTCATCCCCTGTCCTGTCTGAATTAAACTGAACTTTAAAGTTTAACGTTTTCATCAGAGTTCCTGTAAACAGCTGGCTTTGTGTTTTCATGAAGTCAGAAAGAAGGAAGAGAAACTTAAGTAATTTTAAAGAACAGAATCCCTGAGTGTGTGATAATGTTTGTGTAAATGTCACAGTGATTAAAGATAGGACAACATACCACTCTCTTTTTCTCTCACTCTCCTTCCTCTGCAGGTTACCATAGCAGCAGCGAGTGTGTGACAGTCATGTGAAAACGAAGCTGATTGGATTAAAATACTTTGTGTGATCAGGGGTCAGGAATACGACGCATGTACTAAACACACATAGCCTGATTTTAACACACACATACAAACTGTGAATGGGTTAAAAAAGTTTTTGTAAAGACACATTTATCAGTGTTCAAGAACAAAACCTGCTGTGTGTGCTGCTGCCAACTCATGTTACCCTATCGTGATTAAATTTCCAGACAAAGACACACAACCACAAGACCGTCCTCCCACACTTCTCCTCCTGTGTCTTGAGCAGTCTTAAAGAAACTGGACTCTAAAAAACGTGGCCTTAACTGTCACCTTTGAGCACTCAGAATCAAAGTCACCAGAACAGTTGAAGTGTGAAGAAAGAGAGAGTGTTACCGACACGTAGGTGGAAAAGTTGCATCATCATACGAGGTGACAGCATGCTCACATGGCCTGAATCTAGTCTTGATAGCGAGGCCTTGTTGCTGCTGTTTTCCTTGATTTCAGAAGAGCTTCAAAGTCATCATGTTCTTTTAATAGATTAAGGCTCATTTTTCTGGATCTTCATTGCATAAACTGAGTCATACTTAGGCTCAAGTAAACAGTGTGCAGGACTTTATGACACATCCTTGTCTTGGAGTTCCACAGGGATTAATCCTTAGACTCATTTTGTTTGGTTTCTATGTAAATGACCTTTCCCTGATATGGCTTGTATGAAGAAGAATGATGACATTGAATGGCAACTCTGAAAAAAAGGAAAAAAAAATCTAAATTCTCAAGAAGAAAATTTGTAAACTTTGACATGAAAGAGTTTTTAATTTATGATAATCCAACCTCTGTAATTTTTAGTTTAAAAAGTCACAGATTCATGAGAAAAGAAATCAACAGCTCAAAACACTCAAAATAAGGCAGAGAATCTCAAAATAAGCTCTTAACGTGATATACTTAAACATGTTGTCTTAGATCTACCAGTCCTCTGTAGCGCTCGAAGGACAAATGAAATCACCTCGTTCAAATCAGTGTGTTGTTATTCCTTAAGTAGCCCAAATTTATGACAGTGTCTCCTCAAAGTCTGCATGCTAATGGTGAAGTCGTGATTTCTGCATAAACCATAACAATTTCCTGAACTTGCAAAGCAGTTGGATTCATCGAATCATGTCTGCCACCGGACAGATCCATCTTGCAATGCTGCAAGTTGATACATTTGTTCCCAGTTGGAAAATGACTGGATCAATCAGCTTTCCCGGATGGAGAAATAGGCTGTAGCTAAAAGTTACTGAAAGCAAGTGGTTCTAAATTTCTGTCATACCCCATCTTCAATATCAATATTTTTGGTGCCCCAGACCTCACTACCAATCCTGAAGATTCTAAAAGGGCAACATTGAGATTTATTTTTTAGATACAGCAAAGCAGTAATAATACCACATGTAGTGTTGTGAGCACTGATCATTAGTATTTATTTTCCTTTTTATATCCACACATTATAATCACTTAAAAAAAACCCATAAACATTATTTATATTCTAACCCTCCACCATGTCTCGTGTATGATTATTTCTTTTAAAACACAGGAGAAGATGGAAGGCTATGGTCACAATTTAAATTTCTAACAAAATAAACATTTTCGCATTAAAAACACAAGGAAATCCAGTGGAAGCATGTTGTTCCACACATGAATGCTTTTTACATAATAACCCTTGACAATGCAAGTAGCCATTCACCAATGATATGGTACGTTGTATCTCATCTACAGACATAATACAAGACAAATTACTTCATCTGATTTGGTTTCTGTCCAGGAAAAGGCCTGGTCAAAGACGTCATGACTGAAGATTTTTTGAGTGTGGTTTTTCATAGACTTATGACTTTTAATGAAAATGTATTTCCTTTGTCTCAAAAATTCACACTTTTTAAACTCCAGAGCTCAAAGTTTTGTTTCTCCCAAGCACACAGCTTTTTAATCTGAAAAGAAGAAAAAAATCCCAAAATTTAACTAATTATCTGCTTTGTGAGTGGCCCTAAAACATTGTTGAACGGGAATCATGGTGTCAATCCAAAACAGGAAAAAAGAAGGGAGAATTTTTTTTTGCATTCTGCACTTTGAGAATAAAATAAAGCCAGAATGTGATCAAGAAATAGAAGTGCTCAGAGAGCACAAACCTCTGCTAGTATTGTCGGGGGAATTACTGTCAAAAATGTGGAAGACTCCCCTATCTCGCAATGTCAAGAAATCATTCAAAACATTTTTGGATGAGGTACTGGTTTGCTGGAGAGGTCAGCAGCCAAGCACAATCTATGTATGCTTTGGCCAGCCCAGGTTTGATTCCCAACTACGGCTCATTTGCAACGTGTCCTCCCCTGCTCTCTCTCATCCTTTTCACAAGCCTATCCTCTATCTCGCTCTCTACTATAGACTGAAGCACTAAAGGCAGAAAATGCATCTGGATTAAGATCTCCACCAAAATCGTATCAATTCTTCCTCATGCCATGGCCAGCACTCCCTGAAAATGTTGTGAAAATCTGTTCATAACTTCTTGAATTAGCCTGTTCACAATCTAACTAAAAAACTAACAGTGGCAAAAACAACCTCCCGGGCAGGGGTTAGAATTTTTTCACACAATTTTGAGAACAAACTTTGAATGTCAGACAAAAGGCAATACTACATTTCAATTTTACTCTTGTCATATTGTCTTTGCTCTGGAAGTTGTATGTTAAGTTTATTGTTTTTCAACATTTTTCTTAAAGTTCATGTTTGGCTCTAATTTCTTCTGTAGAGATCCTTTTCAGTCTGCATGTATGCAGATGACATGATTATTTAAAATGATGTAAACACAGGAGAGCAAGCTGTTGTTAATTCTCTGCACCAATGAGCAAAGTATCAGGAAGATAAACTCACAACCATCTGACTCTTAATGTGAGAGGAACTGTAGGTGTATTTTTATATCAAGAGAAATCCCTCACAGCACCCTGACACGACAGTTAAATGAGAGGTGAGGATAGGGTTTAGTGTTTAAGTTTTCAGGACACCATAAATTATTCAACTTCAACTACAATAAACATAAAAAAGTTTTACTAATGAGGTCAAACTAATTGATGTTTACCCAACATGCTGATACAACCCGATTTATGAGATCAATGGGTTTACCTTAGAAAGGGTCTGTCCCTCTGCACACTGATAACTCCGTACTCCTCCGAATCTGAGTAAACTTTAATCTTAGACAGGATGTGACACAAAGAAAGAAAAGAAAGACACTTTGAGTCATTTTAACTACACCAAAAAATCACTGAGATTTAAGTTCTGCCATTTTAGATTTCTGAAACATAGAGTGGATTCGGAGATATCTTGATTTATTGTTGTTTTTAAAGTTTAACATAACTCTGACTAATATTTATGTCCGATGTGACACGTCTTCAGCAAGTTTGCAAGCATTACTCTAGACAGTGTTTGTTTAACCATCAGGCAACTGCCTGGGGCCTCATACTTCAAAGGACCTCAAGAAATGATCACTATGTGAGCATCAAATATGAAGTATATGTCCAAAGTTACCTCCATAAAAACAGAAATGGAAACCAAATATAAATGATGGACAAAGACTTACATGTGCTTTGCTTGAATATATTCTAACTTAAAAAGGTCTTGGGGAGGACCCCAGACCCTCCAAAAGCCCCTAGAAGTTTCTATATCAAGCAAACTATTGTTAGTCAAATCCCTGCTGACATATTTAAACAATATTTGGTGGATCACTTTGTGGTAAAATATGATAAAAGAAAAAAGATGATGCCTCAGAAGTGTTGTTATTGCACCAATAGAGAGTATATTTTAAAAAAAAAATGTATCCAACATAAGGCATGACAAAATATTTAGTTTAGGTGAGTTTGGAGTGATTATGGAGTAGAATTGAGTTTCTGAGAACATATACTTCCACAGAAGAATTTACTCTCAGTGTTAGCCCAGAAGGAAAGGGCTGCATTTTGGTATTTGCCTTCGACCTTTAAATGAATAAGGTCCAAGGCTCCATGTAGCCAGGAAGTAACAACAAATTTGGTTGAAATTAAGTTTTCTGTAGTGTTAAAATTACCATGGACCTGAAGTGCAAATATAATAACAGGGTTTTTTTTGTTCTTTTTTCCATAACTTGTAATCATAGTTTTTTAACTAATGTTAAAATCTGTCTTTTTGTTCTTTGATTTGATGCTTTTTGATTGGTTGATGGGATTTTGATATTTTTATAGGGTTTTTGTTATTGCACTTTGTTATCTTTTGTGACTTTTAATTATTGTTTTCTTGATCTTTTTTTTTCTTTATATTTAGATGTGGGGGTATTTTGTTGTTGTTGTTGAACTATATCACATTGGGCCCTATTCCAAAACCACCACTGCACAGTTTCTCAAACCAAGCATCTGTCAATCTTATAAATAGATAAATAAATAAATAAATAAAAAATAAATAAATATGACCCATGATTAATGGACCAGTTATAAACAGTACAGCCAAGTTATTCTGGTTGACGACATGAACATTTATTTAAGACCAAGTGCTATTTCTCTCAGGTTGATCTTGAAAAGACTATCCATGCCTTTATTACTTGCAGACTAGACAACTGCAACTCCTTATACATTGGCATGGGTAAGTCAGCTATTAACCGCCTTCAGCTCATCCAGAATGCTGCTGCTCGACTCCCCTCTGGCAAAAAAAAGCACGACCACATCATTCCAGTTCTTGTGTCCCTCCACTGGCTCCCAGTCTGCTTTTGCATTGAATTTAAACTCCTTTTGATCGCTTATAAAGCCCTCAATGGTCTTGCCCCTCTTTACTTTTCTGAAATCCTGCATCACCACTCCCCAACTAGAGCCCTAAGGTCTTCTGACCAGCTGCTATTGGAGGTCCCCGAAACCAGACTTAAGTTGAGAGGTGACAGGGCCTTTGCAGTGGCTGCCCCTCTCCCCGTCCATATTAGAGCCTCTCAGACCATAGAGATTTTAAAATCTTCCTTAAAGACCCACTTCTTCTCCTTGGCGTTTTCATAAATTAGCGCATACAAATCACAGGCATTTTAGCTTTTGCTTTTATACCCTCACTGTTTATTTCAATGTGTTGTTTTTATTGTTATCTATCTATTTATTTATTTCTGCGTATATTTTGTACAGCACTTTGATCGACTGCTGTCCTTATGAAGGTGCTCCATAAATAAATTTTGACTTGACTTGACTTGACTTATTTTGTCAGCTATCCTCGTGAATGTATGATCTTTAAACCCTGTCAATGATTTAAAAAAAATCATGCAAACACACCCACAACCTGTTATTTAAAAGCCAAAATATTTATCATGCCATTTAAACATTGCATTAAAACATTCTGCAAAATGCATTAAAGCAACTGATATCCTCTGTTCTACTTACAAATGCTATTGTTAGGAGCCAAGCAATGCAAAAATGTCTGAATATGACATTTTTGCAATGAAAAACATGAAAAATCTGGTACTTTGGAAATCTTCAAACAACTATGATGCTGTGTTGGTAACACTAGAATATTTTTAAGGGCCCTAGTATCCCCCTGACTCCTCATATTAATATTACAAAAAAATATTAACCAACAACATGCTAGTACATCTCAGCATTATTTAAGCTTTAAAAGATCATTCTCTAAAAAAGAAACAGTTGATAGAAATGGCAATAATGGATTTTTTCAAATGACGACTAGCAGTATGATGGCTGGAAACTTGTAATTGTTTCTCATGACCTCTGCCCCTACCTTCATGTTTCTTTCAGATCAAATAAAAGCATGCAAACAAAATGGGATTAGAGAATGCCCTGTTTCCCACAATTCATTTGAAGTCATCGTCTCCCTCACCTGTCATAACCATGATAAATAAAACCTCTCCATATCAAATAAGCTTCACACCTCATCCCAGATGCTTCCCTGCCTCTTCCCCTTCATCTTCTTCCTGTTTGCTCCAATCAGAGCATAGGGAAGCTGCGGAGGAGACAGCAGCTGTACGACAGAAGAGAGGGTCATAAAACCCAGAAGGCCAAAAGAGGAAGTCAAGAGACCTGTTGAGTTATTGCCCCCCAAACGTACACACCGGGTCCTGGGAACGGAGAACTTCTCACGGGGGGGTAATATGTGGAGTATTTTCCACGGGCCTGGACGTGCTCTTCAGTCTGTGTACTCTTTATCACCTCATCACAGGCTGACGATGAACCCTCACACCTTTCAGCCATAATCCTGCATGGGTGTATTTATAAAAAGAGCTGACCTTTAACCCTGTAATAAAACTGAACTTCTTTTTCCCATCACTTTATGTAAACGACCATGTCACACTGAATGCTTTAGGTTTAGAAAATCTACACAAATGTCCCTTATTAATTCTAATTCAGTTTAAAGTAAAGGGTTAACAGTTCCCTCTCATTGTTAATACCTCTCCATTTCTCCAGACAGATAACCCTCTCAGTTTATTAATAGTGACTTATCTGACACGCACACAATGCTGAGTTGTGCCTGTGAGAAAGTGAAGGCTCAAGTGTGAATTCCAGCCATGCCTGTCTTTTAGCAGCTCGTGAATTTATGATACAATTAACCCTGGAAGATATGCCGAGCACACTCACTTTACACCCCGCAGAACCAGCAGCGTGAGTTAAACACACAAATATTCAGAGAAAAACAAACTCCATACACAAGCTATGAACTGAGCGAGGGGAAAAATGCAAAATATTACTGGAACTGGATTAACCGGGTTTTGTTTCTGCAATGCAGAGGATGTAAAAACAAAAGTCTCTATTCTACGTCTTTCTGTCTATAACTAAGGTTTTAATCTTGTAGATAAATGAATTGGGATCTCTGTGTAAGAAAACAACTAAGAGTTACTCGTTATCACATAACGCATAATGCAATAAGATAAAATATATTAATGTATGTCTGCTTGGTGCTTCAGTTTGTTAATTATGCATACATTTGTGATCTACGAAAAAACAGCTCCTCAACCTTTTTTGAGGTCTGAACCCTGCCCTCCAATGCCACAGACCAATCACATGTCTAGTAGCCACTCTATAGAGAGATATATTTTTGTAGGCCAATGTGGAAGTTACCATTGCACTGGTTTCCTCAACTGCAAGCCTACTAAAAGTCTATGAGATTTTTCATTGTGTTCATTTCTGATGATAAACTCTGTAGCAAACAAAAAAGATGAAACTTAAATGTTTTGCTCTTTGTGATAATCTTAACAAACAAAATCATTTTTCACAGTGTTTTAAGCTTAAATGTAAGCTACTAATGAACTACAACATGGCAGTTCAAATTAGAAGCGAATGCTCTAATACCAATGTATAGCATCTTACTGTAACCTCTTGTTTGAGATTTTCCTCATACTTGAGTGACCTAATCAAGGTGGTCCTCATGGCTGTGAAAATAATGTACAAAGAATTGATTATTAAAAAACAATTAGAAATACTTGTCATCTGGTCACTGACATTTTTGTAGTCCTTTGTTAGCAGTTTGTCAGCAACTGTCATTCAACAAGGCTTTAAAATTCAAAAGCAGCAACATCACATGCATTTAATTATTTCCCAGTGAACATTGAAATCTCGTATGTGTGTGTTCACCAGGAAGTGTGGTAATTTTTCCTGCAGGTCTGTGTGAGGCAGGGTGAGGCTGCAGCAGCTTATTAGACACACCTGTGGTCACTCTGCCAATCACGCTCCCTTTAAAAGCCTATCCTGAAGTTGACCACACTGCCAGATAATTCTGGTTGTCAAGGGCGTCTTATTGCTGTTTTGAAGCTTTCACCTCATCAAGCCTGAACCCTGCTTCCACAGCCTGCCCAGTTTTTGTTTTCTCAAATTAGCTTTTGTTGTGGAAATTTGCCTGTCTCCACCTCTGCTTTGGGATCCAATTTTGAGTAAACCTTAACAGGAAGCTTATTTCAGGCACTTATCCGAAACCAGTAGTCTAAATTCCATCTCTGGGGGTTAAGAACCAGGAAGTGCTGAATGCTAACTCACTTCTGCATTTATGGACTCATTCCTGCACAACTCTATACACTCCCATAGAAAAGAATTAGAAACTTTGGTTCCTCTGTGTTTTACTAATATTTATCCAGTCCAGACTTAGAGAGATGGTCAAATGATATGCATGGGTATATGTAACACTAATGAGATATCCTGAGAGGCTAGAGAGAGGAGTGTATTTTATCTTTTCATTAAACCTCATAAACATAGCAAAGTGTCTCCTTTGGATTAAACTGTGTGGTCAGCCCAACATAAAGATCAATAAGGATGTGTACATCTATTCTAAGGCAACATAGTGTTAGCCAATTCAGCTAATAATCCAATAATCCATGACCGTTCATTTGTGAGCCATTATTAAATGCAAATTGCCTGCAAATTTAAGAAATGAACAGCTCACTCAGAAATGTGAATCGGTTCTCACCGTTCATTTAAAAGAGTTGTTCAAAAGACTTGGCTCATTTGTGAATGTCACATCTCTCGCAAAAACCACAGTGGAAGTAGGTCAACAAAACAAAGCCACTGTTTAGGAGTAGAAGAAGATAATATAAAGATAATAAAAGATAATGTGAACATAAAGGGGTAAATAAAAATGAGTCACCACAAGCACACAGGACCGTTTAGAGTTGCTGAAGAGTTTATCTGATAGGCAGACGTAAGCTAGCACTCCCCTCATTTGAGCTAAGATGACTAACGGTCGGTAAGCTTTGGCTGTCTCTTCCTTGTTACTGGATGCATAGTCGAAAGAAAGGTGTCTATCTGCTTGTCCCGGACTGAGGAGTGAGGCAAGACACGAAAACAACACAAATGTTGGAGTGTTCCTTTAACTAAATTAGACTCAGCATCACCCACTGTCTGAGCATACATCCACCATTTCTGTAATTCACAACCAGCAGACGTGTTCTCCAAAGGTGTCCAAAATTTTTTCCCCAGGGACAACATCAAAAAACATAAATATGTTAGGGCCCCACTGATTTACCTATCGTAAATGCTTTTCATTAATGACTTCACAAGGCAAATTGCCAATCAACCCCACATTCAGACACAAGACAAGAGCAAATTTCACAAAGTGACCAAACTTTGTGTTCGTATTAGCACAACATCTTGTGTAAATTAGGCCATGTGACAGAGCAGATAGTGCAGCAAATTAGCATAATTTCTGTTGTTATTCAATGCCGTGCTACATTTGGCTTCTTATCAGTGAAGCACAAGCTTTATCTACAATCACAACAATTTGCTGTGGGCCTACTGAAAGAGGACCACAGGCTGCAGTTAGGCCCTGCTCCCTGATTTTGACACCCCAGGTCTACTCTATGGTATTCTTGTTTTAATGAAAAGTCAAATAAACAGTCATCAGTCAGTCTTTGACTCCTGGAAGGGAGTTAATTTTGAAACATAGTTCTTGGTTGGTTTTATATGACTCATAAGATCTAATTATGGTCACAGTGCAGTGACCGTATTTTGGTCAGTATTTAAAATTACATTCACGGTTCTGTTCATCATTCACTCAGCCATCTGGTCTTTTAAGAAAATACGTTTCTTCTGTTTTTTTTTAAGGGAAGAACGACTGCAGTTTGTTTATGTTTCTGTGGTCCTTGAGTGAAATATTATTCTTTTAAGAGCTTTTCTTCAACAAGATACCAAACTTTTTCTCATCCCTGAAGCAGTTTTGAAGGAGCAAAGAATGTTTGTTCTCTGCAGATGACAGTTGTGCATGCATGAGTTCATCTGTGTTGTATGTATGTGTGTGAGAGAGACTGTTGATGTTGTGCTTTAAAATCCTGTAAAAATATTCAAAATCAGTGTTCTTGTGACTTCAGGGCACTGTAAACTATGGTAGGTTTCCAGTAGGGCTGCATGACAGTGGAAAAACTGAGGAGGGAAGGAAGAAAATGAGAAAAAAAAACATTGTTTTTGGTGTACATATTATGTTTGTTTAATAAATTAGAAAATTGTATTATGAATGACTGCATTGTTCAATATTTTGATCACAAAGTAAAAAAAAACAAAAACAAATATTGCAGGGGTCAATAAACCTACTTTTTCCATCTTTCTGTCGTTCCTTAATGTTTTCCTGCAGAACTAACACCATCTGAGAGTAAAGTCTAACTCAAGGACCTAGCTACCCACAACACAAAGCCTCATTCCACATAAAGCATTTAACATAGATTAGATACCTAAGCTTTCCTAAATGAGTACAAAGCTACCCTGACGGTGGGGGTCTGTATGTTTGACTGATTGCAATGCCTCTTCATGCTGTGACCAGTGATCGACCCATGATGGTGGTAATCTTCAGCCATCTTTTGCCTGGTTAGAGGTTGTCCAGATTGAGAGGGTGCAACACCAGTAGCATAGTGGTGAATCTCAAAATAAAAAGAAACTTTAACAGTGTCTCTCATCATCTCCGGCGTTCAGTGTTTTTGGCGTCACCTCATGAGTGGCTCTACTCAACCCCAACCAATTCTCCCTTCCAATCACAAAACTCTTTAAAGTAATGAATTAATCTATGCACTGTGCAGAACTGGCATTTTGGACCATCTTGACCCTTTTAACCCATTCAAAACAATACATTGTTCTGTAACTTACGTTTTCTAAAGACCCAAATATATTTACATGCAATTTGGTACAACAAAAACAGAAACAAAACTTATATTCTCTAATAAATTTTAAAAATAGCCCTTTTTTATGTACTTATATTATTTCATGGGTGTTAAAGAACACAAAACATGCCAGAGTATTACTTTTTGCAATTAAAAACAAGAAAAACATTGTGTATTTTCATGTGAAGTGAAAGTAGATCTTTGAAGACCAATGATGAAAAGTTAATAACTTTACATGTAAAAAGAATATTGATGATATAATAGTCTTTAAGAGGCCCCAGTCCGTCATGGGCCCCTAGAATCTTCCTAACTTCCCCCCTGTACAGCTCCTCTGAATAGTTGACAAGTACTTAATATGCACAAATGTGCAAAAAAATTATAGTGCATATAATAAAAGAGAGAAACACAGTGTTTGGAAAGAAAGGGAAAAAATAAATGAGTCAGTAGCAGTAAGAAGGTGAACAGTGCAACACTGCATAAACTGTACCTGAAAACGTGCATCATTAGGTAACCAAAAAAAAAATTACAATAACAAAAATGCATTAAGACAAACTATTAGTTAAAGAAATGCACAAACAATTAATGTGAAATGTTAGCCAGCATAAAGTACATCTGAGCAACACCTTTTAAATTTTCATTCAGTGTCCTGGTTGTAAAAAGGCCCGGGTGATATAGTGAATTAATTAAATTATTAAATTTTCCTGAGAATTTAAAAAATAAAAGTTGAGAATTTTTTCCTTGTAAGATGTTACAATGTTTGAAGATATAGTAACTGAAAGTTTATACTTTTTTCACAAAGTAGGTACTGAAATGTTTTGCACTGAGACGTTCTTGGGCTTGTTTTTTATAATAAGATTAAATAATGATGAGAGAGTTCAGTGTAAAAGTTTTCAGTGTCAATGTAGGCAAACTTCCTTATGTCCAAATTATATAAAAACCTTTGATGACAAAATTATAGCATGCACTTTTATTCTAGAAGGAAAAATCAGTTTGGTTTGGAATTTTTGTTTTTGCTAAAGTTTTAACAATACTTGTTTTACAAATGTGACTGGGAAAAAATATATTTAATTTAATTTTTTTTATTTTAAATCATTTCTTGTGAGGAAAAATCTGGGATTTTACCATTAGGCCCTATCACCTAATCCTAGCTGTAAAAAAAAGCATTCTGAGTGCACAAAATTGGGTGAAAAAATAGTCCTACTCCATTACTGCAGTATCATCATCTGACTGTATCAAAATGCACTGAAAGAATGGTCAGTAAATCTATGTGGCCATCAAATTGGTGAATTATGCATATAATGAGTACAAATAATTTCCTCACTGTAATTTTTTAAGTTTTTGTACTTTAAATTTAGATTTTCCACTGGATCATAAATACCATGAAAATGATGCAATCACAACATTTTGTGCCACCCTCATTGCTTGGTTTGCAAATAGCTCCTCTGCAGTCAATTCTGAGACATCATTAAAGGTGAAAAAACTGCTGTGAAAGGCTCATATGCAAGGTAAGTTTCATTCTCTGTTTGTCTTGGAGTAGTTGTGACTGTGGGAGTAGGAGGCATGGGGAGTGTGTGGGCGAGGAGTATAAACCTTACAGAACCCAGATGACACCACAGGGGCCCGTTATTTTCCCACAGCGCAATATAAATAGCCCCCGAGTGTGGGGTGACAGTGGGCAGGCCCGGGCGTTTAGGGAGGATCCCATCCACGCACAACAGCAAATTCCTGTCCACCTGGCTCTGCCAGAGCCCGAGGTCACCTTACAGGAAGTGTTCACGCACACACATTGACACACATCCCATCCACCTTACACCTTTCCCTCGTCACCTGTTTCCTCACTTCTCTGCCAACTCCCCCTCCTCTGTTTCGTCAGACAGGGACCCCCACCCCACATCACGCCTGGTCACTTCAGGTCTTTGGGCTCGCTGACTCAACACCTTTGGCCACTGAGGAAGGCCGTGATTCAGGCAGTCACAC
The DNA here is from genome assembly GCA_037902135.1 of Cetoscarus ocellatus. Taxonomy (NCBI): domain Eukaryota; kingdom Metazoa; phylum Chordata; class Actinopteri; order Labriformes; family Labridae; genus Cetoscarus; species Cetoscarus ocellatus. The sequence goes on from JBAMNC010000607.1 coordinate 602,029, forward strand.
ACTATCATGCTCTCTCATGACAACATGCACACAAAATCAAGATTAGTCATTACAACCTCAACTTCACATTAATGAACTGTAATTGGGTGAGTGTGAAGGAAAACATACAAAATTCACAGTAGCTATGTTTTATTGTTCTTCCATGCAGAGTGCAACCAGTGCCAGGGGTGTGATGTTTTAGCTGTCTGTTTACAAGGTTTCTGTCTGTGCTGTTCATTTAGATTACAATATTAAATGAACTCCTCAGGAAAATATCTTCACACTTAGCATTTAAGTCCACCATGACTCCAGGATGAACACATACGTTTTTAAAGGTCATAGGGCAAAGGCTAGGATCACTGGGTTACAAGCTCATTGAGAGCATGAAGTGTTATCTTGAAAATGCTAACAGGGATATTCTTCAAACTTTGAACTGAGGTAACCTTGCAGAGCAGCTGAATCTGTGATCAGGCTCATCCAATTTGCAAATCTCAAAGCTGAAAAATTTGTAGAGAGGCACTGAGGGAGAAGTGTGAGTTATGGTCATGACACAGCAAGAGATGCCTATAGGACTGTAAACACTGGCTGCTCATATAAAGATTAGCATGGATGCTGCCTGCCTTAGTTGCAGTTTTAGCAAAATTGGACTAGATAATCCAGATATGTTGTTTGGGAGCTTCTGCCTCCCAAAAATACTTTCTATAAGCTCTTTCCCAGATGGGCTTGGGAAATATATCCTGTACTAGATACACTGATCTGTTGATCTGTCATGTCAGGTTAGCACTGATGTCCACTCTGAGGAAAAGATGAACTGATTGCATTTCAAAGGCTATAGGTCAATGGTCAAGAAAAATGGACCTCATTTCCTTGAAAGTAAAGACATAACTTAAAAACACTTTGGGTCGGAGATAAGGCCTCTATTGATTTTGCTGACACGGACATATAATGGCTGCCAAAGAGGAAAGGAAGACTTGTGCAGAGGACAATTGTTTTTTACAAATGAGGCGCATGACAGAGATGATGGTGTGTCATGGTCACCTGCCATCAGTCAACTTCACTTTCCTGATTGTTGTAGTTTGTTTTGTTAGTTAGACCCCAGATTGATGTTGTCATTATTGCTGTGTTTGCAATTGACCTCTCAAACAGTAGGTAGTTGTATTGTATGTAGGCGGAGCTCTCTGGTGTGCCATCTTGTGATATCATTCTGTAACGAGTATCATTTATAGGAAAGTACAACATTGTCAAGACACTGAACAATACAATCACAATGCAAGGCAAGGACGTACAGCTGGTGTGTCTGTGGCCTAAGTGGGTCATTTTCTAAACTTTGTACAAATATGCACTCTAAATCAAGGATTAACTTACAAGATTTTAGTAATAGCACTAATTAATTTCAAACATGAATGAATAAAAAAGTACAAATAAATCAACACCTAAAATAAGAACAATTAAATGCTTATAAAGAAAAAAATCATTTGTGTAACTAATTCAGATAATCATACAAATACATATGTATATTTATATCTACATATGTATACATAGGTGTAAATTTAAATACACACACAAATACAAACACATACGCATGCATAAACAGTATGTACCCACTACATATACCTTCAATAAAGCCACAGACAATTCAATTCTTATTTATGAAGGGACAGAAGGAAGAATAAACTATTTAATCCTACTCTTTGTCCAGTATTCATAGGTATCTTATGTATACAGTGACTTCCTTTTAGAACATACTTCATTTTTGAGGTCATAGGTCAAAGGCTTAGGCCATAGGACCCCATCCCCTTGCTTTTAAACCCATTTCCTAAAGCCCTTCAGGGAATTTTCTTTAAAAATTATGCAAACATCAACTCTGACTTAAATGTGAACTGGATAGACTTTAGAAGTCATTGGTCTGAGGTCATTATATTTGGGTTTCATGTTCACATGCAAGGGCATGTGACTGTGTCACTCAGGCATGCTTTATGGGATATCCTTAAACTTCAAAAAATGTCCACTCTGACTCATTCTGAACAATATCATATTCACGATTTTCTACATCCTAATTTTTCAATATTTATTTAAAGCATAGATTTGACTCTTGTACACTGTACCTTATCCTCATCTGTAAGCTGTATTATATAATAGAACATGCAGCAATACTGTTAAAGAAAACAGAATTATACCAATATTACTATAATAAAAATGCCCCAGGTTTCCTCTTTAACCCACCACTGTACTTTTACAGCATGCAGTTCTACAACTCTTGGAGGTTTATAACCACCCTACAGCAGTTTTAGTATCTTATGATTGTATTGCACACTTTTGATCCAGCTATACTGCAATAAAATGGTAAGTTTAAAAAAAAAAAAAGAAGCTAGTGCAGGTATGTTTACACTCTTCCAGAATGATCCCATGTCTCACAGAGTCAATGATTGCACTGATTTAGTGCTCGTTTGTGTGCTTTTTTCAAGAATTATATTTGCATTATCTGCAACCTTGTTGACACATGGGATCATATAAAATGTAGTTCACACAGGAAAATGATTTACTGTGATTAAATACTTGGAAAGCTGTGTATCAGCTCTGCCTCTGCTCTGTAAATAAAGCACCATGTGGCTTCTCATCTCCATGACCCAACTGTGGTGGCCAAAAGGTTGATGTTTACGTCAATGAGATGTGAAACTCCACTGAGCTGATATGCTCCCGTGCCTGAAAAAAAAGTCACTTATTATCTGTCATAGATGATCAGGATGCACACTTCCAGAACAACTCTCTTGACTTGATTCAAGTCTTAAACATACTGTACAAAACTACAAGCAAAGTTTTCAATACTCAGATGTTTCTCAGTACCATGTGTTTTGCCAAATATTACAGAACAACAACATTAATTTCATAGACAAGTGCTGTTGCGTTCATTCTTGTAAACACAATATCTGAAGTGCTTGAAGTGAATTTCTCCAGACTTTGGATCAATGTCCACTCTCATGTAAAGACATACTAGTTAGATTTAGGTCAAAATCAATGGTCAGGGTCAATGGACCTTCACCTCATGGTTATTCATTAATTGCTAAGAGAATATCTAAAAGTTTTTACAATTCACAAAACTCCACAATGAGTCAAAGATTTACCAGCAAGATTTTGGAGGTCAAAAGCCAAAGTCATTATCCATTAATTCATCCTTTTTTTGAAAATACATGACATTAAAAACATTTAAAAGACTTTGTTCAAGCGTTGCAGAAATGTCTACTCTGATTAAAGAATAAAGTGATTATATTTTGGGGATAAAGGGTAAACTTCACAAGAACTCATGTTCATGTTATGTGTGTGTATTCTGTTTAGATTTTAAAGGCTATGGGTCAAATGTCAAGGTCATTTTTGTCTCTTGTTCATCCCTTACTTAAAAATGTACAATCTCAAGAATATTCTAAAAGTTTTGCACATATGTCCATTCTATAAAATGATAAGCGGATTGGAATATGAGGTGTCAAGGTTTTTAGCCGTTAGGTTTTTTTTTGTTCATGTCTTGATTGTAAATATATCCCAAGAACCTTTGAAAGTCTATTTATACTTTCGAGCTTTGCACAAATGTCCACTCTGGACTTAAGGATACTGTTAAAGACTTTGGAGGCCCTGGATTCAGTTTGAAGTTATTCGGTTTAATGATCATCCTTGGATATGACATTTCAAGAACTCATTTCGTGTTCTCCCTCAGACTTTGCAGAAATGTCCAATCTGATGTAAGGGTAAATGGAAAAGATTTGGAGATCATGAATAAGAATTTACAGTCATGTAGCTCCATGGTTATCCCTTGCCTGTTAAAATGCCTCAAAAATTATTGGAGGCATTTCATGAAATTTGCACTTTTGTTAACCCTTGTATTGGACTGAATTGTATCAGTCTTAGCTGAATATCCCTTCTTCAAAACATGATAACTCAGAAATTCATTGGATGATAATCTTTAGACAAATGTCCACTCTTACCAAAGAACACTCTTATTCGTGTATAGAGGTGACAGGTCAAGGTCAAGGGCTTTGGGCCTTACATTTATCACTTGCCTGTAAACTAATTATTCTTTTAGAATGTACTGATAGATTTTTCTCAAAGCTTTATATTTTACACCCTGACTTAAGGATTGATTCAATTAATTTTGGAGGACAGGACAGGGCTTAAGTCTATAAAAATGTTTTATCTCTTGTTTATTCTTTGATTGTGAACTCAATATCTGATGAAAACTAACAAATGACACCTAAAACTTTACACAAATGTCCACCCTGACTATGAAATACTGGTTATAAGATTTTGAAGGTGACAGGTCAAAGGTCATCTTTAAAAAAATATTTTTATGTTTTTTTTTTTAACCTTAGCAACGATCATAACTCTGCGATCAGTATCAATTGAACAGATCTGATAGTCGTATAAAGATGAACATGAAGCCATTTGAATTGGAGGTGACAGGCCAAAGGTTGAGATCAAGGGGCCTCATGTTTATTTGTTCCATGTGAATCTATTATTTCTGAGATAACAGAGAAGGACTGTGATAAATGTCTAGGACTTTGAAGGCTCTGGGTCATTGGTCAAAGTCATTGAACCTCATGATCCTTCCTGGCCTGTTGATGTGATATTAAAAAACCCTCTGACAATTAATTACAAAGATTTGGAGGTTAATGATCAGGTCTTAAGACAATATTTATGAAAAGATTTTAGTTTTTTTCTTTACATTTTTACACAAATCTCCACTTCAAATCAAGAGTATGCTGAATACATTTTGGGGGTCCAATTTCAACTGCACTGTAATCTCAAATGTTTTTGCAAAAACAGGTGTTGTTGGTGTTGATTTACTGGCTAATTTATCATGCAGAAGTTTAAATTAGTAGTATCATGAATGGGGCATAGGCAAAAAATACAAAGCTTTCCATGGCCTGTTTCTTAGACAACAGTCAAAGGGGGAGTTTAGGGGGAATGAAGGGGATAATGAACCCCAAATATACCACTCAGCTTCCCGTACCACATGCTGTATCTGCTCGTACGTTACAATCCATATTAGATAGATGACTCTTCTGTTGTAACTTGCAAGAGTCTCCAGGAGGGCACACGGGGGCATCAGTAGTTCACACTCAGTGGTCTCTGGGCATGTTCACTCACCTCTGCATGGCCAGCATGAAATGCCTTCAAGTTCACACTTCACAAAACATGATACTGGTAAAGTATTCAAAGCTGCATAAAAGGTTAAAAGTGCAAAACGATGCAAAAAGTTAGAATTTAAAAAGACTGTGTGTGAGAGTGTGTGTATCTATTTATGCTCTCAAATCAGCCCCTGCGAGTGCTAATTATAGACAGGCATCATATGTACACTCGCCATCTCAGAATGTAAAGGCCGTGTGATTTCTTAAATGACAGACACTGATTTGGTTTCCCATGGCTATCACGCTGGAGGATGGTGTGTTTATGGTTAAGGGGAGAGTACCAGAACACACACAAACACACACTCCCTCTGGTGTAATCAGTCATTATTATCTCCCCGTGAAAACGCCTCGTTCTGCAGTATAAATCTACTGGCCGACAGCCCAAGTCATCCTGATTGATGAGCTCCAAATCAGTGTGAAGATTCTTTCAATAGTGATAAAATGCTGTGTCCTGTGGCCAACATGGCAGAGAGTGATGGCTCTGATCCAGGCCCATTTTTTATCTTTATGTTACCTGAAATACAATATAGAGCAATAAAACCAGATTAAGGCTGTGATGTGATGATATTTAGTTTTAGTTAATAATATCTAAGCATCTACTAAGAAACCAAACAAGGTGCGGTGATGACGCTCCTATAGTTAACAAAACATAGCAAAACTGGAGGCAACCACAGACTAGCCGGCAGCACAGGACTACTGTTATATGTGTATATGTGTATATATGTCCAAACTATGGTCCAGGAGCCAACAGTGGCCCATGGTCAAGTAATTGGCCTGCAAAAGGTCCAAAAAATAAAGAAAATTTGGACCACATAGACCTTAAACCTTGAGCTAATTGCAGCTTTTTACAGCAGCATGAATGGCCTTTATTGTCTTTGCTATCTGCTCTCTTATAGTCTGATTTACAAAGAGTATTGTGCTAATCAGCCTCATTCACCAACAATCAAACAAAGATGAGCACTTTTTTTCCTTGTTTTGAGTCTGAAAGTGGAGATGAGCTCTCAGCGTCTCTTTTAGCTGCATAGAAGGTCATTTTCATCTCAACCAGGGGCCTATCTAGAGCTGACAAGGGCCCCCCTCTTTGCTTTGTCAATCCGTTGATGTGTATTTTTCTTCAAGTTTTACATCAATTTAGCATTTCTTAAACTAAACTGGATTTTGCTAATTAATACACTAAAAATCAAGGTGGCCTACTCATCCTTTCCTCTTTTTTGTATGTGGCCCTCCCTGGTTTATGTCATACAATAAAGAGGTGGTTTGTATTTTTTAAGCAGGGTTGTTCGAGGTTTGGGTCAATAGTTGATATTGGCAATAGTGATAGCTATCAGCTCTACTCCTGTAAAGAGAGAACTGGAACCAAGGCTGCTGTAATTTTCTGAATTTTAGGTAAAAACAAACAATAAAAAGCAGTACCAGTGTGATTGTATATTATACTGGACTTGTGCAATAACTACTGACCATGCTTGTTGCCAGCCTCTTACTATTATGGTACTGTTATATGTTGTCTAGTGGTTTTTTATGTATATCGTGCCCTTATCCAGTGGCACTGCTGTCTAATACAAATTTCCTGCAAAGGACAATAAAGTTGATTATCTATCTGTCTTTCTATCTGTCTATCTATCTACAACTACAACACTTCCACTGGCAAGCCTCTTTGTTTGGGTAAACAGTAATGTTCTTTGTGATCATTTTTAATGCTTGCAAGTACTGCAAGAAAGGTGTCATATGTAGTGAGTCACAGCATGCTGTGGTTTACCCTTGTTTGCAAAGACTAACACTGACTGATTCATTTGGCTGCTAAAATGCAAGATCTATATTTGCATATTCACAGGAGATGACCATCAAAGAGATTTGCCCACATTTTCAACAGGAAGCACCAAAAACTGACAAAGTTCCTCAAAGGTCACATACTCACTGGCCGTTTTTTTTAGATACACCTGGCTAATACTGTGTGAGAACCCCTTTGCCCCAAACCACCTTAATTCTTTGTGGTATAGATTCAACAAGTTGCTTGAACATTCCCCAGAGTGTGTTTTATGTTCTTCCAATGACTTCACTTTGGCTCCAGATGTTCAGACAAAATCAACCTTTCTCACCTAAAAATGCACTCATTTTTTGGATTCTGACATGGTTATAAACCCCTCCATTTCAGCCATACCCAGAACAGGCTGTTTTAGTGTAAATCCTCTTGACTTGGGTCTAACCATGTCCCTCTCAAGAAATGGACATGACTTTGACTTCCAGCACTGTGCTCTCATGTTTACTGTGTCTGCACACACATACCTGGATGTATCCCTTCTGTTGGAACCCCCTGTGGGTTGAACAATCACCTAGCCATCTGGGGGACGTGGTACATCTCCCATTAATGTCATTAGGTGTATAACTTCAAATGTACTGCTTGAAGATACATTTTCTGAAAAGTGGAGCAAGTGAAGGAGGGAAAAGGGCGATTTTCTCATGGTAGAGGGAGCCCAGCATGAGAAAGCCAACACCACTGCATCAGTGATATTTAGACCATACAGCAATCTTGGGAGAGTTCAAATTGTCTTCATAGCTTTTAATGAAGAATAAAATAATTTAAAATTAGATACAAATAAAAGTATGTCGAATCATAAAATACTTTTACAATTGTTAAAATGTTTAGAGGTCCAGTGACAAGAGATTTTGTTAAGTATCAGTATCTAGGGAGGAGAGGTTTGACGATGGGTCAATTGTGCATGCTAATGTGTTGATTGATCTCTTTTGGATTGACTATATTTACTCCACAGTACATTGATTTTTAGTAGGTTCACAAATATTTTAAAGAAAGCAAGACTCTGTTATCTGTTACAACTGAAGTTTGCCTAAAAACAATGGATTCAACATTTTGCTTGTTGATGCATTTAACAGAAAAAGTGGATTAAAGAGATCTAAAGTATCAACTGAACTAAGCATTTCCAGTGCTTTGTTTCCAAATGCTCCTCTTTCTCTGTAAATAAAGTTTCATGCAAGAGGAGTCTTTCATCAGTGTGATAGCAAAGAGGAACTAATCAGCATTTTATGCTCACACAGCAGATCCACGCCCTCTCTCAACCCATGTTTCCTGAACTATAGAAGGCCACATCTGGAGTGACATCATAAGGAAAACAGAACCGCAGACAAAGGGGCTGTCTGTTGAGATTTATATCACACTATTATTGGTTTATATGATCAAGACTTTAGAGTGAAACAAGAATTATTCATGTGAAGTGATGGATGGGTTTTAATATAAGACGTAAAGAGAAAGGATTTTACATGTTTACCAGTTGGATGACAGACATGAAGAATTGGCTAAAATGAAAAGTGATGAATAAAGAAAAGCTGCGTCTGACCAAATGCCTGTCCTGTATTTGTTGTGGTACCAGCACCTGATGTCCAACCAAGCATGGGCAGTGAGAGTTTGACATTGGCCACAGCAACAAAAGCTTTGTCAGCGCGGACCCCTGAAGAGGTCAATTTGCTCCCCGTGTTTCCAGGCCTTTCAGGAGGGTTGAATGGAGGACAGAGGGCCAGTCACAGCAGCAGGGGTGCTCGGCAGTGTTTCTCTAACAGGGTGTAAAGACAAACAAATCACAGGGATGAGACAAGGCCTTGTTATTGTGATGAGCCTGTGATTTACACCTGGATCATTCCAGCTGATAAGGGATAATTAGTTTGGGATTAGTCTGAGAGTTTTGTGAAGCTTATGTGTCAGCCAGTGGATGATTGAAAAGGTTTAAAGGGCAGCAGTGGGGTCCTTTTGTGTGTTTAGATTTGAGCACTGATGCAGAACTTCCTTAACAGAGCGATAAAATAATGTGTGATGACAAAAGCATAAAGTGGGCCTGTTGTGTAATACACTTCCTCAGTTGAGAAACAAGAAGAAAAGTCTTACCAAGGCAAGCTCTCTATTGATTAATTAACTGTTTTCCATCCAATAAAATAAGGATAAATGCTAAATGAACTTTTTTTTTTTGCATTTAACCAGAATTCACCAAAACTTGTAGGTATGTTTTAACTAAAATTGATAAAATAGCATGACTAATAATTACAGTTGTTTAATATACAGTCAATACAACATTAATCAACCAATTAAATTATTCAGTAAGACAGGCTTAAAAATATGTAAAAATGCAGTAGTCATTGAACTGTTATCATTTTTTGGGGGGGAGTTCTAACAAATTTTGGTTTCCTTTACAGATGTTACCTTTGTCTTTGAAGTCCAGATGAATCATTCACATAACCAGTTTAATACATCCATGTGGAAATTAATACCTCTATTTCACTTATGTGCTGAATCTATTTTACACACTGAAAATATGAGGGCAAACATAGAACCTGCAGAAATTACATTTCATCAACACTGGGTGAGGTAGTTTAAGTTATTTTGTGGCTAAAGGCAAAGAGTGTGAGGCCCTTGTGAACATACTTGTCACACATCAAAAGAAAAAAAAAACAGCACTACCTAAACTGTGAAAATATATGAGGAGAGTTTGAATAAGTGGGTGAAAAGTGGGTGACATGCGTGACATGTATACAGTGTCCATGATACTTTGCAATATTTATCTATATTATTGATGAAGTGATATCAGCATTGACTGATGTGCATTCATTTGTTTGGAAAGTGCAAAGCTAAGATGACAACACCTGGGAAGTAAGTGGAACTGGAGCCAAACCAATGCACCTTTCAAATTCTGTCAGTATATTGGTGCAGTTTAGTGTGCAGGACTTTGTATGCAATATTCTCAACACAAGGAGCCGGGAAGACCTGTCAATAACTTGTAACATTAAAACCAGCAATTTACATTTTAAAAAAGAAAAGTTAAATTTTATTATTGGAAAACTGCCTGAAATTACAAGTATTTTTTGGATGCTGCCCAAATTTCGCAAATAAGTGAATGACATAAGAAAATTAGTGGAACTGAAGACATTTCACTGCACTTTCCTTAATGTTGCAAAGTAACTTGAACTATTTACATGGTGTGAATTCTACTGCAATATTCTTAATGAAAGAGGAAAAATGTCTGTTTTAATGGGGACAAATAATCTAATTATTAGTTAACTACTTTTCATTGCAAGCATTTCTCCTTACGCTGTGTAAACTGCATAAATAAAATGACAACATCTGGAAAAGTGGGTCGAGCTGAAGTCATCTAAATGCTCAATAGCAAATGCTGCTCTGATATTTGTGTCACAAGACTATGCACAAGAATTTGCTTGCAATATTCTTAACCAAGAAAGAGAGGGCGCAGTTCTTAATCACACACACATGCACACACACACTCCCACCCCAACACACACACACACACACACACCCACACACACACCCCCACACACACACACACACACACAAAACATTAGCAAAAATGAAAAAAGGCAAAAAAAAGAACAAAAGAGCAAAATTGTTGAGAAAATGCAAACAATGATTTAGGAAAGGAATATGAAGCAATATGTCATTCTGTTTTTTTGTTTTGAAATCCCACTACAAAATTGGCAAAATCTGGAAAATGGTGTGAGCTGGAGAAATTTTCATGCACTCTTCAAATGTTGCCAAAATGCCTGTGAAATTTAAACTGTGTGCAGAGATTTGTCCATAAAATTCTCTACTATAAGAGACAGGGAGCATTGTCTAAGTTGCAATAAAATGCCAAGCAACATTAAAATCCAACAAAAGAATTAGAAAAAAAGCGAAATAATTTAGATGACTACAATTATGTCATTAAAATATACTCTTCATTGCTAGCAATTTTCTGTCACTGTCTTTATTACACAAATAAGCTGAAACATTTGAAATATGGATGGATATGGATTCATTTCAGTACATTTTTCCAAATGTTTACAACATTTTTGCAAATTCAGACAGTGCGCCTGCAAAGATCTTCAACAAATGAGAGAGAAAGCATTGTCTTGTGGCTTGCAACATAAGATTCAAGCAATATAACACATAAAAACATCATCAAATTACTGAAAAAATACTTTGCATATCAGGGAAATGTTCTTTCGGTTGTCTAAGTTAGTGAAACAGTGATGGGTCAGTCGATGCCCACCTTTACCTGGTGGTAAAAATTGCCTGTGACCTAAAAACATGCTGCAGCAATTGAAACTTGACTGGTTTTACTCATCCTAACAAGTCTGTCTTTATATTAAAACTATGTCACTTAAGTATTTTAAATGAAAACTCATAAAACAGTGTAAAAAATAGACAAGTTGATGAATGATGGGAAAGATTGGATAAGATTTTGTTGCAGGGGTGTCCAAACCTGCAATCCACTTTTAGTGGATTAAAAGAATAATGGAAAATTTGGCCCACAGTAGAATGTAAAGTTTGTGCTTGACTGATAAATAAATAAAAAAGTGACTTAACATTTAGGTGAAGCATGATCTGGCCCCATTTGCTTGACTGTCTTCACTATCCCATGGTCTAATTTATAAAGCTGTGCCCGTTACGGCAGGAAGAGGCTGGAGCTAGTGTGACGACAGCAGGGAGCAGGTGTTCAGAGGTTAACATAGATGCTAACAGCAACCATCCAATCACCTGCTGGATATGATTTTGAAAGGTTCTGCCTACTCCCAAACACTTGCAATGGGCTCTTTCCAGATAGACTAGTGGAAATATTGAAGGGTTCATGTGGTGTGTCAGGTTACATGCACATAGCTATTGCTGACCCAATGCTGTGTCATATTTGTCATATTTGTGAGTTTCTCCCAATGTCAGTAAGCATAGTCATCTACATCCCAATGATTTATTTATAGTCTCTGACATACCCCTGTCTGTCATTTTTTACTTAAACTATGGACTGCTGGCCTGTTGGTGTAAGGCCTAAATTGTCCAATACTGATTCCCAAAGCTCCCCAAAAATCAATATTACAAAGGTAAGTCGCATACAACGTCTAGAAGAGGAGGCTTGTGTTTTCAAACAGGCAATAACGAACATGTCTTCATCAATTGCTTCAATAAGTCATATAAGTTTTGTTAATGTAAATATTGCTTTAAATCAGACTGTCTCATATTTTTTGCTTTATGGGCCCGTCCATGACTGTGGGCCCCAAAAAGCTTTACCCTTTACCACCCTTATAAGAGGCCTTGCCTTAGAGGAAAACAGTTTGGACACTCTGTTTTATAGCCACCTTTCTGTCAGATTTGGCTCTCAAACTGAAGTTTGTCTGCACATATATTACATGAAAGTTCATCCCTGTAGACCTGAACCAAGACACAGTCTGGCAGAAAACTGACACAGAAAATATGAAACGTGTAAAAAGAAGGCATTTAAACGTAAAAAAAAAAAAAACAAACAAACGTGGAAAAGCGTGCCGCTCAGAACAGGAGGAGGGAGAAAAATCATGAAGGGTTAATTTTGAGTCATACCAGGCTCCGAGAAGTAGAAAAATGAGAAAAAAAATTCCTCCGCCCCAGCGACAGACAGAAAGAAAACTTTACTTCTCCCGAGTAATTTGGTACTATTTTGAGTAAACCACGCCGATTTACCGTGAAATAAAATGTTCAAAAAGACATCAGATATATTTCGATGAGTTTCATCTTTCTAAACAAGTTTTTATCATTTTTCTCAGCCGCATAATAGATCCGCGCTGACTTCAGCGGAAGGATACTTGTTTTTGAGAGTCGCTCAGTGTGACTTCACTTACTGCTGCGCGGAGAGGTGGAGGACTTTTTCAGCGCCGTCTGTGGCTAATACAACTTTAATTTATCTTGATTTTTAGCTGTTTCTACGGAACAACCAACAGAGCCTATGTGAGCTATAGTTGAAGCGTTGTAATGTGCCACCACAGGTACCTCCCTTCTTGATATTTATATGACCCATTTTCAGCGAGACTTTTTGAGAAGTAGCTCACCGCTCTGGGAGACAAACTCAAAGTTTAGGCTGGCGACCTTATGTGGATTTTAAAGAAAAGATGGAGCTGATTCCCGGTTCATCTTCGGGCAAATCACTAATCCTGGTCTTCTGCTTCATTCACATCTCTTTGGGTAAGTTTTTGAAGCGATAAAGCTGTCCTACGCTTACTATTCAGAACTTGTCACGGTCACGTTTTGTTGCCTCTGCATCTGCGACGCTCAGGGCAGACAGCATCTTCATACACTGCTGGACACTTGTGAATGACTATTAGAGTTGGGATATCGAGGAAAATACACATTTTAAACATAGAAACCGGTTTGGAAAAAGTTTGATGGAGAATAGAAATGATTGTGATGGAGGGCTGATGCGAAGAAAGTATTACATGCACGTCATGGTGATGGTTTCCTTCCTGTTGTAAATTATGACATTTTATGCTAAGCTCATGTAAGCTTCGTCACGTCATCTTATGAAACTGTATGTGGGGTTGAGTATGTAAATCTAAAATTCATATTCCCCAATGTTATTATCTTGTATTTCTCTGTGTTGTAGTATTAATACGAAATCACTAAATGCTGTTTTTACATCCAGGCATGCTAATAACGTATGGCTCCTGACGTAAAACTACGTCAACAAACATAACGTTAGTGACTCTAAAAATGTTGAATATGTCGTTGAATAAAAACATGTTATTCGGTTGTTTTCCTCCTTATTTCCCTTTACTGTTAAATTGCTCTCCCTTTGGACACTCTTGGACCTTTTATAACATTTAAAGACCAGAACTCGTGGCAGTAGAAGCCATTTAATTTGTAGCTAATGTGTGTAAGCTGGAAGGCTTTAGTCTGGTTTATGTTGGAGCTGTGCTACTTCGGACACCGCTGCCCAGATGTGAGCAGCAAGAGGGAGAATTCAAAATGGACACCTACATTGTCAAGGCGGCTCTCACTCTGATTAGGGAGTGTGGATATTTGGGCAAAACTCCCCAGCAGCATCATGGTGGTTCATGGAGTTTCCAGAGGAAACACATGATACTTACTGCTCCCTACCTTTGCCCCTCTTTTTTTTTTTTTTACCTCACACAGACAGGTTTCATTCGACAGCCCAGCGGTTCAGCCACTTTTAAACTAGAAGTGCACCAAGAACACAAACCTCAGCTAAAGTGCACCAAGAACACAAACCTCAGCTAAGACACTTTCCACACTGTCAAGCAAGCTGTTGTCAAAATGTGCCCTATCCTGCACTGTTAACAAATCCTTGAAAAAAAAAAATCCTGGATCCACATCTGGATTTAGATCACAGCCAAAATCATATCAGTTCTTCCTTGTGCCATGACCAGCCTGCCTCAAACACAAATTTAAAAAAAAATGTTTTGCACACAAACTTGAAGCTCCCACTGCAAATGTGCTACGGTTACTTGTGAAATGTATTTTTATTTTAAAAGCCCACACACAAACTGGTACACACCTGTCTTCAATCAATCCCTAATTAGTTTAGTCTAAATGCAGCCAATTAGTAGATACTTAAAAGGTGTTTGTATTGGGTCAGCTCTTAGGAGATTAGAAAAGGAATGTCTTGCGTAGTCCTTTCAGTAAATCAAAAGTACCTTTGAGCATTGTGTCTCATTGCACCTAAAACCACTGGGGTAAAGTTGGCCAGAGAAGGTCTAGTTTACAGACAATGTGTGCTGGTTTGTTTCCCTCCTGTATGATGATATCCGCATGTACAGAAGTAGGTCAACACTACGAAGTGCGCCTGCTAAAGCACTGTGATAAATCTCTCTATACATTTTTTTAAATTTGTGTATAATTATTCATTGTTTATGTTCTTCATTTTGCCAAAACCCTTAAAACCTTAAGTGTCAGTTCATGTTTTTCCAAAATATGTCTGAATATGAGAGACACCTATAGTGAACTTTTTAATTCCAGTTCTGACCTATACTGCAATTTTGATATGGTTTGCAGTGACAAAGGGAATGATGGTTTTAAACCCATCCCACCCCTCTTATTTGAATAAAAACATTTTAGTTGTTTTTTAAAATACTTTTACAATGATCTATGTGTGTGTGTGTTTTTTTTTTTTTTTTTTTTTTTAAGGTTTGCGGTTTTTGAGGTTCTTGGAGAAAACAAAGATTATTTAATTTTCCATCTATGTATGATACATAAGCCAGGACACTTCTGCTGCCAAAATATTTAGTTTAAAATGGTCATCTGTGACAAATTTAACCTTAGAGAAATATCCCACCCCCTCCCATATCTATAATGCTTATCTCTTTCTGGGGTGCTCAAGCTTATCCCATCAGTCATTCAGTGAGAGGAAGGGTACTCCTTGGACTCCCTAGACTAGTTTGCCAGCCAATCACACACCTGGCACGCCTGAGGGAAATCCAGAGTCACCAGTTATTCTAACAAGCATGCTTTTGGTCAGTGGGAGGAAAATTAAGCACCAGGAGAAGACCAACACATGCACAGGAAGAGGATGTAAACTCCACTCGGAGAGGCACTGTTTGAACACTGAGTTGATCGAGCTAACTGGCACTATTTGCTGCATCATCACGGTGCACATATTCCACCTCCTGCAATTAGAAAATGGCAAAGGGCTAAGTTGATAAATTGTTTGGCTTCAAACCTATCTGATTATTTTTCTAAACTTAAACCAAAATGAAAAGCCTGGGATCCATCGGAATACTATCTAAATTGACCTTTATTTCTCTTAACAAAGCTTTATTTTTTTAACCACAGTCTGGTTTGATGTGTTTCCCTTTCATTTAATCTCCCTCTATATTTATTTTTAAGGATAGGTATTTTCTTGGACGTGTTTTCCAATGTGTACTACTGTTTGTATTAAAATTCTAGTGCTTTTCTATACCTACATATGTTTTTCCGGCTGCTCTCAAAAATGAG
Organism: Cetoscarus ocellatus; assembly: GCA_037902135.1. Lineage (NCBI taxonomy): Eukaryota > Metazoa > Chordata > Actinopteri > Labriformes > Labridae > Cetoscarus > Cetoscarus ocellatus. Next base: position 617,932 of record JBAMNC010000607.1, read on the forward strand.
ACGTAGCCTGCAGCCTTTTTAAGCCTTTACGTAAGGTTGACAAGGCAGCAAAAATGATCATCTCACATGGTCTTGAACCTTATAGCTCAGACTTGATACTTGCAGCTCTGCCATTCTTTCTCACGTTTTTTTATGGACCACAGGTGACTTGTGAACAGCAGAGTTTCACAAAAGAAGAAAAGACAATGTAAAGTGCTGCAGGCTGTGCAAGGAGAGGCAGAGGAATGTTGTTGGTGTTTGACATTCCTCCCCCCTCTCTGTTCAGCCTCTCTATCAAACACACACACACACACACACCCCCACAAGCACACATGCACACTCACACAAGCCTTTGCACCATGGTTTTCTCTCCCTTACTCTTTCCATCCTCTAATATACTTTCCACACTGAAGCAGACCTTCAAAATAGTTTGTTGTAATCATGTTGCATGCAAGGTACGAGTGGTTTTTCCATCTGATAGAGTGGCATGACAGAAGGTGTTACCTGCCTTGATGACATGAGAGGTTTGAGGTTTACACTTGCTGCAAAGAGCTCCTGTAGCTTGAAGCTTCTTAACCAAAACTGGTTACTGTGGGTCTTATTATAAATTCTTTAATATCCAAAAATTATTGCCACAGGTTGTCCCATCCAACATCAACAACTATTTGTTAAATTGGCTGCCAGTTCTAGTCTTGTGGTTTTACCACTTTTATCATTAAAAATAGGAAACACCAAAACTTGAACAACAGAATTAATATTATTGAATATTTGTGGAATGAGTTGTTCGATTTGTTGTAATAAATGCAGTTGAGCAATTCCTGACTTGTATTTTCAAGGTCCAGAAGAGGATGTGAAAACAGCTGCACCATTGGAGTTCTGTTAACTGGGTAAAACAATACTCTTATGAACAGGTTTCACAGATTTATAGTCAGTAATTGAAACTTTTAAAAGTAACTAATTTAGTCTGGTCTAGGGATGGGAATCAAAGACACAATGGGCTCATCTGGTTTAAAGTCCTCAGATTTGCATTTTTACTTGACAAATTTTCATTCTAATGAAGCGTTTATTCTGATTTTTAATATCTGTTAAACTAACAGTTGTTGGGATTTCTGTTCATGTGATTGACCCCAATCACATAAACTGTCTGCTTTCTTCCTGCTTGTCTTCACATAGCATACGTCTAAACCCTGGTGTGGTCAGTGGAACTGACAGCAGAGTGCCGTAAATGAGAAAGAGACACAAGAGTTGATGAAGTTGTACGACAGGCTTATTGTCTAATAAGTGCATCACATGAGGATTTAAATTTGTGTGACTGATGTAGCAGTTGGGACCATTGTGACACAAATAGGTTACCATGTAAAAGCAACCGATTGTGAATGGATAAAGAAATATCAGCAAGTGAATCATTATAAATGAGATTGCATGTACATTAGGGGTCAAGTATGTGCTGCTGGGCTATGGGGGTTCAAATGCGCACACTCTTAATGGTTGTGCTGATCCTAGATTCAGCCATTTTACTGCATAAAAATGCCTCCGTAATTTTCAGAGTTAGCAACGTCAAACACATAACACTCCTGTTGTTAAAGGCTGTTCTGGGTACACGAATGCTTTAGCAGGTATCTGTGTTTGAAGCCTTGACTTGATATCATACAGACATTGGCACTGGACGTCGTACAGTTAGTGTAATTTTCTGTAAAGTTAAACCAAAACTTTGAATCCTCTCCTATCTGCCATGATTACTTCACTGACTTCTTTTTTGCCATTCATGCTGCCTACACTGATGAGAGCATGTTCACCTCAATTTCCAAGGCTTTCAGAACTCAGTGGAAGGCACTGATAAGGGAACTGGTAAACAAATAGATGAATGATATTAATTTATTAAGCTATTTATTGATTCTCAGCAAGAATTGTTTTTTTGATTCCCATCTATAAATGACTACGTCTTACTGTCTGTAACAGATACAGATAGAAGCTGGCAGAGCTTTACTTAGCATCCCCATATGTTTGTTAACCTTACCAAAATAATATCAGAACAGATAATTTCTGGTATCAAGCTCCTGAACGATTTCAGAAAAAACGGTTTGAATCACATCTCCTGCCAAATCACACATGTTAAGGAGATCAATCTGCTACAGCTAACTACAGCATTAATTCTGCATAGACAATTTATTGTCTGAAATACAGGATGCTGCTTATATTGTTGCTCAGCTCTTACAGAAAAAGACAGCATGGGACTCTCATCCTGAGCGGGACCCTAGAGGAGAAAGTGGAATTTGTCAGCAACCTTGCATTTTGTTAACTAAATTGAAATGTAGCTAAAGACAAACAAAATGAAGCGAGTTTTAAAAATAGTTCAGAATTTGAACCCCTGTTATGGACAGTGGATTCTTCTGAGTGCTGGAGGCCATCTGACTGTTTACTTGATTGCTGAGGAAGTGTAGGTGTCATCTTGGTGGCACACGACAACAGAGTGTTACCCTCATGGTGTGGGCATGTGGATGGTTGCATATATTTACCCAGTGCAAACAGCAGACAGCTGACATGCGTGTGTGTATGTATTTGCGTGTGTGTATTTATTGCATTGTGGATACAAACTGACAAAGGCCGGTGATTGTGCAGACTGTGGTTTACTTGCATCTGACCCAAACTGGAGCCTGGTGTGAAATGTGATTTATCCGCGCCATGCTTCACCCAGTGCTCTGTAGACAAAGATATTTATTGAGCTGCCCACAACACTGCATTATTGACTGACCACTGACTCTGCCCACTGCCATGTGGCTGTGTTATTAATGTGGCTTTAGACATCTTCTCTTAGACACCCTTTAAGATGTTCCTACTGTTTCTCTATTATCTAACCTCATCTACTGCCTGCTGACTCTGTCTCATAAAATTTCCATCACTGCAGCCTGTACATATCACAAACTGTATTCAGTACAGCCCTCTGATTAGTAGTGCAGTTAAAAAACCAAGCCTCACATATGTTTCCCTCCTGTTCCTGTCCAGTGCAGAGAGAGAGTGTAGTAAATAATGGGAAGAGCTATGAAAGCCTGCAGATAAAACTCAGTGGGGATACACTCCGGATGTGTGTTTGTTGTCGGTTGGGGAAAAATGACCTAAACATCATATTACAGCACTTCTTTGCTGCTTGTGGAAACAGTAATTTGTTGCAGTATTGCAAAACTAAACTTAATCATGCAAATAAATAGATTTTTAAGTGTGACATAAAGACATATTTTCAGTCTTTGTATGTCAATTTATAACTGTTGTAGATTGAACTCAAGTTGTGGTTCATTTCTCTCTTGAGTTGTGTTACGCTTCTACTGAAAGCATTAAATTCCCTAGTTTGGCTCTTCAATAAAAAGTATTGTCCCGTAACTATTATTTTAAGAATCTTGTTGAGTCAGATGTTTATCACTGCCAGAGCTTAATATGCTATGGTTACCACTGTGTGTATAGAGCTGCAGAGATCTCAGCTTCTTTTTCTGCCAAGCTGGTATTGGGTTTAAACATACCTTTAAATAGATATTTTAACTTCTACAATGAGACTAAAACTGCTGCAGTGCTGTGAACTGATCCAAATCTTTTCAGTTTACCTCAACCACTACTTTATAAAGTGCAGATCTTCAACTGCTTGTCAACACGAATAGCTAATCAGCCAATCACATGGCAGCAACACAAGCCATTTGGACCTGTAGACATGTTCACGAATACCTGCTGAAGTTCAAACAGAGCATCAGATCAGGGAAGAGAGGCGATTTAGTTGACTTTGTATGTGGCATGCATGTTGGTGCCTGATGGACTGGTCTTAGTATTTCAGCAGCTGATGATTTACTGAGATTTTCACTTCCAACCTTGTCTGGCCTTTACAGAGAATAGTCTGAAAAAGGTAAAGTTTTCAGTGAGCAGCAGTTCTCGTGGCAAAAAAGCTGTAATGATGCCAGAAGTCAGAGGAGAATGGCCAGAGTGGTTCAATATGATAGAAAAGGCCAGTCACTCAAATAATCACTTGTTACAGCCGTTGTAGAAGATGATTTTTGGATGCACTATATGACCGATCTCGAGGCAGATGGGCTATAGCAACAGATGACCACACCATGTTTCACTGCTGTTAACTAAGAACAGGAAACTATGACAAGAATTTACACAGGCTCACTAAAGTTGGTGACAGTGGAAAATTGGATATATGTTTCCTGGTCTTTTGATTTTTGGTGCAACATTTAAATGTTAGGGTCAATATTTGGCATGAACACCATGAAGGCATGGCTCCATCCAGCCTTTTATCAAAAGTTTAGGCTGCTGCTGGTGGTGTTATGATATGGGGGGTATTTTCTTGGCTCACCTTTGGGTCCCTTAGTGCCAAGTGAGCATGCTGGAAAAGCCACAGTCCATCCGGGTATTGTTGATGACCATTTCCTTACCTTTATGACCGCAGTGAACCCATCTTCTGATGGCTACTTCTAGCAGGGCAATGCCCTGTTACTCCTGTTGCAAAGCTCAATTAGTCTCAAACTGGTTTACTGAACATGACAATGAGTTACTGCTGTCCAGTAGCCTCCACAGTCACCAGATCTCAATCCAGTACACTAAAATTAGGATATGGTTGAAAGGGAAATTCGCACCATGGATGTGCAGCTGACAAATCTGCCTCACCTACGTGATGCTACCATGTCAGTATAGACCAAACTCTCTGAGGCATGTTTCAGATCCCTGGTGAATCTGTACCTTGAAGAGTTAAGGCAGTTCTGAAGGTAAAAACTGGTCCAATCCAATACTAGCAAGATGTCCCTGAAGTGTAGAAGGAGTGTTTTCTTTGCTAAAACTACAGAGACGGTCTGCAGAACGAGCACTCAAACACTTGATGTTACATTTATTTACAAGGACAAAAAAGAGCATGTGTTTACCAAACTGCTGTGCAGTAAGATATGTTCATTGTAAACACAAACTGTGCTGCACATGGGGTGGGTAGGGTGCCATTCAGTCATTGTATGACTTTGTGCCTGTGTATGTCTCCCTTGCTATTCTCACCGAGCTGTTTTGTGTCACAAATCATTTATGGACTACATCAGTCAATGTAGCCCATAGTTTGAGGCTTGGAGTTAGTGGTGTCGGTTTAGTCTTCTTGTTTAAACTTGTGATAAAGGTGTCACAAAAAAACAGTTGTTTGCATGTGTGTTTTTCTGTTGTGGTGTTAAATCAGAATTTGCGTAAACTTGTCAACCTATTTTGATAGTTGCAGTCATATCGCATAGCAGACAAAAAAACAATTCAGTCATAAAACCACATGCACATGCTTGCTACAGTTTTCCCTCACAGAGCCGGTGCTGCACCAGTGCCTGCTTGACCGGTTTGCTTTTACTGACTCTGATCCCTCAGCATTAAATTAATACCAGTCAAAATGTGAATGAAGCAAGGTGCATGGCCTGCATGAACCACATGGACTGTTCCTATAGGAGGTGGTGTTTGCGGCTGTGAAGGTCAAGGGGATTACAGAGCGCTGTGTATGCACTGTTGAACAGGTTAGCAAATTAACAGGGAATTACTGCAGACTGCATTCCTTGGCCAACACAGCCCCGTAATCCTGGAGACATTCAGGCAGGGCGCATGGAGTAATGAAGCAGGCAGGGCATATAAGGCTGAAGAGGGAGGGAAAGCACTCTGTGAAGGACTGGCAGTATTAATTAACTCTGCTTTTGCAACCCTGTGTAGTTTTTTGTTCGTAATCAGCTTTATTTGGTACATGAGTTTACTGAATGAGAATTCTGGCTTTTTAGAGTCTCAAAATGAAAGAAATTAAAGTTTTAAAGCGTTGGATTGTTCAACACCAATGTTGCATGTTCTGAAGTAAGACTTCTTTTTCATTGTAGTCAAAGTACCTTAGCTTTAAAAAGTACAGATCTTTGGCTCATAAACATATCTATTTCATATTTTAATGGACAGAGACTTAAACTTTTGCTGCTGTGGTACTGGGGTGTATGTAATTTAATTTTGGTATTTATCAAATGTTTTAAAACTAGCATTATGACAACTGTACTGCAAATCTGAATGGGTTTTTTTCTGAGCAATAAAGATGATAACCAAGAGGGGTTCCTTCAATTATGCTTGAACAATTGAATTTGGACAGGGGATCTATATAAAACCTGATGTCTTCAAATAAACACAAATGCAGGTTCGTATTAAAAAGACTGGTCAGGCTGTACTCCATTTTTGAGAAACATATTGCCATACTAGCAGTCTTTTAAAGCGCTTAATAGGCCAACCCCAATTCCAAATATTTCAATTGAATACACTACAAAGAAAACTTATGTAATGTTCAAACTGAAAAAAAAAAAAAAAAATCAAGTTTTCACTCATTTTGAATGTGATGCCTGCACCACTTTAAAAGAAAGTTTGGACAGGGGTTTGTTTACTTCAGTGTTACATCACCTTTTCTTTTCACAGCACTCAATAAGTGTTTGGGAGCCGAGGAAGCTTTGTAAGTGTAATTCTTTCCCATTCTTTAAGACTTCAATTACTTAACAGTCCAGGGTCTCCGTTGTCATATTTTGTGTTCATAATGTACTGCAGCTAGTCCAGGCTAATTCTCACACTCTTTACTGAGGCTTGGTAGCATATGCTGATCCAAAACCTGTATTCTCTTTTCTGCATGAATGGTGCCCTCACAGATGTGCAAGTTATCCATGCAATGGGCACTATCACAACCCCAAACCATCACAGATGCTGGCTTTTGAACTTTGCGCTGATAACAATCTGGATAGCCCTTTTCCTTTACACTTGTAGATGTAGCGACTAACTGTGTTAGCTGATGTTCCTGAGCCTAAGTAGGGATATCCTTTACAGAGTGATGTTAGATTTTAGTGCAGTGCTGCCAGAGAGAACGAGGGTCACGGCATGGTCTGGCCAGACCAAAGAACTGAACTATTGTCTGCCAAAAAACAGGGGTCTCGGTTTGCTTCCAAGGGGACCAGAGTTTGGTGTCAGGGTGAGTGTGAAAGCAATCCGAGCCAAACAAGGACCAACAAGGCAGGCAAACCAAAAGGGAGAGAATTGTGGCTTGGATTTGGCCGATTATCACAATAGAAAAGCTTGACCTGAGTGTCTGTGATGTAAACCCTGCTCTGTTACAAATGTTTTCAGATCTTTCTTAAAGTTAGCCAAATAACAAAACTAATTTTGTTTGTGTCAAGTTAAGTTACTCACATAAATTTTGATCAGATGGCTGTTCAATTTTCTCTTATTCTTTATTAAGCTCTGGCTATAAGTGATCTGTAGGGTATGTTGGGAAGACGTTTCACTTCTCATCCAAGAAGCTTCTTCAGTTCCAAATGGCTGGTGCTGGAAGCAGATATTTATCTTGCTAGAGGAAAAACAACAACAAAGGAAAGGAGGAGTTGGAGAACGACTCATAGAAACTTCTCCCAGGGTGATGTAACCCCTGAGAGTCGTTACCCTGAATGGGTCATTAACTCCCCCTGTCATGTTAGGTGGTATGGTCACATGTGCCCAGGTGTGAGTGTTTGGAGAGCTTTCTGGGGAGAGAGCTTAGCACTGCATTATATGTAGGTGAGAGATTGTGTCTGAGTCCACCACCTCTGTTAAGAGAAGGCTTCTCCAGTCTGGTGAAGATGGCTTCTTTAACTCCTCTTTCAAACCATCTATCTTCTCTCGCCAACACCTGTACATTGCTGTCCTCAAAAGAGTGTCCCGTGTCCTTTAAGTGAAGGTGGACTGCTGAGTCCTGACCTGAGGACGTGGCTCTCCTGTGTTGCCTTGCTTTTGAATCTTCAGAATGACCATGACCTGGATGAATGAGAATCTACACAGACGTATCTGTAGGGTATGTTTTTCAAATAATCAACACATAAAGATAAAAATTACGTCAATATTTTCCAAAGTAGTTGGGATCATAATCTAGGGCAAAATCTGCAGCTCAACTAAAAATGAAAATAAGAGCTGTGGTTTTTATCATTGTCATCCCACTTATGAAGCAAAATAAGTTCAACCCTATGTCAGTTTATGCCCAATTCATGAATAAGCTCTTTGTTGTTCTGCAGACTGGGTATTTTGTCATGGGGTACTTGCTTGTTACGTCATTATATCAAGAGTACTCATAAACACTTATTAATAGTTTTTAAAGATTTAATTCCGTATTATAAAAGACAAGTTTGTTTATGAACCAGGTAGGGAAATTTGTACTTATCTGGTTTGCAGCCCAGTTCCTGTCCGTCTCTTTCCCCCTTCAATACTCACATAATGTTTTTCAGGGTAATGCTTTTGACCGTTACCTGCCTTTGTTTTCCTCATGATTAAATTGCAAAAACTGGTAGTTACTCTGTTTGCCACTTTGTATTTCATAGTCAGAGGGGTAGTTATCACAGCCGTTGTAACTGGAGTGTAAGGGGTTAACTTTGCATTAGAGTATCAGAGTGGATTATCTCTGATAATCCAGGCACTATTTTATGTAAAATGCCCCAATATAATCTCAAAGACTTCCCAAGTAATCACAAACTATGATTCTGTTTCTCTGATTTGCTCAGTACATCTTCCCCCTCCTCACTGAAGCAGACCTGAGACACCACAGCCTTAAAAACTCCTGCCTGGTTCGTCTGCTGTTTGTGTGGCCCAGTAAAGCTTCCCTCAGGGTGGTAGTGTTTAGTTTGAGTTGTCTCCCTCCTTGCATGCTGAGCTAAGGGTATTTTATTGCAAGTTACCATGACAACTGTTTAGCCTGCTGGATATAGAGGCTTGTACAGCAATTCCAGGAAATGGGGTTACTTCCTCACTCAGCGCGAACAACTTCCTGCCCTCCGTTGTGTGGATGTGTGCCAGGGCTCTGGGACACCCGTTCGTGTGCAGTCTTTGTCTGCAGTTTCATAATTACTTCCCCGTCTCAATCCTCAGCTATTAGCTCAAAGCTCTTCCACCCCCTCCTCTTTGGCTGTGTTTTTTTTCTTCTCATGACATGGCTGGATCTGTCGAGGGACCCTCTGTGGTGTCGGTGACATAGCAGTGGCGAGCGCTGAGGGAGGAACCAGCATAACGCCAGCACAAAGCACAACAAGAGGGCTTTCCCTCTGAGATTTTTACTGTCTGTTTAAATCATTCAAGTTAGTGATTTCTGGGTTACATACACCACTGTATGTTTTGACAGATTTTAACAGACCATATTCTTATATCTGTTTTGACTCCTAGGTAAAAATAAGTTCAATATCAGGTTACTCTGTGTTTCAGCATGCTAAATAAAGAAATAAAAATATAATAATTAAATCTTATTGGGATATAACTATGTATAACTGTTTATAACTATGTATAAATGGGTGCTTGGTGTTTGTTACCAGAGTTTTCAAAACCAGACTGGTCTCTTGTTTGGGTGACAAAACAAGAGGCCAGTCTGGTTTTTAACCGCTAGCTGAGTAAATGCTGCTTTTAATAGAAAGTGAAAAGTTCAACAGAGTGAGTGGAAAATAGCTGCTGATGATACACCAGCTGTTTTGAATAATAATAAAACTGGCTTTTGACACTAGTTTGTTGCCAACAGCTCTGTTTGGCTTGATTTGGAGACAAAACTGCTATTTGTCAAATACCAAAGTTTGCATGCTAACGTATTGGCTCTGCTAATACAAGCATGTTTATGTTTATCACAATGGTATTCTCATATCGACTGTCTGTCTGTCTACTTCAAGTATTCAGAAGCCACTGGATTCTAGTTTTACACTGCATGAAATTTTGATGCATTGAAGTCATGGCGTCCCACTTTAAACTTCTGTTAAATGATTATTCTTGGACCATTGTTCTTTTCAAAGGCAGACAAAAGTGCATGCATGCATTACCTCTCTTCCTCTCTTCTCAAATTTTAATGTATTTATCAGGGCCTGCAAATCATTTTTATTACTGAGGGGAATTCCCTCCTTAATTTTTAAATGGAGGGGATTTTAATGCTAGGGGAGGATTTTTTTTCTGGGAGCCTGAACTTGCTGTGAGAAGTTTTTATCTGCTTACGAAGCAGACTGACATTTACACCAATCCCAAACAATGCCCGTCCCTCTGTGTGAGCAAACATGATGAAAAATGAATATCGATAATTATGCTCAATATTGCTATGCAAATGTTTAATCTCACTGCCACAGGATCAGGGACTAATGGAAATTTTACTGCATGCATTTGGTTTATTTCAATTAACCTGAACAATATTCATAGTAAGTAAGGTAACTGAACATGACTGGGGTATTAATTATGAAATTTATTAAAATTAGTTGCTGCTTTGTATTTTATTGTATCATACACATTTATTGGAATTAAAATGATCTTTTTTAAAAACAAGCCTTTCTGCATTTAAACTACATCTAATTCTGATTTCACCAATTAAAAGGGAACCATAATTAAAAAATAAGCTCTAGTCCTATTTATAAGTAAGAGTACTGATTATTGTTCGTCTTTATTGATCAGCAGAAAATGGTCATGCTCCCTATAAATTCATTTCTCACCACACCTCCTTCCCTCTGTGTGTGTGAGCGATATCTTTTGACAATACTCCTGCGTTTTGTAAAATTTAAAATGTTTGACACGGGTTGTCCTCAATGCAGACGAGATTTATTAACAACGCACCTCAGGAGTATCGATACAAAACAGAGAAGGATGCAGAACGCTTGTGTCAGAACCTGCAAGCCATTTGTATGGGAGTCATTCCTCTGCTGGTTTATCAGTCTCTGCTGCAGGCAGTTTTAGAAAATGCTCTATTTGTTGGCGAATATATCAGGAGGGGCGCTCAGATAAAGTATGTTTGTATGTATGTCATGTACTGCATATTAGACAGTTTTCTCAGCTCTTTAACGCACAACCTGCGAGAGAGGTGTATAGGTTTTTGAATACCACCCCTGACCCCCGCCCAAAAAAAAAGGAAAAAGAAATTAAATTCAGAATCTCAGTAAGAATCTTGATTCTGACACTCTCCCCAGCACCTCTATGTTTTTTATGTGCTTAGGCCTGATGAATATAGCAATGTTTTTAGAGCATTGATGTGACACAGGGGCTGTTTCAGAAGAAATTCAACAGATATCAAACACTGTCTCAAAGAATGATTGAAGAAACACTGACCATTTTCAATTGCAGAAAGCAACAGATCTATTGCATGTGGTGCTTAATTCACATCATTGAAGCCCCAAAAGAAGTTTCTTCTTTGTCTTCGACTTGTGCTTTTTCTTTCGTTTTCTTTCTGTGCTATTTGCCTGGGAAGCACTGTTTAAGTAACGTAGTAGCTAATTTGGTCATTACTAGTCGATAATGAATACATTATTGTTCTCCATTTTCTTTCCATACAATACAGCCACCATCAGCAAGGATCATACACTGATCTCCCCTCACTCCCACCAGACGGCAGACATCATGAATCTTCACATTTTGTTCAACCGTTGTTTTCCACTTAATCATTCCACACCCAGTAAAGTCCATGAGCAGTTCTGCACATTGACAGACTTAACACCCATACACTTCTAGATGGACTGTGTGAAAGAAGACAGTGTTCTTAATCTAGAAGGGTCCATAACGTAGTAATTATTTGATCAGTTAGCTTTGTATTGTTTCTAAGCTCACACTATTTGCCAGGAGTCTCTCTGTTGACTTTGTCAATTGGTTCTTATCAAGGTTTTCATTCCTGGGGGTGTTTCTGTGCATGGCTCACTGATAATGGAGTGTGAGAACAGCCAGGTAGAAAGAATCCAATATTGTGGTATGAGACTGAATAACTATACACTAGTCAGTCATGAGAACATGTGCGAGCAGTTGTTTGTTTGACTTGAGAGACAGACTGCTGAACCCATTCCCAAATTTCCAGCAGAGAATTGGTGACCCTGTAAATCACAGGCTAATTGCTTTGTGTGCGTGCCTTAAAATGGGGTAATAGGAGGCAGGCTGTCCCAAATCTGGTAAGATCGTATTGTCTGGTATTACGACAGTGTGCATGGGAAAGTCTTCAGAACGTGGGGAGAATTCATTCTGTCTCTGCTTTCGTACTCTGTTTTATTCCTCCCTCTGCATAATTCATCAGTCTCCTCCCCGTCATCTTCCATTCATTGTGCTGTTTACGTAATATAAAATGGTCTTTTTTCTGCCACAGATTGTTTGTATCACACAAATCAAACAGTGTAGAACCCTGATTTACTGGACAGCAATCACAGTCAATGTCTTCATGAGATTTAATCTTTTTGTTTATTTTCTTATTTTTCTACATTCATTTATTTATGCCTTTATTTGTTAGAAACAGTAGGAAATAGCAGAAACTGAGGGGAGAGAGAGGGGGAAGCATGCACAAAAGAACATGGGGTGCATAGACATGACCATGATATCATTTTGTACAATGCAATATAGTTGTGTCATGACTATATTGCCAGTTAAAGGTCATGTTTTGCATAGCATAATTCATACCAGTGGCACCAGTGGCTCAGCCTGATAGTGCGCTCTGTTAGTATCCGGAAGGTTGCAGGTTTTATCCCAGCTCTGAGTATCACATGTTGGTGTATTCTTGGGCAAGACACTTTAACCCTATGTTGCTCCCACTGCTGCATTGGTGCCGTGTAAATTGGTATGAACGGGCCCGGATGTTTTTGATTACGCTGATGGATAAATTACATAGAAACTCTAGACCATCAGTGAATGAATGGGTAGATGTTGTGGTGTAAAGCTGCTTTGAGTAGTCAGAAAAGGCTAGAAAAGTGCTATAAAAGCTCAAGTCTATTCACCATTTACCATAACACAAATCAGAGGTAGCCATGGGCTTTATTTCAAATCAAAAGAGACATTCACGAAGACTCACCCTGTTTGTGTCAGCTGCTGCCATTTAGGAAACCAGTTGGATGAAAGTTACCAGTTAACACAGTAACTTATTTTATCATTGATTTGCATAAAATTTTGACTAATTAAAGAAAAGTTTAAGTTTCACATAGTCATTCTGCATACTAAGGCTGAACAATATATATTTTTTACATCACAACTGCAAAGTGAACAATGTTCATCAAAGATTTAACGGTGTTAGAGTTCAGAGAAGGACCATGTAGAATGAAAACTTGCAGATTAGTTTTTTTCTTTCTTTAGTCTTGTTTTGTCTGTGACTCTAAAAATACACGTCACATGTGCCTTAAATGAACACCCAAACATGGAGGCATCAGAACATTTTTCATCTTAAAAAACAGTCTAAAATGTTACAGCCATGAACACTTAGCAGAGCAACAGGACGAGCCTCTAGAGGTTTATAAAAATATCCTGCTCATGATGAATTCACTTGTCAGGATTAAGATACTTTGGTAAATATTGTCGGCTTCATGGAATGGAATGGCAAGTCATGAGTTTATTTGTAAAATTTGTGAAAAATTGTGTTGCTACAACCTCCGTTTTTGTGTTGACAAGTGTTTATCATAGTCACTGGCAGACGACTGTAGTGTGCAATCAAAGAACTCGTGAATTTATTCGAAAATTAGTTAAATTGTTTCACACAAAAAATCATTTATTTTAATTTGCCCCTAAAAATATTGCAATGTGTATTTTAGAAGGGAAACATTGCAGTATAAATTTTTCTCACTATCGTTCAGACCTTTTTTCAAAGCATTCATACCGAGGTGTGGAGTAGGGTTTTTTAGCCCTGGCACCTCATTCTGTGGGTTTATTTTTGCGTGTTTCTTTTCTTTTGACTGCCACTATCAACAAAAACTGTGCAAAAGTGGAGGATAATGTGGACAGTAAGAAGCTCCAGTAAAAGCTGGCTGTACATATAGCTGGGTGGCCTGTCAAAGTATTGTCTATGCATGGCAAACACAGGCCTATAATATACACGTACGCAATAATTATTTCCTACTAAATGTCTAAAGCATCTATCTGTCATTATTGTGTGATAAAATGTTGTTTGTCTTGTTCAATTATTGATTCTTGAACAAATAGACTGTCTCAATGAGAGCGACAATTAAATCTTAGCACACAGGAGACTTGGAGTTCTGAAAATAAATATAAGTGTCTGTATATCAGGATTGGTCTTGGCTAATATTTTAGATATACACTCATCAGCCACTTTATAAGGTACACCTGCTCAACTGCTCATAATAGCTAAGCAGCCAAGATACAGGGCAGCAACTCAATTCAATTGGGCGCGTAAACATAGTCATCGTGACTGACTGAAGGTAAAACTGAGCATCAGAACGGGGAAGTAAGATGATATAAGTGACTTTGGCATGCTTGTTGGTGCCTGAAAGACTGGCCTGAGTATTTCAGAAACTCATTAACCACTGGAATCTTAGCACAGAGATTGGTCTGAAAAAGAGAAAATACTCATTAGGTGGCAGTTTTCTGAGAAAAACATCTTGTTAATGCTGGAGGTCATAGAGAAATGGCTAGGCATCAACTCAAATAAACACTCATTACGACCATTGTATACAGAAGACCATTTCTTTAAGCACAACATGAATCTTAAAGCAGATGATCTACTGCAGCTGGAGACTCCACTAGGTGCCACTCTTGTCAGCTAAGATCATCAAACCAAGGCCACAATTTATATGGACCCACAAAAAATTGATATTAGATGATCGGATATATGTTGCCAGATCTGATTATTTTGGTTTTCTGCTGCAACATTCAGTTGGACGGGTCAAACTTTGGTGTTAACAGCATAAAAACATTGATCCATTCTGCCTTGTAAAAACCGTTCAGACTTGTGGGTGTGGTGTAATAGTATAGGGAATATATTCTTGGCACACTTTGGGCCACTTGGTACCAACTGAGCATTGGTTAAATGCCACAGTCTGTCTGAGTAATGCTTCTGACCATGGCCATCCCTTTACAGCAGCAGTGTACCCATCTTCAGTTGGCTACTTCTAGCAAATTAAGGCACCAAGCTCAAACATCCTCAAGCTTTTAGCCTGCAGATGCATGATGCAATCATGTTAACATGGACCAAAATCTCTGAGGAATGTTTTGAGCACCTCTTGAGTCTATGTCATGTGGAGGTAAGACTGTTCTTTGGGCAGAGATGGTCTGGCCCAGTATCAGCAAGGTGAACCTAATAAAGTGGCCAGTGAGTGCATCAGCATATCAGATATTGGCAAAAACCCAATATTGTGCATCCCTAATCATGTGCACATAAAATTCATGTGTAGACCTCCGCTAAGTATGTCTGCTCAGCACAGAAATGGAGTCAGAATGGAACAGTGCTTTCTGTGGTTTCTTATTCTGCAGCAGTAGTCTGACTCTACTAATACTGAATATCTTTGCACTTGTGCACATAAAGGCATGCATGTGCGTGCGTGCCTGTTGGGATTATGGATTTCACAGTAGTTTATGTTTTGTATCCCCATGCCTAATGGACTATGTCTGTCAGCCAGGCTCAGAGGAATTAGCCTGCTCTCACTTTTGAAGCAGGCCAGTTCAAAAACCAGACCTCTGATGCTCTGCACTTGAGACTAAATGTGTTAAACTGTGGTAACTGCAAAACAATATCAGAAGTTCCTGCAGAAGGACTTTTAAATACGAGTGCCACTGCGTGATTAATCTAGAGGCAGGAAGTTGCATTAGTGTTTAGCACACTTCCTTTCAATGCTATGACTGTTTTCTGAAGACAATGTTACCACTTCTTTTAAATCAGCTGACCTTAGTTTTGTAAAAAAGACTTTGTTCTTCAGATTGGGGATACCTCACATAACCACTGAAACATGTGAGACTATGAATGAAATTAAATTCATAAAACAGTCAGCGTTGTAAAATCAGTGTTTCTGATTTATAGAAGTTTTGCTTAGTAATTCACACACTCTTAACAGTGGAGTCTTTCATTTGATTACCATAACTTATTGATAAATAAAGACACAGAAACACCACGCTTGCAGCTGGCATGTTGGGCCAGCATGGTGTGTGTGAAGGCCACTTGAGCTATGTGTCTCTTGTCATTTAGATTTACTCTTGTTGTGGTTTATACGATAATGCCTCTGTTACATGACTGTTAAATGTCTGTTTCTGTAGCTGAAATGCAATTTTGGACAGTTCACTGAACAGAGAAGGCAGAAAAGGCTCAGCATCTGCATCAGGATCTGACTCCAACATTTTGTGAATTGTTCTGAAAGAAGCCCCCATACATGTGCTATGGTTGTCTTAAGAAGGTATCTGAAGTGTTTTTATTGGTCCTGCATCAACAGCAGATACTGATTTAAGTGTCATGATTTACGGGTACCTATAACTGAGCTGTCAGGCAGTCCTTCTCAACTCTGCAGTTGGCATGGGTTTAATTACAGGCCCTGGCAAAGAAAAAAAAAAAGAAAAGAAAAAGGAAACAATTACAATTCACAATAACAAATAAAAAAACATCTATGAAACATCATATTAAAAACAACTGAAAAAATTGAAGAAAACTCTGTGAGGCGATTTTGAGATGTGTTCACATGTAGATGGTGAATATAATGCCTTATTTATCTTTGACTAATGACCTTAAAAATCCACTAGGTCATCTTTCAGTGCAAGAAGACACATGCAGAATTTGACAGAAATCCCCCAAAAGCTTTGGGATGCTGAATTCACAAGAAAAGACTGACCATAACATTTGATCACCATGATGTTTTACCCATGACCGCCAAAATTTAGTCTGTTTATGTCATATTTGACATATGTGAGAAGTTTGAAAAATTAATCCATTTAAGCATTTTTGTATGAAATCCACCTCAACAAATAGGCATTCACAAGAAAAGGATTACCATGATAGTCTATGACCTTGACCTCTGACTCATGACCTTGAAAATCTTATTGGCCATTTTAGCTTAAGAATTTGGCACAAGTGTAAAGTTTGATGAAAACTAATTAAAGTATTCATGACATATTGTTTTCCATAAGCAAAAAGTGTCCATTAAACATGACCTTTAACTCTGTCCTAGTACCTTCAAAATCTTAATGCTGCATCCTCCTTAACAAGTACACGCAAAGTTTGATGAAAATCTTGTGCATGCAAAGATATTGCATTCACAAGCAAAATATAACAACAAAGCTGCAGTATCCTGATCTTTGACCCCTGAACTTCGAAATGTAGTTCATCTTTGAGTCAGATTAGATAACTGTGAATAGTTGAAGGAAAACTACTAAAATTATACTTGCGATATTGCATCCCATTCAAAAGAAAAGGATGACTCAAAAGGCTCTTTGACCCTGACTTTTTTACCTTTGACCTACAACATCTGATGTCTTCATCTCTGTGTCATGGTGGAAATTTGTGCAAGGTTTGAAGAAAATCTGCATAGCCATTCTGGTGATTACACACTCAAAAATTGTGCACACAATCAAAGAATATGGTGGAACAAATGATCATGACCTTTGACGCATGACTTTAAAAATGTAATTTTTTGATTCTACAGACAGAAGTACACATTTGCATAAAGTTTGATGAAAATCCTTTCAGGTATTCTAGAGATTTCGCTTTTAGAAGAAAAGGGTGACAAGAGGCCTGTTGACCTTGACCTTTGACCTGTGACTTTGAAAATCATATCACTTTATTCACGTGTCATGATGAGTGTTTGTTCAAAATTTGAAGACAATCCCTCAAAGCATTCTTGTGATATCATGTTTATAATATTGTTTTCATAAACAAGGGCTGAACATAAGGCTGTATGACTTTGACCTTTGATCTCTGACGTCTAATATCTTATCAGTTTATGCATGGTCATCTGTGCAAAGTATGCCTGAATGATGTGGGCAAAAATGGTACTGCAGTATTTTTCCTGCAATATATATTGCATTTTTTAAGGGAAATTTTCAGATGAACGCTGTCTTTTCAAGTGCAACAACTGAAATTGAATCTTAAACACACACAGAGGAGGAGACAGTAGCAACATGTTTCTTCATTGGCTTAACAGATAAAATGGTGGCTTTTGAGTGCTTCTTTATTCAGATGTTTGCTTAAAACACATAAAGTGGGAATTCATTTGATTAAAAATAACTAAAGAATGAAAAAACAGCTGAAGTCACTATTTAAATACAGTCACTCTTTGAGCTGCAACATTACCAGATATTTGTAACAAGTGTCAACTGCAGCTTGACCATTTAACGTGCAGGAAACACACACACTGTATGCGCCGTGGGTAATTTTTAATGCTAATACTAAACAAGTTGAGAAATGGAGAATTTTTATTCACATTAGGAAACACATAAAAGTCCGTACAACATGTCTGAAGTCATGTAACCGACGTTACAAATACTGGGGTGTGTGCATTATGAATGTGCTTACTGTTGGGCACAAACCAGCTATTTCCAAAATTTCTACTATCCAGGAGATGATAAAAAATGCTCTGCTACTGAATGAATGAATAATATATTGTCCTGATTACAAATTATTTTTTCTACATTAATTGGCTTAAGTTCATAAAACCCACTCACCAATGTTTAGGGTGACCAATAGCACTGTTTTCTGAAGAAAAATGAAAATCATTAAAATTGGAGATAAGGGGCTTGTGCCCATCAGTGATGATGTACACCTTGCAAATGTGATGTAAAAACAATGTATTTTTCAGCCCTTGTGAAAAGTTTAATAGAATTTGGTTCAAGTGTTCTTGTGATTTCTTGTTCACGAGAGAAAGATGACCATAAGACACTATAATCTAACCTTTGACCTATGACCTCCAAAATCTACTGAGTTCATTTTTGGATCCATGTTGACATGTGATTAAAGTTAAAAGAAAATCTCTTGAAGATGTTTTGAGATACTGTATTCACAGTGCCTTGACCTAAGGGCGTGCCACAACATTCCAAATAAACCCATGCCACCTTTTCCTTAACAAAAGTCTGAGGAACAGTAATTAGGACTTTTGGAAGTTGTGTGTCAAAAGTTTTATATTATAGGGCAGGCAATATCATTTCCTGCTGGTATATAAAGGTCCTACTTGAAACACCAGTGATACAGCAGGTCATTACCTCTCTAATTCTTCACCCACTAACTGGTCATTTTTGTCTCTTGCAGCTCTTCAGTGTATGGATGAGAAGGCCCCTTGTGTGAACAACGCGACATGTCTGACCTTGAGCAATGGCACAGAGTACTGCAGGTAAGATTGACTACTCTGCAAAAAAACACATGCTTTTACGATAACCCATGTTGTCATCGCCACAACTCTTAAAGGGATTGTTCATCTTTTTTGAAGTGGGGTTGTGTGAAGTACATGGCATGAGCCTGAAGGTGTGCCACAGTGTCGCAGCTCAGTTCTTTCTCCATTCAGAAAAAATCAGGACAGACACTAATGCTATGCATTGCTGTACAAGGTGCAAACTCTCCATGTAATTAAAGAATTATGGGAGAAAACAAGCCACAAAAACAATCTGGGGTCATCACACACTACAAACAGTTTGTTCAAATCTGCTAAATTTCACACTGCCAGCCAGCTTTGATTATGCACTATTTTGAGACACGGTATAGCCAATGTGTCCTTCCGCCAGCAGCATAAGACTCAAACTACGGTCTTACTTCAAGTTTGCTGAATACACAAATAATACTTCATCCCAAATAAAGATTAGCCACATGTACGAATGTTTAAGGATTATCTTGCTGACCAAGCACAGTAATTTTGATAAAGAATATTTTTTTCTAGCTTTGTTTACCCACTAAACAACAAACATACAACATACTATCATGAAGTGCACTTATCATTGAAACCATGGCTTCTGTCTTTACAAAATAAACAATTAGTATAAGCCGAGAACTTACTTTGAAGATGAACTTTAATTCAGCTCCTCTGTTTTGTCCTTTGAGTTTGTAAAACAGTGAGTTTGGTCTGTACAATTATAAATGTCCATTAAAGCAATGAGGCTCTGCATGATAAGCAGCTCAATGCAGACAAACGTTTAAAAGCCAATCGTAAACTCTGTTTCGAACATCCTGAACCATCCTGAGGTGATTTTACTTAGTCACACTTATTTCATACAGTTTGATGACATGATTTCACCCGAATCAACAGGTGCCATGTGTTTCTGTGGTCCTCCTGTTCCCATGACAGATTGAACCATTTTCAATTCAGACCTGTTTACTCTCCGTCTACAGTAGTTTGTCCTGTGTGTACTGCAGTTCATACAAGTATTTCAAAGTATTCAATGTAAATGGTGGCCATATTCACTACAAAAATTGTCAATTTATCCTCTTTGGTAGAGGTTGTTTCCTCCTGTGAAGGAGACTAGTTGATGCTGCTTACGGAAGGACACGTAGGCTGTGCTGTGTCTCAAAATAGTGCGTAATCAAAGCGGCTTGGTAGTGGGAATTTAAGTTGTTGAGACAAAATGTTTGTTGTGTGTTGTTTCTCCCACAATTCTTTTAATTAGGTGGAGAGTTTGCACCATGTATAGCATTATTGTCTGTCCCAAGATTTCCGAACAGAGAGAGACCTGAGCTTCAAAAAGCCCAAACTATCCCTTTAAACAACAATGTGAACACAGCAGCAGCACCAGCAGGGACACCTCATAAGGGGATTATTGGATGTGAAAGCTAGAGCAGAAATAGTTTTTTACATCAACCCTGAGCTGTCCACGGGACCATGAGGTTTCGCTCAGGCACGGCAGAGGGAATAAAGCCTCCTCTGTCTGACAAAGTACACCACTACTGGGAACAATACCAACACACACACTTCCACCTCCAAGATGTTATTTAGGACGTTTTGGGGATTTTGTTTCTTGCTCTCAAGCTGCTATAAAGTTGATATACATAGAGTTGCCAACATATTTGACTGCCCAATGATTTTTGAGTCTGCTAAATGTCAAGAGAACAATCTGACTTTTTTTATTGCGAGAGAACATCAATTATTCAGTGTGATTGATGAGAAAAACATTGAAACAAGGTTAATTGGAAGAAAATGATAGGTATGATTGTAATTTTTATACCACATTTGTACATGTAGCCTATGGGTTTTTGGCACATGCTGTGTAACCGTAAAGACTTGAAGTAACCTGCAAGTAAGTGTCTTCAATATCCTGTGGTGCAGTCAAATGTGCTGCAGCAGTGGGCTTTTTGATGTATGCCTCCTTCCACTTTCTGACAGCTTAGCCT
This sequence comes from Cetoscarus ocellatus, assembly GCA_037902135.1. Taxonomy (NCBI): domain Eukaryota; kingdom Metazoa; phylum Chordata; class Actinopteri; order Labriformes; family Labridae; genus Cetoscarus; species Cetoscarus ocellatus. The sequence continues at coordinate 638,939 of JBAMNC010000607.1, forward strand.
AGTTTGTAATTAACACTGAGCTATCTTTATAATTGAGCTGCCACTCCCGAGCCAAATTCCCCATGAAAACACACCAGAGCTGGTTCATGAACCTGATCATATTTCATCAAATGTTATGTGAATCACTCTGCGTGTCTGTTCCCAGAGCTTTAGGAATTTTAACACTCTGCTACTTGTGTAAAAAAGGAGAGGAGAAAACTGCATTCGTTAATCAGTGTTTGACATAGTACTGCAGGTATAAAGGGAATTGTTGGTTTTGCTGAGAGTGTTTGAGTAAGTATGAACGTAAGTTATTTTATAGGACTCCTTGCTTGATAAGCAAAAGATGATTCACTATGTTTAATTAAAGTTTTCATTTTCATTTGGTAAGAAGGTCTAATCATGGATATAACAAGAAAATTTACACACAATTAGATATAGTGTATTCCAAGTTTGTCTAAGTTGGACAAAATATCATTTTTTTTGCTACTTTTTCATTTTACAGATATTAAAGTAATACAGTCTCCTTTTTCAATGATTGGTTGTATAAAAGATACCAGTTACCAAATCAAACTCCAAATAACATTTTGACAAGTTATTAATGCTCCTCAAGTCATTGTTCATTTTCACATCAGGGCTACTCTGCACACACAACGCAGACATGAGCTGCAGTCTATTCATGCCCATATAGTTACCATTTACAATGCTTTACTTTTTTCACAAGCAAACCTTTACACATGGGCATTAAAGTGTCTGTCAGAGTCACTTTGAGGCCTCATTTTTAGCTTGTTTGACATATAATTATGCCGAGTGCTGTGTGTTTGCCATTTTTCTCTTTATAGGGCCAGAGTTGATCACCATCACTGTGGCTAGTGTACTGACAATTGACATGTACCTCATATCACTGTCCCTTTAAGTCAGTCATATTTATTTTGCAACAGTGTGATGTCGGCATTCCTGTCATTTAATTTACATTGTGTTACTGCTTTGCTGAAACGTAGGAGAGCTTGACATAACCGGAGGCACACACACACAGCCAGAATCACACGCACACAGTGTGCTGTCCTTTATCTCAGGCTCTGCCGGTCGTGTTTAGGCATATTCACACTTCACTTTCTACCTCCAAAGATGTCACAGAGGAAATGGTCACTTTGCTCTTTTTTATGCCTTAGCAAATTTTATGACGGAGGTGGAAACCTAGAGGTTATGTAAATATCTTGCTAGAAACAGCACTGTGGATAAGCCTTTAGACAGTGAGCAGAACATTTCCTGCATTCTTTGGTATTTCAAAACAAGAAACTACCCAGATATTGTTGTCAAGGACTTCCCTTTTTATTGCCATGGTCTTGAAACTTATCCATATCATTTGATTTTGTTTTAGATTAGTATAAAAGTTTAAAAGCCTGGTATCCACAGTTTAATGTGATCTTAAGTAATATCGTTTACAGTCACAGCTGCATTTGAACTGGTGTACTGTTACGAGTGAGAGCGGTCTGCATAAGGTCAGTAATAAAGACGTGATGAAACACTGACTGGGATGACCTTTTTAAAGACAGCTCATGTGAGACAGCTATTCATTTAAGGAGTGTTTCTCAGATGAAGGAAACGCAATCCATAATGTTAGTAAGATGATATTCAGACCCTCAGGAGAAGAGTAGAGATCATACCACATCAGAGAGAACTGTTATGTTAAGATTGACTTAAAATCACATTTTTAAATGTGAAAGCAATTTGTGTGTTTACTTTATCATCTAAGTGGACTTTTTATTGTTTTGAAATTTTTATTTCTTGACTGGTGGTGGTTTGAGGGGGTTGCTAAAATTAATCAATGTTGAGACCCTGACTGATACTTCTGGACAGTCGGAGCCCCATATTTATTACTTCTTCCTTGTTTAGGTTGTTAAGAATAAAGAGCCAATGTACTTTTTTAAAAACTAGTAAACAAGCCTATTTTAAATGTTAATAAGGCATTATTTAATCGGTAATATCTATTTTATGTTGCTTGAAAAACAAGTCTTCTTCAAAAGCTGTATTTATTAAAAGTGTTCACCATAACTTAATTTTCCTTTCTTGATGTTTCATTTCAACCCATGACAATGATTCTCCTCATCTTATAGTCATTTTACCAAGCTGTCTTTGGAAGTTTGTCACCTCATTTAGATAGCTTTCTGGCTTTATTTAGGCAAAAGGCCCTGATTTTTCTAATTTTCAGCAAGTTAACACTGGTCCCAGATATTCCAAAAGCTTATTTTTTTAAGGTTCCTGCCCAAAAAATCCCCTCATAGAATAGGTTTTGGCATGTCAGCCCTACTCAGGACAGCCTTTTTTGGTGTAAATCCTCACAAGCTGTGCCTGATTGTGCCACTTTCAAAAAAATGGATGTCACTTCGACTTTCCAACGCTGTTTACTAATGTTTACTAGACTGCACAGACATGCATTGACATGCTCCTTCACTTGGAGTCGCCTGTGGGCTGAACAAACACCTGGACCAGGAAGTGTCTTCCATATAGGGGAAGTGACATATACTGATAACATCAATAATCTATTATGTTATCGAGTTTGACATTGATACTAGGGTCTTTTAAAAAGTTTTTTTTATTAATCTCCATCCCTATAAATCCTATAATTAAATGATCTTAGTTTTGCTTTTATAGCTGTGGGACTGTTAAATCTTTGTTGTATTTCTTCTCCCCATGATGCCGCCAAAGTGTCTCCATCCTCATTAATAAGTGTTCAACAATAAGTTTTCTCCACTAAATTTAAGGATGAACTTTACGATTAAAGAGAGCAAGAGCAAAGAGACTTTTTGCCCTGAAGACACTTTGAGAGGAGCCTCTCAGTTCAGAAAAGTCAGCTGACAGAGCGCAGGCTCACTGTTAGACTCATTAACTCATCAGTCAATTTTTTCTGCTTTCTACGAGCAAACATAAACAACTGCACATGCCCACACTCTTACACACATATGTGCACACAAAGGAAGCACTTGCCCCTGACTGGCCTGTCTGGCCCTGTCTGCACTGTGCTGCCTGTGAAACGGCTCATTGTTTAAAATCAAATTATGTCTTCATTAGTCCACTTTGTGTATTAAAGGGAGCCGGTTGTAAGTAAACAGTCACTTTGGCCTTTTAGCTCGGACCTGACTAATAAGGTCGCATGATTTCATGCCTCAGGTTGAACTGGGAGGAATTGTTTAATTAAAGCAGGAGATTATTTGTTTTCCTGTTCTTTGCATTAAAGCTGGAAGACATAGTCATAATCGGGCTAAAATGCAATAGTACTAATGTCATTATGGGAAAAACAATGTCTGTTATTTTCTAGATTGAGAAGAGTTTTGCTTTTGTCAGTCTCCATAATGAAACAAGTCTGTACTGGAGACGAAGCCTGTTTTGATTGGCAACCCAATGTACCTCTGTGCATGTTGTTATTCTTCAACATGCCTCCAGTGCCTCCTCTGCAAATTCCCCATTCGTCCTCAAATCTCAGGAAAATTTAATTTATGTGAAAAGTTTGTAAAGATGGAAAGAGCACACAGGTATTGTGAAGCACAGTTACATTTTTAAAACTTTACTCATGTACAAGCAGAGGAAGTACTATATAGATGTACTCCAACAAAAATAAACTAAAAGTCACTAAGTATTTTCAGAACTCTTTCTTTTGCTGTCCAAGGACAACTGAAGTATGAGTCAACCAGTTGTTTGTCTTGCTCAATAGCTGTATGGTTACAGTTGACCCAAATCATGCAATATAACTACAGAGCTGAATCGTGCCCAGATGTTTTTATGAAATTGAATACTTAAGATTTCAGTGAAAATATATTTTATACTCTGAGTGTCATAGTTTTGCATAAGCATAATGTATTTGAACAATGTCAACAATATATCCACTAATATACACAGATTTTATATGTTCACTAAAAAGGAAGTGTGAACATGTTTTTATATTCTGTGTTGTTCATAACTATTACTTTCAAAAGAAAAACAACTCTTGCGGACATCCTGTTCTGATCTATTAGGTATTTATTGGATGATATTTGCCCTTAAGTCTGTAACTTATCTCCTCTGTATGATTTATCATTTCTATGAACAAGGCAAAAAGTAGCTGCCTGAAATGGCTCGTTCCCCTGTCCCCTCTAAATACACTTACCAGTGTGATGTCTTACCAGTGTGATGTCCTACCATTGTTTTTTCAACAGTTAAAGTCTATTGGCTCGGGGTTGCAAGCCCAGAGCAGAGCAGAGACAGCAAAATGATTGGGAGTTATTGACAACATGGTGCTGAGCAGTGCTGAGCTGACCAGTTACCATGGAGCGGACTGGTGAACCAATAAAAGCAGACTGGGCCCATGTGGAAAAGGAAGTCTTAAAGGGGCAGATGCTTTGAGAGTGTCTCAGACAGATTGAGAATACAGCTCCATCAGTGGTACTCATCAAATGAAACTAGCAGAGTTTTTTAGCATCAGTGATTGTAAATTCACTCTTGCAGTTATCAAAAATTGATATATGAACCTGATTTAAACCACCCTTATCATGATTTTTTGGGTCTAAATGCCTTTTAGTGTGTTTGACATGACCCCTATGCATGATTGATCACTTTTATGAACAAGACAAGTCTGCCAGCATTAAGACCTCTCCCTTTCCCCATCTATGCAGTGCCAGTAGCTGCCTGAAATGACTCATTTCCCCTGTCCAGTCCCAAAAGACCTGCCAGTGTGATGTCCTACCATCATGTCGTTGTAACTTTAAGCCTATTGGCTCAGGGTTGCAAGCCCCATAATATGACATTGCTTCCAATGTTGAATGTTAAATGTTAATTGAACATAACCTGGGGCCTCATTTATAAAACATTGTGTAGGATCCATACTAAAAGTGAACGCGCACCCGAAAGCTGAAAATGGCATGCGCCAAAAAGATATCTTATTCGTAAAACCGTGCGTGTGCACATTTGCAAGCACTTTCCCCTTCATAAATCACAGTCCACTTGGAAAGTTGCGCAGATGGATTTACCTCACATCCCGCCCTCTACACACCCACATGCTACCATGAATGGTCAATGAAAAGTACCTCATAAATGTTTTTGCATCGCCAGCCTGCAGTCTTTTCCCGACACAGCTGTGCGTCAGAGGGGGCAGCGATACGCCTTGGATGCATATAATCTACCGAAACCAAAGAAGACTAAGAAGCTGTGCGTCAGGATGAATGAGTCGTGTTGACCCAGGCCACCTTGCCACTAAATTTGTCAAAACCATGTTTGAGGAACAGATAATTTCTACACTGATCGTGGCACATTTTTTCATTTTCACTTGGAGCTCTTATAGTAACGTGAGTGCAGACTGTCATTGCGCCGATTACATTTGGGAAACTGGACATTGCTACAAATTGCCTTTTAATGTTGCCTGTTCACCCACAGTGTTAGGATAACCCTGATCTATCGACTGGTCATGATTATAATGCCATCCAAATCAGCTGGCATTATTGTGCAGAGGGATAACTGCCATATCCCAGACCCAAGAACAGAATTTAACTGTATTATGCCAAACACAAAAGGGGCTTTAGACAGAAAATGTAACATTATACATTGTTAATCATATCAAACACATACTTCTCGGCTAATTCCTGCTGGAAGGAGCCGGTTGCCAGAAACCCCAGAGTTTGTCAGCACCTATACGCACTGGGATGGCGTGGTTCTGGTGGGTGGTTTTGTTTAACACTGGGACCGGTGCAGCACATAGATCCAAGAGCACTGCTCTGGGGAATCTAAATCAGCTTGTTAGCCAGTCGTTATTATGGGCCAGGAAATCTTCGGGGTCCCTAAAAACTCTCTCCATCCTGACCCACAGTCTGTGTGATCTTCCAGCAGTGCCAGCGCATCCATTGTGCAATGTTACGCACGAGTACCACTGCACTATCTATATGCTTACTCAGCAATTAGACTGTTTGTTACACACCTGGTCACAGCTAATACTAATCAGTCAGTGCTATCCACTGCTCTGTATCATTTGAAGATGAAGTATGACATATGAACATTGCATACAGTATTAAGTGAACACATCTATAACACTGCAGACTCTGGTGTTTATGATTACACGGGTCTATAAGTCTGATATGTGATGACATTAAATGTATGAGATGAATCTGGCTTCACTTCACCCCCTCACCATCCGTGCCGCCAGTTTCCCACATGTCCAAAATGTTTGTACGCCAGCATCAAAGTTGACAAACCGGTGCGCGCATTCTCCCGCCAAGTTTGTTTTTATAAATCACAGCCTTTGCGTGGGAAGTGACTTACGCCACTTTCAAGCCCCATTTTGTGCGTAAGCAAGCTTTATAAATGAGGCCTCTGATGACTTTTCTATTCATTTCACCTATCAAAGCATGTTTACACTTTGAGCCACTCTTAACCATTAACACCTTATCTCACACCTTCCATGCACTGAATTTGAAGTGGTTAAAGTGGCAAAGAGAAAGGGAAACGTTCAACCCTTACCACTTCTTTCCACTGATACATGTTTTCAAATGATTTGTTCGGTCCAAATGAAAGGGTTCTTGTAGCTCCTTAGAAGCCTTGAAAAGTATTGAGGTTGTCTGGATCAAAAATACTCTGTCTGTTCATCTCAGTTTGGGTCTTAGGCCCTGTCCACATGGGACAGAACTTTTTTCGTTCTTAAAATGTTCTCTGTAAAGATGGCATCGTTTCAAGAAAAGTGTCTATCACCATGAAAGCATTGAATACGCTGCAGTATATATGCCAGGCCTGTAAGTGGTGCTGTAATGCTGCTGCAGACATGCACCAAAACCAGAGAGAAAGACATGGAGCTTGCACATACATCATGAGAAATGTAAAGAGACACCAGCATGTGCCGTTCTCTGTGTCCTGTTGTTACTCATGATGGTTGCAAAGGAGCAGAAGATTTTGCTGTAAAAGCCACCACAAGCTCGGTAGCTTCTACTGAACAAATGCAACACTGTATCCTACCATTGTTTCTATTGTTGTCAGGGTTAGCCGATGCGGTATAAGGAGGAGGTGGGGCATGTGTGGATGCACTGCCAATATGAGTGAAAACTTACGACTATGACTGAATTTATCTCCGTGAGCACACCCTTGAATAGTCTTAAATTTGTTTTTTGAAATTGTGTGGTATCCTGAGACAGTGTGTAGGAGTTTACATGCATTTTGTAAAAAAATTGAATTATTCTAATACTAATAATTTGAATAATTTAATTAATATCAGGTGTTTATGACATCTTATTTCTTTGCTGTGGCATGATACAGGTACAAATAGTATCAATGCTAAATTACATAAAATAAGAAATAGAAATGAAAAGAATAGTATTCCCCATGTAGACTAAGCATTTCATTTAGTTCTGTTATTAATGAACATATCGCAGCTGTTGGGCCAAATCATTTTTTGTGAGTTTAATTTCTTTTCATCACATAGTGCTATTAGTTGCCATCCATGTCATGAAATGGGTTTTTATAAATCTAAATAAAAATTCAAGTACAAAAAAGATTTTCTAATCAGAACAATAACTATTCATTCAGTGGAGAAACTTTTTTATAATTTCCTCTAAAGTAACAGTTTTGGAGATAAGGGGTTTGTGCCCAACAGTGACGATATTTTTGTTAGTGCTTCTTACTGCTGACAATGTTTTTACTGAGCTGTAGGCATTGCATCTATTTTTTTTAAAATCAGTTAATTTCATCTTAAAATGATTATTGTGAAGTTAAATAAACCGCCAACTTTTAAAGCAAAACAAGCAATAATGTCAAATCAATGCCCTACCCTAATTCTTGTTTAAAAACTAATCACATCTGTTTCCCTGCACTAGTTTGTCCATGTTTGTAGTCAAGAGCATATACAAAGTGAACTGCATAAAACTACATTTGACACTGATTTGGCGGCTCATACTGAGGACCTTTAGGTGTGTCTCTTCGGACACAGCGATGTTGTAATCTAGCCAGTACATGGGAGAGGTCTACTTGTCGGGCTTGCTGCAAAGAAGCTGTCAAACCGGTGACACTGCAAGCCATCGGCCCTGGGTGTGAGAAAGAGGTGTGTTTTGAGAGTCTCTAGGTGAGTTTGTGCAAGTCACATGTTTTTTCAGGTGGATGTTTGGAGCTGACATCATGAGCCACAGAAATACTTTGTGAAGAGATACTGGCTGAGAGAATCAATGGTCCAGTTTTTGGGCCATGAGGGGCTCCTGACTGACTCATTTAGTTCATTCCTTATCAGTCCAAAAAAAAGCAAGGACATCTTTGACATCGTTGAAACCAAACTTTCTCAACAAAACCTTTTTGTCTGCTGTGGTTGTAATGTTGACTGATTAACTCTCCCTCCTCATAGCTTGTTTTTTTCCTCACCTCTTTATTCTCTCACAGTCCCCATCATGCTTTTATGTTTATCAAAAAAGAGACTTCTTGATGAGAAGGGGCAGAGAGTTATTGTGTTGTGTAGACTTGTTTGATCTGACAGGTAGAATTTGCCCACGGGGCAGACAGAGGAAGAGAAAGGGCCAAAAGAAAAGAGGATGTCTTTTTTCAGGTAATTTGAGGAGGAACCCTTGGAGCAAAACTCTTCACTAATGATGAGAGAGCAGAGAGGGGGAAGGGGAGACCACAGAGAGAAGCTGAGTAGAGCGTAATTTCCCTCTTTCCACACCTCCTTCATCAAATTGTCACTCATTTGTCCAATCCTTGGTCCATCCCTCTTCTTCAGGGATTTAGATGCCCCTGGAAACAACTTGCCAGGCCTCTTAATCCCGCTATTGTTGATCTTTTTCCATCTGAATTTACTTCAGTTTTCCTGCTACTCATCTTTACTTCTACATATTGTAAAAACCGAACATTTTGCCCTGGATGTTACTATCAGTCTTAGCCACTTAACGTCATTTTGTTGTTATAACTGATGTATTTTTTCAGCCACAGCTCTTCTCAGCCTCCATTTTTTGCCTTCAAGGTTCCTGTAGAACCTAGAAAAGTCTTAGAAAGTCATAATTTGTCAATGAAAAATATGACTCAAAATGTTTATTGACATCCTTTTTTTTTTTACATAACATAAAAGAGATGGCTGGCTAAAATGGCCAAAAATAAATCCTTGATAATATGGCTGGTACGTATGTTAAGTTTTTTGAAAAATGTTGATATGGTTTCAAACACGATACAGTATATATGTAGACAGTATCATTTACATTTACAGCCAAGGACACGTAGGCTGTGCCGTGTCTCAAAATAGTGCCTAATCAAAGCGGCTTGGTAGTAGAAAATTAAGTGGACATAAAAAAACTGATTTTAGCGTAATGACCCAAAGCATTTTTTGTGGTTTGTTTTCCCCCACAATTCTCTCAGTTAAGTGGACAATCTGGCGCATTGTATGGCATTAATGCCTGTCCTGAGATTTCATCAAAGGCTGGGCAGTATGAGCCAAGTATCATATCACTGTATCTCTTCCTGGTAACTGTATTATATTGCAGCATAATGAAGTTAAAATAGCTTATCTAATCTCATCTTCTAGTTCTAGTGTTTGACACACACAACGCTATTCACAGGTTGGACAAGCAAGACTAAAACTTTAACCCTTTAATGCCTGAAAACAGAAATTATAGCCAGAAAATTCTAATTTATTGGAGCTAAAGTCTTTATTTCACTTTATACTGAAATCCAAAAATAAAAATTTCCATAAAATTTAACATATATATTCTTTGTATCTCATTTGATACATAAGGTGTTTTTGGCAACTGATAATCCATTTGAGGACATTTTTATCATTTATCAGATTGTATTCAGGTGTTTTTTTTTTTAGTAATTTGTTGATCATATTGATTAGAAAGCAGTATAAAAGTATGTATCAAATATGATACAAAAGGTGTTAAAGGGTTAAAAGGCAACAGTGATTTAAATGTAACCAAATCTTAAGAGCTTTTTTATTAAAGGAATAAGACCAAGTTAGACCAAAATAGCTGCTAAAATTAACACTTAACGCAACAATATGTAACTTTTCTACTCTAAAATAGTCATCTCGACATCAATATTCAGGAAACAGTATCATAAATTTCTCAAGTAGTGTCACTGTCTACATTAATTGCAGTTTGTATGACTTGAGTCTCCACACAGAGCCCATAGCTATAAAAAAGAGGCCAATTGGCCTGTCTCAGGGCTGACAGATGCATCGACTACGTCATGAAATGGAGGTGGAGGATAATCTGAGGAGAGAAAAAAAGAGACTAATGAAGTGTAAGTTCCTGCATATATTGAGTGAATTCTCTCTGTTGAATGTTTTTGTACAATAAGATTACTTTAAATCAGCTTTAGAACAGTTTCTTATTGTTGCTTTAAAGTCTTAAAGCACTTACTTTAAAGTCAGGGTTAGGTGACTGGGTTAGGTTAACATGCTTTACAAAGTCATTATTTTAATGATAAGAGTTCTTACATTTTAGATGGGGCTATATAAAACATGACTGAATACTAAATTTCATGTTCTTTTTTCCAATAGTTTTTAACTAAATTTTTATGGGATTATTTTTCTTCACAAGTTTCTGCATTTATGACCAAATCTCTGGCAGTGTGTCTTGTATTTAAAAAAAACTGTGGAGAAATGCATGTTTAAGGACTTGAGAAACGTGCTAATAAATATTGAATGAATCAGGACCATTGAAAGTCTGGCTATAAAATTTTTCTGTAGCCAGCATAGCAGGTAAGAGGTACTGTGTTAGAATTGAAGCAGGAAGGCACAAAAGAGAAAGATTGGTAGAAAACTGTTTTAAACAGTTCTGCATCCTTTTAACCATTTTAACTATGTCTGGCACTTGATCCAAACTAAAGTTAACAAACACTCCAGCAGCAGATGCGCACCCACAGCAGTGATTTCCCGCCCTTACCCTCCAAAGACTTATCTCCTTCCCTCAGCCTGGCTACCAGCACTGTACATGTGGTCGAGACTGGAACCACAGTGATAAGAGTTTCTTTGTGTGCATGCTGGTGTGTGTGCTTAGCATGCATGCGTGTGTCTCTTGCACAGTCAGGGGCACCTTGAGCCTCAGGGAGTTCACATGCTGGCACTGTTCAGTTTTCATGCAAGGTTCAGTCTTTGGTAGATCATAGAGATTTACTTCAGTCTTATGAGGCCCCAGATAATAGAACAAGTAGTTCATTCATAAGTTTGAACCATGACTCTGACAAATGAGTATAGTTTTATAGCTATTAATGAAATATTTTTATCATGTTATAATTATTTTAGGAAAATAATCATGACTTCCAAGTGTGTGAGCTGGTATTTGAGTACAAACTGTTCTTTTTGACCAGCAATCCCAAAGTTAAGATTTCCAATTTAACTTTGAATTTGATCCTTTTTTCCCTTGAAATAATGTCCATTACAGACATGGCTCTAAAAGCAAACAAACAAGCAGAGTGTAAAACACACAAGCATACAGATGCACACCAGACATTTGGAGACTGACTCAGAAAGAGGAAGCCTTACAAAACAGTGGGGAATGTAGCAACCAGACCATAAACCCACATACAGTGAAGTGACAAGTGGCTCTGTGTCACACATTGATGATGACACTGGGGGGGTCAAAAGTACCTCAACTTTGTCACAGTTTCACTTATTCTCAGTACATGCACCCAAAGGTATGCTCAGAAAAGTGGAGATAAACTTAAATTGTTGCAGTATAATAAATTAATAATAAAAAAAATTATTATTATGAGTTTTGAAATGAACACATCCCAAAAATCAGCAAATAAACGATGACAAATGATATTCAGGGTTCATTCAGGGGCTTGAAATTCTTAAGAGTGCTTCGACTAGGGCTGGATATTTCCAGCAACCTCAGGTTACAATATTTATCCCCATACAGAGGCCACAATACAATAGAAGTAAATGTTGGACACTGCACCTTGGATGGCTGTCACACCCACCACGAACCGAGACCCCCTGTTTTTAGGCGGAGCAGAGTTTTGTTCTTTGGTTTGACCCAGAGGTCCTGTGTGCTCTCACACCAACCCAAATCAACCATGTTTAACATAAAGGGTACCAGAGTTCCTTTGGTCTAGACCAAAAGTGTTAGGTGTGAAAGTGACCTTGAAGTCTTAAACAATAAATCAGTGGTTCTCAACTGTTGGTTCAGGACTTAGAATTGTGTCATGGTACTGTTTTCAGTAGGTTTTGTGCTGAAATAAAATGGTGTTACAGAGTCTATGATGGGAAGAAGTAGACGTGAATCTGTATTTATGTTTGCTCTCTTTATCTGTTATAGGAAAGTTTTGTTTTATTAACGTCTTGACTTCTTTTTGACATTATCTCAGTGTAATGTAGAAAATTGGGGACGTTTTTTTGGAACTATGCAGTTTGTAACGTCTCATTTAGCAGGTGGTGATGGGTCCCAAGGACTCTCTGCATTCATTTATTTTATTGCAGTATTTTTTAATATCCCAATAAATGATGCTTAAAGAAAAGAAATTGTAATATCAGTGTTTTTTAATACCATTGACCCATAAATGGAGTTTCACATCAGGGATGCTGGCATGGATCTGTGTACGGTTGATCAGGGTCAAACTACATAATTTTACCAAGCACATGATGCATCCACCCCTGTGTTATTTAACTGAACCCAAATAAATGCCCAATAAATGCCTGTTTAATATGACCATCAGTAGTCAGACAACCAACCACATGCACTCATGTGTGTATTCAGTATGAATGTTCAGGGTGCAGGTTATGCTGCACAGGTATGTTGCTGATGTCAACAATGGGAATGATTTCAGTGTTCATTTTGTCCACTAATTATTTTCGTCATAGTTTTTGGCAACAACCTTTTTTCCCCTGATGAAAACTAGACTATAACTAAAAAAAACAGTGTACATTGACAAAAACTAAAACTAAATTAACTGACATTTTCGTCAGCAAACAATAACTAGACTAAAATGTTTGACCAAGACTAAATCCAATCAGACCTAATTTTGTTATGTAGAAAGTAGAGACAAGTTAGGAATCACAGCTACTTTGGTTGTGTGGAAAGGTTGGATGAGTTAAGAGGGACATCCAGTCACAACTGCCTTAGCTTCATGGTGGCGGGATCCAAGTGTAAAACATGACTTCAGAAATTCAAGGAAACATAAAAAATGCCTTACATTCTACACTTCATATTGACTAAATTTACCGTAGATTTCATAGACTAAAATGTTGTGAAATTTCATCAACTAAAACAAGACTAAATTTAAAACAATTTGAATGACTAAATTATGACTGAAACAAAAAGATATTTTAGGCAAAAGACTAAAACTAAAACTAAATTAAAAAGTGCTGTCAAAATTAACACTGAATGATTTAGACTTGAGATGTCCATGAAAAAAATAATATTAGGGTCAAACTCTCAAACAACAGTTCTAATACTATGACTGTGCCAAAAGATCAATTTGCAGTTAATTAGGAATTCATTCAATGGTTTGAGAATTAGGAAAAAAAACAGGATTCTTAGTTCCTCTTTGGTTCAGTGCAAGTAGACTTAAAATAGTAAAATAATAAAATAAATCATGATCAGCAGATTTCAGATATGCCAGTATTTCTGTATATAGAAAAAAAATTAATTCATCCCATAGTGATCTTTCTATAAACTTCCATATGTAATTGTAATTTGCCTACAGGGCCATTGAAGGATACTCCTTTAAACAACCACAGGAGCAGGATAATGACAGAACAGCACAGAAAGACATGCAGAAGGAGCACTCAGGGAGAAAATGGGTCCTATGCAATGCACCACAGTCACGCTGATGAGTCTTTTTGAACAAGTTTCTAAACACAGTCTCAGATTTTACCACATGCCCCGAGTTTGGGCTCCACCCTGCTCTGCACTCCTTAATTCAGTCAACACAGATGCTTTTCAGTCAGACTGTCTGGCTTCCTTTCTCTCCGTCTGTGTCTCTCATTACGTTTCTGGCTTCAGCTTCCACCTCACTGCACTCTGCGCTCCATCCATCTCGCTCTTTTTTATGTCTTCCTTTCTATCTTGACATCACTCTCGCACTTCCCTCTGCCCGCCTCCTCTGTGATGTTATTTCTGCTGCCTCTGCCTTTGTCTTTGAAAAGGATGAAAAAAAAATACTATTCTGAGAAGTGAGGGAGTGTGTGAAAGAAAAGAAAGAAAAAAAAAACACCAACCTACTAGAAATGTGCTGCTACTAATGATTATTTAAGTAAAAGATTCATAGTTTCCACCTCCAAAAAACCACACATATTTTAACCTTTACCTCAAAGTTTATGTGATTTTTATTTTTCCATGGTAGAGCAGGACTCCTCTCCTCTGTTGCTCATACCTGAGATTTGATGGTTCATCATTACTTTGATTTGACTTGATTTTTCCTTGTATACTATTTTTCTGCTCTTTTCTAAGTTTTTTCTGTTCCAGAGGTTTGCTCTGAAAAAAAAAGGAAATTGAGACTTACAGTGAGTGTGTCTGTTTTTGTCTGTGTTTTGTCCAAATTTGCGCAGCCCTATTGTTGAGCCCTCCCTCTGGGGTGGTTCAGAATGTCCATGTAACCCTGAACCAACAGGTATAGCTTTACACACCAAAACTCAAGTGTTTTTCTCTCACATTATATATTGTTCCAGTTGCCCTGAGTAACTATTATCAAACAAGCAGAGAGTTTGGCAGGGCTGGAATATAAATGGCTATTTTGCAAAGTAATACAGAGTAGTGTGGACACATCACAGCACGAGTACCAATGTTCAGGACAACGTTGGGCTCGATGGTGTTGCTACTTCGCAGAAGCAGAACCAGAACCAGGCTTTATGCATACATACATTGGAAAGAAGAAAAATTTGAGCCTAGTTCTGGCAGGCCATGAAGTCAAGATTGCTAACATGCCAGAATTCCACTGTTTAACAGCTGATCCAAAGCTAGCTCACCACTGCTGACAGCCAGCTGATGGTCTCTGAGCTGCCACTGACTAAATGTGCTCAGACAGCCTTACTTAAGCTGCTCTAGCGGGCCTACTCTTCACTGCTCACACTGCAATCTGCTTTACAACCCTCCTCCACCAGAGCCCCTCCTTTAATCTATTCTCTGACTTAATCAGTGTCAGCTGACATCATCAGTGTCAGATTGATGCTCTCTCTTGGGGATACTGCTTCTCTTCCTTCCTCATGCTTTCCTTCTGGGCTGCAAGGAGGGCTGAGATGTGTGTTGTTCCTGCTTAGGGCTTCCACTATTGCAGGGTGGAAAGGCAAGAAGAGCCGCCATCAGAACCTTGCTGCCAAATTAAAAGTATGCAAATAAAGCGAATTAAAATAACTTAGCTTTTTTGTCTTTTCTTGACAAATAGGTCCTCAAACAACATTTGATCTTCTGTCTATATTGTGTATTGAGTGTGAATAACAGTGCGGCTATAAATAACTTTCAATGCCCCTGTAATAATTGCAAAGCACCCTTACTGTTTTTAAAGTCAGTGCATGGAGCATTTAATACAAGACAACATGATAATGTGGGCAAACAGCCCAAATGACACAGCAGTCTGTGCATTTGTCTTTGAATGAGTTGGCATGCACCATCATCTTACAACCAAGTAACAAAGGAACAGATTCACTCATAATCTGACAACGATCTAGACAGTGGCCAACAGTGATAGACGCTGAAGTTTCAGTATAAAAAAGTGCGGCACATAATAAGTACTAGACTGAATTTACTTGAATTGTTGGTGTTTGCAATCTTTATTGTGTACGGTGGTAGAAAGCAGAGCTAAAAACTATACAAGTAAATTACATGCAGTGAGCTGTTTACAGAGCCAGTGGAGGTTCACACTCTGTTGATTGTTGCATCTGCTATGAGGTTGAAGATGGTTTGTCTTTATATGAACTTTTAATCATGTGACAAAAATTCTGTGAATCATAGAACAATTTGAGGAAGCTTTAACAGTATCAGAAATGGTATGCTGTCTGAGTCTGTCGCCACATGAAGCAAGTTCGATGATGGATGATAAGAGTTACACATTGACTGAAACATTCTGGCCAAAAAAGAAATGATCCATGTCTGTGTTTTATAAAGATGAGATGCACAGGTCATGATACCCAACATTTTATTATATCTTTATGGGGTTTTTTTCTTATATAAACTATATTTGTAGAATACAGCCAAGTAAAATGAGATTTCCCCCTCTCTCTATTTATATCTATGACTATTTGCACACAGTTGAGTCAGTGGCCTAGGGGATGATCAAAAAGTTTTTTTTTTGTTGTTTTTTTTTTAAAGCCCTTCCTTATGGTTGACTGGACCGCCTACACCATGGTGTCAGAACCCTCAGTTTGGACTCTTCTGTGTTGAGTCAGATTAAATAAGGTCACACACAGTGGTAATACATTTAGATGCACAAAACACATTGAAACCAGTCTTAAGGAGTTCCTGGATCGACCTGCACCATCAGCTTTGAAGTTTAGAAAGTGTTTTCCTGTTTATGACATGTCTGGCTCTGGTATGACTGTGAGAGCTTGTATCAAACATTCAGGTGCTTCAGCGTCTGAAGAAACCCTTTGATGAACACTTGAAGAATTTTGTTACCAAACTATGTGTATTGATATCAGAAACATGTGACCATGTTTTTACCAAATCACTCAGCCCTAGACTAGAGTTTCAAAACTTCCTTCCTGTAATCTGGTTTACTGCTTCTGCAGGTTAAAAGACGTATACACAGCACAAAGTATAATGTTTACATAAATTAATAGATCTAACTTATCATTTTTGTGCCATTTACATTTCTTAAGAGCATCTGACAAACATCTTGTTGTCTAATTTTTCAGGAAAGCATGATATTATTACCACAATATTGGTACTCACAGATAATATCTGAAAAAGTGGCCTGTTACGGGAGAAATATTTTTTCCAGTATGCACAGCCAATAAATTGACCACTCATATCAGTAGAATGTATGAACAACAAAGCTTCACTCAATAAAGTAAGTCCAAAACCTAACATTTTAAAGTTTTAAGCAGAACCAACAGACCTAACAAGACTAAAGCTTTTTTTCTTTTTCCCTGAAGTGGATTCTGAGTTCCCTAATTCAAGGTCTGACCCAGGGCTGCCATGATATCAGATTTTGACCTCAGAATTCCCCCCCAAAATTAAAATACCATGGTTATGGTTTGTCAAAATACCCAGCACACAGTACTTCTTAAATCATACACAAGCATAGATAGGTTGATTCGTCGGTATGAAATAGGTGTATGAAAATGTATGAGAAGAAATAAACTACATGACTAATTAATACTTGAAAAAAGCAAGGAGATTAAATAATTGACGTTCCCAAAGGACCTACATTTGCTACAGATCTGCTAAACACGTAAAGAAATAACAGAAATTGTGTTGCAGGGGAGGGGTTAAAAAATAAAAAGCAGAGAAAGCACATGTCATGCATATTTTTTGCATATACATTCACGCAAGAATCAACAATATAGCTAACACAATACTGTTGCTAACTGCTAACAAGGACTACAAAAATGTCTGGGACCCCAGTGCAATTATTTCTGATTGCTTTGTAATAAACATTAATACATACACAATAGCCTTGTTTTAGGATACACCATGTTGTAGTTCCATTATAGCTTGATTATGGCTTTTTGAGCTTCAAAAATTGTGAAAATTAGTTTGTTTGTGAAGGTTATCACAATGAACAAAACTTATTTAGTTAATTAAATGTATATTTGTTCACCATAGAGCTTATTATTCAAGAGCATATTAATAAAAAATCATGAACTTTTAGTCCAGAGAACCAGCACCATACAAAAATATGTCATCACTGGACCACTCTCTTCTTCACTCATATCTTTCATCTCAGGCCACAAAATTTATGTAGCAGAAAAGGCCACACACTGCAGGAAATACCATCCAACTAGTGTGATACCCCTCTTCTTTCCAGCTTCTTTTGTTTAGTTGCATTACTGGTTTTGAGCTTCTTTTATCATGTAGCTGCTAGATGTCTTTCCTGGAGATGCTTTTTGTGTGTGTGTTCTTTCAAGTGTGGGATGAAAGCAAGGGCACAATACTGATGCAGGGCACAGTTTGCAGAGGCAAATCAGAAGTGTGCAAAGGACAGGACATCTTGCAGCCTGAATAGACAGCAAACTGTTTAAATGATTGTCCAGTGATTGAATAATGACACGTAAGGTGTAAGGAGCCCGAGATGTCGGCATGAAATAGCTTTTAGGGGTCTTCCCAAAAATATTTGGGTCCAGTCAACTTGTTTTGCTTCCATCCAAAATGTGTGAAATTCTTAACCCTGGAAAGTGAGATCAGTTTCTATCATCCATGCTGCTTCTAGTCACATAGGGAAAACCGAAATGGATTGGCCACTTATTTTTGAAGCTCTCATTTATTATCATTCTTTATCCCCCAAAGGCAACAAATCTTTCTTCGGTTAACTCAGGCCCTGTTTACATGAAAACAAATATGGCAGAAAACTGAGAGTTTTCATTGCGTTTTCACCTCCAGTTTACATGGTGCCCCGAGTGCCTGAATCCACTAACTTTTGAAACCAGGGTCCAGAGTGGAGAGTTTTGAAAACATGTCGGTGTTCGGCTCTGTGCAGACGAGAATCAGCATTTCAGGGGGAAATGCTGACATCTGCATGTGCAGTACTCTTTCACATGAAGGCTGTGCACACATTCCAGGAACAACAATAACAACAACAGCTTCGGCCATCTACCAAACATGTGTGCTGCTTACCGTGCTCGGTTGGTTATCCAGACAAAAATATCCAGACAGATTTGTTGTCCAGACAAGAAACTCCTGTGTCTTTGTGCGTCCACTTGCCATTGTTGTTTGTGAAAAGTTTGTCTTCACCGGAAAGCATATGCGTGTTGGAACACCGCTGTTTCTCTACAAACCTTCATCGGCGTCTACTGGCCTGGCATGCACGCTACAGCGTTTTCAGTCATTCTCGAGTCTCCGTCTGAACGCGGATTGATTTTGAAAACGCAAAGAAAAAATCTTTCCGTTTCTGGAGAAAACGTTTCCGTGTGGACAGAGCCGCACACAATCACTGAAATTACATTAGAAAGACTCAAAGGCATGATGTTAAGAGTAGGGATGGGCAGAAATACCGATTAATCAATGCATTGCAATATTTCTCCTCCCAATTCAATATCGATTCAGCAAATCCCCTGAATCTATTCACCTCCTGGCCAGTGGGGGGCGCTGTGCACCTTTTCAGTGTTTATCCAGCTGTAGCTGGTCGCAGAAGAAGACATGCTTGCAGAGTGACAGGACTGAGAGCCAAACATGAGAGTGATTTAATGGCAGTTTATCAGTATTTTCTGTGTAAATAATGTAAAATATTAAACACAATAGAATTAGTGTCATTCTGGAGTGTTTTCTTTCCATTCTTTTACTGTATTTTCTCTGTGTTTTGCCATATTTCCGACATATTTTCCATATGTTTTACCGTCTTTTTTTTTTGGAATTTATCGTATTTTTGATCATAGTTCGTTTTTTATGGATTCCATAAATAGTAATTTTAGAAATATTGCAGGAAGAAATGTTGAGATCTCTGTCTTCAGCTTGACAAGAACTGCTTCAGGGACTACCATCAGTAAAAAAACACCTGAACATGGTCTAATATGACAGGCTGTAACATGGACACTAAATACTGTAGTCAACAAAAATGTTTGAGTTTATGTAGAATGGGTTAAGTTTATTTTTGGTCATCTCAGAAAATTTCTACATGTTCATTTACAATAGTTTATGAAGAGAATCCTGTTGAAAATTCAAATCCAGTTTTATTCTTTTCCTGTAATTACCCACTGTTTTTAGCATTTATATCATAATAATGACAAGTACTTGCAAGAATTGTTTACTTTTATTTCTCGTGAAAAAAGGGTGAAAAAATGTATTCAAAGGACAATTCCTGACACAATTATTGACAAAAAAGACCAGGTGGACATTTATAATTATAGTGTTAACTCCAAATAAGTTATTACTGTGCAAACTTATTTTCAGATGTTTGCTCAAAAGTATGAGGTGACATACCACATATGTTCACATTGGCATCAAAGAAAAAAAAAGGGCAACAATTGTCAACAGGTACTCTAATTATTTGTGTATTTCTACCTCTTACTCAATCGATGCTGAATCGAATCGCCACCCAAAGAATCGAAATTGAATCGAATTGGGAGGTTCTTAACAATGCCCAGCCCTGGTTAAGAGACAGTCACACAGGTAATGGGGATATCACTTTTCCCAAAGTCAAATTTGGTAGGTTTTTGAGCCTGCTCAACAATAACAGAAGATATTCAAACCCATTCAAAGTGCCTTCACTGGGTGGTTTTATCTGTCTTCCATTTGCTGGAGGTGTACTTCCTATTGTTGAATGTCTAGAGGGCACTGGACTGTCAAGTTGAACTGGAAGTGCCCTCAGTGGATCGGGCAGTTTGCTGCTCCAGGTTTCCATATGTGCTGCAGAACTGAGTATTTTAAATTCAAATGTACAGTATATTTACAGTTCAAGTATGGATTTTTACCCCCATGCTTGGACGGATATTTGAGTCTCAAGTATAAGGTGACAGCCCTTGATAGTATTTTGGGGGCCGGATTATAAGCTGTGAGGGGCTTGATGTGGCCCTCGGGCTACCAGTTGAGGATCACTGCTATAGAAGAAGAGATTTGGGATTTGGTACAGTATCCGTAGGGTTGTTTAAATAAATAAATTACTGATGGGATATTGGCAAAAAAAAAAAGCATAGATACCATTTTTTTAATGTTATGCCAAGACATTCAACTTTCTGATGTATAGCACCTTACCAACAGCGCCACCATGAATCAAGCAGCGTGTCAGTAATGTGCACTGAACTTGACTGGTGACGTCTGTGCATGCACGCACAGGACCGTACTGTGAATAGGCCACCTTTACTGCAGCCAAGCTAGAAACTGATCCAGGTATTGAAATACGATCTGGTCTATGCTCCCCCTCGTTCTCTTTCTGTTTATCTGTGATGGTTTCAGGGCAAGAGCATGATGGAGTTATTAAGCTTTGCTGAGACTAGAGTAGTGGCTGGGGGAGGGAGTGGTAGCGAGGTTGTAGTGAAGGACAGAAAGGTAGAGAGTTAAGAGAAGAGAAATCGCTCCAAACAAAGAGGGAATTAGTGATTGGGGACAGGAGGAGAGGGGGCGAAAAGGAAACTTCAGGATAAAGGAATTAGTAACAAAAAAACTTGGAGACATTTCATGAGTGAGTAAAAACCAACCCACCCCACTCTAGTCTGTGAAGCCCCAACGGCCGGCCAGGACAGGCAGAGGTCAGCATGAGGTAGAAAAAGAGGAGGGAGAGAAAGATGAAGAGAAGGGGTGCACAGGGAGAGACAGAAAGAGGGAGGTGGGGGGCTTTGAAATGGGGGCGCTAATGTGAACCAGCTGTAGAAACCTGACACCTCAAGAGTGGGTAGAAATGAGAGGTGGAGGAGTGAGAAAGAGAGGGAAAGAAGGGCTTCAGGAAATAGCACAGAGTACGAGAAGGATGGAGAAAAAGGAGGAAAAAAAGTCCTGCTGGAGCAAAACAAAGGATCCCATAGATGATTTTGGCTGCAGAAACTCTCAACGAAGTTATATGAGAGGAGAGCTGACTGCATAAGTTGAAGGTGTATGTGTCAGTTTATCTCTGTCATGTGTTGTCAGTGTGTAGACTTACTTTTTCCTTTACGACATTACAGACTAAGAAGACTCTAGAGTGCTTTTGCATTACTAAAAACGAAAGGCCTTTTGTCAGAGATTTTACATTAGGGTGTATAAATGGCATTTAGCAGTCCGTGCATTTATCTTTGAATGAGTCGACATGCACCATCATCTTACAACCAAGTAACAAAGAAGCAGATATGCTCATAATCTGATAACCATCTAGACAGAGGCCAACCATGGTAGATGCTGAAGTTTCAATGTAAACAAGTGTGACTCATAAATTTGCCATGAAATAGGGTGTTACTATATTCCCATTTATCCAAGAATTATTTTATTATGGAGATACCCCACTGGACACTTCTTTAGATACACTTTGCTAGTACCATCCTGAAACTGCTTTTGCCTTTAAAACTGCCTCAATTCGTCACAGTGTATATTCAAAAAGGTGCTGGAAACAGTCCTCAGATATTTGGCTCATATTAACATGATAGCATTACACAGTTGCTCTATTGGTTTATATGAAGGTGCTCTATTGGATTGAGATCTTGTGATTGTGGAGGCCACTGGAGCACAGTGAAGTCATTGTCATATTCAAGAAACCAAGAGCTTTGTGACATGGCATGTTATCCTGCTGGAGGTAGCCATCAGAAGATGCGTAGACTGCAGTCATTGTCACATTAGTGTGCTGTTCTTAGCTGACAGGAGTGGCACCTGATGTGGTCCTCTGCTGCTATGACCCGTCTGCCTCAAGATTATGTGTGTTGTACATGTTTGCCTAACCTACCAAATCATATAATTGCCATATGTACATGTATATTAATATAAACAGTTTTCCTTGATAATTATTGACTGACTAAAACTCAATTTCAATTTTTTACACTTAATAATGTTAATAGACAATTAATTCAATTAATATGGCCAAACATGAACATTCTGTATATGATATTAAACCAGAGTAGTTATTGTATCAGGTAACATGGGAGCGAACTTTGTTTAGATGTTTAAGCTATTTTCAGTTTTGATATGTGGTATTATTGGCACAATATGGGTTTAACATTGGTTTTGGCAGATAATTGCCGGCAGGGTATCAGCACATTTGAAAATGTCCACAACCATGTTGGCCATGCATAACTGCCTCATATCACATATGTGTCTTGGCATAATATGAGCTGACTGTAAGAATGTACCATAATACTTCAACTCATCATCACTGAATGTCTACTTGTAAAAAGCAATATAAATAATTTATCATGAAATTAAGGGTTGGTTTTCTCTTATATTGAAGAGACTTGGTTTTCTTTAAAGAAGTGCAAATATTTGAAGCAGTTACAATTACTTTAGAAATATTGTCATATCAGATATCAAAAATGTAATATTATTTGTCCCTACTTCTGTGGATCAGATATAGCCCTAGTGAATGAAAAGCCTTGATTAAATTGGCTTTTATGTTGACTTTTTTTATCAGTACTTGGTTGCCATTTGTAATGTAGTAGTGTACAACTTTCTGCACATATAACTCGAGTAAACAGGCTGGTTTAAAAAACAACTTCAAATGCCCAAGTATACTAGGAAGCTACTCAATTACTGTCAGATTAGAGAAGCTAATAAGAAACTTCCCACCCCTGTCTGTTACAAAAAAGCAGAGTTCTGCAGATTGCTAACCAATGCTGCAGTAACACAGTATCTGTCCCCTGAGCGCAGGCTTGTCTCTTCCTCAGTAAAGACACCACTCCCTGACAATAATGTGAATCATGTACGGCCTTGTCTGTTTGCTTCAGGCTCTAGTAATACAGCCAGAGGCTAATAATGAGCCCTCTATCAGGCAGTGAAACTAGAAGGACAGGGTGGTATCATTTCCTGGTGCCATGGCATTCTGTCAGCACTGGTTAGATTGCAGCAATTGAGTTTACCTGAGTTAACTTTGACTCTTTACTGTATGCACTGTGGATTTTTTACCTAAATCTCTGCATGAGAAAAATATTGGGAACAAGACAACTGTTTAGTAAATAAAAGGAATTAAAACACTTATTTTTCTCTCTGTTGCATTCTGAGCCCTTAACAAGGCGGTCTTACAGGCTCATTTCAGGCTTAAAAGATTTGTGATCAGGCTGAAACTTACAACAAAGCACCATTTTGAAATGTCCTCCCTCTCGCTGTGGCTATTATACTTGACTTTGAAAACATGTCTCGTATTTCCCAAAGTTTTAACAGTGAGAATGTGTGAAATGTTCCCAGTGCAACGTAAACCTGGCATTAACCTGGACACGCTGTTCTTTGTGTGACGGCCTGCTAACATGATGTATGTCACAGGGCAGAGGGCCATGTCATTACTCCATGAGAAGGGGGCGGAGAGGTCGTCTCGGAGGAAAAAGAAAAAGAGAGCAGTCCTAATTCCCAGGACGGCCGACTTGTTGTGATATCACGACCAAGCTGTGTTTGTGTTTGGAGTGAGGAGGGACGTCTTTGTGTTTGTGTATTTATGTGTGTGTGTTTGTGTGTAGGCATGTGCGAGGGGGTGTGTAGAGGGGTTGCACTGCAGACATGCTGATACAGGGACGGAGACAAGGAAGAGGGAGGGTGGCCGTGTCTAATCTGAGAGAGAGTTGAGGTCAGGAGGCACAAAGTCTGTGTTTTCTTTGAAGATCACACGTCAATGATGTTCCATCTGGTTTATCTGTTTATCACCCGCACCAGGAGTCTAAGGGGAGAGGATACTTAGTAAAGATTTGAAGAAGTTAGCAGAGCACTTGATCATCGGTATAATTATTTGTTTGTTACGCTTGTAAAAATGTCAGTAAACCTATAAATGACAAAGTCAACAATATTAGTCTGTCTGTCTGAGCATCAAGAGGGCCCTTACAGCTCTTGGGAGGATTTGTATTTTCATGGCCTCTATATATCGTTTTTTGTTAAATGAAGACTTGTAGTTAATTAGCATCCGGGCCCAGATCATGGTCAAGAAAACAAAGGCCAGCTCCCAATTAATGGCCATGCTCTTGTCAAATTTTAATATACTTATTCAGTTTTGTTTCCATCTTTTAACAATTCAGCTTTAATGGGTTTTAACAATTTGTATTTCAAAAGTGGAAGCTTTTTTATCCTTTACAGTAGATGCAAGTGGTGCTCATCCGCCAAACAAATCCTATTCACTGTGAGAACATGTGGGAACACACAATTGAGCGAGCAGAGATATAAAGGGGTGGGGGGCAAGATGGAGAAAGACGATTGAGAAGACTATATATGTTAATTTCCCTCAGTGCAACTTTGAGTTTAACACCAGTATGTCATGTATATCCAAGCATCATCGTGTTAAATGATACAGAACACAAGAGATGAAATTTTCAGGAATTGTCGGAAATGGGATATGGAAGAACTGATTAAATTTTGGGGGTGATCCGGATCACCGTCTGGATTCAGGAATTTTTTAAAGGATTTTTTAACATTGCCAGATTGGACCATTTTCGCCAAAGTGGACTGAAGCTGCTTGGCGGAGGTCTGCGCTCTCTGAGTGCATTTCTAGTTTGTCTTTCCTTTAACACTTTTCCCTTGACCAGTATTTTTTGATGTACTTCTTGTGAAAAGAAACCTAGACTGTGATTTGTTGCAGATAGTGACTGATGCTTCGTGTCAGCTAATGACACTGACGAAGAGTCAAGGTGTTTTATTTCCTCCGCCAGGGAGGTTATGTTTTTGCCGGCGTTTATCTGTCTGTCTGTCTGTTTGTTTATTTGTGTTCAAAATAACTTGAAAAGTTCTGAATGGATTTGGATGAAATTTTTCAGGAATTGTTGGAAATTGGATATGGAAGAACTGTTTAAATTTTGGGGGTGATCCGGATCACCGTCTGGATTTAGGAATTTTTTAAAGGATTTTTTAACATTGCCAGATAGGACCATTTTCGCCAAAGTTGACCGAAGCTGCTTGGTGGAGGTCTGCACTCTCTGAATGCATTTCTAGTTGGAATTAGAACATTTTCAACAAGTCGATATGACATCAGAAAAGTTATGTTGTATTTAAACTTCACAAGTTATATTATGATGTGTATATAATATAATAATATATAAGTAATATTACCGAAATTACATTTTTTGATAATTTCCAATTGCGTTCAAAGTTCAAGTAATCTTCTGGTCATTAAGTAAAATTACTGTCAGAGGTTCTCACTGTAAACAGCATTTTACAGAGCATTACCCCTCTTTTACTGTTTTAAATCAACATCTGATATTTATGGTATAGTTTCACCCTGTGGCTTGTGTAAAAAATGTATCAACACATCTGAAATACTGATATTTTTCACAGCTCTAACATGTTCAAGACAACAGACGACCAAGACATACAGACAACAGAGTGTTTAATCCCTAATTTAAAAGGGGGAAAAAAGAATTAATAGTGACATATAAGGCTCCATGTTTTTGATAATTACAGTTTTAGTTCATCTAGAGTACAGTTGACAGTTTTTGAACATATTTTTCCACAAAAGATTCGGCACTGCCAATGGAGGAACACAAAAAACTGCTCAACCAGGTGGCTCTCCAGAGGGAAGGTAAAGAGCTCTGAATTTTTCAATGAGGTGTACCAAGGGGCTTGGAAGTAAAGTATATCAGATATTTTAGAAATATTTATGCACTTTCAAACAAGATCAAATGCAAGACAGTATAGTTTCTGTATCAGAGTGGTTGGATGTATGGGTTAAACAAGTCCAATCCTAATGATGAGTAAAAAGACTGAACCACCATCAATAATGTTAGTTTGATCAGGAGAATTATGGTTTGATTTGTGTTGTACCATTCAAAGGGCATTTTTATGATTACTAAAAGCTTATGATGATAATGATTTGATTCCACAGCAATAAAAACAGAGGTCAAAAACTCTAGGCATAGGCCATTTATTGAAAGCCTATATTTAGAGTATATTTTGCAGGCAACCTCCTGCACATCGGTTTATTGCATACAGAATGTTAGCAACATGTGGAGAGGTGCATAGAGCTGGTGTGTTTGACTCCACTTTCCCCTCTTTTTATCCCTGTATTGAAACTTCTGTCCTACCAACTTTCACAGAGAAAAACATTCAATCTATTGCTCAATCTGATGGTATTGATCTGATTGTGCATGTTTTGTTTGTCTGTGTATGCTGCAGTGAATTTAGTAAACTCTGTTTTTACTCGCCAAATAACTTAGTCAGAGTTGGGCTCTGTTGCTCGATGTTGTTTGTCCTCTTTTAAGAGACGCTGTGTGACTCACATAGTGCCGGCAGATGTATCACAGACTTGATTGATCTGTGAAACTTCTGCCTGGCATGATTCACAACTCTCATTGGTTCCCATGCGCTGACAACCTAATATCTTCAAGCTGCTTTGGGGTGGGGTCTGCCAATAATAAATGCAAGTCAGCAAGCGTGGGACTACTTTTCAGATAATTCCCATTTCCACTGTTTTATGTGGCTCATAACACTGATTTCTGCTTATTTGGGAAATAGGCATAATTTCTTCATTAGAAATGGTTGTGAAAGAGGATATCACTTTATCTGTGTGTGTGTGTGTGTGTGTGTGGGGGGGGGGGGGGGGGGGGGGGGGGGGGTGTCAGTGACTTTGCTGTCTCTGCTCTCCTATGTTGTTACCTGAAACCCTCTAGGGAGCCAGGTTTAGAGGCTGGTGTAAGAGGCAGCAGGTTGCTCTGTCGCCCACGGTCCCCAGACAGGGCGTCTGCCATGTGCCACACACACACACGCACCCCCACACACGTTTCAACAGGCATACGAATCTAAAAAGCAAACACGGGATATTACCTGACTTAAGCTGTTTTCTGCTCTGTAAAAAAACCCTCATCTGACCGAACAGTGTCAGACAGAGAAGTGGTGAAGGAGGTGGGAGGGGCTGACAAAACAGAGGAATAGAAAGTGAGGGTGGGATTGTTGTCTCTTTTGAGATCCCTGGTGGATGTGTTGTGTAATATTGTAATTTCCTCTCTGCTGCTCGGCCTAATGCTGAATCACTTCGCTGAATTTAAGAAAAGATGAGGAATCAAGAGGATAATGAATAGTTTCTTACCTTGACCTTGGACTCATTTGTGAAGATTGTGGCATTACTCATATTTTTAATATTCTTATCATCTTTTTCCCTAATTGTTGCTTGTTTTTTGAGTGTTTTTTTTTTTTTTTTTTACTTCTGCCAGGCCTCAGTCAACCACTTCCATATTACCCCACGTCACATCCTTCCACATTTTGCCATAGCTGACCCCTGTGTAACCCTTTCACCAAACCAAGCTTCCCCTTTCTCTTACAGTTTTCTCGGATAAACAACTTAGGGTATAAAGCAGAATATATCCATTATCTGGGGTTTGCTGGGGTTTGCTTTCCAGTTATTGTCTAATTTTTTCAACATGTCAAACATAAGGCCTTGTGCTGTGAATACTTTTAATCTCTCCTGAGACAAAGGAACTAAAGAGGTAAGTGCTGGGCAGTTCGCTGAGGTTCAGTTATGGTCATGACAGTCAGTGTCATGAGCAAGGTTAAAAGTTTTATCCAAACTGGCAGCACAGCTTGATTAAGTATAAGAACCATAACAAAGTCCATTTGCTCATTTAGATCAAACTTTTAACAACATATTTATCTTTTTATTTAACCTTCAATGAACCAGGAAAAGATAAATCTCTTTTTCAAAAGAGTCCTGGCCAAGATAAGCAGCAGCACAGTTAAAAAAGTTGTATGGCATGTCTAACACTTGAAGTACAATGAAAAACAATAAATAACAGTTAATTGATAAGCTGTACTATGATTAAAAAAAAAAAAACATCAGTCAAAACATCTGCAGCCAGATGCTTCAGTCTCCAAAGCATTTAATATCCTCTTAAAAGTGTCCAATGAAACCAGCTCATTGAGTTTCAGGTCTTCTTGCAGTTAACAAAGGGAGGAGCAAATTTAAAGGCTTTTCTTCCTGCACAGGCCTGACCTTAGGAACAGACTACAAGAGGAGATTTTGGTACAGAGGATTATAAGATCTAATCTCCTCTGACTGATGAAGGTCAGAAAGTACGATGGGAGCAGACCCAAGATGGCCTTGTAAAAAAGACGATGCTAGTGTTTAAGTCAACGTGTAGACAGAGAAGACCGTCCTACACATGCATACAACAAGCAACAATGAGTGAAGGATTTAAAGTTAGTGATGAAGAAAAAACACTGAAAGTTTTACTATGACTTGGACCATGCACCGTACATGCTTCACATTTTAGGTGGGATACAGTTGGGACTGGAGCTGGAGTATGAAGGAACAGCCATAAAAGAGAGTGACGATTGTGTCATTTATCATGTTGTGCTTGTTTTGTCTGTAGATTTTGTCCTTAAGGTAAATATTCAGTGTTGATCATTTCCTTTTTGCAATAAGAGAACACAGCCATTACTTTAAATCAAGGTCGATTTGTTTGTACATTTTTATAATTTTTTTACATCTTATTTTTTTTTTCTCCATTTTATTTTCATGAATGGGTAATTTTTCAGAGACTCGGAATGTGTTCAAGTTTAATAATTGAATGCATTTGTTTTAGTTTGTAATTATATATTTGATTGCGCTTTTGACAGAATCAGTCAAACGTTATTTTGGTTTTGATTTCTGCCATAATTAAGCTGATCTAAAATAGATGTTGTCCATTAAGTTTAATTGTACAGCTTTATCAAAGATGAAATTGGAAAACTACTTGAAACACAACTAAAGACTTGACTTAGACTCCTACTGAGAGATGAGGCTCCCCACATACTGTAGAAGAGCTCACAAACAGCAGAGCCAGAGCCGTGCACTGAACAGAAGAGTTTAGCTGCTCTTGTTCATGGTTTCATTTGTTCTTTTGATGTGTGTGTGTACTATGACACTATTGTTGAGTGTAGTCCTTACCGTCAGTGCTGGTGCGTTACGTGCACCTGACTGAAACCGACTCCTTTGTTTGGTTTGTTTGGCTCCATAAAAAGGGCCGAATGCACGTAAATCTGACTTTTTGTCTTCCTTTCTTTCATCTTCATTGTCTGAACTGCGTGTGCATCTTATTGACTTTGGTGTTTTGTTTGTGTGTGTTCAGGTGTGCTCCTGGCTTTCTGGGTGAGTACTGCCACCATAAGGACCCTTGTCAACCCAGCTTCTGTCTGAATGGAGGGAACTGCTCCGTGTCCATGTCAGCTGGTGTACCCGTGCCAGGAAGTGCCATATGTACCTGTCCACTGGGCTACACTGGACAGCACTGCCAAACGCCCCAGAACTCAACATGCTACCCCAACAACCCCTGTGCCAACAAAGGAGTCTGCACACTGCTGTCGCTCGACAAGTTCAAGTGCGAGTGTGCCAAAGGATGGACAGGTGAGAGATACTGTTAAGGGACAAGGGTATCAATGGTTTATTTTTATTAAACAACTTGAATACGAGCACAATCTCTGCAAGAATAAAAGGTCTCATATCTTAATTGTTTTTCAACACTGGGACTTGAAATTCATGTTCAGAAAATTGCTTCATTGCCTTTTCTGATGAAACTATTTTCATTTGAAGTCCTTCAATAAAAGTGAAATAACATTAATCTTGCTTTTATTTAC
Organism: Cetoscarus ocellatus; assembly: GCA_037902135.1. Classification (NCBI taxonomy): domain Eukaryota; kingdom Metazoa; phylum Chordata; class Actinopteri; order Labriformes; family Labridae; genus Cetoscarus; species Cetoscarus ocellatus. Next base: position 669,133 of record JBAMNC010000607.1, read on the forward strand.
CACAGATATTTACTTATTAGGGATGTGTACTGTAGTGAAAATCCCTCCAGGGTGGCCACAGGATCTTCTCAGATTGTATTAAATTTTATAAATCCTTTTAGAAAAAAATATGTTGAAAAGTACATGAAAATCTTCATTTTAAAACTGAATTTTTTTTTGCTTGTTACAATTATTTTGTTCTTCAGAAAAAGTTGGTTTTATGTTTAGTTTTAATCAACCACTTATTGGGATTTTAAAGACCTCCAGTATTAAAGTCATTAACTGAAGGTGTATCAGCCTAGTTGACCTTGAAATGCATCTTTAAAATGGTCCTTTGTGCCTGTAGATAGCAAGTTTACTGTATCTCAATTGTTGTGTGATACAACAAAATCAGAAGAACATTGTGATAACAAGGAGTTATCACAAAAAATGTTAAGTTGCGCTGTCTCAATATTTATGCTAACTGTGTCACTAAAGTAACTAATGTTAGGAAATGGAGATAAAGTGGGGTCTTGAAACAGTCTTTAAAATATTAGATTCAAAGTCACAGTTCATTATTTAAATGGTTTTTCAAAGATTATAAGAGATGGATCAGTATGTACAGCTGAGTTTGCTAGCATAATGCTAACCTGTAATAGAATAGCCATAAAGGGTCCCAAAGATTAAGCATGAAAAATATCTGTTTCTGATGATAATACTAGGTTAGATAGTTTGTTCAACTGATCATTAGTGTACAATTTTCAGTTAATTAAACCATTTCTAAAGTTCAGGGAAGCAAAATTATTTTCTTGGCATCCTGATAAAGTCATTTACCTGTGGTTAGAAAACATTTTTCAGAAGTGCTACAACCACCATCTACCACAAAATGGAAAAATTTAGTAAAAGAAAGTATATAAATATCTATCTGTCTGTCTGTTTATATTATAAAAATCATAATAGTGCCATGAAATCCCCCTTTTAAAAGGAAAATAATGGTAATATTTATAACAGTTTCAATGTCAAAAGAACCACTTCCTTTTTCTGCTGTGTTCATTTGCTGAAAGTTTGAATTTATCATAATTATTTAAATAACAACTAATACATTTTGTTATCTTCTGCCCACTGATTAGTTTATTCTGTTATTTTACATAATAGTTTCCCTCAGAGGGACTCTTGGATTTTAAAATCTCATGTACTGGCAGGAAGTTCTTACACCACTGCAGTTACATGCCTACAACTTAATACTGCTTTTCCTCTGGTATCTCTTACATAACCCTCTGTAGATAGCTACACTGATAAATGAAGTATGTGAGGAACTAATGCTAAGCCTGTCTGCTCTCTTCATTTAAAAGAATTTAACCGAAAACTCTTCTGTTTTTTTTTTCTTACAGGGCCACGGTGTGAGCAGGAGGACAGCTGTCTGTCTAGTCCCTGTGCCAACGGGGGCATATGCAGCTCTCTGTCTGGTGGGAAATACACATGTTCTTGTCCAAATGGCTACTTTGGTCCTCGCTGTCTCAATGACACCAATGAATGTGCCATCACTCCCTCTTTATGCCAGAATGAAGGAACATGCCTCAACACTCCTGGTTCCTACAAGTAAGAACCATGTTGAATCCATTTAAGATATTATTTCCAAAAATGTATTATTTTTTTTAAAGAATTGTGTTCCAGTGTAATAAAGAAATTAAGTACATAAAAAAAATCTCTTCCTTGCTGTAGGTGTGTTTGTGCCCCGGAGTTCACAGGCAGAAACTGTGAAAGCTCTTACATCCCCTGCTCACCTTCACCCTGCCTTAATGGAGGCACATGTCACCAGACCTCTGAAACCAGCTACTCTTGCCACTGCCTTCCAGGTAGGTGGATATCAGTAATTAACATCTGAACCACATGAATATGAACTTGTTAAAATCTAAAACTATGATACAAAGGTCATATTGACAGAGATATTAAAGAAAAGGGATCATAGACCAGCACCTAAGACTGGTAAAGGAGATCAAAACCAGACCAGTATCTCAGTATTTCTCATGAGCCAGGGGACAAAGCTTGATTCAATCACATTGATTACGGGCCAATCAGATACCGTAGTAGGCGACTGCTACTACTGTGGTGTAAAGGACAGTGCGTGAGCCACTTAGTAAAACAAACTATCAGCAAAACTTTTCTGAAGTGGAGCTAAAATGTCCTTTCTGTGGAGAAGGTTGTAGTGTTGTTGTTTGTTTTTAATTTGATAAAGACACGCAGTCCGGACTTGATAAAACTGCCTCTGAAGCTGTTAGCATCTATGCTAATGTCTATATGAGCAGTCACTTCCTGTAGTTATCCTGTAGCTCCCACCTCTTCCTGCTTCAATGGATGCTGATTTGGCGGCTCACAGTTGTTGTAGATTGGAGCTCAGCTAGATGGATCTGCCTGATTGCAGACACTGCAAGGTTAGGCACAGATAACACTGTGTGCATGGTCATCCTTTACATCTGCTTAAATCAGCCAAATAAAATTGCTCCCAAACTATTTAGTAATACCCACTAGTGAAAAATATTAATCCAACATTAAAATCACTGTGAAAATCATCAGATTATCAGTTGGTTAATCTACTTCATTAGTGCACAGACGGTTACGTTATGATGTGCACAAGGTCTACTCTGAAAAATGGCTATCAGGTGATTGTTAAAGTTACCACCACGGTATGTTTAAATGTCTAGTAGAATAGAAAATTCTGTTTTTGGCATGAACCCTGGTTGATTTTTTTTCTTGATTTTCCATTGATTCAAAGCACATTTTGTAGATCTGACTAAAACCTTTTGAGCTTCTCAACATACGTTCTACTAAGGTCATACAAGTCTGTTAAAATGGTTGTTTTATTGTCTCTCTATTAAACAGCAGAAAATGATCAAAAGTGGGAGAGAATTAGAATCAGGTATTAATTAAAATAATAATTAATCATTCCATCCCTTCTTATGACAGAAGTTAAAGTTCATTTTAAGTAGAATAAGAGCAACACACCCATGAGTTATTGTGACCATATTTAGTTTGAAGTATCAACAGCCTGATCCTGTCGGTTCTGTTGTGTTTTGCACTCCACTATCAGACTGTTACAATTTGCAAGTGGCCAAAACAAGCACTCACACAGGTTGTGTTTAAACTTCACTAGAACATGATGTAAGTCTTCTTTACGCCAGAGAGCATCAAATGGCTGCTGATTGGAATTGGAATTCATGCTCTACCCTTGAGCAAACACAGTTGAAACAAAGTAGAGTAATGGTCGTCTTTGTATTTGTGGTAGGTTTCAACGGTACAAACTGTGAGAACAACATTAACGACTGCCCCGGTCACCAGTGTGCCAACGGAGGAACCTGTATGGATGGAGTCAACACCTACAACTGCCAGTGTCCTCCAGAGTGGACCGGTAAGAAACATCTGTGTCTTCAAGTGTATTCCTGCAACCACATTCACACCCAGTGGTTTGGGTTCTTTAAGCATTATGACTGTTAGGTTGACATTATCCCTCTGTACTCTTGATCCCCTTGAAGCTCTTACTTCACTCAAGGCGTGTCCCTGCCGGCTCACTTGTGTTACATGTGTAAGCTTTCCGTTTACAAAGCAAACAAGCAAACATCTGCTTCCTTGGGCCTGTCTCAGTTCATGTAGCACTAATCCAACCAAAAGAAACAAAGCCAAAACAACATGTGGAAAAAATGTGATTAAATTGTACATTTACCCTCTTGATATTGTCCACAGGTCAGCACTGTACAGAAGACGTGAATGAGTGCCGCCTTCAGCCGAACACTTGTCAAAATGGAGGAACCTGCAGCAACCTGATCGGCAGCTATGTCTGTGTGTGTGTGAATGGCTGGAGCGGACCAGACTGCTCTGAAAACATTGATGACTGTGCAACAGCCGCTTGCAGCCCAGGCTCCACGTGCATCGACCGCGTAGCTTCTTTTGTTTGCCTGTGCCCCCACGGGAAAACAGGTAGGAGGGGAAACAAATTAAATAAATACTTGGGTGAAATTAGGCTGATAACAGCAAATCAAGATGTTTTGTAATAACACAAGTTCAGTCTCACATACATGTGAATGAACTGCATATTTCATTTTTCGTAGCTGTTTTTAAAGGTGAAAGTAGGCCCTGATTTGATCAACTTAGTAAAGTTGTTTTTTATTCATGTATAAAAGAAACTCTCACACCATAGAATGAATCTATTCATCAGTTCTTATTCCGACCTGCTCATTTGCTTTAGTTTTTAACAATATCCTTGCCTCCACTGTGTTTTTTTCAGGTTTGTTGTGCCATAGAGATGACGCCTGTATCAGTAACCCGTGCAGAGAGGGCTCCCAGTGTGACACCAACCCCATTAGTGGCAAGTACAACTGTAACTGTCAGCCTGGATATGTGGGCAGCACCTGTCAGACTGACAGAGACGAGTGCAGCATTGGTAAGCAGGACATATGTTTGAACATAGATTTATTGTTTTTAACTCCTAATGTGCTTTGTCTTTTAACATACCTGTTTCCTCTTTACTATCAGGTACAAACCCGTGTGAACATGGAGGTCACTGTGTGAACACTGATGGCTCCTTCACCTGTAATTGTGCCAGAGGTTATGCCGGGCCTCGCTGTGAGCAGGACGTCAATGAATGTGCCTCGAACCCCTGTCAGAATGATGGCACCTGTTTAGATCGCATCGGGGACTATACATGCATCTGCATGCCTGGTAAATTTCTAAAGCACTAAAAATGTTTTTTTTTTTACTATTGATGAGATCCAAGAGACCACATTAAACAATAAACTATATGTGCAGCACATCAGTTTCATGTTCTGGACTGAAACTATGGTAACTGCTTTTTCCAGATCAGATCAGTTTGAATGGAAGTAGGTTTTTTTGTAAGGAAATACACAAAATTTACATAAAATCTGGGAAGGTTTCCATTTTTTTTTTCAAAATACTTGTATCCATATTTTCACAGAAAGCCAGAAAACACATTGAAAGGAACATACTAAAGAGCTGACTGTAGTGCCTTATAATGAAGACAATACCAAGAATGAAATAAAATCCAAGCAGTTACTATTCAGATAAAGATAAAGCAAGAAATAATACAAGTTAACTCCTTAACAGAGCTAATGAACTCACTATCTCTTACCTCTTTTCCAAACTGGTTTAAATTTCATTACAACCAGCTTTATGCTATTTTCCTGATCAGCTGAACAAAACCACATCTTTGGAAGAGCTGATTACAGTACACTTGGAAATGTATCGGCAACTGCAAAAGAATGGTGTAGGAAAACATGAAGTCTTTGGTCTCTTTTTTACTAAAGGACAATTCCGCAGTTATCACAATTGTTTGTGTCCACACTTGCAGGTTTTGAGGGCACTCACTGTGAGAATGAGGTAAACGAGTGTCTCAGTTCACCCTGTCTGAACCAGGGAGAATGTCTGGACCAAGTCAGCCGCTTCTACTGCGCGTGTCCTGCAGGTTCGTACACAAGCAGCCAGATTAATTTTCCTGAGTTATACCCATCTACCTGAAAAATGTGCTGCCTTATGAATTTCCACATGTAATCAAACTTTTGTAATGCATACGTTTGCTTTGATGTTTATTTATTTATTCTGTTTTCAGGCTTCAGTGGTGAAATGTGCCAGATCGACATTGATGAGTGTTCCAGTACACCCTGTCTGAATGGGGCAAAGTGTATCGACAGACCCAATGGTTACGATTGTGAATGTGCTGAAGGTAATTGAGTGTAACCTTATTAAATATCATAACATAAGAACACACTTGAGAATGCAAAAACAGTAATAAGAACAATAAGTCAAAATAGGAGAAAGTGAGACATACAACATGCAACAGGCTGCCGACTCAGCAGCTCTTCAGTTCAATTAATTGCAACATTTAAGTCGAAAGAATTTGCACACTCCGGTATCTGCTAAAAAAAACATCCCAATGACAGAAATAAACATGAAATACTTTTATTATCAGTACTGCTTTATGCTTTGTTTTTTATATCTGATGAAATATCTCGACCGCAGGCTTTACTGGCCTCCTCTGTGACGAAAACATCAACGACTGTGTGCCAGAGCCGTGCCACCACGGGTTGTGTAAAGACGGCATTGCCACCTTCTCTTGTGAGTGCTACTCTGGGTACACTGGCTCCATCTGCAACATCCAGGTCCAGGAGTGTCACAGCAACCCCTGTCAGAACAGAGGACGCTGCATTGATTTGGTCAACGCTTATCAGTGTAACTGCCCACCGGGAACTACAGGTATTTTCTGCCGTTGCATTGTAGTAAAATACCTGAAATCATTTTATTTTTTCTGTCCCTTGAAAGCATTTTGTTTTTCCAACGTAATGGATGTTACGCAGTTGTGCGAATTACCTCTTGTTAAGCCCCACCCTCTGTTACCCTTCAGTTATCTTTTTACAGTTTCTTTGTTGGACAGAATCTTTTGTTACCAAGCCCTTTCCCCTTTGAAACAACTGACAAAACTCTATTATTTGAATGACTTCTATCAGGATTGAATTGATTTTATTCATTTATGCCTAGCCTAAGCCTAAAAATAAAAACAAAGACACGAATTAGGTGTATACGATTAACTTGAATCATAAAACTTCATGAAATATTACCATTATATATGGTAGTTATGTTGGGGAACATTAGCTGTCTTTTCCAAAAAAGAGATAAACAGTTTTGTTAGCCACTGTAGCTGACATTACATAATAGCAACATCAGTCCTGTATCATGCTAATTTATGCTCAATATAATGGAAGGAAGTTTGTTGTTAAATAACTTAATCCCTGATTAAACTTTCTGGAACATTGCATGCTGTCAGGAGGGATGTACATGCTTAGCTGGCTGAGCAGTTAAATTCAGATAAGGTTGCCAAGCTAAATCTTCTCTCTTTCATAGATCCAGACACATATCCCAGTAAAACGCTAAAAAACAGTATTGTAGCCACCTGACTCCAGTAACTACAAATGACTTCCCCTTGCTGCTGAAATGCCCTTAAACCCAGATGTAAAATGATTTCATAAATGTTTAGCGAATTCCAAGGAACTAAATGATTACCTTGGTAGCGTTTCATAGAAACATTACAGTTTGGCAGCATTTCCCTTGATAGGGAGATTAAGTTGTGGGCTTTGACAGGTTATGCTCATGAAAATAAACACTTAAAAGAAGCAGTGAGTATCCAAATTCAGCACAAACACTGTATATGGATGTTAAAGTAAGATGAGGATTGAAGGCTAGTGTGTTAGCCCTGCTAACATTAGCATTACTGAGCCACACTCCACTGCAGACATTTCCCCAATGACCTTGCTATCCTTTGAGACATAAAGATTTCTATATTTTGATTGTTCTTTAAGTATTTTTGTAAACTTAAAGGGATATTATAGTATTTTTTAAGTTAGGTTGTATGAGGTACTTGAAAATCATCAGAGAAGTGGCTGAAAAGGCCCCCAGCAGCACTGCACCTTTACGGAGATTGAGCTGAGATGAGTAAGATACACTGCTGTTGGCTGGTCAACTTATTTCGCCTAGTTGTGTGAGTTTTATCTAAAAAAGAGCCACAGCACCATGTTGGGTCAGTGTATGATATGGAAACAGAACAAAAAATACCCCCAGAATACAATGTGAATACTTGATCTGCTCTTGCTCTTCTGACAGCCCAAGCATACCTAATTATTATTATGAAGTATAATAAGAAGACCAGAATATGAAAAAAATGAACATAAGGTCATCTGAAACCCTTCTGAGGGGCTTGGCCTGGGCATAAGTTTGTTATTTCCAAACAGAAGTGGAAATAAAAAGGAGCATTCTGATTGGACTAAAGACAAATACTAACAACAAATAAATTACCAAGTAAGAAAAACATTATTCTTGATAAGACTAAAAAATATGACAGGATGAATTTTTGTTTTTACTTTCCAAAAGCAAATTCATTGTCTTTTTCTCCTTGCCAAGCTGAGAGCTGATTCTTCCTTCCCTGGCCTTCAATGACACTCATGCTCTTTCTGACATGTCGTTGCCACACAATTGAACTAAAAATCATAGCATAGTTTTAGTTCCCTTTTCTCCTTAGCACTGACAATGAATAAAGTCTATGTAATGGTTTATGAAAAAACTTGAGCATGTGCCATTCTCACTAGTTCTGTTTTCTTTCTCATATGAAATGTTTTACTCAGTTTTTTTTTCTTGAGTTTTATTGCTGTGACCTTAAAGTTTTAATCGCTTGATTAAACGTGAAGACCACCATCCCCCACATGAAGGGCTTCCTGTACTGTAAAGGGTAGAGTTGTTTGAGCAGTCAGAAGTGTGTGAAGAATTTGCAAGTCTAGGTCAGACAGTGTTTCACTGCTTTGCTCAGTGGATTAGTGGATTCACTTGAGGACGTTGTACCACCCTGAGGGCTGGTACTACAGTCTTACTGTCCTTACTTACAGTGAAAATGTTGTCAGGTCAGCTTGTCATGTCTCACTTTCTGGTCTCTTGCCCACGCTTCCTCTCCCCTCTCAGCTTAGTTCCTTCTTCGTCTCTCTCTTTCTGTTTGTTTTTTGTCCATTTCCTCTCTTTTTTTCATACTCAGTCTTACAGCCATGCCTTGCGCTTTTCTTGTTTTTTTCTAACTTTATACCACACTGAAGTTGTTGCGTGCCTCTGCTGTTTTTAAATAAGTCAGGGTTTTTGGTGGCGCTTCCTCTTAACTCTGTGGAGCACTACTCCCCCTGGTGGTGAATGAGATGATTACAGATTTTGTGAGCGTGAGTTGATCTCTTTCACCTCAATTTCACCTCTTTACTGGCACTAGCTCTGCAGTCAGTAAGTCAACAAACACTTGATAGTCATAGAGAGAGAAGAGAACGGAAGCTGATCTTTTTTTTTTTTTTTTTTTCTTTTCAGGGGTGAATTGCGAAATCAATGAAGATGACTGTGCCAGCAACCCATGTGAATATGGAGAGTGCCATGATGGCATTAATGAGTACAAATGTGTGTGTGCCCCAGGATACACAGGTACTTTCTTGCTCTGCTTTGAGATTTAAATTAATGATTGTTTGAGTGTCTCATGGGAAAACAAGGGCCATCAAAGATATCAGTGTAAATGGGTTGAGGCTCGTGAGGGCAGGGAGATCAAATTAATCATCACAGTATCTGAGTGAATCTTTCTTACCACTAAGTGGCTCTGGTGTGTTCTCCAACAGGATCTAAATGTGAAGTGGATATCAATGAGTGTAACTCAAACCCCTGTATGAGTGGGGGGACCTGTTTAGACAAGGTAAATGGGTTCCAATGCCTGTGTCCACCCAGCACCCACGGGCCACTGTGCCTCTCGGGGACCGACCACTGCGCTCCTCAACCCTGTGTACATGGAGAATGTGTTGAACAGCAACATGGGTATGGGATTTTTTATTGACTTTCGAATATGTGTTTCTCCCTGAATAATATAATTCGATGAAACTGCTTCCAGTCTGATTTGCTGTCCTAAGTTTGTCCTCCCACAAATTCAAGATTGCAGTACGAGCAGTTCTATTTTGCTTAATGTTTGAAATTTTCAAAGACTACAAGTACTCATCATAATTAGATGGGTTGTTTTAGGTTTAAATTTTGTCCTATTCTTCCTTCTCTCTAAAAGGTACCATTGTGAATGTGAAGCTGGCTGGGTGGGACATCACTGCGACGAAGAAAAGGATGAGTGTCAGCCAAATCCATGCCTGAATAATGGCAACTGTGTGGACCGACACAATGGTTACACCTGTCAGTGCCATCCTGGATTCAGAGGTAACAGTGAACCAGAGCCTGTTCAGTAAAAATGTTTTTAGAAGAGATTAGACTGAATAAAAAAGGATGGACTGAGCCCTTTTGTCTCATCTAGGTCTGAACTGTGAGAAGAACATAGATGAGTGTGCGTCTGGTCCCTGTCAAAATCAGGGCTTTTGTATTGATGGAGTCAACAGTTACATTTGCCAGTGTAGTCCACCGTTTACAGGTAAGTAATGTCACATCGCCATCCTATCAACATTACTTTGTTAACATGCAGTTACTGCATTTGTAGAGGCTCATGAGTGGTATTTGAGAAAGACAATCAATCAGTTCCCTTTGTCAGTGTGTAAAATCTGTGCCATGTCTGACAGGTAAACACTGCGAGGTGGAACAGGTTCCCTGTGCTTCTCATCCATGTGAGAGGGGAGGAGTGTGTCGTCCATCTCCAGACTACACTTCTTACATCTGCCAGTGTCCTGCTGGCTGGCAAGGTATGTGTGTTTTTAAGAGTGTCTGTCATTAAAGTGCAATAGTGTTTTAAGCAGCTATGGCTATGAAAATAAATTTTCCAAATTCACATCCTCTGTTGTCATTTCAGAAACTCCTTATATCATTTTTATTGATGATGATTTTGTAGATTTTTTTTAACTATTTGGAAAATGGGAAATACAGACAAAATACAGGAATACTAAAAAATAGTAATAACAAATACAATTTTTCAGGAGTGGGAAACCATGCATCCCAAAGTTCAGTGCATAAATTATGGTGTGTATAGTTGTTATCAACACTTGAGAGCCAAAGTTTGTGAGGTTTTAGACATGTAAGAAGGGTTCCCACCAATCTTAGGTCCTTTTCATACCTGCATTGTTTGGGAGAACGGTTCCGATACAAGTGTTCTGTTCTGTTCTGTTCTGTTCTATTCTGGGCATGGTTTGTTTGAATATATATGAACACAGCAATCAATCCCTGTTGCTGCACAAACAACCGTGCTGAGATCACCTGAAACAGGTGGTCTTTGCTCATTTCTAAATGGAGTGTGCCTGTGGAGTGGTCCGTTTATAGAAAAAGAACACAATCACCCCAGATACCAACACAAACGGGGTGACTAATCAGGCTGATAACAAAGTACTAAATGATAATGCTTGGATCCTGCAGAGTCACTTTCTGAGCTCAGGCACGACATACCATGAGCATATCAACAAGCAAACATTACTCATTGTCTCTAAAGCAGATCATCGTTGGATTTAACAACATAGACCAGTTCAAAAACTTGTTGAGACTCCAAGACTGTAGTAGTTTAACTCGTTCAAGCAGGAGATTTTGTCTTTTTTAATGCTGCTCTCTACTTTCCCGCATTACAGATGTTAAAAGCTCCTTTTCTTTGAGCACAGAGTTTTACACTTATATTGTCAGGAGTGTTTCACACTGATACAAAAATGCTCATCTGTATAATTTTAAGTAGTGATGTTAGGCCCTTTAGGCTGGACTCAGTCCGCTTCATAATACTGCCTTGTGATCATGGATCGATCCAGGGGAAATATGCAGAGTTGTAGCGTTTTATTTTTTTTACTGAATCAGAACAAAGCAACCGAGCTGTGGATGTGAAAATTATAGGTGTCACTGTGACACTGAGGGATTACGGGTAGTGTCTTTTTTTTTTCTCAAGTTTGTGAATAAATGCTAATATAATTTAAATTTAGATCTTTTTCAGAAGTATCATCTTTTCACTTTCTGGTAGCATGTGTGAAGTTTCCCTGTGATTGGTTATGACATAAGATTAATTTATACAATCAAATAGAAAAAAAGAGCAGGATTTTTACAGCTGGAACCAGAACCCAGAGCTAAAGGACTTCTGTTCTCATGTGTCAGATTAACTCAGTCCCTATAATCATGTGTGTGTTTCTGATTGTGAAGGTACACGCTGCAGTGAAGATGTGAATGAATGCAAGAAGAGCCCATGCAAAAATGATGGTCGTTGCATAAACAGCCCTGGCAGCTACACATGCAAATGTAAACCTGGGTACAGTGGACACAACTGTCAGACGGACATCGACGACTGTTCACCAAGTGAGTTTCAGTTCAACTTTTTCAGAAATGTTATGAAAAGCTGAACAAACCAAATAAAGTCCATGCGTTTGTAACACCTGCCTAGTAGTTATCAAACTTATTTAGTCCAAGACCCACCGAAGTCATATCCATGCAAAACAGCCTCCTTAATGCATGTTATAGTACTATATCAATCTGATGACATATTAGTTTTTTATCAACAAATGCCAAATACAACCTGAAAAAATATTGTATGAATTAAATTAATTAAGTTATACAACATTTACATTCAGCGTAAATCATAACTCAGTCATTGGTTTTTGATTTATGAGCAATGCAACTGAACAAAACCTATGAAGACTCGGTCTAATCTAAGTTTTATTGATAATGTAAAATATCTCAAAATAAGGATAAATTTGAGTCAGTCATATATCTGTTTAGACTTAGGTGTTTACTCAGTGTCTGTTTTCAAACCCTTCTTCTGCAGATCCATGTCTGAATGGAGGCTCGTGTGTGGACGGAGTTGGGAGCTTCTCCTGCGACTGCCGTCAGGGTTTTGAGGGAGAGCGCTGTGAGACTGAAGTTGATGAGTGTGCCAGCCAGCCCTGCAGGAATGGTGCCATCTGCAGGGACTACGTGAACAGCTTTGTGTGCGATTGTCGTCCAGGCTTCGATGGACTCCTGTGTGAACACAACATCCTTGAATGTACAGAGAGGTGAGTTCTGATGACTGCATTTTATTACCAGGCTTAATTTCTCTGTTGTCTTGTGATAAATTCCTCCAGAGATTAACCAGGACCAGCGGTAAACTTAAAAGGCCAAAGAAAACCAAACATCCATAGTGTCTACTAAGATTTAAGAGATTATTCTAAAGAAGAACTCTTAACAAGGAGATCAAACATTCATCATTACCCCCTTCTTGACCTCCCTCCAGCTCCTGTCTTAATAACGGGACATGCATAGATGACATCAACACCTTCTCCTGCCGTTGTCGTCCTGGTTTTTACGGTACATTCTGTGAGTACGAGCAGAATGAATGCGACTCTCAGCCCTGTAAGAATGGAGGCACATGCACTGATGGCCTTGACATGTACTACTGTACCTGCCCTGTAGGATACAATGGGAGAAACTGCCAGGTAAAGTGTCAATTTCCACACTTTTCTTTACTCAAGTTGAAACACACCACTCTACATTTAACTCCAACATTCATAGAAGTTGAGTTAAGCAGGTGAATCTTATTTTTTTTTTCTTGATGATAGTGTCCAATCAGGAGCAGCCAAAATTCAACAAGACACAAGAGCTATCCGTCATCTCTCAAAAGAATCAAGAAGGAAATTTGAGTAATGTTGTGAGGCCCCTAACATTAGGGACAAAAATGCTTTAAAAAGTTGAATAAATTACTGGATTGTTAAAATTAAACAAGATAACCAAGTCGTGGCAGAACCATATTCAGATGTGAAAAGGCTCATCATCATTGATCTGTGTGGGTTTTTTTTTAAGTCCTGTGGGATTTAAATTTCATTTTGATTCTTAGTTTGTCTCTGTGGTCAAACAACTTATAATACACCAATTTGAAATCATTACATTCTATAATTTAAGTTTTTATTAAATCCGATTTTAACATAGTTTTAACACAAGTTTTTGATAAGATTTTAACAGACAGTATTAACAAGTCAACAAAAGAAGAAAATCAACAAAATGTTCATAATAATCAAATAAAATAAAAATCAACATTCTATGGGCCTGAGATGGCTTCACATATTGAAGACATCTCAAATAAGCCAGTGTTTAGTAGACAGATATTTGGTAGCCATAGCCGACGACCAACTTTTCACTGTGCTCCAAACCATGTTGAGAAAAAGAAAGCGGTCCCATAACTTCTTGAAATCATCACATTTATCATTAATTCTGGCTAACATTTGTTCATATGATACTATTTCTAACATGAGTTCAACAATCATTGCATTTGAAATATTCTAATAGTCCAAGTTCTCTTGGAGAATATTGTGTCTTTAACTTGATCCTGCTTAAAAGGGTTGAAGTTTTACATGCATTATTATCACAAAAATTCACGGTGGACCGAAAATAGCAAAAATGGCCCAAAGCTGCGAGGGTTAATCACTAGAAGATTCTTGTCTTCTTGTGAAATTAGAGTTTGGTAAGTTAGAATATATCAAAAACAAACTAAATCAAAACTAAGTATATAGATAGGCATGGATATATTTTTATTTACAAACAGACCAGATAATAAAATGCGGGTTTTTTTGTAATGTTAAATTGCCGCAAATACGGTTTGATTATGTTCTTTCGTTCAATAACAACTAATTGCTCTATTATATCTTGAGAAAATGAAGATAATTTCTGCAAACTTAGGTCTTATAAACAATGGAGAACCTCATGTGTTTGCAAATCTTGGTTTGAACATCAGGTTTCACATTATGCATGCTAAAAATATATAAAATTTCAGCAACTGAATTTTAGTCTCTTCTCCATGTGCAGAACTATGTGAACCTGTGCAGCCAGGTCCGCTGTCTGAATGGCGGCTCCTGCTCTCAGACAGCAACCTCCTGGACCTGTCACTGTGCGTGGGGATGGACAGGATTGTACTGTGACGTCCCAAACCAGTCTTGCCAGGACTTTGCTGCCACAAAGGGTGAGAAGTTATTCCCTATTGTGATAGTTACTGATCAGCATCAAAGAAATGTGTTTTCATGATAAAGACTTGTCAAGAGAGCTGCACTTAGGCCAAATACACATCCTTTTTATTTCTCCAGGCCTGAAAACTTTTATTCTGTTATGCTTCTAACCATTTCATCAATCAAAATCTTAAGATAACCTGCATTTGTACATAAAATTATATTTAATTCAGTTTATGTGCCTTCCTCATGTACTTGCAGGTATTGAAGTAGAAAACGTGTGTGAGAACGCGGGTAGATGTGTGAATGAGGGCAATTCTCACAAATGTCGATGCCAGCCAGGGTACACAGGCAGCTACTGTCAAGACAGAGTTGATGAGTGCAAGTCAAACCCATGTCGAAACGGAGCCACATGCAAGGACTACCAGGGAACATATGAGTGTTTGGTGAGTAATTTTTCATCTGCTTTTGAATGGCTGTGCTTACAATTCATGTAAATTTCAAGTTTCATTGGTTATACTGAGCTCACCCAACTCTTTGACTTCATTGATGCAGTGTAAGCCGGGCTTCCAGGGAGTGAACTGTGAGTACGATGTGGATGAATGTCACTCAAAGCCTTGTCTACACGGAGGAACCTGCATTAACCTCATTAACCGCTTCACCTGTGCCTGTCCGCCTGGAACACAGGGTGAGCATGGATCATATCTTCTTAAATACATAAAAAGGCAGTAAAAATCCTCTGACTTGGATGCTTAGACCTCCATATAGCATTTGACCTACAACAGTATATCTTAATATCCCCACTGCAAAAGTTTGCTTTGAGCAAAACAAACCATCCTCTCCAGACTCTTACTCAAAGAAATACTGACCACTGAACTTCTACACATCCTCTCTGCTCCATAGGGCTCCAGTGTGAGAGGAACGTGGACGACTGCGCCCCTCAGCTTGGCTCCTCCGAACCTCGCTGTAGAAATGGAGGACAGTGTGTGGACGGTATTGGCCGTTACACTTGCTCCTGCCCTCCAGGGTTTGTGGGAGAACACTGTGAGGGTGATCTGAACGAATGCCTGTCTGGGCCCTGCCATGCCCCGGGCAGCCTCGACTGTGTGCAGCTGGACAACGACTACCAATGTCGCTGTCGCCTTGGATACACTGGTACATTTATTTAGACTAATGCATATGCTTAGCTTGTTAATTATAAACATGTATGGTATGACATCCTTTAAGTTATTTCGTGTTTAGATTACTTGTATCAATTTTTTAAATTTTCTCATTTTCCTCCAATCCTGTTCAGGTCGTCACTGTGAGTCCATGGTGGATCTGTGTCTGTCCAAACCGTGTCACAACGGTGGTGTTTGCTCCATGAACATGAGCTCAGTACATGGATATACCTGCTTCTGTCTACCTGTAAGTCTCTTAACTAACAGCATTTTTCTCTTAAAATGTAAAATACTTTTATGTGATTTCCTTTTACATTCCCTTATTGAATCACACATTTTTCTCTCCTTGCTTACGACTTTTCCCTTTCACTCATAACTTATTGGTTTACCAGTCATATAATACTGTTATCTACCTAACTGTATTGTATATCCCTTTAAACCTTTTTTATGAATTTGGGTTAAACCCAGGGCTTCCCAATAAAGTTGCAATCTTCCAGATGGTAATAAAAGCATTTAAGAATATGCAAGGGATGAGAAATTTGGAAAAAATATGGATTTGATCACAATTGAATTTTTTAAATGTTGTTTAGTCTTGGTTAGTGCTGCTCCATTCATCAGTATTTCAAACAGCTATTGATATGTCTGATTCAAAAGCTGTGATAGACATCCAAGGCACCAGAAAACCAAGCACTTATTTTTTGACAAGGTCTGCATTAGAATGTATAAATTCAAGTAGCATGCCAACATATTCTTGAGTTTTCAGATTATTCCAAAAGCTTCAGTTTTTATCTGATACCCCCTCAGTCTGTTTGAATAGAATTTAAATGTTTATTTTATTTAACAAGAAACACACAAAACAATGAACTTTGATTAAGTATAAAACATAAAAGGTAGATGTATTGATCAGAGATCAATGACAAAACATTTACATACAAAAACTTAAGTAGCATCCAAGACAAAGTGCTGCATATTAAACTGAAATTGATTTTGTCAAGCAGCAGTTGGATAATAATATATTTTTTAATTATTCTTTTCTTACTTTATTCTGCTGTATATGCCAAAAGGTTTATAATTGTAAACTAACTAACACATAAAAGATTATATGTAGTCAGGCCACATAGATTGGTGCAATGATAAGTTCTAAAAAGCGGAAATGAATGGGGTGCTGGTTTAGCGGAGTGGTAAGCAACCAGGCACGACCCACATACATGCTTCTGCCGGCTCGGGTTCAAATGCAGCCTGTGACCAGTCTGCAGAGTGTCGTCCTGTACTCTCTCTCGCCCCCCTTCACAGGCCTATCCACTGTCTCTCTCTCACCTATTAATAAAGGCACAAAATGCCTAAGAAATAATCAGTGAAAAAAAGGCTAAAATGAATTAATATTAGAATTTCCCTGCAGTTTCCTTGCCTCAAAGTTTATGGGATTTTTGAATGAGTTTTTGATTAAATGCTCAATATAAGGCACGTGGTTAACACAAGCGTGAGAATTATTAAAGTTATCTTCTACAACGTAAAATAGACCTGGAAATGCCTCATTTGTAAACTTTACAGTATTAGTGCATCTTACAAAGGAAGGATTTTAACAAGCTGCTTACTACAACCTCAGAGTTGCTTAGATATAAATACCATCATTTTTTATGGTCTTCACCAAATGATGTATGACAAACAGTTGAAACATCCAAGAACACTTATTTGATCAGGCTTCACTCGGAGGAGAGTATTTTATAGAATAGAAAAGAGAGAGAAATCAAAGTTAGAAGCCTTATAATAGCAAAATTTAGTCAGCTTTTGCCATTTTTTTTTTTGCCAATTTCATGAATCTTTTTAAAACTATGAAGGCATTGCTCATTTGTTCTGATAATCCCAATAAACAAAATGTGTAATACTAACTTCTGGGTCACTTCTGGGTTGGCCACATGTATTACGTCATCTCTTCCCTACTCAATAACTGACTTTGTTTGTCTTGCTTTCCTAAAAGATTTTAATTTTTTTCTCATTAAATGCTTGAACTTCTCTCCATTAACCTCTGATTCCTCTCTTGTTCTAATGCTTGCTTCAGAGGGCCACACCATGGCTCAGGTACAGTAGACAAGGAGATGATCTGTTGGGGGAAAATGAATGCTCATTAGATGGTAGTTTAGTTCATTAACCATCATTACCTGTGAAGTTTTATTGGGCCTTTACATGTTTGACGCTAAGAAAGCCTTTACTTATAGCATCTCAATGTTTTCTAGGGCTTCACTGGGTTCAACTGTGGTGAGATTGAAGGTTACAGCTGTGAGAAGCTACGTTGTCAACATGGTGGGCGCTGTGTGGAGTCACCAGCAGGCCACCTGTACTGCCAATGCCAGCCTGGGTTCAGTGGCCACCACTGTGAGAATGAACAGAGGTGTCCATGGACCTGCCAGAATGGAGGAACGTGTGTCAAAGACCTAACCAACCCGTACCAGTTCAGCTGCCGTTGCCCCATGCACTTCTCTGGACGATACTGCGAGAACACACTCCACACACCTCGCACTACGTCTTGCCCCTACATACAGTGTGAGGGGCAGTCTGGGGATAAAGTGTGCGACGACCAGTGTAACAACCACGAGTGTCAGTGGGATGGAGGAGATTGCTCACTCACTTGGCAGCACCCCTGGCATAACTGCGCCACCAGCGTTCCCTGCTGGGACCTTTTTAAGAATGGACGTTGTGATAAGGAGTGTGACAACTCTGGGTGTCTGTTTGACAGCTTTGAGTGTCAGGAGACCAAACCAGCCCCCTGCAAGTATGTCACCTCTCTTAGCTTCCTATTTCTTCAGTAGGCTTCATTATTTTACAGTTTGAAAGACAAATCCGCACTCATGCTCTTTGTCTGTGTTTTCAGGTATGACAAGTACTGTGCAGATCACTATGGTAATGGCATCTGTGACCAGAGTTGCTACACAGAGGCTTGTGGCTGGGATGGCCTGGATTGTTCCACAGACACTCCACCCAAACCAACAGATGGGTTGTTGGTTCTTGTTGTCCGGCTGCAGCCTGAAGAGCTGCTTGGAGACTTGCGAGGTTTCTTGCGTGCCCTGGGAGCACTTCTGCACACCAACCTGAAGGTGAAGCTGGACGAAAACAAGAGGCCGATGGTGCGGCCTTACTACGGCACTGAGGAGGAGCAGAGTCAAATTGCGCAGAGGAGCAGGCCTAAGAGGGAGCTGGAAAGGGAGGTTATTGGGTAAGCATGCTTCATTTCTCTTCTTTAAAAGTCTCATTTAAACATTCGTGATATGAAATTATCCACTAATGTGTCTCTAATCATCTGAACAGATCTATGGTATATCTGGAAATCGATAACCGCGAATGCGTCCAGAGCTCTGTCGACTGTTTCACCAGCACAGAAGAAGCTGCATCCTTCATTGCAGCCGCACATATCAAGGCCGAGCTGCCTTACCCTCTTGTGTCTGTTCATGGTAAGTAGACCTGTCACCCAGCAGTTAATAGAATTTGTCCTGTTTTTGTTTAAGTAAAAACAAACAAATAACTGATTTTAAACATGTCTTCTCCAGTTGATCCAACAGATACAAAGCCATCACCACTGCCATACGTGGTCGGAGTTGCAGTGGTCATTATTCTGCTCATCCTTGTTCTGGGGATGCTCGCAGCCAAGAGGAAGCATAAACATGGATTACTGTGGCTGCCTGATGGCTTCTTGGCCAACAAAAACGACAAGAGGAGAGAGCCTGTGGGACAAGATGACCTAGACCTGAAGTGAGTAGATTTATAGAAAACATGCTAACAAAAGAGTTTATATGTTTATACCTTTACTCTTATTTTATATTTACTTCATTGTTTTTTTAACTTACCCGATCACAAACAAACATGCAAGCAGTACCCAAACAAAAGTCCCATTCTTTGTAATTTATGTCCAGTAAAGAACAAAACACACAAAGTAAAAGCAAAAACAACACAGAGCAAAAAAAAGAAAAACACAAAAATAATCAAGGTAGAGACAAATATAACATTACCATTACTTTTGGTGGCATGATGGCATAGTAGGTGGTACGCATACCTCACCGCAAGAATGTTGCTGCTTAGAACTCCGTCAAAACACATAAAACAAAAGATAAATTCTAAAAAAAATTTAAAAGCCTAACTTAAGAAAATAAGAAACGGATAAAATCTGTCATGCTGAGTTAAAAGCCAATGAATAAAAGTAAGTTTTAAGACGAGATTTAAAAGTAGGTAAGACGGGGGACATTCTGATTTCAAGAGGTTGGTCTTTCCATAGTTTTGGGCCCCTGATTCTGTCAGGGCACAGTTACCTCTTGTTTTTAGACTAGCCTCAAAGATCCCAGTGGTGTGTAGGCTTTAAAAAGATCAGAGATGTATCAAGATGTATAAATGATCACCAACGTAGAAAACACTCAGTCACATTTTAATTTAAACAAACTGTTGGATGTGAAAGGAACCTTAGCATGAGGCGATGCACAACCCAGCTACCAAAAAGGCAAGGCCTGCTGTCATTAATATCAAATATGTTTCAAATATGCATAAAGGAGTATTGATTTCAGCAGATTGCATTAAATTATCTCTTAAATACACATTTGTTTCAGCTGATTGAAGCTGATATAACTCTATCTTCCTCATCAGAGTAGGTGGCAGCCCTCATGAATAATATTTGTTGGTGTTTGATGTAATGCAAACAAGGCACAATGGGAAGTGAGTTTTATTGATTTGATAAATGTGAACTTTGATGAAATTTCCTCTCAAACTTTTGTTTTATTGTTTTTTTTTTCATATTAGGAATTTTAAGACCCAAGATGGAGCAATGATTGATGGAGGTCAGAGTCAGAGATGGCTGGAAGATGGGGGCCCACCCAAGAAACCAAGAGTAAGTGACCTCAGAGAGAGCAAAAGAGATTGGGTCATATTGAGCTTATGAAAATAACACTTACATGTTTTTGAAGTATCTCTATTGTTTTGAAAACTGTTTTTACTTTTATTTGTAATCACAGACTGAAGATAAACCCCTGCTGCCCTTGGCGATGGATGGTGGTATAGACCGTAGAGAGTGGACTGTGCAGCATCGCAAGGCTGCTGACATCCCCCTGACTCCACCTCAGGCTGACCTGGACTCAGACTGTCTAGATGTTAACGTCAAAGGGCCTGGTGAGAATGAAGGGCCCAGATTTATCATTTATCACATAAAAAAATAACATCTTTAACATTGATTTCCTCCTCTAGATGGTTTCACCCCTCTCATGTTGGCCTCTCTGCGTAATGGTGGAGGCCTTGACTGCGGCCTACATGGAGAGGAGGAGGATGAGAGCGGGGGTGATGAGCCTGGACCGAGCGTTATCTCAGACCTGATTTCTCAGGGGGCTTCTTTAATGGCTCAGACTGATCGGACTGGCGAAACTGCACTTCACCTGGCTGCTCGTTACGCCAGAGCTGATGCTGCAAAGAGACTGCTGGATGCTGGAGCTGACCCCAACGCACATGACAACATGGGCAGAACACCTCTGCACGCCGCTGTGGCTGCTGATGCCCAGGGAGTCTTCCAGGTCAGAGTTCCTTTTAAACAGATGCACTTTCTGACGTGATGAATTCATAACTGCTCATCCAAAACAGAACTAGTCTAAGCATTCAAGTACTTATTTGGGTTTGTGCCACGCACAGCTCACTTTTCTTCCTGCTGGTATATGACACACATAGTGCAGAAATATTGTGGATTTCAAATGTCTGAAAGCCTGGCACTACAACTTAAATCCAGTCTCAGCTAAAACTATTGAGTCTACCTTGACAGTAATAAGGATAAGAAGATTTTATTCATACTGCTCTAATACAGCTGACAAAGTGCTATACAAAACACTGCTTAGCCACCTTTAGGTGATGAAAACAGCTCAAAGTATTTGTTTGACACAATGACTTGTTTCAGCACTTTTGATTGATTTTTATTGATTTATTGTTGCAGACCTAGTTCTAATTGAACTTTAACTGCTTGCTATAATGACATTGATGGTCCTAGGATGAGATTAACCTGGAAAATCTGCATCACTGCTTTTTTAACTTGTGCTTCTGTTTTGCACCTCTCTCAGATTCTGATTCGTAATCGTGCAACAGAACTGGACGCACGCATGAATGACGGCACAACTCCTCTGATTCTGGCAGCCAGGCTGGCTGTGGAGGGAATGGTGGAGGAGCTGATCCACTGTCATGCTGACATCAACGCTGTGGATGACCACGGTCAGAAAATTTGTCATATACTTCCTTTTCCCTGTTAGTGTCTTATCAAGATTACACAGTCCCTGCATTAACAATGTGCAAATAAGAAACACACCCTTTGCCAAGGTTGGCTGTCTGACTTGTAGGTAGTAAATCCCATACCTCAGCACAGCTTCAATTCATTGAACTATGTCTTTTGCTATAGAATTCCTTTGAGCAGAAATTTGGTGCTCTGTTTAACAGATCAGCAATTAAGAAATTTAAAAAAAGAAGTTCTAAATAGTATGTTAAAAATAACATTACAGTAATAATTAGTGCTTCATTATTGGTTAACATGTTTGTTTTTCGCTGTCTGTCATCTGTTTTCCCACCTTTAGGTAAATCTGCTCTGCACTGGGCAGCTGCAGTTAATAATGTGGAGGCCACTCTTGTGCTTTTGAAGAATGGAGCCAACCGTGACATGCAAGACAATAAGGTCTGGCTCTTTGATTTTTTTATTTTTTTTTTCAATTTAAAATGTCTACCTTGTGTCAAACTTAAGAAACCATTTTCTTGTTGTAGGCCTTGCTTTTTGTTGTTTCACTGCATAAAACAATGGACCAAAAGTTGTTTTACGTAAACTGTGGGCATTTTTTTCTACAAAAAAAAATCCAGCCCACATTTTCCTGCAGCATGTGCATGAAACGGGAGGTCACATCACAGTAGTTAGCCGTATAATCTTTAATTGATTTATATAAATTATGCAGAATCCAAAAGAGCATTTCCTCTTTCAGGTGCTTAAAAGAAATTAAACAGACCCCTCCATTACAGATGATATCACACACCCTCTCTGTACGATGGGTGTAGGTCCAAAGGCTGTTAAAAAAAAAAAAAAAAAAAAAGCTATTTGAACTATGGCTAAAGACAGTCTTCCACTTCAATATTCACATTAAAGCCAGGCAAAACATATTAATATGAAAGAGGGAGGTAAAAGTTATAAGAGAAACTCAGGTTGAGGCATGTTACTAATTACATTTACTCACTCATTGTGACTAAGTGGCTATTTTGTGTGCTTTTAGGAAGATTTTTACATCAGTTCTCTAACTTTTGTCCTGAGTTATTTCTGTGGGAAGTATTTTGCGTCACAACATTTCTCATTGCAAAAGAATTAAAGAAAAAAAAGACTGATCCAAACATTCTATCAGCTAGTGTTTTCATGACACCAGCATTTTAACTTTAGTACAAATAACAAGTTCAGTACCATGATACTTAATAATCAATGAAACAATACTGGTTTGATGGTTGGCACTTGAAGGGTTAGAAAGAAGTGGTTGCATTTTGGAATAACAGCAAATCATTTCCAGTTAAATTTTTAAGTCATTTGATATTTATCAGGGAAAATTGAATTTGTTAATCAATAATTATTCTTAGTAATTCATTTTTTATTTGGTCATACGCAGAGTGTTAACTTATGACTCACAGAGAATGCAAAGTACATTCTCACTGATGACTTTGTATCATGTTTAAGCTTATAGCTGCTCTGTGGTTTTATATTAACTTTGTGGTCAAATATTGTACTGTAAAGGCCTGCTGTATGATTATAAAGCAAGGCAGATAACAGTTTGACTTATTCCAGCTGCAGTCTTTGGAGTGTGGCCAGAATATTGTACTCAGATACTCAGCACTTTGAGTATTATTTAAATTGATCACTTTTAAATTTAACCTAAGCAGACTGATTGTTTTCTACTTTTATGTTTGCTTAAATAAACTTTATCAAAGTAAGTAGTAGGGTACAATATCCTTGAACTTTGTTTACCCCTCAGCTTAAGTATAAAATGTGAAGAGTTACTTTCTTATAATTTATCAGTTATTTCTTTTTCATTCTTATGGCAAAATCCATGACAAGTCTCATATCGCAAGATGTTTACAGGTTTGGGAAAGTAGTCTTTATAATAATATTTGTGGCAACCTAAAATCCATCAATCAGTCAATCTTTCATTCCCCTCTTCTTTTTATATTTTTTATTGAATTTATTTGATTTATATTCATCTATTTGTATTTTATTTTTATTCCAAACTCAACATGAATCCACCACGAGTGCCGCACTTTGCCGCAATCTGTAACACTTACAGGGGCAAGAAAAAACCTCTGTTAAGCAGCAGGAAATCCTGAACTGAACCAGAGTCGAGTCGAACACCCATCCACCAACGCATTGTTGGGGGTGTGAGTGGAAGGAGTTCGAGAGGTGGGCAGAGACAAAGGGGCTCAATTGAGAATTCATGATAGCGATACATTTATGGATGCCCAGACCATAAATTTGTCCTTATCATATTTGAATTGCAATTTTTTAGAGGATAACCCCTGAGATGTGGCATTTTGTTACCAAGAGGGTCCCCCTCCATTTTGTTGTAAAGGCAGTTATTATCGTGGTATAAGCAATAACAACCTTGGATAGAGAGATTGTGCTAGTATTAACATGAACAGCTAAAATTATTATGAAGTGGAGAGGACTGATGTTGATTGATATAGCAGCATTAATTTGATCTGCAGTGAAATTTTAATCAATTCTAAAATGAGAATTTAGGTTAAATGATGTTTTTGTAGATGGTTGCCAACATGAGTTACACACTTTGCCACTTTAAGCAAAGAAATAGAAGTTAGGAAAAGACTTGCTCTAACTGGCAGAAAGATTTATCATGCAGACTCATGTTCACCGGCCACTGTGGAATATTGGCTTGGTATGTTTGTGTCGGCTTTGGTACTTCAGGACAGTATTTATATCACAGACGGGATGCCTACTGGCTCTTAATAATAAGTATAAAAGGTTGATGAACCAATTTGGAAATACGGTGGCCTTATAAAATATAATTAAATCATAAATGCCCAATCATAAGGTTTTGATTTTTATAGCGTGTTTTAAATGTCATTACCTCCTCTTTAACCCTTAGCATCATTTCCTCAACTCAACTCAACTCATCTTTACCACAGCCGAAACAAAGTGCTGTACATAAATAGACAAAACAACGCAGACATAAAAACAATTAAAACAATGAAAACAATGTATAAAATAAAGCAGGTATAAACACTAAAATAATTGTTTCATTGTTTTTAAAAACAATAGAAACAAATAACAAAGAACAAACCATAAAACACTAAAACAGGAGTAGAGTCTCATGTGGGGTTGAAAGCCAAGGAATAAAAACAGTCAAAATAAAAGTCAAAATTCATGAAATGCAATGGACAAAACTTGAAAAATGTGTTTTAAAATAATTTGAGTGTGTAAACTTTTTAATAAACCTTGCTTTGGATAATTTACTTAATTAATTTATCTTGCTTTGTTTCTGTACTGTGCCGCTATAGAAGACTGTTCATTTGTTTTTGAAGATTCTTGATACTTCCCGTCTTGGGAAAGTTCTTAAAATAATTAATTTCAACATTAGATTTTTTTAATTTTCCTGAAATATTTACTTATTATTGTTTGCTGCTTTGTTTGATTTCCCCCAGGAGGAGACTCCTCTGTTTTTGGCTGCAAGAGAAGGCAGCTTCGAGGCAGCTCAGGTGCTTCTCGACCATTACTCTAACAGGGACATCACTGACCACCTGGATCGGCTTCCCCGCGATACAGCACAGGAGCGCATGCATCACGACATTGTGCGCCTGCTCGACCAGTACAACCTGGTCCACAGTCCACACAGTGGGCCTAACCACATGGGCGGAGGAGGAAACTCTGTGATGTGTGGGGCCAACGGAGCGGGATACATCGGTATGCGCCCAGGGCCACAGGGAAAGAAGAGCAGGAGAGGAGGAGCAAAGGTGGGAGGAGTCAGCGGGGCAGCCAAGGACCTGAAAGACATGAAGGCAAAGAGAAGAAAGAAGCCAGCAGGAGGAGAGGGGCCGGGCGTGGGTGCTGGCGTAGGTGGAGGAAATGGTGGAAGCAATGGAGGAGGGAGCACTAATGGCGTCAAAGCTGCAGGTGCGCTTCCAGAGAGCTCTGTCACCATGTCACCTGTCGACTCTCTGGAATCCCCTCACTCATACACCACCGATGTGTCTGGCACCGTCTCTACCACAGCTAACTCCCCTCCCCTCCTGAGCAGCCCCACCTCAAGACCCATGCTACCCCCTGTCAGCCACATGTTGGGCCAGCAGCAGGGCTGGGTGGGCATGACCAAGCATGGTTACAGCGGCCACATGTTTGGCCTCGTGCCGCACCAGATGGGAGGGTCTCACGGCATGGGCCAACACCATGGCCAGGGCCCCATGCTGACCCCCATGAATGTCACCATGAGCAGAGAGCAGCTTCCACCCATCGTCACGTTCCAGATGATGGCACCAGGCGGAAGCCAGGCCATGATGAAGCAGCCTCAGCCAGGGCAGGTCCAGGTCACACAGGCACAGGGGCAGAACCAGAGCCAGCAGGGGCCCGGGCACCTCCACTGCTCCCAGAGCCTGATGTACCCCATGCCTGAGCAGATGAGCATGGCACACAGCCTCTCCCACACCATGCAGCACCCCCACAGCGTTGGGGGCCACAGTGTGATGGAGGGCCAGTCTCGGCAGCTGCCCTCCTACCC
The DNA here is from genome assembly GCA_037902135.1 of Cetoscarus ocellatus. Classification (NCBI taxonomy): domain Eukaryota; kingdom Metazoa; phylum Chordata; class Actinopteri; order Labriformes; family Labridae; genus Cetoscarus; species Cetoscarus ocellatus. The sequence goes on from JBAMNC010000607.1 coordinate 695,440, forward strand.
GCCCATGCAGAGCCCGGTGGATAAATACCCCACACCCCCCTCCCAGCATAGCTACACCACTGCTGGCTCAGAGGGCACCACCCCCGGGCACTCTGCCCACCCTCCCAGCGAGCACCCGTATCTCACCCCTTCACCAGAGTCCCCAGACCCCTGGTCGTCCTCCTCACCTCACTCCAACTCGGACTGGTCTGACGTCACCACCAGCCCCACCCCTCTTGGGAACCCCCACCACGCACTGCCATCCACACACCACACACACATTCCAGAGCAGGTGCAGCTGCAGCCTCAGTCACAGCAGATGCAGCAGGCGTCTGCACAGCCTCCGCACGGAAACATGCAGGTGTTTGCGTAGGCCAGGCAAAGGAAAGCAGAAACAGACGGACTTTTGGGTTTCTTTGTAGTTTAATGGACCATATTATAGTGGCAGCCATGTTCCTGTTTAATCATGCTCAGGCTGGGAAGTCCTTATGTTATTGTGTCATACTTTAATATTAGCGGCCATTTTTCACATAAACTACATGCTTCTAAGTGCTGTTTTCCTTTTCTATTGTACCCTTATTAAAACAGACAACACTGACCCAAAATACAGAGAGCGATGAGACTACATTCCTTTTAAAAACATGACGATTAACCATAAAGTTCCGTCAGATGGACGTTGTACGGGAAGCTTTAATAGCACAAGTCTTTTTTGTTGTCTTTGACCATATTTTTCTAAACCAGATAATTTCATATATACATATATTCCTGATTATAACATAACATTAACTGTCCAAATACATCTTTAAGCTATTTTATCAACCATGCAGCAGTTAATCAAGCAAATGGTATAGATGAATTTAAAGTTTGCAGCAGCATAATAATTATTGTATTTTTGACCACTGAAGAAGTGCTTCTTGAGGTAACATTTTGGTTACCTTTACATCAGTGTTTGCTTTGATAATTGCAGCTTATGGCTAAAAATATATATTTGTTTTTAAGATGAAATGTGATGCAATTTCTCTCTAAATTTTCAGTATCCTTTTTTGATAGTGATATTTATTATTGAATAATATTATTGGAATATATAGCTTAAAAAGTCATTGGTAGCAGCAGATTTCAAAATGTGTGTTGTATTTGCAGCCACTACACTGGACATACATGCTAGTGGGGGAACTCCAAGCTACAGCCTCTGGAGCTGATGAAGCCAATGCTGAAGTGCCAAAAACTTCAGGTCCTTAAGTGTCTGCTTCAGACTGGCTGTCAAAAATCTAAAGTTATATGATTGTGTGGGGAACGGAGGCTTATTACAGCCCCTGTAAACATATTTACTGCCAATTTAACAAACATCTTTTCTTTGGATATTTAATACAAAGTTCTCTCCACATAGGGAGAGAGTTTCTTTATATTGTACCAGTTTTTATTCTGTTTAGGATTTTTGATGGTGAGAAACATGATTGACATGGCTACAAGTGCACATTGAGTTGCCAGATGGCCTTGAGTCTTGTTTCAACTCTGCCTCTCTGTCTGTCAATAGCTTGTTAGGTTGAGAGGGTGTTTACTATACTAAACAGCCTTTGAAACATGTTTAATAATGTTTCAAAGGCTCCTTTAACAAGCAGACATCACATGACTCAGTCAGATTCTTTCTGAAGCCATTGTAGATGTTGCATATCTCTGTTTACATATCATCTAGTGCTTCATCCTATAATCACTGAATGTCAACCAGTGTTAAGCGATAGAGTGTAATTTGTTATGGTCAGATGTTGCATTTCTTGTATTTCACAGGAATAAAACCAATAGACTATCAAAATGAGAGAAGCAGATTAATTCTAATGTAGCAGAGACGTAGTGAACCAAAAACAAATGTGTTAATATCGGCAAAATGTTGTACATCCCTGATTTTCTATGGGGCTGCTTTTAATCAGGAAGATGAAAACAGAAGTCAGAGAACCTGAAGAAAAACTGTATGACACGTTAACCACATTTTAACTTTTCATCCTGAGGCTGACGTCAAAGGAACATGGCCGCCATAGGGATATGGTCCATAACAACACATAGCAGCTCGTCTGATGCTTTTCCCCCCTCCTTATTAATTTCTTTCTTCTTGTCTTGTGTTATAGCAATCAGTCACCTCCCCTTTTGTTTTCTTCTCTTTGCACTTAAGGAAACTCTGTGTATAGTTTTAAAATGTTAATGAGTATTATCAGCTCAACGTCAAAAAGTTCGCAGAACCAAATCTGCAGAGTTATATGTCGTGAACTGAAATCATATGTCCATGTAGTTCCTTGGATCCTAGCAGAGAGGCCATAACTCTGTCAGCATGGTCAGACTTTTATATCAGGCCTCTGGCACCAAAACAGAAACATTTTGTGGCTGGATCATGAAGGAGCTGCTGACGTGATGGCTGTCAGCTGAAACAAACTTTTGAGACAGGACAAGGGACGTTCAGTGTTGATATCATCTGTTTTGGAGGACATTTTTTCTGTTCTGCTATATGCTATCATTTTTTATGTTAAATGTGATAAGCCTGCCAATACTAATTTCTTGTTAAATCATTCACTCTTTTTTTATCGATGGGTCACATTCAGTTGATGCTTAAGTTCAGCAAAACTACCTAGTTGTTGCTTCATTGTTTTTATTCATGCATTATGTTTTAATGTGCTAAAGTGGCAATTTCTGAGGGACTGGACAGATGATCGATGAGAAAATTGCAGGAATGGAAATCCAACAGATGCATCGTGTACTAAATTCAGTTTTATGTCAGTGTTTCCCATTAATGTGTTCTGTCTGAGTACCCAGCAAGTTCAGTCAACAGCATGTTACTGGTGAGAAAGAGTGTTACCAATATTTTATTTGAAGGCAGTAACTGTTACAATCCCATTTTTAGATGCAGATTTCTTGCCACAGACGATTTACTAAATTTCATCTGTTGTTGAGGGACTCATTTAGAAGCTTGACAAACTTTATGCAAATAAATACATTAGTTTTAGTTTGTTCAATAATGAAATGTACAGACTCACAGCACATTCTGCTTGTTGTTACTGAACTCGATTTTTTAAATGTTTTTTATATATATGTATGAATACTGTTCGCACTTCTTTGATGATTGTGAATGTTACAGAGGTGCATGTTTTTACTTTTTAACTGCGTCTTCCTAAATGTTTTCTCTTCCAAAAAAAACCCATTTAACCAGTTTTGCCTTTTGCTTAACTACAATCAGTGTATCTGTGCACCTTTTCATGATTCATAAACCAAGTCAGGAGGTTAGTGAGGTTAGATTAAGTATTTTTTTTCTTCTTTGTTTTACTACTCAGAAAACACAGACAATCATTTAGTGTTGTAGTTTTCAGTCTCCTAAAGGATGCATCCATGTCTGTAAGACCAAATTATATTTTCTGAAGAGAATGTTAATCGTGTCCTCGTTCTTTTACTTTTTTTTTGTTTTTTTTTCAGCAAGTGTGCCTCTTGAAAGACAAATACACAACATGCAAATCCAGCAAAAAGAGATATTTAAAAAGTGGATACTAAATCCCTTAACTTTTTTTTTCCGACCAATTATCTATCAGAAAAAGCACACATACAAAGACTCTACTTCAAGGTGTCACTCAGATATTTTTCAAGAGCAGAGCATGTCATTTCCGTTCATATGCAAAACCACTTCTATGCTGTGTATATAAAATGTTTTTTTTAACTTTACTTTCTCTGTTAACCAAATAGTCTATGATATACATGCCATATGAAGTAGCTGTCACCATGTTTATATAAGATAGAAGAACTAAAACTGATAATTACAAGTTGTTTGATGCAAAAAACCAAATGATCAACCAAATGTGCTTACTGAAATAAAACCCAGATCTTCAGAGATTCTTGCACTTGTCCTTATTTGTACAGTTCCTTGTTTGAAGTATTTGTCTGATAATATTTTGTTTGAGAGAGACCATTCGGAGGTTAGCTGCTAGATGTAAGTGTTCCACCTTAGCTTGTTTCAGTTCTGTTTGATATGATGGCCGAGGCAAAGAGAATGTCAAAGTACTTTGATAAGTGAAGCATAAAAAAGTGACTTTATGAAACTGATGTGCCTCACTTGAAACACTTAAGATTTGTGTCAACCTGCTCAAAACTTTAAAAACCTTTGACAAACAATATTTTTGTTGATATGAAAAAATAACATCAGGTTGATTGCATGTATAAACCTTTACCCCACCAGCCAGCAATATAAAAACAACAATTTAAGCATTTATATCAAGGTTAAAATGTCAAATCAAGGGAAGGGTCTTAAAAGGTAACAAGTCCTCTTTTCTTTGTTATATTGCTAAGATAATACCAATATCATTAGTCCAGTATCTTGCCCATTTATATGAAGACACAGGTCCCAGATTCTTTCAACATTCTCATTGTTTCTTGCCTAAAAAAATCCTCTCCCTAATTCAGTTTATTTCCTCTGCATCATCCCTGTTCAGAATGAACTATTTTATGTTTAACCTCATGAGTTGACCTATGACCTCACCCCTTTTAAAGAAAAGATTGTGGCTTTTGCTTTCCCGAATTGTGCTTTAATGTTTTTTGTGTCCAAACAAACAAGTTGCGGGATATTAATTATTTAATTTATGATTACCTGATTAAGCAAAATAAGCAAAAATAGCTTTTCCAAAAATTCCTTTACTAACATTCAGTTTGTAAGCTAAATTGCAAATAGTAAGACTGTTAAATGAGATATCTGTGTAGGTTTTCGTTCATCCAGGTCATGGTTATCCAATCTTTGGTTAAATGGGCAACTGGACTTGTTAGAACAAGTCCAGTTGCCCTTTTAACCGAAGAATTGTATGTCTATTAAAAGAACTAAACATGAAATTAAAGCCAATTAAAACTACGTATCGGTGTAATAGGTACTTTTTTTGTTTAACATATTTCAATTACAGGCCTTAGATTCATACAAACACATGTAGTGATGCATACACTTGATTTTTAAGAAACAAGATGTCAATTTGACAGCTAATTTTTCACAGAGAATGAAACAGTATATTCCAATAACCAGAGATGATGGAAATGTTTTGATTTTCAGTATTTTTATGGCAGATTTACTTTGTTCTCTTCATGTTTACAATGTATTGATATTTGAAATTAACTTGTGGGCCACACTGAGTGATGTGCCCCCCCAGGTCGCATTTTGTCCTTCCCTGGCCTACATTGCATTGAAAGATACAGAAAACAGAGGTCTAAACAGGGATTAAACACCTGCCATTTTTGTGTGTCTTGTTGCTGAAGCTTTTTTGTTGTTGTTGTTTCAGTGCAGTGTTTTATATCATTAATATGAAGCCATTTATTATCTACAAAAAAATAAGTAAGTAAATAAATAGTTATCTTGGAGGTTGTCTGTGCAGCTCATTAAAAAAAAAAAAAAACTGTGCTCGCAAAAACTGTACTTCCGGTACAGCAGGAGGCGCGCGCTCTCACCAGACGATCTGGCGGACGCACGAGGAAGAACTCTGTACACGGAAGTCAACCAGGATCTTACATGCATGCACATATTTCCCTTTGTGGACTTACGCAGAATGAGTTTCTGTCTGCTTCGGACGGTAAATCAACTCCTGCGTCTCTAAACGATGGGGCAGCCGGAGTGTAGACCCTAATAATGCGCAGTTTTGAGCGGACGGTAAAGATGCAGAGCGGCTCAATGGACGCCAGGACTTGAAGTGTTGCTGTTTTGACAGCTGGGTCGAGCCCGAGTACCTGATCCGTCTGCCCAAGGAGAGACACAGAGAGAGAGAGAGGGCTGCAGAGGACAGACAAAAACCAGACTTTACATCTTTTGGAGCATTAACTTTATGAGCAGGTGAACAGCCGCGTCAGTGAAGTTGTTTTTACAGCGTCATTGAAGAAAGGGGCACAAAGGTGAGACTCGTCTGTTTGCTCTGTGAGTAAAAACAACTTTGTCCCCAAACTCTGTCACCATTTCAGCTCTACCTCAGCTATAACTACCTGTATTTACAAAGCTCACCTTCCCCCTCTCTGGGTCTAGCCTCCCTGCGACCCGTGGTCATGGCCTCCACCCGGCTGAAGTACCTCTCTCTGGGCGTCCTGGTGTTCCAGACCACCTCCCTGGTGCTCACCATGCGGTACTCCCGCACCCTGGAGGCCGAGGGCCCGCGGTACCTGGCCTCCTCCGCTGTGGTGGTGGCCGAGGTCTTGAAGATCATCACCTGTGTGCTGCTGGTCTTCAAGGAGCACAGTGAGTACAGGCTGAAGAAAAGAGAGACAAAAAACAGCAAACCACACATTTTTGAGGCTGGAACCAGCTCCGCATCTGTGATTTTATCATGATGTAGATTTAGGGATTTATGCTAGATTGTGGATTTTTATCTGTATCTGAAATGCAGATATTTCAGAACTCATTATTTCCAATATCGATACCAATGTTGTTTGTCAAGGGCACGAAGCCTCCACTTCACTTAAATTGACCTGTTCCTTTCATGGGGACATTTTTTTATGTCAGAAACAGATGTGAAGGAAGAAAAACAACATTTTATTCTTTTAAGAAAAGATACTTTTGATCTGTAAAAGTGGACAAACAATGATGATGAGGTAAACCAATGTGGTACCTGTTAGGCAGCTGAAGATCACTGCTCTATTCAAATTTATAATATTTATTACAAAAAGATAAGTCATTTACCAACTAAACTGAAAAGTGAGTTGTTAAACTAACAGCGTTCAAAATCAAGAGGCAGCTAAAGCTGGCATGCAGAATAAAGATTGACTCAAAAACTGATCCAAAGGTATGAATGAACAATCTCAAATTCAAGATTCACAATGTTCCCGGGAGTAATTTTGGAGGCTGAGAGCGATGAGATGATGCTGTCAGAGACCGCCACCGTCTGTAACCAGGCTGGGGCATTTTGAAATCACAGTTAAATAGTGAGCCATGAGGATGGCCGCTCCTCTGCAACTCTCTCCTCCAGCCGATGTCTGTCAAACACCTGCACATAACAAAAGAGATCTTCTTTCTGACAGACAGACAGACCCTCTCCTCACATACAAGCACACATAACAGAAGAGAGAAACCTCCACAAAGATACAATGCAATAACAATAAATAGAAAAAAAGATGCTTAACAGTACAGAGTAGGGCTGCTTGATCATGGCAAAAATCATAATCCTGATTATTTTGATAAATACTGATATCACCATTATAAAGCATGATTATTCACTGATATTACTTTCTGACTACATGCAATCAGTGAGCTTAAATCAGGGTTGTCCATTTTGTTTCAGAGGGCCAAATACAATAAAACAGGAGGATTCATGGGCCACATGAAAAACACATTCCAGATTTTTCATAAATGTCATTTCAGGGATAATAACCATCAGTGTTCAGATTTTTATGATAGCTAGTTGATCTCAGGGGGGCTTGGTTAGCCTTAGTTACTACCAGCTCTGCCTCTTTAAGCTGCGCTTCCACAAAGCAGTCAGGTTCAGTTTGTCTTAGTACCGTGCACAATAACAGGTGTTTTCACTATCAAGTGAGAAGAAAACGTACCCAAAAAAAAGTTTGTGCCATCCTACTTTTCGGCAGCCCTATAAAGGGGTGCCAGACATACCAAACCAATCCTAATGGGTGTAGCTAAAGGACCCATGGTCTATTGACGGGTCTCAAAAATTTTCAATGACAATGCAACTCCTCTTCCCAGCTCATATCCCCGCCCTCGAGAGAAGATAACGCTGGCAGTGGAAACACAAAGAAGATCAGGGTTAACTGCTCCAAACTATACTAAACCAAATCAGACCACTCAGTGGAAATGTGGATTTAAAATTAGACCAACACTCTGTGCAGTGAGAGCCGCAGATGATAGCGATGTACCTCCACATTCAGACATAAAACAAGAGCAAAATGCCAAACTTTGTGGGAGTGTCAGTTCTAAAAGATGATAAGCACTGATGATTGTACATTAAACCTTCAGACAAAGCAGAGAGACATAGCAGAGAATGTTGATGATTTCTTTTTTTTTCTGTTTGTTTAGTCCGAAAAAACCTTTGTAGAATACTAAAATATTCATTCATTCAGATTTTTCCTGAAAAGTAGCAATTTTTGAGATAGGAGGTTTGTACCTAAAAAAACGACGATTTTCTATCATAGGCCACTTTTTATTTTATTCTTACATCTTGGGCACAATAAATGTAGCCTGCAGTCCACAGTTGACCTCTGGGCCATAGTTTGGACACCACTGTCTTTAATGCTCTGAACAATATCATTCTGAACAATAAAGAACAAGCAATACATGAAAATAAAGAAATACAAATACTAAAAATAATAGATGGGAAAAAAGACAAACAAGTGCAAAATGTCATGTTGCAAACTAATAATTTAATGTCAATCATGCACTTTTCATTATTGTGGCAGTACTTTTAATTGAATATAAAACTGGTTTAACCTCCCAGCTTTATTACAGGGTGTGGCTGGATTTAAATTCAGGCTCCCGCAGATCCTGTAAAAGACTTAAATGTTCAAAGTCTGATGATTGATCTAAAAGGTCATAAAATGTGAGTCTTAAATTTTATATAGCTCTTTAGCTTTGACTTGTTTTTCTATCTACTCAGCTTCATATATTTAATGGGATCTTTTTGTGGTTTTATTTGTTTATGTAAGACTTCTTTAATTGCAGCTTTTATGGCAGCATAAAATATCTCCCACAATAGAAGAAAATGGGGAAAAGGAAGTTGATAGAAAAGATTTATGTTGGAAAAATACATAAAGTTTGTGGCAGTGACAAACAATATTTATGACAGAGCTTGCAAGATTAGAAAAATATAATAAAACAGTCATGATAGGAGACAAGCAAATGAGTCTAATCTGAATTTAAAAACGCAGACCTTATGTGGTGCAAGTTTGGTATGAACTGAATTCTTGTCTTGGTTATAAAAGGAAATAAAGTCTATAGTTTTATTGCATAAACCTGAAATTGTCCATTTTTTATAATGTTCGATTAAATTGTAAACAAAGTGTTTTTAACGGGTTATTAAACAGTCTGAAATTGGCACTGTTGTCTCCTTTTGGACAAACTTAAGCCAAAGAGCACACCACACTAGATTGTCTTTCTTCTGCATTTTGATTTAAATCCTTTAATCACTACCAAAGGGGTTAATTGGAGTGGAATAACATAGAACTCGGCTTTGTTCACTCGCAGAGAAATGCAATTTAAATGAAAATAAACTGGTCCTGCCGTGTCCGGTGCTCCACAGGGTCCAGCTTCGTGTTCAAACAGTCCGAAGTCAAAAAGCTTATCCAGCAAGGAGCACCACCTTGCTGTATGAGTGTGTGTGAGTGAATGCCGGCCCCAGCATGCTACTGCAGGGAGAACGAAGAGAGCAATCAGTGCAAACCTGCGTTAATTAACCTGAAACTGCTTCCCTGAACCATCCCCCACACCTCTCTCCCCTGCAGCTGAGCTCAACCACACCCAACCACCACAGGGACATGTCACAGTGTTTTACCTGTAACACCTAGAAATTGCACTGGGCATGAGCCGCATCTCAGTGGGGAATCTTTGTGCTGTCACATTAAAACAGGCAAAATGAAATTTTTAATTTCCATGAGGAACTTTTATTTTGTGTAATTGGTATCCTCATTAGACAAAGCAGTACTCATAATCCTTGTTTTTTTCCTGTACATGTGTAGGGGTTATTTATTTTATTTTATTTTTTGGAACAGAATTTAAATCCATTTTTTTCTTAATTGTCCAATATATCATTTTTAGAAGACTCTTTGCTGTTGTTTAAAAAATAAGATTTTCATCAGCACAACATCAGTTTTGGGCATTCAAAATTACCTTATTTTAATGTGAAATCTTGAAGTTGGTGTTTTTTTTGTCTTTTTCGTCCATAACGTGACATCTATATTAATTTCACCGTATTTCATCAGCAGATTAAAAACAAAGTAACTTTTAATCCACACGTCTTGTAATGAACAGTAGAAATGGTTTAAACTTTCGTCGGTGCTGTGCACACATTTGTTTTGTAAAATCTGGATCACTGACAGAAAAAGTTGCTCTGTATTATTTTTTGAAGCCTGATCAGGCTATTCAGGATGCTCCTGTCCTGCTTTAACTCCTCAGAGTACAGCATGCGAGCTCTGAACAGTGTCCTGCGCCAGGAGATCCTCCATAAACCCATAGAAACACTGAAGCTGGCTATTCCCTCTGGGATCTACACCCTGCAGAACAACCTGCTGTATGTTGCCCTGTCCAACCTGGACGCAGCCACCTATCAGGTACAGCAGATGCACCAGGACTGTTTCCAAACTTACAAATCAAATCCAACTCATAGACCACACACGTTCTTCTTCTCAGGGTGTGGGACTCAAATATTGTTTTTATGCCAAACTGTTATAATTCAGGTTGTTTGTTGTGTTAAACCAGATACTCTGAGACTGTTGTTTCCCTGATTGAGAAGGAAAGCAACAACTAAGGGAAACTTAATAAATGCTAAAAATCCTGAAGGGGATCAGACCATTTTTCAAGTAAAAATAACATGTTTGTTGACCTATAAACTGTCATTAAATCAAAACTAAAGCATCCACTTCTTTTTTACTTTTTGTTACATTTATTTATATCCTTATTTAAACATACAGTATTTACAGTTATTTTCATCGCTGTTATGATTACTGACATGAATGTGTATTGTGTGCACCGAAGCTGTCTTTCATAGCCTTGTCTTACACATCATCATTCATGGATGATATGGACCCCACCCACTTTGTCCCACACAGGTGACTTACCAACTGAAGATCCTGACCACAGCGCTGTTTTCTGTGTCCATGCTGGGCCGCAGACTGGGCATCTATCAATGGCTCTCGCTGGTCTTTCTTATGGCTGGAGTGGCTCTGGTGCAGGTGCAGTACAGCTTCCTGTTTCATAATTTCTTGTAGTGGTAGAGACATTCTTTGGCTTCTCTTTGTGTAAATACGGTGCAGGTAGAAAAACACCATAGAACCGACTGCTCTTTGGAAAAGCTGCTTTGACTTTTACGTTCGATTAGTCAACACCCTCTAAAGTCACGCCTGAGGTGCCATAAGGAGTGTTTCTGGTTGTCCTGCAAAATCAAATTTCTATGCTTTTGATGTTGTTAAAGGAGCTTGAGGAGCAGAAGAACATGACAGCTTTTACTAAACTCTCAATTTGCTGAGAAATGGGCTATGTCACTTTAAAATAAATGCCCTTTAAAGGGGCTGTTTTTTTACTTCCTGGGATTTATAATGTAAAAGCTTTACAGCCTCCAGCTACATGTGTGTTTTCTGCTTGTCACAGGCAGATGCCGTTACTGTTTTGAAAGTCTGCTCCTTGACTTGTAACCCCTCCTTCCCTCCTCCCATCAGACATTATTTGGGAAGCCAATCAGTGCTTATCGTAATCATAGCCTCCTGTAGCCCCTCACCAGATCCAAATGTCTCCAAAGAAGAGGGGAAAAGAGATACATCTGATCTTCTACAGGGATAAAATTTTTCAATTTTTATTCAACTTAAACAAATCCTTGTTTAATAGACACCCAAGACATGATGTAAATGGTCAATGGTCAACCAGAACATGGCCAAGTTTTATCTACTGTATTTGTTTAACCTGTGATCCTTTCCGTAGCCTGAGAAGAGATGGAGAGTTTTTATTAAAGTCTGGGTTTTTATGACTTGTAATCATAACCCCTAATACCCCACCATCACCACCCACCCCACCCAAACCCTTGAGACCTCTTTTTTAAATCTCCTCTGAAATATAGATTAATGTAGAGAATTCTGTATTCTACTCCACATGATGTTGAAGTGCTATATGATAGAGTCTGGTATGCAAATACTAAATATTTGATTAAAGAAGGTTTAAATAGAAGTGTGGCCCAAAGAGACATTTCCAAATTGAGAAAAGACACACTGCCACCCTCCACCCACCTCGCTTACTTGTTTTGAATAGAAAGTTAAAACAAGTAAGTCAAGGAAAGTCACACCCTGAGGGAGAAAAGCTGTTATCATGGCTTTCCTGGTTTAAATGTGATCAATCTAAGTAGAGCATGTCATCTTTTGTTACTGTTTTGACTGCGGAATTAACTCGCTATATGATGGAGATGTAATGTGCTCAACTTTTCCTAACTATTCATATGTTTCAATGATGATGCCATCTAGACAGAGAGGTGGTAGTAGTAAGCATGTCTTACAATAAAAGATCAGGCTGTAATAGGGTAAATAAAGAGAATAAAATGCTCAGTCTTCACCAGAGCACTGAATAAATATTGTCTATCTGGGCAGGCAGGATATGCTAATACAGGATGATTGTGTCGGCTGATTTGATAGCACCTCCTCCTCCTTGGCAAAACAAAGAAAATTTCTGTCAGTTAGTATTACACCGGATATGCTCTTAATGCTAGAGCAGGGTTAGACAGCTTGATGGAGTAAGAGCACATGAAGAAATACATTCATGATGCTACAAGATTAGGCAGGTACAGACGCTCACTCCCAAACAGTGTAACCAGGAATGCTGTGTGGCTTATCCACAATATCAGACAGCTGGAAACTATAACTAAGACCTGGCTGTTACATGTACAGTTGGGCATTGAAGTCCACTGTTGGGTCAGGAATGTGGTAGTGTGATAGGTTTAAATGTTCCATGGCTCATGGTGCATGGTTTAATGGTAAAGGAGCATGTATTGCATGTAACACCCATAGTGCAATCTACAAACTGTGAAAATGTGGCAGTAGAAGCCAAACTACATGATGCAGTCCGCGTTCCAGACATTAAATTACTTCTAAGACCTCTGAAGGCCTGAAATCTAAGTACCGTAAAGGTGTAGTTTGTAGAAGTTGGCAGCATTTCACCGAACAGAAACGGTGAATATAGGATATAATGTTTATATTTGTATGTCAAGTCCATCGAAATAGGTGTACAATCATCCCCGTTTTACTTTTATTAAGTTAGAAAAAGCTTTTTATATTTATGTACCACGGGTCTCCTCTTTGTGGAGGCTGACATAACGATGTTGTCTACTGGTGGGTTTTGGGAACATAAAGAGCAAAACACGACTTTTGAATACGAGTCTAAAAGTCATCTTAACAGACCTATTGTCTATAAAAATAATAGTTACAAATATGAATGAAAAAACCCTCACCTCGTAGCAGTTTGTAACCCGGGTGAAAAATCCATTTCTCATCCAGTTATCTGCCTCTCGGTGTGATCACATTGTAAGGCATTACGTCATACGGTCATGTGACCAAGCGCAACCAACTAGGACGGTGCGTACCGGAAGAGGGGTCATAGTTCAATAGACGCTTGTGGAAGCACGCTTGTGAGACGGACGCTGCAGGAAGCCGACCACCAGTACCGACAACAGAGCATTTCCTTGATTAAACTATGGAATCGGCCAGGTTTGATGGCGAGCTGAGAGCCTATGATGAATCCATGAACTGCTAAGAGCCTATGATGAATCCATGATCTGCTAGGACCCTATGGTGAATCCATGACCCTTTAGGTTAAAAGCCCCACGGCAGCTCATCCATTCTTCGCTGAATCCATCCTCCTGCTTTGGTCGGGCAGGTGGGAGGCTTCTCTGCAGCCGTTTTTTTCCTTTTTGTTCCTCAACCCCTTAACTCACTCGTTCACTTGCGCTCACACACTCTCACACCCCTGAACACTATAATGAACTGAACTCTGAACGCGCCTGAAGCAGGACAGGTGCTCGCGTACAGGGGACGCTTATGAACTTTATGAACTATTGAATTCAATATTGTAGTGAATTATTCCTTGTTGTCTGTCTTTGTTAATGTGTCTCCAATATATGATGATCATTAATTATAACTCCTGTCTCAGTCTCTTTCTCCGCTCTTAGAGTCCTGCTTAGAATCTTCTGATCTAGCCTCATTGTTCCATTACTCCAGTACCCTCACCGTACTGTTGCTGTTGTGATCCATAGGTTACATGTTGTAAACGATGCCCTGTTAACAATCCTTTTTGGTCTTCACCGGCTCTCGTTGCTTAGTGATGTGACGTTTTAGTAACAGACAGGCTCATTCCAAAATCTGAACGCTAGATGTTGCTAAAATGCCAATTTCTACACACTGCACCTTTAAATTGTGGGATCCTATAAACCTTGTTTTGCTGTTTTTGTTTTTCAAACTATTTCCTTTCTTTGAATTCATTTAATTCTCTAAGAAGTGTAGTCAATGTCTGCAAAGTGCTCGTACAGGGATACATAACATATCGTGGCATTTGTATTAGGATATATATTTGTATCTTGAGGTTGCCGGAAATACCAAGCTACGAGGTGTGTCAGAAAAGTTCCAGGACTAGTGTCACATAAGAGTTATTTCAAAACCAAACTTCAAACTAAGAGTTTCCCCTTCAAAGTAATCCCAGCATGTCTACAAAGAGATACAGCGGCGTTTGCTTCGTACAGAGCGCGAGAAGAGGCAAGAGTTGTGGCAGGATGGGTTGTGGCTGCTTCACCATGACAACACGCCTGCTCACAATGCCCTGAGCATCCCACAGTACTGGCCGAGAAGAACATTGCCGTGCTGGAGCAACCTCCTTACTCACCCAACCCGGCTCTGTGTGATTTTTCCTTTTCCCCAAGCTCAAGGGGGTTATCAAGGGGACCTGTTTTGCAGACGTGGGCGACATCAAAAAGGCCGTGATGACGGAGCTGCGGAGGATCCCGGAAGAATCCTTCCAAGAGTGTATGAAAGCGTGGCAGAGAAGGATGGGAAAGTGCATTAGACTCCAGGGGGAATACTTTGAAGGGGAAAACTTGTACTTTCTAGTTTGGATTCTAATTAAATCTCTTGTGACACCAGTCCTGGAACTTTTCTGACACACCTCGTATAATGCGTTGCAATATATTTTTGAAGTACAAAGCTGGTTTGTGTGTCAGGTAATGCTAAAAAATGATGCTCCAAATAATGATAGTGACAGTTGAATGTAAATATTTGTCCAGAGTAGCATTTCCCAATTTTATTCATCAAAATGCCCTTTGAAAATGTGAAAAATCTCAAGTTGCCACAGTCAAAATGGCAAAAACATTGTCATTGTATGTTGTTATAAGGGGACAGAGTAGTATAAATAAATGTAATCATTACTTTGACGTTACTGCTAATGAAAATCCTGTGTTGGCAAAATGCACATAGCCCTGCTGTTATTTATGCTGCTAGATAGCTCTGACACTTTTGCACACCACATCACCATTTGCTTTTGTCCTTGGGTTTTGATTTTTCAAACAAATCGAATATTTTACATGTACGTGATTGTTGACTAATGTAGGATGAGTTTTGGCAGGTTCCTTCTCAGTTTGCTCTGAACCGTGGCTTGATTGGATTAATTCATTTCACATCGCAAGAATAATGGAAGTGGGCAAGAAGGGTCCCCTGCAAAGATAAAGAACATAGCCACCGTCATACTGTCTGATATTTGTCTTAATAATAGCATCATCTGCTCTTGCTGCTGGGATGTCACTTGATATTGAAGTTAATGGATTAGACCGAGCGTTATGATAATGACAATGCAAGATCGTAAGCAGCAGCTGGTAAAGTTAAAGGATTAGATCAGTTTTTTTTTAAGGTGGGGTTGCTAGAGGCCCTTGGCACTCATAAATATGACTGCCAATAAAGGAACTTTCAAGCTTTGTTCCTGGGGGGAGGTATCCAGGGGCGGACAGCAGCCAGTACATAGTAGTACACGGTGCCACAAAAGCCTCGTAATTACCCCACTTATAAATTAAAACTACTCAAAAAACTATGTTGGCTCAGCATTCTGATAAGATTAGAACAGAATAGCCTTTATTGTCATTGCACCTTAGTACAACAAACCTTTTTAGTGCTCTGCTTACAAAACAGTGAACAGTATAAAATATAAATACAAAAATAAATATAGCTAAAGTGTGAAAAAATAGTAAAATGTAAGAATAGGTAAGAGAAGTGGACAATATATAAAACAGTTTTACATGTGCAAAAGATGTTCAAGTAGAGTAATAAACATTAAACAGCATTGTGCAGCATTATTAAGGTGCATAAAGGGACAAAAGCTTGTTATTTACAGCGTTTAACTTTTCCTCAACAAAGCCCCTAGAATTTTTGTGATGCGATGAAGGACTAATTACTCTTCCACCATGATCTCCCTTCATAGATCAAGTCAAAATGCTGCAGGCAGCAACGGGGTCAGTTAGCGATCGCTGGAGCACATTTGACACAACATTCTCCACCCGTCTTTCTACCTGTGACTCCATCTGCTAAAGTTCTTCCTCTGTGTACTCCAGTTCATAAAGATATCCTCTTACAAACACAACTAGCTCTGTCGAGGAAAAGTTAAACACTGTAAAGAATCTTACTATAGCGTCTAGTTGAGGCTGTGTAGTTTTTGAGAAGTTTTTACCTATAAGTGGGGTAATTATGAGGCTTTTGGTGGCACCATGTACTACTATGTACCGCCTACCGTCAGGCCCCAGATATCTCCCCCCAGGGACAAAGCCAGGCAGTCATACCTACTCGTGCCATGGGCCTCTTGGAACCCCGCTTCAAAAAACCTGAACTAACCCTTTAACCACTCACACTTAACAAACACAAAAAATCCTATCTGTTATCTTGTAAGGCTGCTCTTTGAATATGGGTGTAGCTATTTCAGGAAAAAAAGGCAGACATGGTAGTTTTGGTTATTTATTCCAGGTTAGCAAATGATCTGCAGGTATAATTGTTTTGTTTTATCCCTAAGGGCTCCAGTATGCTCTGTGTCAAATGTTAAGATGTATTAATTGATGGTTCGGGTGTCTGAACATTTAAAAATATTTGTCTGTACTGAGTCCCAATCGATTTTGCTCCCCTCAGAGGCCAACTCTTCTTCACGTATTCTCAATTTCTTACTTAATTACTTTGGAAATTTCTCAGCAAATGCCTCCAAATGCAAATGCCAACTTGGTGTAGATTCTGGACACTGGTCCTCTGTAGGGAGTGTCAGATACCAAAGTTTTGACAGGGTGTGTGTCAGGACTATTACCACATGGAGCTGCCAGACATTAAAGAGCAGAGCGCAAATGTAGAGGAAAGAAGAAGAAAAAGGAAGTCTTTGGAACATCAAATCAAGATATTACGTCCTCAAGGCTTAACAGACCAGGAGTGTCGGTGGTACAGTCTGAGTGGGCTTGGTCAGTAATTGGAAGGTTGCAGGTTCAAGCCCATTTCTGGCTGACACATTACAATGTGTCCTTGGGCAAAACTCTTAACCCCCAGTGCTCCCACTGCTGCATCAGTGGCATTTAAATAGGCATGAAAGTTGATAAAGATGGATAACTAATATAGAAACTCCACCATCAGTGAGTGAATGTGAGTGAGTGGGTGTGAATGGGTAGGTGTGATCTGCGGTATAAAGCAGCTTTGAGTAGTCAAAGACTAGAAAAGCCATTTACCATTTACCGCTTTGATTAATTAAATGATCTAAAGTATAAATTTCTTTCTCACTCCTTTGCTCGAATCCAAAGGGATAATTTCTGGTCATATATATGTGTATTATGCCAAATTGGGGTCAGACAATGCCCCCTTATTGTATAAAGTAAATGCTTCTCCACCTTTCTCAGATTTTGTGCAAGTAATTTTTTGCACCAGGGTTAACTCAGTCCTATTCTAACTGAGCCCTGAAAGGCAGGATCTTGTGATCTATGAGCTCCAATCAGTTTGGTTCCATATCTTTACAAGGAAGCAATGATGTTGGCTCAGTCCATATAAAAGCCAAAGCAAAAGTCTTCATCACT
Organism: Cetoscarus ocellatus; assembly: GCA_037902135.1. Classification (NCBI taxonomy): domain Eukaryota; kingdom Metazoa; phylum Chordata; class Actinopteri; order Labriformes; family Labridae; genus Cetoscarus; species Cetoscarus ocellatus. The sequence continues at coordinate 713,175 of JBAMNC010000607.1, forward strand.
TAGGGAGAGACACTGCTCTGTTTAGCCCCTCGAGAAACTACAGCAGAGCATGAGGTGACTGCAACCTCTCAATGAGTAAATCATAGTGACCTTTGACCCCCAAGATCTTATCACATCCCCAATATGTATATTGAGATATATAAAATTCAGTGACCTTGACCTTTGACCTTAACAATCACCCAGTTGATCCTTTGATCAAAGTGGACGTAGTGCAAAGTATGAGAAATTTTTCCAAACTCTTTTTTTTTTTTTTTGGGAATGTGAAATCATGACGCCTCTTGCCCTGGCTGTCACTGCTGTGGGTGCATAAAAAGTAAAAATATGCACAACATAGATGCTGCCATGTTTCCAGACAGTGTCATTTACTAATAAGTGAAGCAGATTAGCATGAGTCTGCTGAATAATCACTGTTATCAATTAAACTTTCTCAGTTTTTTTTACTGTTTTAAAGATGACTGTAAAGATGACTTACACATTCTCACGATCCTGCGATTGTACACGACCTTACAAGTTCCTCTTCAGTTCAGTTCTTCATCCCGACCTCCGTTCTGTTGTTTTGTCCTTATCCAAAGAATAACTTCAGCCGCAGGACTTTTCTATTTTATCTTTCTGTGTTTGCTTAACAACAGATCATCAAATTTTTTCTGCATTACCACTATATTTCTTGCTTACTGCAGCACATAACACAGGAACTCTTACATCCTGCAGTACTTTTTACAACCTTGCAAAGTTGCGAAGATGCCTTTGTGTGAATTTCAGGTATCCAGAGCTGCCTTTTTAAAGTTCTGCTGTTAACATCACAGAGATCATGTTTTACTGAATGGGAAATGTCTTTGCATGTGGACATTTTCTCGGTGGATGATTTCTTTCATCACAATACTTAAGTTGTATGACTGGATCATCTCCAACCAGAGAAGGGAATTTAGAAAATACAAATGTCATGTTTGATTCTGATTATTGATCCAATTCTGAATCAATGTCTGTGGTTCTTCTGTGTGGCACAGAGTAGGCCTTCACAGGTAACTGTGTCAACAACATCAGACCTGTTACACTGCTCGTAATCAATCAATGCTGTCGACAAATCTTTCATGTTGTTGGTGCCTCCACCCTTGTTTGATATCACACAGCCGCAGACGTAGTACTGATGGTGTCATTTTGTGCGTGATTAGCCACACCTTAGATGGCCTCAGTCGGCCTGTCTATCACAATAAAGGCTGTTACACATTAAACTCAGTGAAAGGGGTTGATTTCCTTTTCTTGCTCCCACTGGGATTTCTATCCGTCCGTGTGTCTGTCTGGTTGTTTGGGGTGGAAATCTTCCAGTAGGTTTTGATTCGATTCAATTCCAGTTCTAGGGGTCACAATTTAATTTTCAGTGCACTAAGAGGCTGAATTATATGATTTGACAAGAAAAAGTGTTCAAGATATACAGGTCATGTCTTTGTAATGTTTGTATCATCTTATTTACAACAATTTAGATATAATGCAGTTTGAAGTGTGTTGAAAAATAGATTTCTTGATTATTAGAATAGATTCTGAATCTTTTTATAAATACAATTTGATTCAAATGAAGAACAGAAAATAAATAAATTTTGAGCAAAATGTGTTTTCATCATAAACCAAAGTGAATCAATTTTACAGGTACAGTCTACCTATTCCTGTCTTTTTTACTTCGCAGATACCAAACTGACACTGCAGTCCAGCAGCAACTCCTGCCAGATTAAACAATAACTTGCTGTCTCTGCAATGATGCTGAATTATTTACATCCAAATGACAATGCATCTGTTAAAGGATTATTTTAAACACCCCTACCATCCATCTATCTGTCTGTCTGTCATCTGCCTACCTTTAGCCAGCATTTTACATTGTGCTTTTTTTAAAGTAATACCTTCTTGCAATGATATAAAGAAGAGCAAAGGGACCCAGATGAAATTTTTTGCACTTGATGGCTCTGTGTAGCATAAAAAGTTTGCTTAATAAAGCATTTATTAAAAAGCCCATATTATTCTTTTGCAACATGTGTTTTACATGCCTCCACCAAGTGTTTACAGAATAGAATATTAAGATATTTATTGTGATCATTCTTTTTAGCTTAAAATGTCAAGTTCTGACTTTTTGTCTTCATCACATTGTTCTTCTTATGAGTCTGATCCAGAGCTGTGGGATAACTCAGTTATTTATCTTTATTGCATTATGAGCCTTCACAACAAACACAGTACAGCTGTCTGAACTAAGCACAATATACATATATATATATATATATATATATATATATATATATAGATGTATGTATATATATATATATATATATATATATATATATATATATATATATATATATATATAAAGTTAAGCAATGTTTCTCAAAGCGCAGGATAGCACCCTTGCGTTCTCATATTTTAAAGCAGTCAGATGAAGCTAAATCTGTTTATAAGCCTTCAGGTTTATTGTACCAATGTAGAGGAGATAATTAAGTCAATTTAATTTCCTTTATAGTCAGAAGAAACATGTTACAAGCCGAGTCCTTTTCATAATCCAAGTCTTTGTCTTGTGTTTGCAGTGGCCCTCCGAGTCCGCTGAGGCCCAGGAAAAAGAGGTCCACTCAGCAGGCTCCCAGTTTGTGGGCGTGGCTGCAGTGCTGGTGGCGTGCTGCTCCAGTGGGTTTGCTGGCGTCTACTTTGAGAAGATCCTGAAGGAGAGCAAACAGAGCGTGTGGATTCGAAACATTCAGCTCGGTTAGTATTCATCAATCAGACAAATCAATCACACGTCAGTCAGGCTTTAACAGTAAACCAGAGCTTCCTTTAAAAATGACTTCAGTACACTGTGGAAGTAAAAAGAAAGTTTATTGAGTTTGATCAGAGCTCATTTTCATTAGAGGAGCGCTGTTTTTATTCGTGTTGAAAACATGAAAAGTCACAACCTCCACGTTTCTGAAGTGAGCTCCTGAGTGTGAACATATTCCTTTCCTCCACTCTCAGAGCCAGCTGGGTTTTTTTTACCTGCGATGTGTTTCGCAGAGATTAATGTGCCTGTCTAGTTTATTTTTACACGGGAGCGTGTGAACCATGTGTTAAGTCTCCTGAGATTCTGGGTGTGAGCTTGGAGCTTATTCACCTGCATAACATTTCTGGAGTTTAGATTTGCGAAAAGGGAGTAGAGGAGAAACTCTTGATGGACACTTTTTGCGTCCTTTGCGAAAAGTATCTGAATGTGGTGTGCAAGGGTGAGTGAAACATGAAGTGTGAAGTGTTTTTAGTTGTCAGAGGGCCAGAAATAATTTCTAAAAGTCCATTTAGCTCCCTCAAAGCTCTAGTGCGAACATTAGTATACCTTATTAAAGTCTTTGGAAAACTGCTCATTGCCTCAGTATTTCTATCCTGTAGACACCAGCCTGGAAAGAAGAAAACACTTGCACAAACATGACCCCCCCACCCCAGATGATAAGGCTGTATGCTCTGCATGTGATCTGTATATATTGTAGGGAGGGGTGGGCCTGAGGATATGTCCTGCCTGTGTGTGTGTTTGGATGTGACAAGACCTCCTTCGCTCATAGTAATGGGATTGTTCTGGATTCTTGAAGTGGGGTTGTATGAGGTACATAGCATTAGCCTGAACACTAGCCAGCTGGCATGAAAGCCAGGGTTATACACCGATCAGACATAACACCATGACCACTGACAGGTGAAGTGAATAACACTGAATAAGACTTCATCATGGCACCTGTTAGTGGGTGGAATGTATTAGGCAGCAAGTGAACATTTTGTCCTCAAATTTGGTAACTGGAAGCAGGAAAAATGGGCAAGAGTAAGGAATTTTGAAGTTTGACAGGGGTGTCAGAGCATCTCCAAAACTGCAGCTCTTTGTGGTGGTGGTGGTGGTGGGGGTGCATTAAAAGTGGTCTAGGGAAGGAACAGAGGTGAACTAGCAAAAGGGTGATGGGTGGCCAAGGCTCATTGATGCTCAAGGGGGAGGAAGGCTGGCCTGTGTGGTCCGGTGCAACAGTAGACCTACTGTTGCTTGAACTGCTGAAGAAGTTAATGCTGGTTCTGATAGAAAGGTGTCAGGATACACAGAACATCACATTTACTTACATACTTTATGGAGCTATATAGCTGCAGACCAATCAGGGTGGCTGGTGGTCATAATGATTTACCTGATGGGTGTACATTGCTGCTAATGGCACCACCAAATCCATGTAATTTTAAGAGTTCTGGATCAAAACAAGCCACATGAACATCATAGGGTGATTAAACGCTTTAATCAGATTAAGACTCACTTGTACACTATCAAACTGCTTTGTTTTGGCACTACGTCACTACTACTTTGTACAGTCAGGGTGTCCAGAAGCGTACTGATAGAAATATGGCCAGACTTTACTATTGACAATTTCACAAATATCACTAGATCCCAAAGAAAAAGTATTTACATTTACAAATGTTTATGGATTATCCTCCTGGCCATTTACAGTAATGTGAGCAAGAGTGTTACTCTTGCTCAGTTTACTTCCATATCGGCGAGCATGTATACAGTGTGTTTTCATCAAGTAAACTTATGTAAACCATGGCTTCTGTCTTTACAAAATAAACAATCATTATTGAAGTATTTCACTGACTCCTCTATTTTTTACCAAATGTTTTTTACTGTTTAAATGTTCATTACAGCAGAGAGGCTCTGCTTGACAATCGCTGCAGAGGCACTTAAAGCAGCCACTGGTATTTTCTGATCCTGAGACATCCTGAAGGGATTTTTCATAGTCACACTCTTATTTCATGCAGTGATTTATACACCTGTATCAACAAGTGATATGGGTTTTTCTGGTCTCCCACTTCCCATGGCAATTTCCTCCATTTTTTATTACGACCTGTTGACTTTCATCTACAGAAGTGTGTACTCCTAATCATACAAGTATTCCCAAGTATCCAAACTAAATGGCGGTCATATTCACTGCAAAAATCACCAATTTAACCAGTTTGGCAGCTGTTGTTTCCTCTGGTGGAAGAGCACGCTGTCTGAGCCGAGCAGTTAAGTAGTGCTTAAATAAAGCTTGGTAGTGGAAATGTAAGTCATTGTGAAGAATCTGTTAAAGTGTGTGATCGCCCTATGCTGTTTTTGTGGCTTGTTTTCACCCAGAATTCTTAGAGTTACAGGGATTTGATGGCACTATTAGAAACAATGTATTGCACTGGCTTCCTTGCAGCCTATTTTGGTTCAGGCTGAGAGCTGCTGTCTGTCAGTGTGGCTAGTGTTCAGGCATACACATGTGCCTTATACAGCCCCACTTCAAAAATCCCAAACTATCCCTTCAATCTCTGGAGTCCCTGTCTCATTAAATAATCAAATATATTAATGAACAAAGGTGATGTAAATTTAAACCAAGAAACTCAGACAGTTCATTCAGTCTGTGCTCATGTATTTATTTCTGTTTGGGTTTGCAGGTCTGTTTGGCTTCGTCTTTGGCCTTTTCGGGATGCTGCTTTACGATGGAGGGAGGGTGAGAGAGTCCGGAATGTTTCAGGGATACAACACAGTCACCTGGACAGTTGTGGCTCTTCAGGTAACACTAACTCCACTGATGTAACGCTTTCCCATAATGCTGTCTTAAAAATGATTAATTCTCCCAGGGTTCTTTTTTTTCTTGCATCAGACTCCCTGTGGGCGGGTACAGGTCATGTTTGTCCATCTGTGACCGTGTGTTTGTTGTTTCTTCAGGCACTGGGGGGTCTGGTCATTGCAGCGGTCATTAAGTATGCAGACAACATCCTCAAGGGCTTCGCTACGTCGCTCTCCATCATCCTTTCAACGCTGATATCTTACTTCTTGCTTCAGGACTTTGATCCTTCAGGGTAAAGAACAAAACACCTCATGTCTTCTTTTATTTACTGTATTTACTTTCTCATAACCGTTAATTCTCAAATTTGTTTTGTCTCTGTGATCCTCAGTGTCTTCTTCCTGGGGGCCATTATGGTCATCGTTGCCACTTTCCTGTATGGCTACGAAGGCAAGCCGCCCCCCCAACCCAGCAGGGCGTAGTAGGACTCTCACGGCTGACACTACAACAGCAGGAGGAGGTCCTGTTGAAGCGTCACAGTGTGGAAGGGAAAGGAGGACAGAGAGCTGGAGAGAAAAGAAGAGGAAAGGTCTTCAACATATATTGTGATCACAAACAGGAATAGAGTTGTGGGAGGAAAGCAGACTGTTAACAGAGGAAAGAGAAATTAAATATGAAGTCTAAAAAATGAGCAAATGGTCCATCTAATACACCAAAAGTGCCTCCATTAAGAAGGGTAACTGATGAGAAAAAGAACACTGTGGCAAAGCAGGATTGCGCGTGTCTCTTTTTCCCTATAATTGCCGCTGTAGAGATCATTCTGGCTGCCATGCTCCAGATGTGGAGAAGTTTTCTCATCAGGACAACCAGATTGTTTCGTTAAGAACTTGTTTGACTGCCAGTCACTGTAACTGCCACTTCAATCATACCTGTACACGGGGGATAAAAGTGGAAGACAGGCAGGAAATCTTAATATTTTAGATGTTGGAAAATGAGCCCACATTGTTGGCTGGTTCACCTCACAGTTGCAGTATTTAATCCTGAGTCACAGCACATTTATTCGCTCAGAAATGAGCCCACCATCCGTTAAACACCCTAAAGCTGTGCACAATACACAGTTTAACTGTCAAGGTTAGCACAGGGGCCATACTTGGGGTTAGAGCTTAGTTAAGAGGGGGATTTGTGCACAGCTTAACAGCTGGTCTGCCTAGGAGGCAGAACTGGGGGCAAAACCACCCCATTGCACTCTGCATCAGGAGCCTTCAGTCTGCGCTTACATGGGATCTACAGTGACCATAAGGTATTGTTTCTTAATTACAGCTTTTGTGTTGTATTGTCCAGCTATTTTTGGAAACAGCCTCTGTTTCCAGGCAACATACAGTCACAGGGACGTGTTTGATAACTCGTGTGTCTCAGTGACAGATGTTTTACTGGAGGAGTCTGATCTGTCTGTATGTGATGGAGTGATATAATTTCAAATAATCTGGGTTGGAATGAATGAATAAATTAATTTAGCATTACTGCCATAGGCTGGAGAAGGGGTAATTTTTCAAAGGTTTGTTGCTTAAATTTCATAATGTGGTAAAGATTATTCTTGAGATTTTGTTAATCTTGGGTGTAAATAATGGCACAATTTAATCTATGAATTTAAATGAACTGTCTCTGTAACTTATTCATTCTGTTGTTTATAGGGCTTAAATTTTAAAAGCCCTCCATGATACAGAACCAGTTTGACCCAGTTACATCCGAACAGACAGATTTGTTTATACTAATAACAGACATTTTTGATTGTATGCTTACATACAAAGTGACATTACATTGTAAAACTTGACCATTTTCCCCTTTTCTTTGGAGCTACTCTCATTTTTTGTGATAAAGCGGGTATGATTAATAACTTTATTATTTCAGTTGCCAGTATGTGAATCTTTTATAAAAGAAAAACAATCAGTTCCTGGATTTGTTATTGTGTATTTCCTTCAAAACACTTATCAGTGGTATCTGAACCTTTCTTCATTTCCCAAACAGAAAAGCTTAAAGAGCCAATATGAGGCTTTTGAGTTTCATATGCCACTCTGTGTTTTTTTGCATGTGTCTGACCTCTTTCCCTGTTTGATCAGACATTTGGAGATGAAAATGAATATGTGGAACACACTGGTAAGAGAGTTTAACACACATCAAATAGGTCTATTTTGTATGAATATAGATAAGTTGTGCCTTGAAATTTAGACTTGGTTTTAGTTGTACCTGGGGCAAGAATCAAATGAAAACCACTGCGATACATGAACATAACAGAGAAGGAATGTAGGAGTAATTCAAGGAGTTAGTCAACCCCATCTCTGCTCCATCTCCAAGGGTAGTACCAGAAAGATAACTAGAAGTGCTCCGAAAGCAGGAACCTCTGCCAAGGCATTTCCAGCGTTGTTAGCCCGTCAGCAGATAAATTCTCCCTTGTGCCTTGACCAATATTCCTTGAAATTTAATCAAAATCTGCTGTCAATTTTTTGACTTATCCTGTTCTCAAACAAGCAAACCATCTAACAAAAACAGAACCCCCTTGGTGGAGGTAACTGAGTTGTGCAGTGATACACTCTCACACCTGAGCAGAGCTGTGTCGCACTGTGAACTGAAGCCAACATCACGATTTACAGGTCAGTGTGTCTTGAACCCTTTCACATGATCCCTAAAGGGGCTCAAGACAGTTTTAATATCTTAAAGCAGGTCTTTTTGCCCACAGAACTGCCACATTTCCTCTTTTATTATTATTCTTGCCTATGCATGAAAACCAGCAGTTTCACAAACGCTCAGACCAGCCTGCCTGGCACCAACAGCCATGCCCCGTTCAAAGTCCCGTGAATCACCTTCCTCCCCCATTCTGATGCTTGATTAGAACTTCAGCAACTCTTCCCGATCATGTTTAAATGCCTAAATGTGGTTAGTTACTGCCATGTGATTGGCTGACATGCTGTTTGCATTGACAGCTAATCAAGCAGCAGATGAGTGTGTACACAATGTGTTGTTAGCTGTTAGTTTGCAGTGCGGATATTTGTGTTACTTTTATCAGTTTGGTTTTAGAGAGCTTGTAAAGTATCATAAATGTATTTTTTGTAAAATGTGTGATTAGAATTTTTTTTACTGCCTTTACACTTGTAAAATCACACCAGTGTAGTTTAAGATATGCTTACTGGTGAAATATTAGAAAGAAAACCCTGCCTACTTCAGATCTTTAAACAACGTTCTATGCAGCAGGGTGGGGAGACACTGATAACCCATCTGCACATTCAGACACAAAATAAGAGTAAACTGTACTAATTTTAACACTGTTGTGTGTCTGTGCTTAAAGGTGATTCATGCATAATACTGTACTTTTTCGGATTAGCCCTACAGAGTAGGGATGCATGACACTGGATTTCCCTGATATCTGATATGCCAATATTTCTGAAATCATTATCGCTGATACTGATACCAACAGTTTTTGGTTGACAGAACACAGTCTGCACTCAACTAAAAATCACCTTTTCCTGACACTGTGACAGTTTATTTGTGTAAGAGACCAATATGAATCAAGAAACATAATTAATTTTCTCAAAATGCTGTAGACACATTCAGTGATAATATGTTTCTTATTCTGTTGATAGGGATGTATGCATATATATATCGGCAGATATTCCCATGTCTGCAGATAACTGATGTTTAACTTTTTAAGCAATTGTCTGCGGATATGGATACTGTACTGATAATAGTGTGCATCCCTGCTTAAGACAGCAAAATTCAGCAAACTCATGAGAGTCATGTTATCAGCTGTAATATATTCCTCCTAATCAGTCAAACCTAAGCCTTTAGTTTTAATGCTGTGTTAATGAAATGGTAAGACTTTATATAACATTTTTTAATTTCTGAAGGGCTATGATTTGGGCAGCCCTGTTTTCCACTAACACCCCCCCAGATTTTCATCTAGATTTGCAAAGTCACAAGGCTCCTGGTCCTGCTGTAGATAAAGAGCTTCAACTCAAACAACGATAACTTGTTTATTTTCTCAGCAGCCGGTCATTCTGTCAAGTAAACCCCCATGTCTGATTCTAGATTAACTTCTGCACACTTGCACATTGAAATAATTAAACACATGGCTTGTCGCTGTAGAACTGCAAACTGCATGACAGGAACAAATTCACACGGTTTAATTTTTGGCATTTGTTTTAATGAGTTTAAAAACACTGCATGCAAAATTCAGACAGTCTGAGAGAAAGGACACCAGAGATTTATGTCTTCATGTCTTCAACACTGTGAAACACCATTTCTCCGCTTATTTAAAACCTGTTACTGCATAAGACTCTGGTCAGTCAGGAGAACAAGTGAGATTAACACCACAATTCTCAAGTGTCGATCTTCCAGGGTTTTTCCTGGCTCAGAGTGGTGGTGGTACATTTATTTACTGTGTACACACGGATGTGCTGAGTGTACAGGCTCAGTCAAATACTTGTAAAAGCAACAGTAGGATTTCAATAGTGGGATCATTCTGACAATAAGGACGGTTTTATCAGACTGACAAGTATGCCTGTTCAAAATAAAAGATGAAGTGTTAAATCACAGGGTTAAAATCTGATCAGCTTAGGTTCTTGAGGGCCTGGGGTCCTCTCTAAGAATATTTAAGGGGTCAAATGCTTCTTTCTGGTTTCCTGGTTTATTTTTTTTACATCATTATTTTGGAAAGGCACCATAGATGGTGCACAGCAAGAAGGTTGCTTGTTAAATCCATGGGTTGGTCAGGGCTTTTCTGTGTGGAGTTTGCTATTCTCCTCGTGCATGCGTGGGTTCTCTCTGGGACCAAAAACATGCTCATTAAATTGATTGGTGAGTCCAAATTGCCTTTAAGTGTGAGTGACAGCATGAATGGTTGTCTGTCTCTCGGTGTGGCCCTGCAATCAGCTGGCAGTCGGTCCAGCTTGTAGCCTGCCTCTCCTCATATGTCAGCTGGTGCAGGTTTCAGCCCTCCACGACCCAGAAAGGGATAAGCAGTATAGATGGTGGATAGGTGGATGAATATTTTGGAGAGATATGCCATCATCAAGGTTCTTTTAAAGCGTTGTACCTCTGAAAGTAATATCAAATATTTATATTCTAACAGTAATGCCATTAAAATGTAGATATGAGAAACCCTCGAAGCATACCTGCCATGACAAAAGCCATTAGTGGTGCAAAAATGAGGCGCCAGGGGCCACCACCAAATTTTCAATACAGGAAAAACCCTGGTCTTTATTCCAGCCTCTCCTCAGGCACATCTGTATCTGTAAAAAGACACTAGAGGTCCTCATACATATGGACAACAGACAGTGTCACCTCAGGGTCCAGTGTAAGTACATTTTTGCCTTTAAGTGGAGTAACACGTGAAAGTGTTTTTTCTAGTTTTTTTTTTTTTAGCCCAAATGTATTAACTGATATAGTAAATATCTGCTTTTTTCAGTTCAAAGTCCTGCTCCAGATGTTTCCCTTGATTGTCAGCTGCTGTTTGCTCCTCAAAGTGCTCCTGTGTCAGGGCTACATTTGGTTTGAAGATCCAACGCGTACACCCTCTGCATCTTAACATCACAGCATGAATTGCAGGCCGATCACTTCTGCTGATGGCTCTAATATCACTGTAATAGTGTATTTCCCTAGAACAGTTTGGTTTGGTTTAGTATGCAACTATTTGTGTTTCCATTGTCTCACAGAATTTGGGAAAGGCAGCATTATGGTAGATCTTCATTGTTATGTCCTGTTTTGGCAGCATTTTGTTGGGGTATATGAAGTGTTTTTTTCTGGCCTTAAAGGGCAGAGATGGACGTGCTGCAGTATACCAGGCAGTGGCACAGCCAGAAACTGAACCTCATGAAAAGACCCAGCAGTGGGCTCCATCACTAACTCACTCCATACAGTTACTTTATTATGCAAATAAGGTGGTACATTAAAAAATAAGGACTGCTTCATCTCTCTGCTGAACTTTACTCCAGAAGTTTCTTGAATAGCTTTTTGCCACTCTTTACAATAAATTAAATTATAACAGAAAAGTGTTTCTTAATAAAGCCAACAAAATATCTTTAAAGGTCCCTTATTTCAGTCCTTTTCTACAAAGTTTACACTGGTCTTAGGTGTCCCCAGAACATATGTATAAAGCCGGTTACCTAATAGTCTTGGTTACTGGATATGGTTGTGTTTATGACCCCTGAGCTGTGTCTGACATGCCCCTTTCAAGAAGTGGGTGTTGCTTCAGCTGTCCAGCATTGAGCTCTAATGTTTACAGTGGCTGCACAGACATGCCAAAACATGTTTCTTCAACTGGGGCCAGCTGTGGGCTGAATGAACAGCTCGCTCCTGGCACATTTTAATGGCTGGCAGTCAGTCCAGGGTCTACCCCTGTCTCTTGCTCAGTGTCAGCATGGATAGGCTCCAGCCCCCTTGTGATGCTAAAAGGAATAAGGTGTATAAATAATGGATGGATTGATGATGTAGGACCTTTAAAAAGCAAAGATAACACAATTCAGCTGATATTAGTGATAGGAATTGATAAGAATTTATTGATGTCATGGCCAATATATTACGCTTATACAGATTCACTGTCTCAACAATGCCATAAACATGTCAGCCCTGATATTTAAAATCATACTGCATCAACATGTTTTTTCAGCTTGTTGCTGGTGTTTTACTCTTTTACTTTTGCTTAAAAACACACAACCAGTTATTACATAATACTGGGTTTGACAGTAATAAGAAAATTGTTATGCAAAAAGGCAAATGAATTCAATTCCTCACACTAGTTTTTCAGGTTCTGAACTGGAACCAGCTCCTCATACCCAACCTCAGCTGAAATGATACAGTAAATAATAAGTCAAACTATGGATGGGCAGCTCTGGTCACATTAATGTTGTTTTCAGTTTCAGAGGTAAATTCGTTACAAGTAAATTCACACTATTAATATGACAAAATACTGTAATTTAACAAAACAATAAATATTAAGCACCCATCAGAATGTAAATTTTTTTCAAAACCAAAAAGTCTATTCCCCTAAAATCCAGGCCAAATCCTCCTGTCACGGTTTATACTTTTTTCATTTAACAGTGCTATAGGTCCCCTCCATTTTGGTGAGTGAGTTTTATGTGTTTTAAATCAACTGAATATACAAAAAAACATAATTTCAATCAGTACAATACAGTATTGAATCACTCAGTAGTAGAGTGTTTGAGCAATTTTGGAGATAAAAGGTTTGTACACGACAGCAAGGATGCGCTGTTATTTATTTATTTATTTTTCACCTTTATTTTACCATAGAATAAAATTATTTAACATAAGTGACCTGGCAAAAGTAGTAGTTATAAAAATCTTGGCTATTGTTGATTATTTAAATCATTTGACTTTTTCCCAAATGCCTCAACGTTTCATAAAAGATCTTTACAGAAAGCATCAGAACAAAAATTATCTTACAATTTCTCATAAAGAATAAAGTAAAACCAGTTATCAGGGACTATTAAAGTAATATTTTCTTTTTTGCATGTTGTGATATGGTTCTGGATATGGTGTCATGATGGTAAATCAGACTGAAATACATCATGGAAATTTTTTTTTTGATTGAGCATCAACAACTTATGGCCGTGTTGTCCACCCCTGAATTAAACTATGAACATGAACATTTTACTGGTATTTTGACTATTTTAAAGCATGTGGGGGGTTTTATTTTAAGATTTAGATAGAATATGCACTCATAAATAAATATTTTTTTAAACTTTATAACAGATTTACCGCAACAATTGTACAGATCCTATTTTTATTCCCTTACAATACAAAATGCCATTTAAATGAGTCAAAATTTTCAACATGTCACAGATAATTAGTTTTACAGTGAAATAATTAACATGACTTTTATTCTCTGAAAAATTTTCAAGGAGAATTTTTTTTTTTATCTTAATGTTATTTTATTTCAGTTTGGCAATATAAAAGCTGTCAGATCATCACTTAAAAACAATTAAATTGCATCCAGACTGCTTTTTCTTTTGTAAGTGAAATGTGAAAAAGTGGTTTCTCAAGGCAATAAGTTTGTAAATCAATATAAAAAAAAAAAATTAGTGAGTTCATACTATTTGTCAGGGCTTGGGTGTTGCCAGAAAGTTTGGGCCCCAAGGCCAAGCCAGCCATGCACATTTTCGCAAACATAGCATCCATAAAGCAAATTGATAAATTATTATTATGAAATATATTTTATAGTTGATAATTATTACAGCCAAGTTATTCTCTTTTAAAGTCACAAATATGGTTCAAACAATGGAGAAGACACCCTTTAGCTGAAAACTACTGGGTAAATAGTGAGTCACACTATGTACTAACTTTCTGGCATTTGAAACATTTTTAGCATTCAGATTGTTTTTATTTATCTTATAATCTGTCCCCATGAATGTCTGACCTTTTAACCCTGTTAAACAATAATGCTTTATGACATTTTTGATAGACTCAAATATTTAACAGGTACAGTAAAAGCTCAAACCAAAGAAATATCCTCAAATAATTGTTGAAAAGTGCCTCTTTTTAAGATAAATGTTATTTTATGGGAGTTCACCAATAAAAACTGATGCGTAAATACTACTGTTTTGCAATTAAGACTAGAAGAACATTATATATTTTTATATGTGAAGAGCAAACAAGTCTTTACAGTCCAATGGAAAAAAGTGAACATATTTCTGTGTCGTGAATACTGATAATATAATATTTTTTTAGGGGGCCTTGTCAATCATGGGCCCTCCCCCTCATACAGCCCTCCTGACAGGGCCACTGGCATCCTGAGACCCTCAGAATCTTCCCAAGTTTCCTTTTGCTCATTGTGCCCCTGCTACCATGCCAGGGTCTGGTTGGCTGTGGAAACACCATCATGATCTGGGTTTACTGTTGCAAACTGAACCAAACTGGACTGCTTAACAGAAATGCACAATTCATGTGTGTAAGTGTGTTTGAAGGCTGGTTTGGTTTGCACTACAGGAGTAATAAGCAGCATGGGTATGATGACGTGATTATATCCTCTTTCTCTCTTCATCTCTGTCTCATCTGGACCAGCTCAGCACTTCAGCACGGCCCACTGCATGCTGAGTGTGAGCGAACAGAAATACATTACAGCTATAGAACATTCTGGATATACAAAAGCAACACTTTCAGACTCGACATGATTGTGAAAAGCTGCACTCTGATTTTCATTAACACTCATAAGTCTTCATAAAAACATGTTAAACATCAGAATGGCACAAAGGACGGTATTTCTGTAAACCAAATACTGCACCAGGCTTTAAAGGGTCACTTCAACCAAATATAAAAGCACAAAACAAATATATTTCTATTTTTTATCATTTAGCCATGCAGATCATTTGAACTTCAAGTTTTAGAGTTAAAAAACATCTGCCCTGAGATTTCTGCCTCCATCTTAAACAAAGTAGAAGAATGGTCAAAGGAAGCCATTAACAATTTTACATTAAACCCTCTAACCACCTCACCATGAAGGTAATTATGTATTTATTATTTTCATATTTTTGTTCCACTGAGGCACTAACAGCTATAGTCAAAACCTGTATCTAACTTGCTAATTCGCTTTATATTTATAAACTTATTGACATTAAGTAGTAGGTTGAGCTTAAAGCAGTGGTGTCTAAACTTTGACCCAAGGGACCAATTGTGGCTAAGTTAAATATAGACTGCATTATAACATGAAAATTTTGCTTAATGGATGAATAAGATCAAATGACAAACAGCACAGATCACACTCACTTTCTTCTCTGTGTTAGGGATTACAAAGCATGCTGTTCTAATCATCTTTATTTATCCTCAAGCACCAACACTCCTATAAGATTCATTAGCTTTGTGCAGTTTGCTCATGTTTTGTGTCTAAATCTGAAGATGAGCTGTCAGCATCTCCTCTCTCTGCTGCACTGAGCGGCTCTCTAATCCTGACCAGGGGCTGGTATTGGTGGTCATGGCCGACGAGGGCTTCTTGAAGTCTAAAAGTGAGGTATTAAGAAGCCCAAGCGTTGTCATACTTTCCTGTATTTGGCCCTCTGACAAAGAAATTTGGACGCCCCTGATCTACAGTTTATGTTAAAGGCAGCCACTGAAAAGAAATATTTAGAAGAGGACGAAATGTCAGGTCAAATGTGCTTTTTATATTTAATTAGCAGCACTTCTAAGCTTTGCCATGATATCACTTTCATTAATGTCGCTCTTGCATTTCATGCATAATCATCATACTTGTTTCTTTATTAGCATTAATATAATCAATAATCTTGATGAATCATACTGAAATGACTGATAATGGATTTATTTCCCCATTTTTTTCAGTTGAGTTGTAACAGCCTTGGAAGTTAACTACAAGCTGTCTGTTGAACTGTTTGTCAGTAAATGGTTTAGCTAGGGGTTAGGTTTTAATGAGATATACCATTTACAAATAATTTACCTTCAGTTGATTAGTCTATTAATCAAATGTTTTCGCATTTTTTAATATTGCAGGATATTAGTGCAGAAATACAGTTTCAGTTCTGAGAGTGATATGAGAGGTAAATTGCAGGACTTTGAATATGTGTGCGAATTATCCTGAGTATCAGAGATACTGTTTGGTTCCATGAAAATCAATATAGCCGTTGAATTTAAAGGCCACGCCACTAGTATGGCCCAGGGATGGCAGTGTAGTCCTGATCGATTAGTTCACTTTGGTCCCCATTTGAGCCACATCATGCAGTGATAACCACTTCAGTGCACACAGGGCCGCTCAGAACTTTGTGTCAAGACTACAAAATTAGAGACTGAGTCAAATGTAATTCTTTAAAGCTGCAGTATGCAGTTTATTTTTTGTAACTGGCCCAAAAACAAACGATTACCTGTCAATGTCTTATTACTGAAGCCACATGAGAAATCATTAGATATCTTTGCCCTCCTTGCTCTGTATTAAGCAATTAAAAAAATCTAGCAAGGGACACACACTTTTTGGGCAATCAGGGCTCAGTTCAGGGACAGTTTTGGTGGCTTTTTTATTTTTTGTGCTGTATCAGCTTAAATGAACCAAACATTCCTACTGCATCCTAAAAGTGGACAAATAAAAACTGCCATAAAAAGGTCAGGGTGCAGATAACCTGGTGGGTTATGTCTACACACCTCACGTATGGGGGCTCTCCAGCTTGTGGCCCTTACCACACATCTTACCCCACTTTCTTGCCCTTCGTTTCAAGTCTATCCTCAGTCCCTCTGCTCTCTTAAATTAAGGCATGATGGTCTATATGATTTTACTGATATTTTGGGGGAGAAAACCAAACAGGAAATCTTTTCTTGGATTAGCACCGCCTTGGACATATAAATAATCATAACAACATGGACAAAACTGATTTTGATGCAATCTATTTTTGTGCTGTGTCAGCTCTAAATAAAATAAATAATATATACAGTCACTGGGAGAATTGTTTGTTCTTTGTCCAGGGATACTAAAATGAGAATGTGGGGCCATCTGCTGAAAAATAGTGAAAACTACAATTTGAAGCCTGATCTGCAAATTGAAAGCATTTTATAAGATGTGTTTTCATGTTGCATGGGCCATATGATCAAAAATCACAGTTATAATAGGTTTAACTGTGGACAGACTTTGTCGTAATGAGCCAAGTTTATTACTTTGATTACGCATATGACCGCATATGAACAGAAGGAGGTTAGATATCAAAATCCTAAACAGTTAAACCCCTTTTCTGCCAAATGACATGTCATATTGATTATTAATGAGAGAGCGGTCTTAAAAAATGTCCTTGAAAGCTATTGAAACTGGAGGGCTAAAGGTGCCATGCATGTTAGCTTTGTTTATGTCATATGTTAGCAAGAGTTCAAAGCGATGGTCTGTCAAAGTGAAGACTCACAGAGCTGCCAGCATGGCTGTAAATTCTCATTTAGTCTTATTCTAATGCTTTTTTCCTGATGAAAATAGAGACCACTGTGACTAAGTTTATTCACCTTAATCGATCTGGTAGGGAGACAGAAATTTCTTTGGCAAACAGTCAAGACCTCTAACAATCATAGTCCAGAAAATCTGCATGGCAACACACCGCAAGAGGTATTTTGTTCTTTACACAACCCGATTCTTAAAGTATTGTTTAGTAATACAACTCCCTTTCTCCACAGTCTTTGCTCTTAAACAACATACAGAATGAATGATGAATAATTCTGCTGATTTCATCCCTATTTCTTTTCAGCAGATCTTACTGGATGATACTATATTACACTCAGTAAAAACAAATTCATGATTTTTTAAAGGTTGTCATCAACTCAGGCATCACTGGCTTTCAAAAAGGCAGAGAGGATGAAGTTCTGCAGCTTGGAGGAACTGGCCATTTGTGATTGCAAAAAGAAAAATTCTGCTGCTTCTTTCAAGATGCTTCTCAATGCACAAACTGTGTGCATGTCACCAAGATCCACATTACTACATGTTCTGTGATATGTAAAACACAAAGTAGCTCTGAGGATGCATGTATGATGACAATCATTTAGTGTAAATCATCTTTGAGATTACTCTCTGTGTAGCACGATGCCACGAGTTGTTTGTTTGTTGTTTATGTGAGGCAGTCTGGTGTGACAAAGCAGCAAGCCCGGACCCAACCCTTAGGCTCCATTGTAGAAAACAACCACAAACAGGTGCACACATGCCTGCAAACTCACACTCCCATCATTCTTTATCATGATTTTTAACTATTATCTGTAATTATTAAACTCTGCAGCAGTGTCACCCTGAATGACACATGAACCTTTCTTTGTTACACTCAGCTGTACAGTACAGTAGGCCAGAGTTATGTCATTAAGGCTGAAAACCTTCTTAAACAGATTGTTTTTCTGGGCCTGAGTAGCTACAGTACAGGTTTGTGTTACACCTCAGCAATAATGGCAGATTTTTAAGTTTTGCTCAGTTGTGCTGGGCTGGATTGAGGCCAAACAGCTCATCAGCACCAAAATAAAAGACCAACAAACTTTCAGGATCGTCAAAGGCAGCAACGGGGTATTAAGGCAGTTTTCCCCTCATGATTTTACACTAAAAAGACTGCAACTATGATTGTGCCATTGACAGATTAAGACTCAGCCTTCATTTGTCTTTTTTGTCGTTTGATTATCTTGTTTGCACAACAGAAACGGCCCACATTTCAATGACAGGCCATTCAGATGCATTGAGTCTCTATTTGGGTGGTATGACAACAAGTGGAGGCCCTCTCCTCGGCCTCCACATCAGAACCTGGGCGTCATTGGCGTTGGGCCTTCCCATGGCGTTTGAAGGGATTGGCTCCATGCGGGTCAGCACCCTTGGCTGGTCCTGGTGCACCCGGCCCACCAGTCTAGCTCTGGAGCCCAGAGGCAGGGACGGATCCACGGCAATATCCACTCTCATCCTCCACTTGATGGTGTGGAGCAGGATCTTCTCTCTTGATGTGGTGTTTAGTGCCACCAGCCAGGTAGTGAAGCTCTGATCCCTTTTAATGTTCGTCAGCAAGGGTGTGTTTGATTCACTGACTGGTACAGCCCAGGTGACGCTAGGGTAAAAATTGTCATTCATGCTCACAATGAAGCGGGATGGCTTGGAGGTAGGGCCCACTATGGTGACGGTCTCTGTTGTGTTTCCGTACCAGGGGTAGCTGACGCCGTCCGAGTCGCTGATAGCCCTCACCAGACCTTCACGCAGCTGAGGCAGCTCCCAGCTTGACCTGAGAGGGGAACAAGATGACATAGCCTGGATGAAAAATAATGGCACGCTTATCCTTTTTAATACTTTATTTCTACTTCTACTTACTTATCATGAAAAAAAAGTTCTGCATTTAAGTGGCAAGGTTGAAAACCAACATTGAATGCCCATGACCTTTGACCCCTAAGTCTGCACTGCATTGAAAACCAATATCCTTCTGTAAAGGATATTGCTATGTGGGTTCAGAAATATTGTCAGTTTAAACAGTTTGTCACTACATCTGCAAGTGCAAGTTAAAACCCTATCATACAAAGCCAAAGCCATCAACAACCAGAAACGCGGCTATCTTCTCGAGGCCCAAGCTCATCTGAGATGGACTGATTCAAAGTGGAAAAGTGTGCTGTGGTCTGATAAGTCCACATTTCAAATTGTTTTTGGAAATCATGGACGTCCTGCCCTCCAGACTAAAGAGGAGAAGGACCATCCAGATTGTTATCAGCACAAAGTTCAAAAGCCAGCATCTGTGATGGTATGGGGGTGTGTTAGTGCCCCTGGCATGGGTAACTTGTTCATCTGTGAAGGCACCATTAATGCTGAAAGATATTTACAGGTTTTGGAGCACTGTATGCAACGTCTTTTTCAGGGACGTCCATGCTTATTTCAGCAAGACAATGCCAAGCCACATTTGCGTTAGGACAGTCCAGACCTATCTCTCATTAAAAATGTGAAGCACTTTATGAAGTGCAAGATACAACAACTAAGACTGTAGTTTAGCAACTAAAGTCAAACATCAAGCAAGAATAGGAAAGAATTCCACCTACAAAGCTTCAACAATTAGTGCCTTCAGTTCCAAAATGCTCATTGTTGCTAAAAGGAAAGGTGATGTGACAAAGAGGCAAACATGACCCTGTCCCAGCTTTTTTGGAATGTGTTTCTGGCATCAAATTACAAAACACGTGAATATTTGCAGAAGAAGACATTTATCTGTTTGAACATTACATATATTGTCTTTGTAGTGTATTTGATTGAAAATAAGTGTAATAAGGATTTGCAAATCATTGTTTTCTGTTTTTATTTATGTTTAACATAATGTCCAAATATCATTACCATTATTGTTATTGTTATTAACAACATGACAGTTAACATTAATAATATTTCTTCAACAATTTTACCACAGCTTTAATGTAGCAAACAGATGCAGTGCTGACCTCCGTCACTGTTGCTAATGTTCAGACTAATACCACGTACCACATGCAACCCCACTTCAATAATCCTGAACTATTCCTTTAAATTTAATCTAATTAATTACCCACTGAAAACAACCTGATTTTAGATAAGGACAGTGGTAAGTCTGTCTCTGAGAATTTCAGGACCTAGTAAATGCAAACAACCAACTTTTTATTATGATTTTGAGTTGGACTTTTCTTTCATGTTTGGATTAAGTTTTGTTGGAACACTTAACAAAACTTTAAATTTTTTGTTTAAGAAGTATAATGGTAAGCTTCATAATTAATCTCCAGACAAGCCTACAGTGACACCACGGCAGGCGGCTGTAAGTAATATCTAGTGGTTCAATGTGTCAGCAGAGGATTATCATCATCTCTTTGTTGTGCTCATGCAGCAGTTTTTGTCATATGGTGGCCCCCTTCCATCTTTGTCTTGTGCTTTTAAGCCCAATCTGAAGCTGCACCACCACTGTAAGCCCCCTTCTCCTCACCCCTACACACACTCACTCCCTGTTAACCCAGCAGGATTAAACACCCCCTCACATATGCCCGCCAGATAATACATATATTGTATGTGTGTGTTTTTGCGGGGGTGTGGGGGAAGACATGTCTCAGTTGAGTGTGAGTGTATGGATTGTTGTTTAGCTCCTTTAATAGCAGCCTTTTCTATTTAGGTGCCAAAGTCACAGGAACAGAATCTGTCGGTGGGCGTTTGAATGAAGGAGGCTGACAAGCACAGTTAACCTGCTGCGTGCACAAATGCTCCTCTGTGCAGCTCAGTGTGCAGTACAGTGTGTGGACAACCCCTCACTCACTTGGATCTGACATCACGGGAT
This sequence comes from Cetoscarus ocellatus, assembly GCA_037902135.1. Classification (NCBI taxonomy): domain Eukaryota; kingdom Metazoa; phylum Chordata; class Actinopteri; order Labriformes; family Labridae; genus Cetoscarus; species Cetoscarus ocellatus. The sequence goes on from JBAMNC010000607.1 coordinate 734,488, forward strand.
GTCACGGGATGCAGGTGATGGGACAGAGAAAGTACTGAGGAATTGTAATTATTTTAACTTCTTCAAATTTAATATAAATATTGCAGCACCATTAAATTTAACAAAGTCTGTTTTGGCCTCAGATTGTATTTTGATTATTATAATCCACTCACATTCCTCTCCACAATGTATAGCCACAACCAAAGGCTCGTGCATTGGGCACTGATTATAGAGGACTACAATTTAATTATCAGATATAAATGGGGGTCAGAGTTTGACTATATAACTGCTACTTTTGTTTTGGTAAATATGTGAATTTGGTTGCTACAAACTAATGTCAAGCGTGCACACAACACATTAATCGGCCTGAGTTTCAGTCCGGATCCTGCTTCCAACCAAAGTGAGCAAATCCCCAAATATCTGGTGTTCCTAAACATCCTCTTACCTGATCATCCTGTGATGTGAGGTGTGTATTAAGAGTAATTTTATCCTCTCAGAAGAGGATCAGGGCCACCCAGACTTGAAATGGTAAATATTAAACATGTTCAGTATTTGCAATCTAAAATCCTGATATTTTTGGAGTACAGAGGACAACTGGCACAACCTCTGAAGCAGGAAGCGAACGTAGCCATGGCAACATCAGTAATGACCAAGCTTTAAGTTAGACGGACAGCAGAAATATAGAACCAACCTTTTGACTTGTGGCAAAACACAAGCGCTTACATACATAGTAACCTACAAATTACATTTTACAAACTGTTGAGGAGAGGAGCTGGACCCAAACCACAACTGGCAAGGATGACATAGGAATCTAACTGCTAGCTTCAAATCCACCTGATGTTGTCCGTCATGTTTGTTTATACTTACGTCAGGATTACAAGCTAAAGGCTCAGGTTGTTGGTGAATGAATCAGTTGGCGTGTCGTGTGCCCTGTTTGTCCTCTTAAAGCACACCACACACTACAAGGACAAAATAGTTAATTCTGGAATAAGCTGTCTTCATGTGTGGAGTAAATCACTGTTTCAGAATCAGTTAAGATCTTGAAAATCTTCATGTGTGTACGAGACCTTTGATTGAGTTTGTATTATAAGGGGAGGGGTGTTATGGCTGCTGCCACGCCCTCTCCTCTCTGCTGTGTGAGTGGTTGTGAATGTGTGTGTCTGGCTGGTGCAAGTGAGCTGATTCAGACTGATTCCTGCCTCCTATCCTGTCTGCTCTCAGCCACTCAGAGAACCTTTAGCTGGCCAGCCTTTAAGAGGCCTGCTGATGCCATAGTTCAGCGGCAGTCAACAGAGATTGAAAATTGTCTGTACATTGTGTAGTTTTTGTATTTAAGACTAATTGGTGTATCTGTTGTATTAGGAGGTGTTGTAAAAGAAACAGATTTGATACATTCACATTGTAAATAGAGTTATAGGCTGTTTATTTAGGCTTAGTATATCAATATTCTGTTACTTAGTTTAATCAGAGCTAGAACTTTAAAGTCTTTTACTGTTCTTCAGTTCTTTGCCTCATTTTTTATTTTGACCCCCTTTATTTTCTAAGAAATAGATAAATAACTAGTTACCTTATAACCTTTAAACATCTGGGTTTAATGTTTATTCCCTTTTCACTGAGCAGAGAGTGGCTAAAATAGTGTCTTTTAGAATTGAACATAATATGTAGTTATTTTATCTTCACATTACCCTCCACTGTATAAATTTACACTGGAGGTTTTCACTTAAGGCTGGATACAGAATCGATTTTGTATTAAAAAAAAAAAAAAAAAAAAGGATTTTCACAAACGTAAATGGACCACAAACCACCAAAAACAAAACAGTTTAAAGTGAAAATAGAGTACCTCATTCAATTAAGACAGACTCAGAGATAAAGAAAAAAAAAGAAAATATTTAACATTTGTGATTTCATGAATATTTAATAATTATATACAAATTATAAAAATGAATACAGCCATGAAAGAATTGTATCAGAGCTGTTGAGTGACAACTTTTAAGTGACGCCTCACACTGAGAGGAACTGTTTCAGGCAAAAAAAGGTCTCCATCTCCTGTGCACTGGTAGAATTTATTGTCTCAGTTGTTTGAGCCTGTTTATTACTTGGTTGCACAAATGTCTGATTTGTCTTCCGAGCCCCATCTTTGGAATAAAACCCAGAAAGGAGCAAATAGCGGATCAGTGCTGTCAGACACACCCATTGGATGCTCTGTGGTCATAGTAGGTTACACTAAAACATAGTGCCAAACAGACTTTTCCTGATCCTGTCATGAAATATTGTGTTAATTTAAACAAACAGTGCCAGTTTATTAATGATATACTGCCCCATTGCACTAAAAGTCTAAAAGTGACAGTGCTGCTCTCCTGAAAGTTTCATAGACAATGTTAATGAGCTGATATGCCCTTACCCATATATTTTGGTTATGATGAGTTTGTTTTCTTCACTGTTGAAATAGCAACGTCATTAATCCAGATTTTTACTCTAGTGGTTTAAGGAGAGGTATTGTCCACTGTTTCAGTGGGTAAACATTACTGAAGTGAGGCTCTGGAAAAGACTTTACTGATTTTAGCTATCTAAATACTGTCTCAGATAGAGTTCAAGGTGCTTAAACTTAAGTTTAATATCTCAGTTTTCAGTGGTTGTCAGCATGAGTGGCTTTGAAGTTGTTGGAAAATAAAGTCTGGAATCACAGTCTTAATTACTAGATTGTTCTTTGGAAGAAATTATCAATCATATGAGCTATAAATGTTTCTCTATAAGTCAAGCTTTAAATAAAGCATCACCTAATGCTTTTTAAGGAACAACACATATTGATTAAAATATGCCTTAATAACAAGCAACAACTCTGGTAAATGTGTTAAAAGGCAACTGAAATCACTTCAAATCTGTTTAGCTCAACGATTGAAACATTTGTATTTACTTTGGGGTTTTATATAACTGATGGTATGATTTATTCTGAGAAGAGCTATAGAGTCTCAATTCTTTAAATTCACATATTTTTGTTGCCTTGTTGAGAATATTACTAGCAACACAAATATTTTTGAAAAGGCGATAAAAAACACATTTAATAACCCTCTTAGTGACTGAAATTGTCCATCCCTGGTCTAGGTTTTGATCCTCAGCTGCAGCAGTTACATGCCTATGTGTCCTTGTATAAGCAACAAACTGCTGTACCACTGGTATGTGATTGAATGTGCATGAACGGATGAGCTAACACCTATGGACATTATATGCCAACCTCTGCCATCAATGTGTGAATGTGGTGTGAGGTTGAACTGAGGGGTAAAAATGTTTTTAGGAGTCAGATAACTACAAAAGCCTTTTAAAAACTCATGACCATTTACCATGTACGTACTGATGTTTTTTCCACGTTTTGCTTTTTTCCTGTTTGTCTCATTTGTCACTCTGATATGCTTTTTTAATCCTTTGCCATTGAAAAAACAAAAAACAAAAACAGGTAATAAAAAGTGGTAACAATGTGTGTGAACTCACATGCCAATGTCTCCATATGTGTTGTAAAACTCCATTTGGGTGCACGCTTGGATCCAGCCCACCACCCAGGTCTCATTGCGTGGAATAGGGGGCATGACAATCCTTGCTGAGGCTTTAAAATAGGGGGTCTTGTATCTCAGTACTATAGGAGAGTTCTCCTCTATGACAGTGGGGCAATGGTCTATGGTGGTGGACAGGTCGTACACCACGATGTTCTCTCGTTTGATCCGCGACTTGTTACAGGCTATGCTCTGTATGCAGCCCATAGCGGTGCAGGTGAAGGTGATAGTCAGGAGCAACCAAGTGAGCCTGACGGGTCTGTGGAGCAGTGCTGCCGACCGGGACTGGACCACCACCACAACTATGAGGCTGTGCATCAGAGGAATCTGTAGGCAAAAGTGGGTGCTACCACTCTGTGGGCCTGACTCAGAGACAAGGAAAGGCTTAGGACAAGTGGACAAGTGGCCCAAGAGAAAAGAGGTGTCCAAGTTCTGCCCCCAGTGTGGACGTACTGCAGCTTTAGGGACACTGCTCCACACACTGACCCCTGAAGGGATATAACCTGTAGGAATAAAAAAAAAACCAAACAAACAAAAAAACAAAAAAAAACAGGGTGATTAATACATGTAATAGTGGTCATTTCCAAATGAGACAGAGGCTTAAGGTCTTGAACTGAAATGAATACCCTTTTCATTTTTGTTAACTTTGTTAACAGCATGTTATGGAGCACTGAAGTGATGTGTCCTAAAATTTATGAGTATCTTAGCACTGTATCTCCCATTGTGTCAAAGTCTTTGGGGCATTTGAATGATTTTTCAGATTAATAGCTGAGGAAAAGTTCTATGGTTAAAAAAAGAAAGTATTGTATCTAATTGTTTTTTCTTCAACAGCCTCTCCAAAGGTCTACATTTTTGCAAAACATAATTTTCAATTTTTATACACACAAAAAAATGTGTCAATAGAATCTCTTAAAAAACCCATCACTATATGAAAAAAAAATACTGTCTCCCCCTCTGATCCTCACTCCAGAAAATGTAACCTCAGACAGGCCACAGCAGGCTCTGGAGAAAGTAACATGTCTTTACATGTTTGTGAGGCCACAGTAAACATTAGAGTACAGCGGTAAAGAGTTAGAGCCACATTCATCTCTTGAGAGGAATGTGGTTAGACACAGCTCATGAGGATTCACACCGAAAACAGCCTGTTCAGAGGGGTTGATAGACACACAGTAATCCAGTATTTGAGGAGGGTTTTTTAGCCAAGAATTATCAAAAATATGTTCTGAGGACTTCTGGGACCAGCGCAAAACTTGTTGAAAAAAGACTAAAATGCAGGAGTTTTAAGTATGCTGCTGTCCAGATTGAAAGTCTACCTCAACATGAGACTTCAAAATCTTAAATCTTCAGACTTTGTTTGGTTAGGTTAAAACTTTAGGAAATATACCCTAGTATTTTATGATTTTTTTTTTTATTTAATTTTATCTTTTTCACTTTGCACACTGTGTGCATTTTTTCCAGGAGTAATTCATTCAATCTGTAGTTAAATAAAAAAAAAAAAAAAGTTAAATAAACCTTTTTTTGGAGACATGGTAAATATTATGGAGCCTGAGTGGAAGTTGACAGTGTTTGGAGAAATTCGGGAAACTGATAACAAACAAAAGGCTTCATGCCAGATTCTCCTTTTGTCCAAAATTATCCACTATATTTAAAAAATGTAGTCAGTAGAGGTTTTTTATTGATAAGACGTTTGACTAGGTGAATGCAGGGGTGCTGAAATGTATGATATGTCACAATATATCCTGATGCTATGTGTAGGGTGAGGTATTACATTTTATATTAAATTCTAAAAAACACACACTATATTACATGTGCTTTATATATGTATATGTATATATAATGCATAGTCCAGGCAACATGGACATTGAATATCGCAAAATATAAGCATATTGATATTTTCTCACGTTCCTTGTAGACAGTGAACAGGAATATGCTATATATCTATCTTTTTTCAAAAAGAGAGAGCATTAAATACATTGAAAAAAAAATAGCAAAATAATTGATAAAAAGGCAAACTATTTTGAAATATATGATGTCATGGCCAAAAATTATGAAAAGTTATCTAGCAATGGTCTGTCTGAATTCCACAGTTAAGGACAAGAGGGTTAAGCTGACAGGGTGCGCTGTCAAACATTGCCAAAACATCTGAACGATTTAGACAGTGTGCAAATATTTTCCTGCAATATTTTTAAACACGATAGAGAATATCCCTGACTGTACAAAGAGGTTAGCAGCTTTAAATTTAAGCAAAATACTTTTGAAAAAAGCCCCCCAAAATGGAAAATATCATTTCATGACAAAAAAGTGCAGGCATTTGTCCTGCATCTGTCCACACACTGGTTGGCAATGTTAGAACGAGAGGGCTGAAATGTCGGGCTGCGTTGGAAAGCATTGACAACACATTGGAACAATTTGCAGCGTTGCAGTGAAGTGAAAGCACATAAACACTGTTTGTAGTGTTGGACGTGCACTTTATATTTAATGTTCATTGTCATGGTATTTGTACTGAGCCCCATTCAGCACGAGGCCCCATGCAGGTAACGTCCTACCTTTGCCCAATGGTAACACCGTCTGTTTGCAGGTGAGATTGTGTTTCCTCCTCCTCAAGGACCCACCCGGTCTTTGCACCTGCTCGGACCCCCTGCCTGTAACCTTTGACCCTCCTCTTCCTTCCTGGGGCTGTCATGTCAGAAGAGGCGTCGGGGAACGGGCGGACAGCGAAACACCGGCAGGGGGACCCGGTGGTCGGGCGGTGAGTCTCGTCGATGCGGCACCGTGGTACATGAGACCCTGCTTCTTTTGCTGCATGTGGTGGTGTTACCGTCCGTCATGCCTGCCGGCTGGACGGGAGGATGACCCGGGGAAACAAACCGAACAGAGGAGCATTTGTGACGAGAAAAACAGCTTCCTCCTGCTGCACGGTTCAGACGACACAGGCGGCTTGTTTCCGATGAAGACGAGGCAGGAAACGGGCTCCAAACAAAACGACTGTCGATGTTTGTGATAGACTGGTGAAAAATAAACGTCATTAAGGCTGAAAGATCAACCAAACAGGGTGTCAGTGGCTGTGAGGGGCAGCGTCGGCCGCTCAGCATCCTCCTGCTGAAGGCTGCATGGCTGAGTGTCGCTGTTCAGCTGCGTGGTGCTGAACACACCGACGGACCAATGAGCGGCGGAGGGACACTGGAGGCGGCGGAGTGCCGCGTCTGCACGATAGTAGCTTTACGACCTCTTCCTCCATATTTATATATACATGTTACTCGACCACAAAATAATCATATCTGAGAAGGTCTATAAAGTATGTTTCAATGAGGCTGCAAAAGAATACAGTTAGTGGATGAAGTTTAGTTCAGTTTAATTATTATGTTTCATTTCAATTCAGTAATAAAAGGTTTAGATTAAATACTATGTTTTTTTTTAACTAAGTTTTTGAAAAAAGCGACACAGTAACATAAAGGGCTTGTGTGTCAAGATGACGAAAGGGCCATTTTGTGTTTTTTTTTTTTAAAGGGCATATCTATACAATGATATTGTCACATTGATCTCTTGGGAAATATGGTAATGTGGCAGAAAAGTGCATTTATTTACCAATATTAAAATATGAACCCTTTCAGTCATATAGGCTTAGTGCTCTGTTTGATCACAAAAAATAAACTTTTCCCATTTAGGTCCAAAATGGCTATATTTAAACCCAACAACTGCCTTCAAATCATTATTATTATTTTTTTTGTATCACATGGCACATGTAGCACAACTGCAGGCTTTAAATTGGTAGTTTTAACCATTTCCCAGCAGATGGCTCCACTGTTTCATTGTAGTTGCCTGTGGCAAATCAAGCAACTCTGACTGGGACAAACAGAGAAATTATTCAGAAGTATTAAGTTAAAATATTAGAAATGTTATTATTTTTGTAAACAGAACTTAAGTTGGTGAACATTTAATGCAGTTAAGTAGAAATTGATGTTAATAATTTATAATTCCATTGCAATTTAAAAAAAAAAATTCTAATCTTGCGACTTATTTGGCTAAAAGTGATTCATTGACACTAAATAAATAAATAAATAAATTAATTAATTAATTAATAAATAACTGAAAACTTAAAAAAAATTAATTTGTCTGACAATTTCAAGTGTATTCCAGGCTGTTGTGATTTAAAAAGATTTTTCCAGCACTGCCTTAGCCCTCTTGGGCATGGAGTTCACCAGAGCTTCACCGGTTGCCACTGGATCCTTTTCCAGTCTCTCACGGAGCTGGTGGATGTTAGAGACCTTGAGCACCTCCACCTTCCTTTTGAGGACACCTCAATAGGGTCTAGGTCTGGAGACATGCTTGGCCAGTCCATCACCTTTACCCACAGTTTCTTTAGCAAGGCAGTGGTTGTCTTGGAGGTGCGTTTGGAGTCCTGACAGGACAGGTTCCACTCAGAACAGGCCTTGCCATGGTCTACCAATGAAGTGCTCAGGATTATATCCAGAGTTTGTCTTTGAGAGATAGGCGTATGAGTGCTGCCAGCATTGCTGCAGAGGTTGAAGGGGTGGGGGGTCAGCCTGTCAGTGCTCAGACCATATGCAGCACACTGCATCAAATCGGTCTGCATGGCTGTCGTCCCATGAGGAAGTCTCTTCTAAAGATGATGCACAAGAAAGTCCACAAACAGTTTACTGAGGACAAGCAGACTAAGGACATGGATTACTGGAACCATGTCCTGTGGTCTGATAAGATCACGATAAACTTATTTGGTTCAGATGGTGTCAAGCATGTGTGGTGGTAAACAGGTGAGTAGTGCAAAGACAAGTGTGTCTTGCCTACAGTGAAGCATGGGGGTGGGAGTGTTATGGTCTGGGGCTGCATGAGTGCTGCCAGCACTGGGGAGCTACACTTTATTGAGGGAACAATGAATGCCAACATGCACTGTGACATACAGAAGCAGAGCATGATCCTCTCCCTTCAGAAACTGGGCCGCAGGGCAATATTCCAGCATGATAGCGACCCCAAACATCTCCAATGATGACCACTGCCTTGCTAAAGAAGCTGAGGGTAAAGGTGATGGACTGGCCAAGCATGTCTCCAGACCTAGACCCTATTGAGGTGTCCTCAAAAGGAAGGTGGAGGTGCTCAAGGTCTCTAACATCCACCAGCATCTGTGGGGCGTCCTCATAAGGAAGGTGGAGGAGTGTAAGGTCTCTAACATCCACCAGCTCTCTGATGTCGTCATGGGGGGTGGAAAAGGATTCCAGTGCAAACCTGAGAAGCTCTGGTGAACACAATGCCTAAGAGAGTTAAGGCAGTGCTGAAAAATAATGGTGGCCACACAAAATATTGACACTTTGGGCCCAATTTGGACACTTTCACCTAGGGATGTATTCAATTTTGTTGCCAGCAGTTTAGTCATCGATGTCTGTGTGTTGAGTTATTTTGAGGGGACAGTAAATTTTCACTGTTATACAAGCTGTACACTCACTACTACAAAAGATATAATAATATATCGGCAGAAATGTAAGGGATGTACTCAGTTTTGTGAGATACTGTATCTTTTCAGCTTTTTGTACATAGAAAATATTAATTTTTTGCTTTATTTTCCTTTTCTTAAATCAGATTGGCAATGAGAGGTTACAGTTCTGAATAGATATGTTTCTCATATATGAAGAGGACTGATGTTGTTGAAAATATTAAATGTAGGGAAAATAATTATTGTCAAAAAGGAACAAAAGGTCTGCACATAAGAAACTGCTCCAAAGTCAGTTTAAGATTATTACCAAAAGTGTGACGTTTTGTGTCTTAGCCCTTCATCAGACATCAGACAGGATGCTATGTGCAAATTGAAGTACGTTTTTTGGGCCATAAGGGTTGTGTTTGATTCTTTGATTAAGGGTTGAGGGATTCTTTGGGCTGCTATTGGCCCTAAGTGTATCTGACATTGGGATATAAAGTGATGCTGTCTATGGTAAATGGACTAAAGTTTATGTAGCACTTTTTTAATCTTGACTACTCAAGGCGCTTTTACACCACAGGTCACATCTACCCATTCACATCCATTCACTCTCACATGAACTCACTGATGGTTCTGAGTTTCTATGTAAATTGTCAAGCACTAACACATCCATGCCCTTTCATATCCATTTACACAACAGTGATGTAGCAGTGGGAGTAACTTGGAGAAGAGTGTCATGCCCAGGGACACATCGACTTGTTACAGCCAGAGCTAGACTAAAATCCTCGACCCTCTCATTGAACGTAGGGTGTATTACCAAACCAAGCCACAAAGCTTAGTCGGGATGAAAAGCACAGGATGAACATACCTCAGAGGCTGTTTTTGGGTGATAGAACTGGTTGTCTCATGATCAGAGGATTGGAAATTTGACCTCCAGCTCCTGCAGTTACATGCTGATGTGTCTTTAGGCCAGAAACATTACATCTGTTCCCTCTCACCACCATAGAAGCATTAAAATGTGAATGAATGGGTTTTGGTGAGAAGTCTGTTTGCTATTTATCATTTCAGATGATTTTTGGCCAGAAAAGTATATTCATAAGCATCACCTATGTCTACTAATTATTTTTACCCACCTTTTTACAATAGCTGTTTTAATGACCCTTTGTATCAAATAAAAGTGTTTCTAATAATTAGGAGCAGGGATGGGCAACTCTGGATACAAGAGTGCCTTATTGATTCTCACTGCTAACTCTGTGTCTTAATAACTGTATGGAGCTTTCAATTAGACAATCAACATTTCATGGAAATTTAGCCGTAAAAACATAAATACATAGCCTCTGTCAAAGTTTACTGAAAAAATGTTTACACTTTGGTCAACAGTAATTTCGGACTGAAAGAAATTTACAAGACAGATACCTGATTTTTTTTTTTTAGCAGTGAATATTATTCAATACAGAAAATATCAGGGGGAAAACTATTATGGTTTAAATGTTTAGTTGTTGTTTCATCGTTACAACTATTTATGCAGCTCCCAGAAACAATTATAATTGAGATAATTTATAAGGAACGACTAAATGTGTACCTGTTTTACAGAAATCCCCCTTTCAGTCATTGTTAGCCAGATATAACCAGGAGGATGAGCATACTGCAGTCAAAACCCTGTGATTGTGAAGCAAACACCCTTCAGAGAAAACAACCAAGGTATCGCAACTGCTTGTGTACCTGGCAGCAGTATTGGTGTTATGGACTGATCTCACTTCTAAAGGTTAAGAAATACATAAAATTAGGAACCAACAGAAGTGTTTAACTAATGATATATTACTTAGACCAAAACATTTATATAATTTCTATTTTTTAATATGGCCCTCAATGTCAAGAAAAAAACTGTCCCCTGTACAAGATGACCCCTGAAACAGTCCGTTACATTGGTTTACAATTTAACAAACACAGCTTTTATATCTTCTAATTTTGAAGTAATCATTAGTTTGTTAAATACCATTTGAAGATCATACCAAATCCCCTGTCAAGTGAACTGTTTTGGTCATTAACCCTCATTGACTGAATTTCAGTATTACTTTATTGATATTTTTAAATAAAGTACATCGGCATTACCTGAAATGGCTTGTAGTATTTTTTTAACAAGTATTTTATTGTATTTATTTATTTATTTATTTTGTAAAATGAATTTGTGTTAATTTTACCATGCCTTCTATCTCTCAAGCGGCCCTAGGTCAAGATAAAAGGTCATAAACTGTCTCAAACTTAAAGATGAAAAAATCATCTCACAAAAATAAAAACAGTGAAGTATTTAGCTGAATAAAAGTATGATTATTTCTGTCTTCTGTATCGGACCTTTTATTTTGAAGACTAAACGCTAGGTCGTTTGATTACGTCATTTCCGCCGTTCTGCTGATTCACATACATGAGGAAAACAACGTCCTGAGCAGACGATTAAAGGATGTTACATGTATGAACCGACAAAATTAGCGACGGTATTTCTAAGAGGAGTTACTATGGTGAGTATCTGACAATTACATTAAAGTTTATTTCTCGAGAGCCTTAAAAAAAAAAACAGAACTTATACATGTGCAAAGCTAAAGCAAGCTAATGCTAACTGTGGCTGGAGTTTGGGACTGTCAGGGTGAGTGGGCTGATCTGAATCGGTCAGATTACAGTACACAGAGCAGAGCACCTAAAGGTCCAGTCTTTATTCTGTTTCATTATTCCGTTTCCATCTGGAAAACAATAGTTGTAAGAAGAATAAACTGACCCCTGCTATAGTAAACTAACAATAAAGTATGTGTCCTGATAATCCTGTTGTCTCAGAAATCTCTGACATAACAGGCCAAACATATTTAAATGACTTGAGACATTATTATACTAATACACTGTAAACTTTCAGCCAGAGATCATCAACTGCGTTTGTATAAGGGCCAGTTTTTTATTGACACACTCTATACTACGGGGGCTTATCCTGAAATAAGTCGAAATAATATTAATTTTATTTTGGTCCATTTGATAAATTGATTGCTTGATTGTACGCTAACTATTACCCATACATCTACCAACCACATGAGGCCAGCAGATATATCCTGGCTACCTCATTCTGGGATGTTCATGGTGTCCTTGACTCTAAAATATATTAAGTAAGTATAGCTCTGGCTGAATATTGGCTGACAGGGGGAATCATGTAAAACAGATTAAATATTGAGTCATATTGATAAAGTTGTTTCAAATGTATAAATTCTTAAATGGGGGTAAACAATAAAACGATACCCTTAAACCAACAAAATGTCCTCCTGACATTTTTATAATTGGACAACTCTGAGAGCCACATGGGAAGCTGTGGGGTCCTGATGTGGCCCATGGGCCACCAGTTGATGATCCGTGCTTTAAGCCCTCAACAGTGTAATGTTTATAATAAAGTATGAAAGAAAGTTGGGCGGAAATTGAAATATAACAGCATATTTCAAATGTGATATTGTGTAAGAAAATGTCCTGCATATACAGTAACTTGATAAAGAAAATTATACAAGGCCTATACTTAAGAGAAAAATGTTTTTCGTAGATCTTCTTATCAGTCACAGGATAATGTTTTTTTAATTCAGGGATGCACAATACTGGATTTTTTGCCAATATCTGACATGCAAAACTCATCTTTTCAATTCTGATAATGAGATACACAGCACAGTTTCTCTAGAATTTACCTTTCATTGTGACGGTCTGTTTTGGACATGGATGATTGAATTAAGTACAATAAATGTCAGTGTATTGTTTTTAAATGTAGACATGGAATGAGGATCAGGTGAGGCATAATGACATAGTTATACATTCCTCCAATGTTCTAGCAGATATATACAATATATATGACCGGTATGTATAGCAGATTAATTTACAGACCACTTTATTTGTTACACCTTGCATGTGCTGGGCTGGACCAACTTTTGCCTGTAGAGCTGCCTTAATTCTTAGTGGCTTAGATTCAACAAGGTGCCTGAAACATTCCTCAGATTTTGGCTGTTTTTCACATAACAGCAGATTTGTCTGCTGCACATCCATGATGCTAAACTTCTGTTCCATCATATCCTAAAATGCTCTTTTGAATTAAGATCTGGTGACTGTGGAGGGCACTGGAGTACATTGAACTCATTTTCATGTTCAAGAAACCAGTTTGAGATGATTTCAGAATCAGAAATACTTTATTAATCCCCAAGGGGAAATTTGGTTGTTTCAGTTGCTCCTATACACATTATAGCAGTCGGAAAATATTAAATAGAGACGTTAAAATAGATAGGAGCATTAATTTAAATAAAATTAAGTAAAATAAAATTAATAAAATAAAAATGAAAATAAATGAAATGAGAATGAAATTAAGTAAGTTGCAACATGCAGCTTCTTTAAGCAATATCAACTTCCTTATGAAGGAAAAATAAGTAAAACTTTAAGTAGAAATGAGACTCCAAATGAGGGCAAGGAATTCACAATATTAACAATTAACAAATATTTACAATATGAATATGAATATATACATGACAGCACCGTTTGTCCGCAAGGCCAGATTGACAGTCAGGGAGCTTTGTGACATGCTGCGTCATCCAACTTGATGTAGCCATTAGAAGATGGTACACTGTGGTCATAAACAGATGGACAAGGTCAGCAACAATATTCAGGGCAGCTGTGACAATGGTCAGCTGGTTCTAAGGGACCCCAAAGTGTCCAAAGAAAATATCCCCCAAACCAGCTGTACCCTCAGTTTTTTTTCCCTAGCTGACAGGAATGGCACCTGGTGTGGTCTTCTTCTGCATCTGAAGCCCATCTGCTTCAAGATTTGGCAGTGTGCATTCAGAAATTGTCTTCTGCATGCTTTTGTTGTAAAGAGTGGTGATTTGAGTCACTGTTGCATTTCTATCAACTCCAACCACTCTGTTTATTCTCCTCTGACATCTGGTATCAACAAGGCATTTTGGCCCAAATAACTGCTGCTCACAGGATATTTTCTCCCTTTTGGACCATTCTCTGTAAACCCTAGAGAGCCTGTATGTGAAAATCCCAGTCGATCAGCAGTTTCTGAAATACTCAAACCAGCCAGTTTGGCACGCAAATTCCCCTTCTTCCCCTTTCTGATGCTCTGTTTGCGTTTCAACAGGGCATCTTAGCCATGTCTGCATTGTTAAATGCATTAGGTTGCTGCCATGTGATTGCTGATCAGCTATTTGCTTGAATAAGCAGCTGAACAGGTGTACCTAATAAAGTGACTGGCCAGTGTGTATTGAGAATAAATATTAGTTTTCATTTCTTATTATGCAGACAATCAACTTTTTGAATTATTATTCACCAACAGTGATATCTAAGCAGAATGTTGTGCATTCCAAGTTGAAATGTGGAGATTATAATTTTATTTTGGTTATGTTATGAATAAAAACTAATGTTACATAAATTTGTAGTGTCTTTTCTGTCGTTTCATGTGCATATACTAAATAAAATATGTCATTTCTTCACAGGAAAATATTAAGTTACATTTGTGCATCAACATTCAGCTGAAAATAACTCCATGTATAATTTGGTTCCTGTTACCCAGCCCTAGTACAAATGTATTCTGGTTACTCAGTTTAGATGGATTAAAAAGATTTTCTGAACATGAAACATTTTTAGACTTGTCCATCTTCTTATTGTACATGATAGTTTTTTCATCGATGACTTACCTCTGCAGGTCCCCACAGACTTCAAAGCTCTGATCCAAAGATTTTATCACCTTCAGTCTGAGCGAGTAGAGACTTACCGACTCTTTGAAGAGTAAGTTTGTGTCTTTTTAAGATTGACTAACCTTTTCCTATGTCAAAATATCTAGTTATTCTCTTCTTCATGTGTGTTTCTTTGTCTTGTTGATCTTTCTGCTCAGAGGTCATGAAGCATACCTCAGGACAGGGCCCCAGTATGACTTCGACCATTACAGGCAGCTGGTCCACGAGATAACACAGGCCTTCTGCGGCATCTCCACTGAGGTGCTCGATATCAAGAGGAGGCTGCATCATGAGTTTGACAGACCAGACCTCTCTGAGCACATTGAAAAGCTGCAGGACAAAGAGAAAGAGAAACTGGAACTGGTATGTAAACACTGATCCCTGCTTCAGAAAAAACACTCTTGTATAGGGTGTCTGAGGGCTCTTAAAATGTAGTAAAAGTTTATAGATCAACTTCACCCTAAGTTAAGGCCTTTAAAAAGTTTCAACAGTTGTTAAATGGAAAATTAAAATACTTCAGATTTGATTTGTCATCATTTTTCATACCTTTCTCAGAGGGACTTTGTGTGCTGTTGTTGCTTCACTTAAGTTTGCCACACTTTAGAATATCACTACCAGCTGACAGCTACGGTTAATCTGTATAAACAATGTCCTCACTTCACAATCCATGTAGCTTTATCGGTGTTGATGTGAGCCGTTATTGTCAAAGCATTTCATTAATTATAATAGTATGAATAAAAAAAAATATTTATTAAAAATGGAAGAGAAGTAATACATTATAATGACAAAATGTAATAATATTTTGACACTGAATATACACTAATACTAATCGTGGCCTAATACTACTAATACTTCAACTTTTCAGCCAGCTGTATATAAAAAGAGGTCATGAATAATATTAAATCTTTTATAATGGGACTGGAGCTGTTTAAGAAGACAGTAACTAAATGTTGTGCCTAAAATAAAAAACCCAAAAAATGCAAGGACACAACTGTAGGCTGCTCTGTTTTTTTAAATGCTAAGAATTCTCGGTAAACCTTTTTTTTTTTTTTATTTAACCCCTATATAAATAGTCTGGTGCCAATAGTGTTGCTCAAAAAAAATCAAATAGCTTATTCTGTTTATTCTTTAAATGCTAGTTTATGATTTTTTCTATTTAATATAATATATCTATATAGTTAAATTCTGGGTTAGTTCCTCAACTAGTGTGCCTTTGTTTGTTCCCACTCATAAATCAGCATCACACTGCAAGAGCAAAGAGCTACACAAACTAAGACTGACTGGCTGATTGGTTGTGCTGTCAAACAAATATTAAAGAACATAACTTTGTTGCTTTTGAAACCAGGTATAAATAAGGAAGTGAGGTTTAAAGAGGGTAACGTCATGCATCTTTAGATTTTATGTATACCTGTAGAAAACCCTGTAGAATAGCTCAGAAGACTAGATGAGAATGTAGCATGAAATACTTAGCATGTCTTTTGGTTCAACATTAATTTGCTGCACAATAAATCACAATGTCACCATTATCTCATGGACACATTGCAAAAGTCTGACTGTCTTGGATCCAAGAGGTAAACATATGAATTTGAAGAAGCAGTCATATTTTTGTGTGTATATTGTACTTTTTGGATAGAGACCTCAGTAAAATGTTGATTTGTGCCAATTTAAGTTTAGAAAGTTTAAAACACATGAGGAACAAGAGATTGAAATGAGAGATTGAAACACATGTCAATGTGTTCAGATTTAATTCAGTTTGACTTGTTAAATCCAGTCTTCTTTGTGTCGACATTTGGTGCAGCTCTGCAGTTTGTCCACAAGGGGGCAGAATTTGGTGAAAAAGATTAAACTGCAGGGCAATGCTGGAGATCCAGCTTTCTTTTTTTGTGCTCAGAGCTTAAAACATAAATGTTTAATAAAGTTATCCTAAAGGGGAAAGGAGCTCAATGTGTACTTTGGAATAATTTAGGCCCAACATCATTATAGCTCAGCTGAAATCATTCAGTGTTTGTTCTGTTTTTGAACTGGCTCTGTTAAAATTGATAGACAAAAAAGCTGCAGTCGGCCGTAGATCTTCTTTTGTTGTTGCTTGGACAGATAGCTTGAGGGAGCTCAGTGTTAAAATGTTGGCGCTTAAATTCCTCCCACATTCACAAAACAGTCCACAGCTCACACAGCTGCTGTTCAGGGGTGATGTTCAGCTCTCTAAAGTTTTACACTCCTTAATAAAATAACCCCAACTTCCTTTCAGTCAGTGATGTAATAAAACTCCCATTATCCCCCCGTCCTTCCTCTGTCCCCCCCGTCCTCCTCTGATGAATGGTTCGCATAAATCTTATCTGATGTGCTTCTCCACAGACAGCCAAGTTGCAGCTGGCCAGGCAGCGGGCCCAGGATCACCCCGAGGAGGACGACTGTCAGGAAAAGATTCAGGAGATCAAGCATGAGTAAGAGCAGCTTTTACCGCCCTGGAGTTTACTGCCTTTACCCGCTCCCCGCTGACCCATCCACTCACTCAAAATCAACCTGCTGTCAGCCTCAAGACTTCCTGTTTTCTCCTCATGACACAGGCTCTTCTTTGTTCCTACGGTCATATCATAATTTTTTTTATTGTTGTTTCCAGCATCATCAAGAACAAGGAGGCTCTGAGTGAGATCATGCAGGACTTTAAGTATGACTCTGAGGAGTGTGATTGACATGAGGCCCCCCCCAGAGGCCCGCAGCCGCCCTCTCACATCACCCGACAGCGGCGCTGACGGATCAACTCAGCTCTGCTGCAACTTCCATCTTGGACTCCTCGGCTGCACTTATCGATCCCCCCTCCAGCCCCACCCTGCTCACTGCTGCAGTCTTATGCCACCCAAGGGACTTTTCCCATTCTGCCACTGCGTGTGTGTGAGTGTCTTTAATCTGAAGTCGTGCCATCATGTTAGTGCATGCCTCAGCAGAAAGATAACTACCCGTGTGATCAAACAGATAAAATGTGTAAATAGTCAAAATGTTAAATATTGATCATCCAGCTCTTTGTGTATTTTTAATAAAAAGACACTGTTCATGTCTTTTTGGACTTTTTACTGCTCATGCATCTTAAACAATAAAAACATTGACAGATATAATTTAGTCTAAAATAAAACCCCCCATAATTGTGAAGGTATAAAAATATAATTAAAAAACAAACCATATACAATTGTCTTTAAGCAAAAAGTCTGTTCATACACAGGAAAATGTTTTTACAATACAAACTGTCCATCCATATTTCATAGTTATTCAATAATGTGTCAAAGTTGTCTCATTGTTCGAAGACAAACAGAACAAGGAAAAAAAGACATTTTGTTGTACAAATGTCACAGATATATTGTCCTAAACAAAAACAGAAAGGAACTGATGAGCTGTCATTTTGCAACAGCTCAGTCTTTACAGTTTGTTTTTATATTATATTATTATTATTATTATTATATTATTTATAGTAATACAAACTGCACAAATTAGTGGTTAAACTCAGAGAGGAAACAAAATTGTCCTTATGGACGTATTGCTTGTAAAGAAATACACATGAGAAATTCTCGGATACATCAGAGACAAAATTTCTAGTAAAAATTGTAATTGCAGTAACTGTAACAAGATTTGATAAAAAAAAAATACAGCTTTGCAAACGTACCTCCCACAAATTTTTAACCCAGAAACATTCAGGGTGTTTTTCTTTTGCACATTTGTTCCCAGTTCTTTCAATTTTTTTGACAGTGTAATTTGTTATGTTGAACTTGGTAAACTTTTTTTACTCTGTTTCTAGATGTGTAATATCAAGGGTGCTTAGGTTAACCTTTGCCAACTTATTAATTGGTTGTATACTGTATGTTTTAAGCTCTTTAAATGTCTTACTTATGTTATCTGTTCTTTTTTTGTTACTCTTATTTAGTACTGTAAAGTTGAAGCAGCCTGACACAAAAAAAGCTTCAGCAGTGTTTTCAAACTGGTCCTGAACTGTTGTGTCAGGGCATAATGTTAATGCTGTATGGCAGCTCTTTGTGGGCACACAGTCGTGCATTTTATTTATAACCTCTGCCATGGAGGATGTGTTGTTGCTAGCCTTTGTTAGTTTGTTCACAAGATAACTCAAATGTTGTGAACCAAATCTAAAGACACTTTCAGGAAATGTTGGTCATGGCACAGGGAAAAACAGAGTAAATTTTGGTGGTGATCCAAATATGAATGTGGATCAAATACTTTTAGAGGATTTGATTACATTGTGAGACAGGGCAGTTTTCCACATTTTTTGATAACTCCCCCAAAATGTTGGAAATGCCTCGGTGGATGTTTGTGCTCTCGGAGCACTGCTTGTCAAGTATTGCTGTGATAAAAAAGTACATTTTTGCTCTAAATATCCTGACTTATTCTGCTATCTTGGGATGATAAAGCTGGTTTTCCCATGACAATGTCACAACTTTAAAAGATCTCTCAAAAACAATCAAAATCTATTTGTTGTCACAGAAAATACAAAGTCATGCATGACTGGTGTCCAAAAGCTTCTAATGACGCTCATTTAAACAAGTTTCTTTAGCTCTGTCTCTTTGCTCAGTTATATTTTTGTTCAGTATAAGGTCAAAACTGCAACATTTTTTATCAATTCATTTTGAGTGGTGAAAATCTTTGGAAATTATGTCACAAATTCTGACTGCAGAGGCTGTGGTGGGTCCTTAGACAAGTTGAGAAGCACTGTTCTAGAAAATGTAACAGAGGTGTACCGTTATCTACGGTCCAAGGCTTGTTACATGCTTGATGATTTTCTGACATATATTTTACATGACCTTTTCCCTCTCAACAATCAGGGAACTATGATCTGATTCCAGGCTTGTAACAACAGATCATTCATCAAAAAGACTATTTGACTGTACCAAACTGAGTCGCTGCCTCTCTGATCTAACAGAGCCCATGTTATGCTTTGAGTTTTTTTATGCTCTTTAGTGGGTTTAACATGTTTCCTCCAGCGTGATTGAGCACTACTATGAACAAGGCAAAAAGTCTGTGCCATCCGAATTTCTTCCTCTCTCCTTATTTGTGGTGACAGTAGCTGCTTGAAACAGCTTCAATAGACCCCAGTGTGATGTCCTGCCATTGTCTCCTCAGGGTCTCAGACAGAAAGAGAATACATCTGGATCACAGGTTTATAAAAACTAGTTTTTTGTGAACCTTAGTGATTGTAAACAAGCCCGAGAGGTCATCAGAAATGAATATATGAACCACAGTGAAAGTAAAATATGGGCACTTTATGTCATACACATTAAACACATTTGACATGTACGATCCAAGTTGGGCTGCCTATGGTGAAATACCTGCATATGACTGATTAGCATAACAAACTAGATTACCTACTTTAACAGCTCACATATATGACAACAAACTTCAACATAAGTCTACGTCCGTTTTAACCAGGATCTTATCGTATTCTTGTTTGTATTTCTTTCTTACTTCTTCGTTTTTGTTGTTATTAGCTAACAGAAATCATGCCAGGACAGTGATGGTCAGGGCACCAGAGTATGAATGCTGTTGTGTTACATTTGACATTTAAAGAAAAGCACAGAACAGATTGTATTCTTGTATTTTTGTTTCCAACGAAAAACTACAAAACAGATTAAACTAGAAGTGCTCAGGGGGTACAAACCTCCGCCAAGGCATCCCCAACATTGTCCGCCAAGTTATAATCAAAGATGTGGGAAACTGCCCTATCTCGCATTGTTAACAAATCCTTAAAAAATCCTTGATCCACATTAACATTCAGATCACCACCAAAATCGAATTCTCCCTTATGCCATGACACATATTCACTGAAAATGTCAGCAAAATCCAGTGAGAACTTCGGGAGTCATTGGCAAAAATGTGGAGAACTGCCCTATTTCACAATGTTAAGAAATCCTTCAAAAAATCCTGTATCCACATCCAGATTCAGATCACCACCAAAATCTCCTCTTTCTTGTGCCATGACCAACATTCCCTGAAAATTTCCTCCAATCCCTTCATTATTTTTTTAGTTATCCTGCTCACAAACAAAGAAACATAAGTAAGCACTATTATGTGATGCAACTGATGCATTTTATTTTTAAAAATAAACTATGTCTCAACAACAAATTGTACTTTTGTATCCTGGATAATGATCCTTCTTGGTGAGTTTTTGTGACAGAGAGTTTTGGTTGTCAGGTTTTTGGTCTCACAGTTTAGCTAAATAATCTAGAGTGTGCTTTTTGAGGATTAGATGTAAAAAAAAAAGGCCACATTAGTCAAGATTTGAAAATCTTGACTAATTTAGCAGCAATTTGACTGGCATGTGTTGCCAGTCGTACCTCGCAGTGAGATATTGATAGGTTCAAACTATTTTGATCTTTTGTCTTCCCTCTCATAATGTGCACTTGCAGAGGGTCTGAATCAAACAGTTTGCAGATCAAACAGAAAAATCTGGTCAGTGGAAACCTCAGAAAAAGGCTGCATTGTCTAACTTCAGTTATCTTCCACCCGGGCCCTTTAAACTGAAGTTAAGGCTTTATGAGTGAACACTGCGGTATCCTTCAGACGAGGCGTTGGACCTCTCACACAGCTGGGACCCACGGGACCAGTAATCTGCTCTTGAATTAAACACCACAGTGATCCTGAGCTGTGATGCTATGAATTATCTTCTTGTGAAATCTGAAAAGAGGAGAAACAGATGGTTCAAACCCGGGGACATTCACAAGGAAAAATGTGTAACGTATCGGCAGAGCAGTTGCTGCAGCTCAGCCTGTCTGCCACTTTCCTCTCATCCCCCCCTTCCTCTGTCGTTCTTTGCATAATCTCTTTTTATTCTCTGTATGTCCCTCCCAAACCCGCCCCTCGCCTGCTACCTTTCTCTGTGTAATCGATGGGAACCTGTCACCATGAGGGAACAAAGACATTATTCAGGAGACAGCATGTGCCCTATAAAGCACAAAAACACACTGATCTAATTGAGGGAGGTAGAGTGAAGGTTTCTGTGAGTTTAAGGATAAGTCATGAAGGATGTGGCTGGTCACAAAGTCACATAAAGAGATGTTGTTGCTTTGCATGCCATTTGGCAAGAGGTCTTTTTGTAAAAGGAGCTTCTCACGCTAAGGCAAAACAACACAGAGAAGGAGCACAAAGCAGGCTTTTTAATAAATTTACATGTTCATATCTCTTTGTTGTGGCTTCCAGATGAAGATCAGAGGTCTATATTGTTATAATATGTCATAAAATATGAGGCCATGACTGAGTGAGCATCTACTGTGAGGCTTGTAAAGCCAGAACTACTCATTTCAATGCCCCCACACCGGCAACAGCCCAAGCTGGAGGCACGATGTGTTGCAGTTGTCAGCCCGTCCATTTGGGCCATACATGTGTGCCTAATATCTCAAGAACGCTTGAAGGGATTTTCATCAAACTACACACACATGTCGGCTAAGACTTATGAATAGGGGTGGTTGGATTTTGGAGGTCAAAGATCAAGCAAAATGAGTCTCATGTTCATCCTTTGCTTGTGAATGTAATATCTCAAAATGCTTTGAGGGTAAGTCTTATTTTTAAAATTCTCTCAAAGATGCATCAGCTTTATTTTAAAGGTCATAGGTCAGGGCTTTTTCAAACTTTACGCAAAGGCCCACTCAGATTAAAGGATGGATTGGTGATCATTTTGAAGTCAACAGTAAAGATCATTGGGTCTGATGATTATCCCTTGTATGTGAACCCAGTGTCTCAAGAATGGCTATGATATTTTCTCTAGACTTTGTGCTACGTCTGTTCTGGGTTAAGGATGAGCCTTTTTTTAAGCTACTCGTGAGGACTATTGGAGCCCGTATCTACCTGTGCCTTGTAAGAATAAAACGTCAAACATCTTCTCAAAAGTTTTCTTTTAACTCCATTCAAACGTCCACTCTGACTCAGAAATGAAGTGATTAGACTTTGGAAGTCACAGGTCAAAGGCAGAATCATTGGGCCTGATGTTCATCCCCTGCTCTTTAATGTAATACCTCATGAGTTCTTCTTTGTATTTTTTTCACACTTTGTACAAGTGTCCACTATAACCCAAGGATGCATGGATTGGATTTTTGATGTAATAGTCCAAAAGGAAAGCTCAGATTTTGGGATGAATGGTAAAGGTCAAGCTCATGCCCAAGCCTCTTCTTCAACTCTTGCCTTTGAACCACGTATCTTAATAATCATTTGAGAGATTTTCATTGCACTTAAAGGTCCCATGTTCTGCAAAATTAATTTTCTTTGCTTTCAATGTTGTTAATAGAGGGCTTGCCGGGCAGAAGAAGATGACATCTTTTACTTAAATCTTAGTTCTCTGAGAAATGTGCTGGTCAGCAGTAAAGGTCATTGGGCCTCATGTTTAACCCTTACTATTAGACATTATATCAAGGAATTTTATTTTACATAGTTGGACAAATGTCCACTAAAGGTTGAGGATGATCAAATATGATTTTGTGGTACATCATTCTTAATAATGGTGATTGGGCCTTATGTTCATTTTCTTCAAAATTTGTGCAAACTCAAAAATACATGGCCTGATTTTTCAAGAATACTTCATGAAAATTTCATTAAACTTTGCACATATATACACTTTGACTCAAGCATAAGATATCTGAGGACATAAGTATAAATCACTGGGCCTCATATTCATCTTTTGTTTGTGATCACTGTATCTCAACTGCATTGAGGAATTTTCTTTACATTTTGCACAGATCTCCACTATGACTCAAATATAAACCAAATTCATTTTGGAGTAACAAAATCACTCTGACCTCACATATTGTGAGGTTAAAAACCACGAGCCTGCACTATTCAAGAAATAATATCACTCCCAGTTACACTACCATACCCCTCCAGTTCTCTGACTGTGTGACAATTATTTGCCTTGTAGATGCATTGATGACTAGGGATGGATTTTATTACCTTTATAATGAGCTCAGAAGGAATCTGCACTGTAAAAATGCTGACCACGTGTCTTTACCAGGGCAGGGTCGGAGAAAGACTCCAGGACCTCCCTGCAGCATTGGCTGATTGTAATAGAAGCTCAGGAGAGATAAGATAAAAAGAAGGAAACAGAGATTGTGCTTACCTACCTTGTTGCGTGTTTTGTGTGATTTCTGAAGCCACACCCTCCACTGGTCGTACAGTTTGATCGACATGCCGCTACAGCCATACGTGTGCTTACGGACCCAGCCAAGAAACTGCTTGAGTTCCCGTCGCAGGGTGGAGTTCTGCTCGCTGGATTTAATATCACAGGAACCGCTCTGCAGTCGCTCTGAGAGAGGAGAGGAGAGAAGAGGAAAAGAGAGGAGAGTAAAGAAAGGACAGGGTAAGACAGAGGCTGGAGGAAGAAAAAACAGCTTCAAGGCTAAAGTTAGGACAGGTTAGGCATGGTATAGATTAATGCACACACTGATGGCCTTGTCATCTGTCTGCATGGATGTTAATGCAATGCTTTAGGACAGGGATCATCAGCTATATTTGTACATGGGCCAGTTTTTTTCTTGAGATACGCAATGGGGGCCGACTTTTACAATAAAGTAAAAAAAAAAATAACATTTTGGTCTTGTTAACATATTGACTTTATATTTTTATTTTTTTACTACTTCACTGTAGGGCTGTATGTTTTCAATCACTGGTTTTGACTCTAAAATACTTGTACTCTTTGAGCATGATCACTGCTTTAGGACATTGCCATGACAATGGCCTTAACATTTTAACCAAAAATATTTAGTGAGGTGCAAGGACACAACTTCTCCTTTCGATTCAGAACTCACAGCCACAGTAATAATTCCCAGTCACATTATTGAGTGTCATTTATCACCTTTACTCTCCACAACAGAGGTTTTATGACAAGATCTGATTTGCTCAGTGAGCATTTATGATGGTTAGTTTACAAAACAGATTAAAACATTCATCTATAAAATGTTTCTTATTTTAAACTCTAAATGATCGACCTTACCAACCAAACTCTGCTTTCTGGATAGTTAAAACTACTAAATGTCATTTTCCATCAATTCTTTATTGCAAACTCCAGTGTCTGATAATGACTTCCTCCCTTTGGGGAGTAAATACCACATGACCAATGTAACTCATTATCTGCTTCTCTGGCTCCAAACCTGCTTCCACTCAGGTTTTTATAGCCTTGCATGTGTGTGTGTGTGTGTGTGTGTGTGTGTGGACAGACAAGCAGCTCTTTAACCTGATCAATCTTTGAAGCTAACGACAAGAATCAAACAAATGTCCCCCCGGCTCTCTGCAGTTCCCTCTAATGCTCTACTAGAAGATTTCTATCACGATATCTGGCCTACTGATGTTTGCTTCCACCTGGGTCACATGAGGTTTGGATCTGCTTGTTCAGGATGTTGAAACAGAGATAAATACATTGTTTTTTTGGCTTTAATTGATGATGAAAGACTGATGATTAGACCGGATGAACTGTCAAGATATGTGGGCAGTGCAGACATTTGGAAGCTGATTTAGCTGGCTTGTTCTGTTTTGTTCAGCTGGATTTTGTTTTGGAGAAGTTTAAAGTCCCCTGTTGTGTACTCACGGCTGCTGGGAGTGGAAGCAGCGGCCGGATGGCTCCAGTCACTCCAGATGCCAGCCTTCCTGGAGCCATAGATGCCCACTGGGTTGCATCTCACCTGGACAAAGTAGACGGTGCCCGGACGGAGGCCTGCCAGCCGACAAGATGTCTGATTACCAACATCATACACTACCTTGAAGGGGAAATAAAGCACAGAGAGAAATGAATCTGATCTTATTCAGGAGAGCCCATTTAAGTAAGAACTGAAATTTTGTTACTTCTCATATAATTATTAAAGTTACTGTGGGGACTTAAAAAATATACTGAAATTATAATTGATAGCACTTCTGACACAGAAAAGCAAACATGACTGGCAGCATAAGAACATTATGTCTATTGACTTATTTTCAATGTCTTAATCAACTACTGTCAGACTTAAGGCTCATGTATGTCCTTTTTATGTACAAAAATAGATTTGTATGATGCAACTTTCCTAACCATCACTTCCAATACGCAAGCATGTCCACTACAAGGATGGGGGACACTATCTACCACATTTCTTTATCCAGTGGTAGCGTGGAACTTCTTGGACGTCCACTTCTTTGCTGTTCAACAGGCAGTCAGTTCAGTAAATCAAAAATTAAATGTTAACTGCTTTACTGATTGTAAAACTAATCTTAAACACTCAAAAAACAAGGTCATAGTTTTCTCAGAATCACATTTAGATAGAAATGGAAATCATAAACAAATCTCAGCTGAGAACTGACAGCAACTCCCTCAAGGAATCAATATCATTTGTCACTTTGCTAAACAATTCCCTCATCAATACATTCAACTTTGTTCTGTATGCTTTGCAAATCAAGGATTTTATGCTTTCTTTAGAAGTAGTCAGCAGAAATGAAAACAAAGAAGTCAAAAAATGTAATTATGGCAGACAGGGAGCATAAGTGGTCAAAACTGAGGCTTAATTTTCAGTGAAACACTTACGGTACAATTTTTAGTGGGTGGAAAGACCAGCAACTTTCTGGTGCATTGACCTCTGCAGCACGGCACTGAATGTCAGGAGACACGTTTGATATTTTTGCCACCGAAAATGTCGCCAGCAAACCAAATATCCACAAGAATCAATGAGGGAATGGTTAAAGGATTGGATTGATAAGCAGAATCTGTAATGGAATTGGTATCAATATATCTTATCACTTCCCATCCCTACATTTGGAATAGCAATACGAATTTTACATTATAGTTTTTGACTGAGCTCCTGCTGAATTTGGGATATCCTAGACTGTAACTCAACATACATGTTACAAATTTAACCTGAAAGCTAAAGATAGTAAGTAAACTGTCCTGTTTTCCCTTCAGTACAAAAAAAGATCCTTTGAAAGTCAACACTTTGTCTGTAACTGACCAAAGAGAC
Organism: Cetoscarus ocellatus; assembly: GCA_037902135.1. Classification (NCBI taxonomy): domain Eukaryota; kingdom Metazoa; phylum Chordata; class Actinopteri; order Labriformes; family Labridae; genus Cetoscarus; species Cetoscarus ocellatus. Next base: position 761,138 of record JBAMNC010000607.1, read on the forward strand.
ATTTTGTACATGTGTCCTTTTCAGCATAAGGGTCTCTTTTGTAATATACTGTGCATCCCTTTGCTTCAACACTCATACAAAATCCCTCTCTTATCACTGCGTTTTTTATGATCATTTACATTCCTCTATTATGTTGCTCCAATGTACTTTGAGTTATTACAGATCTGGAGAAAACTGCCTTTCTTACAGGGCACCTTTGTTTAAAAAAAACTTCTATAAAGAGATTTTGGATATGTTGATGTGACGAAGCAAATTTTAGCTGATTAATATTTTTTGTGACATAAGCATGATGTACTTTTTTCTCTTGAAAGATAGGGATGGGCAATACCATACTTTTTCAATTCGATACTGATACTGATGCCAATCTTATCCTGTAATGCATGCAAAATGACAATGAGTCTGACGTTTTTCATTGACCAAAAGCACATAAAGGAAACATGTAGCCCAGATTCTGGACCATCAGATACTTAAGTGAGTTTTTTGTAAGTCTTGGCCCAAAGAAAAAACAATAGCAGATATCCCACCATTAAAAACTTGAGTAACATGTTTTATTTGATGACGACATGGTACTTAATCCATAAATACAAATACAAATGAGACAGCTGTACTAATGTAGCTATGTAGTTATTTCAAATATGACTCAAGGATATTTTTTGGAGTAACAATTCTTAAAACAGTGTTTTCTATCTGTTAATCCTAGATTATTTTGCCATAAAACTATATTAAGTTTCTGTGTGTATGCTTGTGGGTACAGCTGAGTTCTGTTTGAGCCATCTGATTGGTCTCCACAGTCACATGACACAGAAAGAGGTGCTGTCTTGGCATGAAGAAGTGAAGGCTAAAAAAGTCCATATAAACTCATAGATTAACATTTGTTAGAGTACTCATTTGGAATCAATATTTTAGAGGATTAATTGATACCAAAAGAGTACTTGTGAATCTACTGACACTTTGATACTCAATATTGATACTCCAATTCCTATCGAAATGACATTTATTTATATTGTGATGATACCCAAATGTTAAGCTGTTTCCCTTAACTCACTTTGTATGGGTGCTACCTTTGTCAGGTCAATTGGCAATTTTATTTAAAAACAAAGGTAAAACTTGTTTAAATTTGGTGTTTGTTTTCCACAGCAACTTGTCCCTATATTCAATAATGCCTATGTGGAGAGTAAACACAAATATGGATGTTAGTAAGATTTATGGACTCATTGGTGATCACAAAATACATGGATAATAGGATAAAATCATAGAAAGTACCATCAAATCCCCATCAAACCCAAAAGATATCTTCTTGGCATCCTTCCTTATCTCACCTGACTTTGTTTTGGTGTTTAACAGAGGCATCACATTCATACCAGCATCATTCCATTAATCCTCTCCTACCACAGTGTATTCGAAAATCAGAGACATACAGTGTGTTCACAGCTGAGAATAAAAATAAAAGGGCCGTAGGCAGAAAACATCAAAGCAGCTTGACAGTTTCTGAACGCTTCACTGCAGCACGTTTAGATCAAAGACGGATTTCTAAAAGGATCACAAGCAGCCGTCAAGACTTTTACAAGACTATTCTACGCTTTAATATGAGATGAACGTGCTCGAGATACAGCAGGAGTTACTTTTGTGTTCCTCATTTAACGGATCACAAAGAAGTGCACCTCACATTCTGTGTTTGCTAAGCTGCAGAAAGCATATGTTGGTAGGACTGCAGATTTGTGTGTTTGTTTGTGTGGCTCACCTTCCATTCAGCGCTGTCCTCCAGTCTGTAGCGGATCTGATATTTGGCTTGAAACAGGACATCCTTGAGCTCACGTGAGCTGGCCCAGCGGACTGTCAGCTGGTCCTCGAGGTCGCCGACACGGCTCACCTGAACATTAGTTGGAGGGTCTGTGGTCACTGTACACACAAGGACAAGGTTTATGAAGTGTGTACATTAGGTGTAAAGAGTGTGAGGCAGAGTGACAGGTTTCAGTGATCTCCACAGAAACATGAATAACATTAACAATGCAAGCAAACAAACAAAATATCTGATTATGCTTCATGGTTAAGATGATTACTGTGAGCAGACAGCTGATGATCTCGAAAGACTTTGTTCAGTCTTTGACTAAAATGGTTGTTGACTGAGACTTTTTTTTACATATTTTGTACAAATGGACCCTTTCTCGTTTTCAGACATATGACAGGTTGTGTGTGTGGGGTAGAAGCACTAAGCCAGTACACTTGTTTTCTGTGAAGGTCAAGTATTTAAGTGACTTTATGTCCACATTCAAATAGATAAAAATAATTTACATCAAAATCCAAAATGGCAGCAACAAATGGCAAGGACTCTGACCATTAACTTTGTGTTTCTCTTTATTCATTTTGCATGGTGATTGTAGAAACTAGTTTTTAAGGAACATTTTAAAAATTCTTGCCAGAAAATGCAAGGTTTGATTTTAAAAAAAAAACTTTTCTAAGCACATAATAAATATTTATTTCCTGGAGTACATGTTAGATAGTTAGTTAGGTAGTTTATTGGTCCCATGAGAAAATTTGGGGTATGGCAGAAACCCCAGACATTTTGCAACAAAATGCAATATCAATACCGACACATTGTTAGAAATGAATAAATAAAAACACATCAACATTACTAGACACTCAAACAATGCACTTACACAGAAGAGAAAGGAAAGGAAAAACTCATAGTGATGGACAGGTGGGTGGGTCGAGACCAGCGAGTCCTATTAAACACGACTGTTTCTCGTTGGTCATTTAAAGATTTGATCGCTTGTGGAACAAACGAAAATGTTGATCATTCACATAAGATATATAATTTGGGGTAAAAAAATTATCGTCTTACTTTTTATGCATCTTTTAGGGAGGAAGAGAAAATGAGGCTGTGTGAGTGTATGTAGTGTGTATGTGTGTAAATATACACATTTTGCTCAACCTCATGTGGTTTGTGGTCTGGTGACGCTCTCCAAGTTGTTTTTCTTTTGGGGTTTAGATCTACGCTTTATTTCGGATGTGTGTGAAGCCATAAATGAAGTAAGGCTGTATGTTTTCAGACATGCAAACTGTTATTTTCCTGTTGTTTTTAACAAGCTTGCTGTTGAGATTAAATTGGGTGATGGCTGCAAGCTATTTCAGGCGGACAACTCAAGCTGCATTAATTTCACACTTGGAATGCATCATTATTAATTCATCTGCCAAACATCCTACAATAAGCAACCAACTGTATTTAGTCAAGTTTTCTGATTTGTTTCTGCCAGCTTTGCCATTAATCAGCACTTCCCTCTTGCTTTCAACCCCTCAAAACAGCCTAGATGCCACCTGAGGAACCAAAAAGGGGTTAAAGATAGCACCCCATCACTCCTAAAATTCTGTAGAATAAATCTCCCCAGACACCAACTCAAACTATGTTGCAATAAATGCTCTGCACAAATACAAACGTGAGTTGTCTGGCTGATATGTTTACATTATAACACTGTATAAAGTACAGCTTTAAAATTCACTCTTTAGAAACTTGCAGACTGGCTTAAAGACTAGAAATTCAAGCTTGTACTTTCTTCTGTGAGAACCAAACAATTTACCCACCACTGCAATAAAGGTTACAAACAAAGCAGCTCTTCAGAGGCAAGAGAGCTAGAGAGGAAGATAGAGCAAAGCCAGCACGAAAGACAAAGAGAGCAACTTACTCTAAGTCTTGCAAATGTGTTTTCCTGCCTCAGCCATCCTCCACTGTTGTCTGTGATGCTACCTTTTTGCTGCATTTCTTGAGTTCTTTAATACAAGATTCCACCCAAGGGAGAGTGATAAAAACTTAGAAATATTCACTGAGCTTATTGTTTCTGTCATAGAAGCAATGCATCAAACAAATGGCTCCTCTGTTCTCTCCTTTGCAAGCAGTGGGTATGAACGCAGTGAGATGTGGCTCAGTCAGATGAATAAACATAAGAGTTCAAATGTGGTATTGACTTCAGGCCACAGAACTACTTGATTATATTACCTTCTCATCACAGGTGGGGGCGGTACGCAGCCCTTCACCTCACTAAATGCAGGTTTTGTTACAGAAAGCAATTTTTTTTTTTTTTTTTTTTTTGCAATTTTAGGGAAAATAAAAACACTGAATTTTAATATATAGCTGTCATTACAAGTTACTTTATCAACATTCATAGATATTGAAATTAAAATGCAGTCAGGGATACTTAATTTAATGAGCTTAACAAAGGATTCAGACCAGTTCAGCTGTTTTTTTTGCAAGTAACAGAGCATTTACTGGTTATTAGAGTATATGTTACTCACAGTTTTATTTTCAAATGCATACAAAGGAGTTTCACAGAAACAATTGCAGCCAATAATAGCTCTTTTTTCTTGAAAATAGTGCTTTTTGTGTTTTCATGGCAGATTTTATCAGGGTTTTTTTCTGATCATACAGATGAAGCCACTTAAATTTTCCCAAATGCCCTTGACTGAGCCTTGACTGGTATATGACTGGAACATGCTAATATGGGCAAAGTTTGAGTTTTCTTGTGAAGAGTATACTAGAGTGTTAGTATGTTTTTTTTGCAAATAATTTACTTACTTTGCTGTAACTGGGTCTATAATGTCCTTTATGAATCATTAGAATATAATATTTACCCTTTGACTGGCATTGTAACTGTGCGGTTGACTTTTTGCTGCCACTGCATTTAGAACTCTGAAATCTTAGTCTATTTTTCCTCATTCACCTCTCTGAACAGTGTTTCTAACACTAATACGTATCCACTGGGAGGTGCTGCTGTACATTAATATAATTGTTTGAAAACTAGAAAAAATCAGAAGTGAGTTGTTGCAGCGTAGCTCCTCTGAAATCTAACAGTAAGAGCAAACATCGGAGTAAAAATGTTTTCACATATTTCCAGATTCTCTGAAAATCAAAATCTAGTTGAAGGAAATAGATTTGACGATTTGACGAAAAACCCTCAAAGCCATTGCTTGAGAAACATCTAATGTGTGGTCAACTTTTACAACTGAATAGTTTATCTTTAAGGGCGGCAGCCTGAGCCCAAAATGTTGTTACAGCAGCATGTGGAAGGAAGCAAAACATAATAAAAATAAATCTCTCGACCCAAGAGAAGTGTGTTTGCCATATGCAGGAGATCTGCACACAAACAAATGTCAAAGGGAGGAAGGGCCCAGTAAAGACATGAAAGGGAGAGCAGGAAAATAAAGAACAGGAGAGAAGAGGTTTGCCAACCCACCTACATCAAGGATGTCCAGGTTGGTGATGTCAGAGGCGGCCGAACCGAGCTGATTAGCCGCCTCCACCCAGATCTCGTAAGGTGTGAAGAGAGCAAGGTTGCGAGGGATGTAGCAGGAGTAACGCTGCTTCCCTGTGCCATAATTTTCACACTCCTTCTCTTTGCCATACCATCTGCAACAGCAAATCAAGCCAAATTTGTCTCTGAAAGACACTGTTTACACTAAGTAAACACAAATAACAAATAAATGCAGCCTCGGAGTAAAATATGTTGTTGCAGAGTCAACAATAATGTATTATTATTATTGTTGGATGAGATGATCACCTGTGAGCTGAGGCAGGTTGGGGCTCTCACCTCAATTTGTACTTGAGGGTGTACTTAGTGCGGATGTGGGTCTCGCCCTGTCCTCCTGGGCTCCACTTGCAGCTCAGGTCCTTTGAGTTGCGTGACCAACATGTTATATTGACTGGCTTTTCCGGAGGCACTGAGAAAGAAACAAAATTAAGTGGAAAAAATACTTTTAAAGGTCTGAAAAATCTAAAATTTAGATGTTAAAATGGGGTAAAATGCAAGGTATCAGTCAGGGAGGGCAAATAAAATGTTTTAATTTTCTGTAGAGTCTCCTTTAATGTAACAACTAAGCCATAATCAATGCAACCCAGACTATTTAATAATGAATTACAATTAAAAAAGGATCAAATGAATAATTTCAACACAAAAAAGGCAACATTCGACATGACTTTTTAGAGTGTTTTTCAGCAAGCTTTTCAAATATTAACTTAAGCACTTTCTGAGCACTTTCAAGTTGTGTTTTCAAGCTTTTCCAGTCCCTAACAGCACATGTGATTTTATCAAACAAAATTATTTCAAAGTGATTTTTTTTATTCCTAATCATAATAACTTGATTAGAATTGGAGCTTCATAGAAAAAACACACTTAAATGATCTGTCTGTCAACCAAAATCATCAACATCTTTCTCCATGCTGTGCCAATGCGGCATCACAGCTACAAAGGCAGGACCCTGCGAATGTTGCATCATACATGGGTTTAAAAAGATGATATCATGAACAAAACATTGAAGTTCAAGTTGTAAAACGTGTCGACTTTGAGTAATTTATTCACAACTATTGTTTTTAACATCTTGGAGTTAAAATAATTAGGTTGCCTTCAACTTTTTAAACTATTTTTGTTATAAGACTTATGTTCTCAAAATATTATAAATGCTTCAGCCACATTTGTTTGAGCATTTGGGTGTTAATTATGGTAACATAAGAACTGCTATTTAATCTAGTGTGTGGAATATGGCATTTAATCTGTTCACATTTTTGGTGACATGTTATGAAATTTTCAGGGTTCGGATACACTCGTAAAATTAATTTTAATACTTTTCCAGCCTTTTAAAGACCCAAACTGGAAAATTTAAGACTATATTCTTGTCATTTTTTTTGCCAGCATTTGTTAGTTTGTAAGCAGGATAACTAAAACAGTTACGAAAAGAATGTGAGGACATTTTCAGGGGATGTTGGTCATGGCACAACGAAGAGGTGATTTCATTTTGGTGGTGATTCAAATACAGATGCAGATTCAGGAATTTTTTAAAAGGATTTGTTAACATTTTGAGACAGGGCAGTTTTCTACATTTTCAATAATAACTCAATAAGTTTTCAGCACATTTTGAGGACATTTTTAGGAAATGTTGGTCATGGCACAAGGGACAAGTGATCTGCTTTGTGCTAACCATGTTTTATTATGCATTTGATAATTCCTGACTGCTGTTAAACACGTGTTCTGCATGATATATGAATTATCTAACCTGTGTCTCATACTGCTTTATATTTGTCCAGCATGTTTATATATGTTTAATTCTGTTTTATGCTTGCCCTGCATGTCACTTGTACTTTTACCATTTGCTTGATGCTGTCTGTGTGTTTCATGTATTATTTGTACATAGTGAACGAAACCTGTACCCAACTAAAATATCAACAGGTGTACTAAATGACTTGTACAAGCCTCCAAAATTATGGCAGACGACTGTCAGCCCAACAAGGAAACAAAACAATGTCAACTATAAAAAAAAGTAAACTGCTTAAAAATTGAGATAACAGGCTATTTCTGTGTCGTTAGACTTGTTGCTACAAGAGAAACACAGGAAATACAAATTCAATTTATAAAACAATTTACTGAGTGTCCCGCTGAGCCATAACAGTAAAGGGCATGTATAACAAAACAGATTTATTGTAACAGTATTTTTTGCCAGCTTGTTCCAGTATTTTTCCACTATGTTCTGAAGTTCTATCTCTAATTTTAAAATTTAACACGTAGCCCAAGTTTATCTGAAACACACATCTCCATATGACTAAACTTACTGCCCACATATAGACATGAGCCGGCCAGAACATGTCCATCTGCTCCGTGACACACCAGGTTGTCTCCAGACTGCTGCTGGGAGCCGTTGAGACTGTGAAGGGTGACACTCAGGGTGTTAGGACTCAGCACGTTGTAGGTGCTGCCAGCCAGAATCACCCCATTCAGAGTCCAGTACAACAAGCCTGCATTGAGGCCGAGCTCGGGGCTCAGCGTGCACAAAGCAGTCAGAGAGGAGCCGATCTGCAGGGCAGGATCCTGAGGGGAGATCACGGCTTCGTCTGGGTAGAGGACACATACAAAATAAAATTCTTTCAGACATGTGAACTATTACTGAGGAACACACAAATGTTTCATCTAATTTACCTGTTATTCCCCTATGACAAGTTATACTGATTTCTTTTAAGAGATTTAGATATGAAGCCCTCTGAGATCTGGGTGGCTGTTTGTCTCAGCAGTTGAATCTCTTTTGGCATCGATGACATGCTGTGAGGTGATTTTCTGCTCAATTATCCTTCCAACCATGAGATTTTGTGTGCTGATGTAAGGTAGAGGGGGAGTACCACAGCAGCAGCAGTGCAGCAGCACAGAGCAGGAGCTCAGCACATATTTATGACCCAGTAATGAAGAGGATTTATGGATCAGTCATAGAGGTCACCCGGTGTGAGGGTCAAACCCTTGAACACTTCCCCAAACAACACAACAACCTTTCTCAGACCCAAAGTTTTGCCTTTATGATTGATGCCCATGAGAAATCCTCTCTGTGTGTCTGAATGTTACAAGTTCTACTCTTCTTCTCAGAAATATGCAGGTCATTAACAAGCGTTTTATTAACTGTGGTCCGGGTGGGCTGCAGAGAAGCTCTCCAGCATATGCACACGCATCTTGTTAGATTTAGTGCCACTGAATATGAAGTAAACACACTGAGACAAAAACTGTAAAACTTGAAGTGCTCCAAGAGAACAAACCCCCCGTCAAGGCATTTCTAATACCGTCAGGTGAGTTATTGTCAAAACTGTGGGACAACTGCCCTATCTCGCAATGTCAACAAATGCTTGAAAATATCCTAGATCCACATCTGGAATTGGATCAACACCAAAATAAAACATGTTCTCCCTTGGTTCATGACCAACATTCTCTGAAAACATCATAAAAATCTGTCAGGATCATAACACGGAGTTATTGGCAAAAATGCAGAAAACATTTCTATCTTGCAATGCTAATAAATTCCTTTAAACATTACAGGGAACACATCCAGAGTCAAATCACAACCAAAATCTAATTACTGCTCTCTTGTGCCATGAAACATTTTAAAAACTCCTGAATCCACATTCAGATTCAGATCATCACCAAAATCTAACCAATTCTTTCTTGTATCATGCCGACATTCCCGGATCATTTCCCAAAAATCTTTGGATATTTTTTGAGTTATCTGGTTTTCAATCCAACTAACAAACAGACAAATACATAATCTCCTTGGTAGAGGTATTAAGGAAACTTATTGTAGTGTCAGTGAAGAGTGATCTGTCCTGTACATCAGTAAAATATGCAGTCATGTGTTCTTTCATATGACATAATGCCCACTTGCATAACACTTTCCTCAAATCTGTTTTAAATGTCTTGGCATGTTAATTCTCTTTTATTTTATTTAATGCAACAGCAATCGTGAACATATTTTACCTCTTGAAATGCTGATGATATAACATTTTGACTCTCCAACACCAAAGGAATTAAATCTGCTTCGACCCGTTAACCACATTCAGACACTTCACCACTTAATGGTCATAAAAACAATTAAACTGACTAATTAGGATGTGTCATGAGTATGCCTTGGTTTTGTTATATTTTAGTATGAGTTTTCTTTTGAGTTTATTCAGTCATTTATCCGGCCTTGTGTGTTTTCTTTTGTTTAGTGTGTTTCTTGTGTTTATCAGTTTAAACTGTTTCTGTATTCTTCTTTCTGTTTTAGTCCTGTTTTATTTTGTAGTTTTTGACCTGTGTGTCATTACTTGTTTTTACTTCCTGTCTTGTCTGCCCTGATGATTGCCTCACTTGTGCTTGGTTTGTCTCACCTGTGTCTCCTTACCCCTGGTGTATATAGTCTCAGTGTTACCACTTGCCTTTGTCTGTTCATATGTCTTTCCTCCAAGTTTATGGTGTAAGCTTCTAATGTTTCTCCTGGTGTTTTTTCTTGTGGATAGATTTGAGTTTGAAATTTTGTAGGAAAACTTTGTTTTATGTTTTGAGATTTTTGGTTTACATGAATATTTTTTGTAAGTATCTGCATCTGGGTCCTGTGCCTGTTTTTTCTTGGTTTAGTTTTTGCAAAGCGTGGCTGCCATCTTCTCTAAAATGTTTTTCAGCTAGTCCTCCCACAAAACTTCCAAGAAGTCCAAAACCACTTTTAACTCCGTTACTGAAATTTGCTGATTTACACATGTTACTGTTTAGTGCTGGATATGACATAAAAATGTTGTGACCAGCAACAAGTTAAAAAAAATAGTAAAATGTCAGGCACTCATATGAGGACACTGGGACTTTTATCAACGTTAAAGCCACACAGGAAATTACACCAAACTTTAACTGAAATCTCAGGGAATTTTATGGATATTGTTAGGAAATTCATGGATATTTTAGGAAATTCCTAAAAGTTTTAAGAAACTTTTTTTAGGGGGGAGTTTTAAAACTTATTTTCGTTACTTCCGTGAAAGTTTTGGGATTTGTCCAAGAAAGTTTGGCCCCATCGCCAAGGTAAAAAGAATACAATGAAAACATTTGACTAAGGCCAAATCAGGCCCTTCAGACAGAAACAATATTTGTCCTGCTGACAGCATTGACAAAAACAATTATTTTTTGTGAAAATTACTACCTACAAATAAAGAAATTTTTAAATCTTCAGTAGGGTCACTTTACATTTTTTTGCAACAAACATCCGTAAACCTTCCATTCAATAAAGTACAATAGAAAGAAATTACATTGCATCTGATTCAAGATGCTAAAACCAGAATAAATCATGTATACATTTACATAATTTTGTGTTCAAGTTCAAATTACTTTAGTGGTAGACACCCAATTGTGTGAATAAATACAACTGTCATTTAATCAGAGTGGGACAAAATAGAAATATTGTAATAAATCATCGCCCTTGCATGGACAATACAGTTATTGATATTCTGGCTCCAAGTAACCATATTTCATTAAAAAAATATGGTGCTATGTAAACAGATCTACATACACTATATGCTTATATCTGTCTAATGCTTTTGTATTTATTTTTTGCCTTAATCAAATGATGTGTTTTAACGCTAGTTTGCACATACAGTTGTATGATTTTATCAAATTAAAAAAAAATAAAACATGAACACTGTTTCATCCCAGTCTTTGTCAAATTCTGTGAAAATGAGACGAAACTGTTGAGTAAATACATTCAAATCACAATTTTCCTTATAAGATTCATTTTTGTCTCTAATAAAATCAGATGTCATAATACATGTGATGAGTTTAGTTAGCTTTCTTTTATTTTGTCTGTTTTAACTTCTTGTTTCTTGTGTTCTCATTCCATTTCCCTCCTTCCTGCTCCTCTGTGTGTGTGTTGCCCTCGTTACCCTGATTGTGCCCCCCTGTCCTCTGTGTCTGCTGCTCTTTGTCAGGTCATCCTGCATGTTACCTGCATGTTTCTGCTCCCTGAGGTTCTCAGTGGTTTTTCTGTGATTCTTTCCTGCTGTTCTCATGCTAATCCAGTGCTTTTTTGCAAGTTCTCTTTTTTTAGTTTTTAGTTGGATCCCACTTTTTATTTGATGAAGACTTAAGTTTATTCCTGTGCTTGGGTCCTATTATTTTAACTTTTGAAAACCATGTCAACATTTTGTTTAATATTCTTGCAATATAAGGATTATTGCTGTATCATGATATTATTGATATTGCGGACCATGTATCACGCATCATATTAGAAGCTACCTCGTGATTCTCAGCACTAGTATATAACAATTTATTTTATCTTAACTACTGTGAAGGACTAGAGAGCAAATATGAAAACAGAAAGTCTAAGTGTAAGTCTAAACAGCACGTGACAGATTTACTTTGAGTACAGAATAGTCTGTGCAAGGAGAACAGAGTATAACAGATTTAAAAATGCAAATTATATTCCATACAAATAAGAGGTATATGCTAAATTAAGCTAAATCAGAGTGAGCAAATGTATAGACACTGCAAATATGAAAGGAACCAAAAAGAAAAAACACCCATTTACAAAATGTCCTGACACGCGCAAAATTCATCGGATTATATATACCAACAGTAGTTACATAATTTTATATGTATATATGTGTGCAGATTAGTTGCATTCTTATGTTATCAAATTGTCCAAGGTAGTTTTGTAAATTTGATTAAAAAAAATATATAGATATATTTGTTTGTGTGTGTATATATGTGTGTGTGTGTGTGTGTGTGTAAATATATATATATGTGTGTGTGTGTGTGTGTGTGTGTGTGTATATATATACATATATATATATATATATATATATATACACACACATATTTAAAGAACTATTTGATATGCAAAGTAAGGAAATGCAGTAGTGTTTTTGTTGTTGTTTTGTTTTGTTTTTGTGCACTGCAGAACAATTGCAACAGGTGTGATTTTTCAAACTTCCTGCCCCCCCTAAAATAATTCAGTACAAAGGGAAGTAATATCTTAGTACTGAGCTCAGCACTACATTTCCTGATTGATTTGTTTGTCCTCTAGCAATTATTGCAAACAGCCCAATCATATCATAGAGGACAATCATATCACACTTAATTGACCATCAGGTGATCTCATCTAAAAGTAAAGTACCATTGAAAAAGGCTTTTTCAAGACTTTTCATGGCTTCAAGTTTTAACATTTGCCTTAGGCTGTTCAATGTGTGCTCTACAAGAACATCCATCAGGAGGCTATCTAATTTTATCAACAAATATGATTGATTGTGATTAACTGCTTTTAAAACCAGTCTTTTTAATTTTGTGAATTAACTGAATTAACTGACAGCAATATTACCATCCCAACAAAAACCTTATTAGATTTTAATATATAAAAGTTTGACCAACTTGAGGGTGTGTGTGTGAATAGAAATACTACAAGATGAAAATCTTTGTACTTGATATTAGGAATGCACGATGTTATCTGCATAATATGAGTGAGAACCTTTCACCAGTTTTTTATTCAATACAATTAATGTCAACAGGCATATGGTATCTATAAAAACACTTGTATGTCTTACTATTTATGTATGAACTATATCAGTGATATGAGTTACCTAAAACAAAAATTAAACCCACGTGGTAATAGTTAATTTCAACTTCAATATCAAGGCTAACTACTGTAGCTGGAGCACAAGTAAACTGCGACGACAGAACACTCGTGTTTTACATTTTTACACTTGGTTATTATTAAAATATAGACTTGTTTAACATGTTTGGAGACTGACTGTATCAGCTCACTGAAGGAAACCTTGTGTTGCTAACTAATAAAGCTACATTAAGTCACATGTCCTCAAACAGACTGTTAGGAAACACAGCGCTGAGTTCATCTGTCAGGCTGACAGCTCGGTGAAGTCTGGTACTTACATGCCGCGGATGAAAACGCACATGTGACGAGGAAGAAGAGAAGACTGAAGGTAAACATGGCTCCTTGTAGTACTTTCCCCTGTTGTCTCCTCTTGTTAGCTGGGCTGTGTTAAAGTTTGAGGGAGAATCGTGCGGTTTCTCCTCACATCATCGCTCCTCAGTGGAAACCCAAGCAGGTCTGCTCCCTTTAACTCCAGCAGAGTGTTTCTGCGGCTGCTGTGACATTCAGGTTAATACTGCGAGCTCCTCCTCCTGCTTTTACATGGAAAGTCCTCTGTGCTCCTCAGTCTGTCCCATTCACACCCTCGACACTCACACACCCCACATTAGGTGGTTTTTGACGCGCCCTGTCACTTATTAGCTGAATTGAGCTCACAGGAGCACTCCCTCTTAATCACTCTTTAATGACCTTCCTAAGGGGCGGCAGGTTAACCTGGGTGAGTGATTTCTTCTTTAGTAAAAATCCTGCACATTTGAAGTTAATATCATGTGATTTATTTATCTCAGTTTCCTCAGGTTGACTTATTGTTTATTTGCTCTAATGTTATTTCTCTTGTCTTTCAGATCTTAATAAATAATTCTGTCCATGGTGGTCAAAATCAAAATTGAACCTCCTATTCAACAGAACTGTTGTAGTGTATTAGGAAGTTATGCATTAGTCATGGTATAGTTACAGATGATTGTACCAATTGCCAAGACACTCCCAGACTAGCATGGAGCAAACCAGTGAGCCTTGCCACACTATATGAGAACCACTACCATGAACTAAGCTTATTATCATGTATTTTAGTAAATTATTCTTTTGAGCCATGTAAAAACATTGTCATCTACAGTAACATTACTACAGTTGCCTAGCTCACTGTGAAAGCTGATGTACATGGGGGACATTCTAACACTTGTCATTTCTGAATTATCAAAATAGTCTCGTCCTTACAAGTTAAAATCTAGAAATACCTTTATTATTTATTAGGGCACACATTTGTGATTTCCATATTTGGAATTGAAAGGAGTGGCTATAATATGAGTTATGAAGGAAAATGTACTTAAGTGTCTCCAATGGCCCCAGTGTCCCCTCGTTAATCAAGTAGATTTTCAGCTGTTTAGATGGCATCATGAAGTCTTTAATTAATTAATCAATTAATCTTTATTTTTTGTAGCACCAATTTATAACAGTGTTATCGCAAGGCACTTTACAATAGCAGGCTAAAGCCATACTCTTCATTTATATTTATATCTCCATTTCCATAGATGTATCCATCCAGTGAGACAAATGGACTAAAAACAAGAATTTATGATAGAGACAAACCCCAAATGCCCCAGCCATTAATCTGTCCTCATGCCTGTATGGTTGTGAAGGCATTAACTATGGAAGTATGATCAATAAAAACCATGGACAGAGAGATCATTCTAATAACGTAACATCTATAATGATTATAAACTGGAGAGGAATAATGTTGATTAACCTAGCAGCATAGTTGAACTGGCATTAAATGGGGATAAACAGGTCTAAAAGTATGAACCATATTAAATGATGTAATTTCTGTTTATAAAGCACCTGGAGAAGGGCAGTAGTCAATCTTTAGGTGTGTCTTTTATCAGGTTTTATATTATGAAAGAAATACAAGTGTGTTCTTGTAATAAGGTCTATATGTGAAAGTGTAACACATTTTCAAAAAATATTCAATAGGCCTATTTCATAATAATGAAGTGAAATATAAATATAATATAAAGCAGCGCTACCATTACTGTACAATGCATTCACAAACCAAGTTCAGTTTAACTTGAAAACTTATAATCATTTGGTGAGATTTGTGACAAATAAAAATTATGAAATGTAAAAAATCTTGAATATTTTTCTCAAGAAGCAAATAATGACAGGGAGGATCTGTCATGTGATATGTGGCCCCTTGGTTTGCCAAACTATTCATATTTGTTGCCAACACTAAGTTATTTCAAAGGAAGATGGATTTGATCCCCATCAGTCCATACATTTTTTTTAATTCAGCACTTGATTGGTTGAGTATGGCAGACCTTATTATACCATCCAAATCTGCATTTAGCCTTCTGTGCCCAAGTCCATAAATTCATGTTCCTGTCAACATACCTTCTCTCATGATGAATTCATGTCAAAGAGAAAATTTGAATGTCAGCTGCAAGTATCTTGCAGATTCACCTTGGATGCCCTTTTCCCTGTAATGCCATTGCACTAGAGTCTATTCCTGGAAAGCTTTTTATAAAGGGCTGCAAAAGGCCCTTTTCAACCAAAAGTTCCAAGGACTTTTAAGTCCCAGATACTTTTCCCTAAAGGAAGTAAATATTTCTTTCTTCCATTGAGGCCCAAAGTCCCTCCAAGTTTATGCAAACCAGGTGAACAGTCTTTCAGTGTTTTTTTCCTTTTGCCTGTTTCTGTTTTTATTTCCTGTCAGTCATTCCTCTGTGAATAACTTTTGAGTACATTTTTTGCATGAAATGTGTTGTGTTATCAAAGTTGAGAGGTTAAACTTAAGGAAACTCTGAAATACTGTTGACAAGTGTACATTTTGGTGCCTGTAAGTTGAGTGATTTTGGATAACAGATTATTCCAAAGAGAAAATAAACGCTGCAAGCTCTCAGTCAGTGACATTCAGCACTGCAAATCTTCCCTCTATAGTTCCTAGTCCATTGTAGGGCACTACTCACTAAGCAGGAGCTTTAAAGCACGAAAAGAGAACCTACGCATCAAACGAGAGGAGTTATAGTTTGGCGTTGGTAAAATTTCAAATATGGCAAAGTCGATTTTAAGTTATACATTATATTGTACTCTGGATTGAGTGAAATCTCTAAAAAAAATACCATAGTGAAACAGGAGAGGGGATTTAGAGTGTAAAAATGTTGTGTTGACAATTCATATTTGTAGATGTCTTTGCCTTTGAACTCTGAATCTGGATGTGACAATCGTAGTGTCAAACATCCCTCCCTGCTTCTCTCATTGAACACCGACAGATGTTACTATAGCCCCTACCAGGAAAACTACAACCTGTGCACTAACTTGTGAATTTAACTACATTGTCAGAGCAAAAGTATTCATGTTTCTGTCAGTTTTAAATTGTCTCCTCTTTGGTTCTTCAATGTAACACTGTAAGCTACTGTTGTGCTGCAAAACTTCATAACAGTTAAATAACAGCTTTCTAGAAAACACTTAATGAACTAAGTTTGCTAAGTTTAACATGAGGCTCAGTGAAACAGTGTTTGATCATGAATCTTGTGTAAATGACAAAACTCACACAACAAAATGTGGCTGCTGTAAACTACATAACTGCTGTGCTGATAAAGGCATAATATTCCAGTTTTGTAAGACTTCCATTTTTATTTTTTTTTCATCAAACCACATATGATTAGTGTTAAGGGACCAACCCTCCAAAAGGCAGGGAATCCAACAGTCTGTGCTGTGGACCCTTATAAACATTTCAGTCGTGTTAAGATTACCTCTCGTAGAGTTAAATTGAGAATGCAGATTTTGCTATAACAAAACCAAAGCCGAGGGGGTAATGACCTGCTTCATGCCACTGAATGAGTCTGTTGCCCAATTTTTAAACATTACTAAAAACGGTTAACCTATAGTCCTATGGGCAATTAAGACAATATGCAGAGGTCCATTCAATATACATGAGTTAATCACTGAAAGTATGCAGAGGGATTGCCAACCTTCTGCCTTATGATGACCTTTACACATATGTTTGAGCGAGATCTTTCAACTGAACAGACATTGTTTATATGAAGAGTCAATACTTAAACAAAGTCCATCTGTCCTCTCTGTCCAGGACATCTGCCCACACCCAACCCTCCACAGCCCCACACACACACACACACACACACACACACACAGAAAGCACACGCTGACCTTTTTCAACCATCTGACACCTTTTTATGAACACCCTCACCAGCACACTGTGCACTGCAGTCAGGGCTTCTCTGCAGATTAGGTGTGTGTGTATGTGTGTGTGTGTGTGTTTGGGGGGCCCGTGCGTGATGATGGTGGTGATGATGCGCGTGACGCCACGGGCAGCAGCGGCTGAGCGGCGCAGACAGGACGCAGGCTGAAGCAGCAGCATCCGCAGCAGCAGCGCCGCCTCAAAGGGAGCTCAGTGCTGCTTCAGACTCGACTCTTCGCCGCTCCTCCTCCTCCTCTCCTTCTTTCTCCTCTCCTTTAGGGTTTGTGATGCTCCGGCTCGGCGGCAGGATGTGTGGCTTCTCGGCCCTGCTCTCGGTGCTCCTCGCCGGGCTCGCGGCCGCGTCCTCGGATCTGTTCGACAACCAGCTGGGCGACATCAACTACTGCAAAAAGCAATGCCAGCTCACCATCAAAAACAAAAGCCCTGCTAAAGTAAGTTATTCCTCTGTGCTGTACTGTGGGTTTGCTCTGCAGAGCGCGCGCTATCAGCAGCGGGCGCGCGGCTGCATCCTGCTGTCCGACATTAAAGCGGCTGCATCGTTACACCAAATTACAAAATATAATCTGTTTCCGAAAAAAAAACTTGCATCTTTGTACAATTGTGTAATAAACGAGTTAGGATTGGTGCGCAATGATCTGCATCCCCGGGTGCTCTGTTCTCCGCTGCGTCCTCCTGATGCCACCGCGCACAATTAGGCCAAAAAAATAGATGCAGTTGAATTTCTTGTTCACCTTAAAGAATCGTCCAAGAAGTACACTGCATCCAGTTGGCCTTTTTTTTAGACTTGCAAAATGCTGCGCCAATAATTGATCTAATTTTGAGCTGCAATTTAGAGCATCCAGGCCAGAAGCGTCAGGACTGTTGTGATCCATGAAAACAATTATGCTTTATCGACAGTTTACAGCGCCTCCCATCTTGCACAAGGCCAAACTGGACCTAAGCAGGGCGCAAGATAATGGCTTGAATATCACTTGAGTTTCTGTGCTTGTAAGCTTTGCATGTATTCTCAGCGATGGATTTTCTTCCAACCACCCCCACCCCCTCCTCTGCTGCCTTCAGGTGTGGTTATAAGCATCTTGCAGGGCTGCAAAGCACAGTCACCTGGATTTCAAGACTAAAAAAATAGATCTTGTGATTATGAAACGACCAGGGTCCAATCCTGCAGCCGCTTTAAGCTCTCTCTATTTATGCTTTTGGATAATTCCCACTCTGGTCCTCTCAAACGGGCAAACGCAACGAGGATGAGAAGCACAAAGCCCAAATAAAACGTTCATGGTCGTGGTGACGGGATGCCTTTGTCTCTCCTGTTCCTCGAAAGGTCACTAGAGGGGGCTGTTTCCCTTCTTTAAAGAGCACAAACGCATTATGTCAGATGGCACAGTTATGTCAGTCTTTTTCCAACGACCAGAGTTTTATTCAGCTTTGTCAGTTTCACATCATGTTCTTGTTCAAAGTCAGAAAACATCATAACAACCTTGCACAGGCAGACTACAATACAACAGCTGCACCATGTCATTAAGAAATGCCAGAATCATTTTAGTCACTCATTCTAACAAGGTCATGTTGAGTTTAGGTGGTATCTCTAATTATGTATCTGTCTGTCTTCTAGGACTCCATAATGAATGCCTGCCACCGCGGCTGCCGCCTGTACTCCATCTGCCAGTTCGTGAATGGCAACGCCGGCTTTAATACCAGCAGAGAGGAGTGTCAGGGAGGTGAGTGAGCATGTCACTTACAGTCTCTGCTGAGTCAACAGAGGCCAAAGTTTAAGCTGCAGAGGCCTCAGTATGTCCTGTCAAAATGAAAGGCAGAGGACTTCTCCTCAGAATGAATCCATAGCGAAGGCAGAATCTTTCTTTGAATCAAGTGTACTTGGTTTTTTGAGCATGTTTCTTTTGCATATTGCCATTATGTTGGATCCTTTGCCAGCATTATCAAAATCACCTTGGCTTTCTGTTTGATCAGTACGTCTGTGTAGATTCTCATTCATCCAGGTCATGGTTATCTTGAAGATTCAAACAATCTTGAAGATTCAAACAAGGCAGCTGGACTGTGTTGAGTTGCCTTGTTTGAATCTTCAAGATGTTTGGTCAGTGTTTAAACTCAGAATCACCAAACTTGCTCAGTCCTTCTTCTTTTAGTTGGGAAACAGCATAAATCAAACCCATGCTAACAGGCAAACATCAAGAACTTCTAACACACTCTCTGAAAGTCCCATATCACGTAAAATACACCATTTAAATTCTAAAACCTAGACAGCACTTGGAGAGCACAAACTTTCTTCAAGGTAACTCACATATTGCTGTTACACCTATAAACAATAGTTCCATAACCCTCGATGTCATTCCTTAACCATGAAAACCTACCCCTAGCACTTGGAACCATGTTGACATCATTTTTAATTGACAATTTGTGAGCAAAAATGATCCGTCATTTGGCAGTTATCCATTTCCCCCTCAAAATGTAATCACTTGACCCTTGTGCCATGACCAACATTCCCTGAAAGTGTCATCCAAATCTGAACTTTTTGAGTTATTAGTGAAATAGTGTAAAACTGCCCTATCTCTCTTAGTGTTGGTAAAACATTTAAAATATCCCTGGATACACATCCAGATTTGGATCACAACCAAAATGTAGTCATTTTTTTAAGTAGGGCTATTACCAACTCCACCTGAAAATTTCAACAAAGTCCGTCTGTTAGTTTTTGCGTAATCATGCTAACAAACAAACAAACAAAAGTGTCCACGGCGTTTCTACAAACCTCTACAACTTAAGAGAAATACCCCTCTTTCTCTGTTGCTTTCTCCTTGTTCGCAAAATTTGAGCTCCAACTCTGTTTCCCATTGTAACATCTTTTGGGGAATATTCCACCTCCTCAAGAAAGGAGACATCTGAGCTGTGTGTTTTTTTCGGCACACAGGCGCCTCCGGTGAAGCATCATGGCTAAGAATATTCTGTGCGGCAACAGTAAACAAAAAGAGCACAGGGCTGGGAAGCTGAAACCACATTCACTTCTTGAGTGGGAACCATTGATCACAGCTCATGATTTACACCAGAACAGCCTATTTTGAGCAGGGATGATACTAAGGGGTTTATAGTTGTGCCAAAATCCAGTAACTGAGAGAATTCTTTGGCAAGAAACTTTAAAAGTTATTTTATCTGGATATTTTAATCTTTTATTTAATCAATCTATTATGTACAGCACCAGTTCTTAACAAGTGTTCTCATATTTCTGACCAGCGTTACTCCTGAAAAAGGAGACTTACGGGACTGCTTAGACTCTTGAGGAACTTTCATGTGAATTTTGGAATTATCTTAAGGCTAAGAAGTCTTAGCAGATTTTGTCCTGCCTCCCTGCAGATCATTAAGTCTTGTAATGTCTTGAATTAGATTTTTGGTTGTCAAGGTCATTAAGTATCTCACTTGTTTTTCAAGCAAAGAGGTCTTTGGAAGCAGTTTGTCTGAGACCTGCTTTGTTATTTGATGGGAACAAACTTCTTCAGCACTCGCAGCACATTTTTGGTTTCTTAGTGTTTTTTGCTCCTCATCACATCTGCCTTAAAACTTTCTCACCACAGAAGCACTTTGATTAGTCAGATGTGTGCTTATTGGACTTGTAACAAAAAAATCATCTTTAATTTGCAGAAATAAAGGTCTTTGTCTGTCTCTGTGACATTAGTCTGGAGTGGAGGCTGCACCGAGTTGCTGCAGCGCCACTGAGGTGTTGGCTGTCTGCAGTGATGCTGTGCCTGAGGCATTTACGTTTGTCTGTTAATGACCGTTAAAGTTCTGATAAAGGGAATAAGCAAAGACACGTATAATAGTTATTTTCCAGATCACGGTGAGGGCCAAAAATCATAACTAGTGGGCCAGGTTTGGCACTGGGGCTGCTGTTTGTCAACCCCTGCAATAAAAACTAAAAGTGATCTGAGACCACAAATTTCTGCCAAGGGCATTTCCAACATTGCAGGCAAGTTTTGTCAAATGTGAAAACAATTCCCTATCTTATCAAATCATTAAATCCCTGGATGTGCATCTGGGTTCAGCTCACCAACCAAATCTTAGCACTTCTTCCTTGCCATGACCAACATTCCCTGAAAATTTCATCCAAATCCGACTTTTTTAGTTATCCTGTTCACAAACTAACAAACTCAAGCCAAAACATAGCCTTCTTAGCAGAGGTAAGAGCATGAAAGAAAAGTTGGAAGTTTGATTTTGGTGACATTGAAGTCTGTTGGTCATGTTATAGTTCACATTAGCCTTTAGCTTTCCCTGGTTTGATTTCTGCTCCAAGAGTCATGAAAGTAAATATCTTCTGTAAAAATTTTCATGCATGTACATTTCAGAACTTTGCCACAGACCTTATTATGAGTATAATCCTTAAACCCATTGCTAACTTCAGGGTAAGCCTACAAACACATAATCTCTGCAGCACTTTTAATCAATCATAAAAGGAGCAGAAAGGAGCCTTTGGTTGGTGTAGCCCAACTACACAGATGTAATCAGATGCTGATAGCTTGCTTTTGTATTGCATAGAGGAGCATCACTTTAATTTGAAGATGTTTCTTAAAAAATACAACAGCTTCGTACAAGAACTTTAATATTGCTCCAAAGTTATGTGTCTTTTTTGTTCCTTTGAGGGAAGAAAACTCAAAATGCACCCAAGATAAACCTGCAAGACAAAAGAGGGCAGCTATGTGCTATCTCATGGATTTGCAGGATAAATGCAAGCTGAAATCTCTGTTAAATATTACATTTCCTCTAAGCTGGTAGACTGTGGGTATTTTCTGGGTGTTTAAGGTGGTTCATCCTGTTTGAACTGCTGTCTTGAAAATCAATGATTTTGTTTACCATTCAGACAGCAAATGCTCCGTCGCCCCCTCTTTCAATAAAGACAACGTGAAGTGAAGCATCTCTATGGACCCCAACAGACATCTCTCTGACATCTTTATCATTCTTTCCACATTACAAGATTGCACTGGTTTTGTTCATCGTCTTCCCAACTGATCGTTGTGCTCCCTGCCCACTTCCTTTTCTTTACATAATATAACTCTTCATCTTCTTATGCTTTATAACCGCGCTCCCACCCTCACTCTTTCTCTTCAGCCTGCCAGGAGGCATATATCAAGCTGCTGGAGCAGGAGGCCTGCAGCACCGGCTGTGCCAGCCAACCATCTGAACCAGAGATCAAGAGAAGGAAGGTGAGAAAGGCCACCAGCTGCACACACAAATTCAGCAAACACAGACATGAGTGCCAACGTGGAGTGGGATAGCTAGAAAAAATTGATTGCCGAGAGAACAGGTGTGTCAGTAATTTCATGCTCTCTCTCCTGCAGCTCAGGGCCATGACTCTCCGCCCGAAACCCCCCTCTGTGATGGAGGCCGTGTCCAGCTGGTGCAACGACATTGTCAGCTCTGCACAGAGCTTCATCTCCTCCACCTGGACCTTCTACCTGCAGGCTGATGATGGCAAGGTTGTAGTGTTTCAGGTAAGACTCAGAAGTTGCTGCATTTACTTGAGCAATAATGTTGAGCTATAGTAATATGCACATGAGGGAAATGAAGTGGAGCACTGTCCTTGCCCCAACAAACATGCATAAGAGGCAAAATCAATGTAGCCTTTTGACGAGGCATGTTGTTGTATCTTCAGTATACCCTCATTTTAGCTGGTTTATAGTAGGGCTGTCACTTTTCCCATCTAGAAGTGCTCTGAGAGTTCAAACCATCTCCAAGGCATTTCCAACATTGTCAGGTTAGTTATTGTAAATAAGGGGAACTTTCCCATCTTGGATATTTAACTAATACTAGAAAAAAATTCCTGGATCTACATCTGCATTCAGATCACCACAGAAATGTAATGACTTGTCCCTTGTGCCAACATTCTCTACAAATGTCAGCACAATTTGTTGAACTGAAGTTAATCTCGCAATGGCAACAAATGCTTAAAAAAATCCTGGATCCGTATTAAATTTCATTCAAAACTTTTTGAGGTATCCCGTTGACAAAAATCTAACAAACACCCAAAAACATTACCTCCTTGGCAGAGGTGAATCAGACTAAACTGGTTTTACACTGCATGTTCTTGCATATGAATCTCGCAATCTTGTCCGTGATGGCCTGCCAAAGACAACACAGTCGCATGGGCCTGAGCGCTTGAGGCGCCACTGGACTGTTGAGGGCAGAGGGCCAGAAATCTGGTGTACAACAAAGATGGGAAAGGCTATATAGTTTTAAATTTACATCAGACAAAAAAAAAATCAATGAAGTGCAAAATTATGATGCTGTTTGCAAACTATTTTAACAGCAAATATATTGGGACCTCTTTTTGCCTTAACTGATCAAAACATTCAACATCACCAGGCTAGTTAACAGGGGCTTTGTGTGGGATGATTTATTTGAAGTTTGTGCTAACCAACTGTATTTGCTATAACTGCTTTAAGTTCCCAGAACTTTCAATATTGGATAGAAGTGATGTCAGTATGCGTTTTCTAGCTGCTTACTTTGTTTATAAAAATAAGAGGCTAAATGTGCACTTCTGTTCAGCTGCAATGGTTTCTGTTGCTTGGATAAAAAAAGAAAAGATCCACCAATCTTACACTTCTACACAACAAAATTTGACAAATGACATTTAAGAAATTGCTTTAAGTGCTGCAAAGTTAACTCTAAACTTGCATAGTTCACATGTTTCATTTATGTTAGGAATTCTAGAAATGTAAAGCTTTTTAATATTATAGAACTGTAAAGTTTATCCATTTTTTCTAAATATCTGCACTGTCTGCAGTATTGGATTGTTGCTACAAAAGACACAAACATATTAACCTTGAAATCTCAATAAATGACCTCTCCTCAAACTTTATCGAGGCAGACTGCGCCCTTTATTATGGAAAATGATAAGATAAATGCCTTTTAAGCCTTTTAACATCATGTTTTTAATTGGAGGTTAAAAGCATGCCAGTGGATCTTTTATAGATGATGAGATGAGTGAACCCCTGCCTCCTTTTATGATAGATGGTATAGTCTATAGCCACATTATACAGTGCTCCAGAGCTTGGTCTGCTGCCAAAAAACACTCACAGCCCATTTTCAAGTCGCTGCCTCTGTGAAGGTTGAGTGAGCAAAGGCACACAGCAGTCTGGGGACGGGGGTTAGAATCGCTCAGTTTGGCCCTTCGGTTAACATGAGTGTGGGGGGGAGTGAAGCTCTGTTCTAACAATACATAAAAAGGATAACATCTGTTTTGGGCATCAGATACCAAGGGATAATCATTAATACTTTGTATTCACACCTTTCAGTGTATACTAAAGACGGTTTGATATCCATTACCTACTACATACAGACTACATACAGAGGTTGTCTTGGACGTCTTCATCTATGTTGATTTGGTCATGTAGACCTGATACTGACAGGTGTTCTTTTACATTTGTTAAGGTAATCTGTGGTAGTCACCCATGAAGTAAATATAGATAAGCATAAAGTGCAGATTTTAGGCCACCAAGCTCATGGTGATAGGAATTTTATCTCTTTTTAGACATCTAGACCATTTGGCTTAGCTCTGTAAGAAGAGACAATTGTTTGACTTTCAATCCACTTTATATCTGGAGTTCTTCTTTCCAATATCTGTTGGTCAACAACAGAACTGGAAAAAGTAGGGATGCACAATATTAATGGTACAATAATGGTATCAGCAGATGTTGGCCTAAAAAGTTGAGTATTGATTGTTTTGCCAATATTTACAGCCAATATATCAGCCATGTACATCCCTTATAATAACAAAATACACAAATATACCTTAATGCTCTACCTTATCACTGAATCTTTACATTTAAAAATCAAGAGTTTAATTTTTAAGAGTAAAATGTTGTTGTTCTTGTTTTAAATCTGTCACTTTCACAAAGTCAATTTTCCTAAAGCATAGACTTTATGCTCTTGACGAAAAATATCTGTTTTGGTATCAGCATTGCGTTCAGAATTATCGGCATATTGGATATCAGCAAAAATCCAATTACTTGCACCTCTAGAAAAAGGAAATTTTCTGGCAATAATTGTCTCATTTGCAAACCACACATCCAAAAACACAACACTACCAACATGTAAATGTTAAGTCTTGAGCTGAGATTGCCATTTTAAACTGATCAGTACTCCACGTGGTTTATTGGCTAAATTGTGTATCGCTAATTCATTTTATAGTTTGTCTTGTGACAAAATGAAGGAGACAAGCTATAAAAAAGGTACTCCTAGCCTGTTAGCTCAAGGCTATTCACCCTCATTCCTTTGGGATCAGTGTGTATAGCATACTGAGAGGCAGGCAAGTGAGCTCTACTTTTAGATTGTCATTGAGGACGTATTGGTTATGTTTGAAAGTTTGCAATTTCTCCCTAAGTTATATGTGTTAAGTACAGTCAAACTGGCTAAAGAAATGATCATGCTTCTCAAATCTTAATTTGGAAAAACTGTCAAGGTTTTCTCTGAAACTCATCTTAACCTTGCTGAATGCATTAACAGTTTAATCTTCCACTCAATAAAATGCAGGATGTCAACAAGACAAGAAGTAAGGGAGAGGACAGGCTAAAGAATGGGGCTTTGACTTTATTAAGTGATCACAGCGCACTTATCGCGACAGAATTATTACTTTTAAGTATTCTGACAGGAATACATATAAATCAAAGGTACAGTGTCAGCAAAAACATATAATTCATAGATTAATCATTAACATTGGGGCATTTGTATATGCCACTTTCTATAAAAATCCTGTGGTGATATTTAGGGTCCTCCTTCTCAAGTTGGCAAACAATCTTTGACGTTTAATTATTATAATCTATAATCATGAGATATCAGTTGTGTAATGTAAGCTTTTCTAACTTCCTCATCGCTTTTTAATTTGATGTTTAAATAAAACGTCATCAATGTGAGCTGAAGTTTGGCCTTTGTGCATCTAGTCGTCCCGATTTTATTTTGATCCAGGTGCAGATCATTTTATTTACTATCTCATTAGCGCACTACAAACACTCAAATGAGTTGTATTTGTCTAATTTATTGTCAGAACAGCTCTGTTACACATTTTATAAGCCACATTTGCCCTGTATTTCAGACAAACATCACATTTACATTATGCATAAAATAAAGCCTGAATTGGTTTAATTCATTAAAATTCTTCCAAACTAAAATAGTGTCAGTGTCATGATGTAATGAAGAATAACCACTACCTACAGGCACTATGGGACTTATTTTTTGCTTTATATATCATTCATTGATTTGTTAATATGGTCATACCAGGTAAAATTACTTTGAATAATTGTCAGTAAATATTTGCGACCTAAGAATAGGCAAGCTTGCCAAGACTTGAGGCTTTGCAATAAAGCAAACATAGGAAACTTGTATATTTTTTCTGCCTGGGTAGAAGTCTGCTTTGTATAGGGGTTTCTCCTTCAACATGAATGTATTGCCAAAGTCAATAAAACCACCTACACATTAAAGCTATATCCAGAGCTGGTCTGCCAAACCAGAACTTACTTTATCCTCTAAATTTCAAAAACTGGTCAAAAAACCTGCATCCTTGTCAGGGGTTTTCCTGTTGGCATAATGAGACTTTGATGGCATATTTAGCTCCATAATGAAAGGCCTCAAAGGGAAATGATAGTTTGTATGCACACTAACCCTAACAGAAGGGCTTCTCTATAACAGAGGAGTCCTTTATAAGCTGAAATTCAGAATTACTTTTAAAAAGTTTGGTGCAGACTGAGTTCTGAGATGCAGCAGCTGCAGGACATGAAATATTTCTTGGAGACTTGGTGATGGATGGTTACTCTTTATGGTAGTGACGTGCAGGCCGAAGCAGCGTGAGTCTCCACAGGGCTGCAAAGAGACCATCAGGCCTGTGTTTAGTGGGCAGCTGGCAGACCGCCACCGACTTGACAGATTGACTCTCTGAGCATTGAAACAACAGAAAAAGTCTAGGGACAGCAGCAAAGGGAAACAAAGCTGCCTGAAATATAAATGATGCGGATGGCTGCCATGAGCTGTCTATACACATCCATCTGCAAGCTTGTGTGTGTTTGTGTGACCCCAAGCTGTGAGAATAACTAGTTATGCTTAGCCTCAAACATCTTAAAGACAATGGAAGCTACCAGTAACCAGACAGTGTATCTCAGATAGTTGTCATGAAGTTTGTCCCAAGGGGGGCAGCAAATATATAAAAATGCTAACATGTCATTACAGGGACCATTTTCACCATAATGTTATCAAAATTGGACCATTGTACTGCTATAGTGCAAGAGTTCAAGAGTGAACTGAGTCAGTTAAAGGCTTTTCTTCGAGTCCTGGCGCTGTGAGTGAGCCGACCTGCAGACCAAACTGAGCACAGTGTGAAGTCAACTACAAAGAGAGAAATACCCAACCTTCATCCCCTGACAATTGCATTAGTCATTCTGCCTGACTGAGTCTCAAAGACGGCAAAAGGTTGAGAAGACAGAGAGTACTCGGGAAATAACAGTGTTACTTTTACTGGTGATGCTGTAATATAATTGAAGTAAGCTTCATTGAATCAGTCTGGAACATTAGATGTCCAGTGAATGAAGCATGAATAAATATGAAGAGATGATTTCAGAAAAAAACATGTTTGCATGTTACTTTTAAACATAATTGGAGACCCTACAAGATTATAGCCATTAACTTATGTTACCACTAAGTACAGTGAAAGAACAGAGGTGAGACAAGATGGGCTAGGGTGGAAATTGACTACCCCTTTATACAACTTTTGTAGTCTTTTTGTAAAAACAAAATCAGCAAGGATAAGGGTTTAACAGATCCTTCAAATTAATTTCAGGTCCTTGGAGATCTTAGAAGTATTTTAAAATTTGGGACGTGTTCTGCATAGTGATGCACCAATTGTCAATACCGATGTTCGAGATGGTAAATTTAACTGATACTGGTGTTGTTCTAATTTCTATTTTTAGCACAATTCTCTTATAATGCCAATATTTTCTCGTCATGTCTAATCATGAAAACACAGTTCATCCACATGTCATATTTACTGCCCCGAAAAAGAATCTTCTCTGAGGTTTTCTGTAAAGATGACATAGTTTTAAGAGATGTCTGTCCACATGAAAACACTGAAAATGCTGTAATACATATGCCAGGTTGATGTGGCATTGTAACGCTGCTGAAGACATACACCAAAACCAGAGAAGACATGGAGCATGCGCATAAAACATGAGAAATGAACACGATACTGTATTCCACCATTGTGGGGCTATGACATCATTTGTAAATATATCCATATTTGTTTTACACATAAGGACATGCAAGGCGGACATTTTTGGAATTATCCACCCTGGGACCCATTTTCAAAAAGAAAAAAAAAAAAAAGAATTGGGGGCACCCAAAACGCCATATCCATGTGGACGAAACACCTATACAATTAAAAATCTTGTGTGGATGGCTGATGTTTGTAAAAAGGGCAGATATTTGCCGTTCTGATATGCATCATGAAGTTTGGCTTGTGCTACTACCTTTTGAACTGAGTCATGTGCTTTACTGTCAAGGCAAGGGTGGATTTTGTAACCCTTGTTACAGCATTTGGGGTTGTATCGATACTGTTAAACCCATATCGATACACATATCAGCAAGAAGTAAATGACAATGTAGTGCCGTATCCATATTAGCTCAGGCCTAGCACAATTCGTAGAATAGACAAAAGATGAAAATGGCCTTCGACCTTGTATGTCTAAAATTAGTTCATTATTTAGTTTGAGAGGACATTTGTGCAAAGACTAGAAGAAACTTTGACAGTTCATGAGATAGCACATTTCCAAGCCAGTGATTATTGTAAGGCTCAAGGATGTTAATATTGTTCCTCAAAGACTCTTATCTGTGAGTCAAGGATGAAAAAGTGTGCATGTGCCAACCACACAATCAGGCAAGATATTTTCTTACCAATATGTTACCAATATATTTCTTATTGATACTAAGATGGCAACTGACAGCATCCCCATTGAGCCCTATGTAATTCCTTACTGCACAAAGTTTTAATTTGATATTGCACTATCTCCATTGTCAAGCACTTTGCATGTATATTCACATTGTGCATACTGTTTATATTTGTATTTTTTTTATTCCCCGTGCTTTGTACATAACTTATTTTTTAGCATCTTATGATGCATAACATACCCTGCACTTTTGCAAACATAAGTTTTTTCTATTTATATACCTACCGTATTCAATTTCCATATCTCTAGAGCTGCTCTCTGTTTAAGAGCAACTTTAACAAACAAATATCCCAACAGAGATTAATGAGGTTTGATTCTGATCCTGCTTTTAAAGTGGACATTAAGAAATAACTGGAAAAAAAACTGCAAAATAGTTTCAAGACATTTTATAAACAAGTAATGAACATGGTGTTTGAACACCTCTGACCTCTAAAGCGAATTAATCCTTCAGTCCGGGGAAGACACATTTGTAAGGTTGACAGAAATCCCTCAAAGCTTGCTTTAGATATTACATTTACAAGCAAAGGAAGGATGACCAGGAGGCTCCATGACCTGGACCTTTGACCTGTGGGCTGTGGACCCCCCCAACAGTATTATCAGCTAATCTTTGAGCTATGGTTAAAATTTGTAGAAAATGTAAAAAACTATCTTACAGTGTTCTTTTGATCTGGGCTGCATGGTGATGCAGCAGGTAGTAGGGCTGGGCAATTAATGGAGTTTAAATCTCAATTACAATCACTGTCTCCCGCAATTACGAAA
Source organism: Cetoscarus ocellatus (assembly GCA_037902135.1). NCBI lineage: Eukaryota > Metazoa > Chordata > Actinopteri > Labriformes > Labridae > Cetoscarus > Cetoscarus ocellatus. The sequence goes on from JBAMNC010000607.1 coordinate 791,009, forward strand.
ACTGAATAATCGAGATTCAAAGATTACTGTGCCACTAGACATGCTGCACGTTTTGTCTTATTTTTCATCTAGTTTTATTTGTATTTGCATATTTTCCACACATATTTTCATTTGCTGCCTCTTTTTGATGTTCATTATAGGAACAATGCATGCACTTGAATACTCTTTACGCTAAGTATTATGTACTCATTCATCACAACAGACTGCTACATCAGAGCACAGAGGAATATGTTTTAGATACAGGATGCTTACATTGCTGATGGTGTAAGTTCTTTCATAAGTGATCACTCTGTGCTGATTTGGTCTAAGTATTTATTATTGATGGCTATTTCATTATTTCTTACCTATAAATCGTCTCCTGCACGTCAGGTAGTTGTATACAGCCCGAGTTTGCTCGTGTGGCTTAGGTGTCCTCCGGTACCAAAAGTTGTATAGAGTGGGATGTTTAAGTCAGTACTCAAGTAATTGTGTTTGTGGTTGCTGACCCATCCTCACAATTCAAGTTATAAAATTATAAGAGAGAGTAAAATAAGGGCTGTTTAACGCTGGATGTACTTTACTAGCATGATGGAAGCAGTGCTTGCCTGTTTTCATTTAGGCATGCATGTTATCAAGTCAGATGGAGGCATTAGACAGAAAAGGACAAAGAGCCATATTTCCCTTTATCCAGTTGGTATTTATATATGTCTACAGTGTTAGAATATGTCAGACAAGATAGAAACCGTGTAAGTGCTCTATTGTCTGTGCCTCTTTGAGTTAAAGCTTCAGTGTGCCTTCTCTGTGGAGAAACTCCTCTTGTATGTCAGAACGCTTTCATTCTGCAGGTTTCCCAGGTCTGAGAGACCAGTTGAAATACTAGAGAAGCAAATGTTTAAATATCAGCCAATATGACCCTTGAAGTTCCTCTTTCTACTGTACTGCCGTTGTTGCAGCAGCAATATAGCTTGCATTGCAAATAATGCCAAAGCTGGGGTCAGATCAGCAGTATCTTTTCATGCAGTTTATTATTCTTCTTCTTGTTTTATTACTTCTCACTGTACATATTCAGCCAGCTGAGTCTAGAAAAGTTGGTTAATACTGAATGAGATGAAATACAGTAACCACAAACATTGTGTGTGCCCGACGTGAGAAAGGAAACATTACTCAAGAAGTCACAAACTTCTAAAGTACTCAACTATTTGTGCCCATCTGTATTACAGAGTATTTACAACTATGTTCATGACACAAATACAAAGTTAAACATCAGGTTTATTTCAGGCCTTACTTTTTTGGTCGTCACTGCTGTGATAGAGACATAAAGCCAGGGTGTCAGGAGAGACAGAGAGGATACACTTAATTTTCAAAATGAAACACCCTGAAATCTCTGTTTGTCAAAAAGGGAAATAAACAGAGTTATTTACATCTCTGCACAGTCTGTAATCAAATGATCTTTGGCCTGGTACCCGGTCAGGTCCACATTCTCTCACTTGTACTGGCACAAAAGAGCAGCCACTGCGACCCAATCTGACAAAGTTCTTTACATGTTTTGGGTAGATTTTTTTTTTACTGATTTCATAATAAACTAAAAAAATCATGTTTCTCATTTGTAGCTCTCGTCCCTCTTCATGGCCAAGGAGTTTCCGAACTCTGGGACCCCTGTTTCTTTCTTTTTTAAGCACCTTTACATCCTCCGTTTTAATGCAGGACAGATGAGGATCAAGCTCTGCTTGTTCTGACGGTTAGATCCCCCCTGCTGCCAGTAAGAGGCACCCCCCTCACATCTCCTCAATATGTTACTCTTTCTGCATCTGGTTTCAATGTGCTCTGTCAGAAAACTTTGCTTGCCAGGGGTAATAAACTGGGCTATGAAATGACTTTTAACAAAAGACGTGAATGATCTGGAAGTATTGTGGATGATATGTAGTGACTCTTCACATCCCTGTTTGTTAGCTGTTTTGTTATCCTGGTAACAACCCTGGTAGTATAAATTATTTTAATTGTTTTGTTGCACTGTGATAAACATCAGAGGACAAAAACTGTTAAATAAAGGAAGGTTGATCGTGCAGTAACACATACTGTAGTCTTGCGTGTGTGTGTGCCTAGGCCAGCAGTAGTATTGTTACAGCAGTCTGCAGCTGCTGTTGTTGGGGGTTCAGCAGTGGGGAACAAAAATCCTCTTTTAATGAGTTCTCCAAGGGAACCAGAAACATTGGTCATAATAAAAAACACACAACAGTGCAAATTCTGACAGCACACTTTTGTGTACATGTAGCATTTGTTTCGAGGTGCAGTTTCTCTCAGCCAAAGGTTTTACTGAACTGGTTTGGGTGGGTATGAAAACACTTTTGACATTTTTGTTTCAATCAGTTGCACAGGATTAGAAGTATTAACCTTTAATATTAACCCCAGTTATACAAACCCCAGTTTCATTTTTGTTAGGCAGATTCATCTTGCAAAGCTTCAGAAAATGGTTTTTTAGTGCGCTCTTTAGTAAGGCTGCTCGATTTATGGAAGGAATCATAAGCAATAATTTTGATATTTATTTAAAATGATAATGAAAAATGATTTCCAACTGATTTTAAAACATCCACAAATTGCTTTCATTGAACTGAGAGAAGGCAAACATCATCTCCAAGGAATTTTTATGTTCAAAAAACAACCAGTGAGAACCAATATGAAACTTCACTGTCTATATAAAACCGAGTTACACTATGGATCAGCTGCAGTGATGAACTGAAATCATGTAAAACAATAGATAGGCTTAAATACATCTTTAAAACTGAAATATTAAAAAGATACAGAATAGAAAAAGAGTAGAAAAACAAAGGGAAAATCAGTCACATCATGGGTACTGTGTATCCAGTGATGTGTCATTTTTGTTTTTGTTTTTGAATTTTGTGGTTTATGCTGTTATTTGTCTGATTTTGTTGTTGCTTTTTGTTGCTAACTAAATTATTGGCTATGACCTGAACAGTGCTTCAGGGTGAATTTTAGCAACACATTTTGAGAAAGAATAAGGGGTTGGACTAGATAAGTTTTTTTTTTTATTATTTCTTCCTACACCCTTTTTGAATCTGGTCTTGAAAGGATTAATGGTACTAGAAAAAAATGCTTTAATAGCTATTTGCATTTACTTACTATTTTATTTTATTTTTTTTGTATATATGTATAAATGTATACATATATGTATGTTTTCCATTCAAGTTCGAAATAAATAAATAAAAGAAAAAAAAGAAAATAGTGAACTAAAACAAACTGTGTTAATAATGAAATGCTGGCTGCCTGGCACAAACTAATTTACAGTGAATGAGAGCAGACACCCTCTGTTTGATTTGTTACCCCAAAACACACCCATGTATAATTATAATTTCTCCCCTTTGTGGCCTGCGCCTGGCTTTGCGCTGAAAGCATGCATCAAAATATAGACCCAAAACTTTTCAACAACATGGTTCACACTATCAAAAAGGGCCCGTAGATACTATCCCCTCAACTGTATCTTTAAGCCTAGAAGATAACTTTTTAGGCACCTCTCTGTGTCTGATTTACCGCCTGTGGTGTTTATCTCATTATTGTAGCAGTTTTTGGCAAATGATTTTTCATTTTAAGTTGTCAGCTCTGTTGGTGAATTATATGAGAATAATTGCTGCTTGGATTGCTGAATGTATTTGTTGTTGCCTTTTCTCCTCAGAGTCAGCCAGAGATGGAGTATTCTCTGCCTGAGCTTCAAGCCCCTCGCTCCAATGTGGCAGACAAACCCTGGCCTCAGGTCCACTCCCACACCCAAAGACCCCACGGTGAGAGCATACACACAACGCACAACATTTACACACATTTATCAGACTCTGCATGGTGGAAGGGGTATGTCTAACAATGGTATTTGGACTTCAGGTGTGAGAGGACACGGTGAGAGGGGAGCATCAAAAACAGGAGGGAAAGGCAAACACCCAGTCCAGCACCCAGAGGACCCAACAGCTGAGCATGACTTCCTAGGCTGCATGTCAAGGTGAGATAAAGATAACTCACCGGTGATTTAAACTGCTTCATATAGCTGGAAATCAGTTTTATTAAAAGTGCACTATACAGTTTAGTTTTTGTGTAACTGGCCCATAAAAAATGTCAAGATCTTATTACTGGAGCCACCTGAAAGACTATTAGACATCTTCACACAGTTCTGACTCTGAATTGAGACAGAATATCCAACAAGGGACAAAAGCTTTGGCAAATCAGGGCTCAGTCCAGGGACAGCTTTCCTATTGGTTGCTCCACAATGATATATATGCTTGTAACATCTAAGTGAGCTTTGGTTGTTGTTTAGATTGTACAGGTAATCTTAATTATATGGAGGGACGTGTAGTTTGTGGCTCTTCTCAGGCTGCAAATACATTAGCACAATGCTAAAAGCAGCAAAAGGCACACAGATACAGTAGGTTGGTTGCACATAAAGGAGGGGGCATTGCTACTGTAGGAGCACAAATATGGAAGAGAGGGGGTAATGAAGTTGCTTCCACTCTAAGGAAACCATAGTACCTTTGCCTGACCTTTTCTTTACAAACCATTTGTACCATGGAATTCCAAATAGCAGCTAATTATTTAGCTAATTTTGTATTTGTGCTAATCTGAGGATAAAGTTGTAAGTTTATCTTAAAGCACAGTCTGTAAAATCCACTGCCAGAGCCTTGATTTAGAAAGCAGGTTTAGTGCCAACTCTGAGTCTATTAACCCCAATATCAGGGAAACTCTAGGTTTTCTGTTTTAGAAAGGAAGTTTATAAAACCTGAGAAAGCGATAACATAAACCAGTTTCAGAAAGATTACATAATCTCAGATATATTACCTGATTTCCTTAAATAGACCTGACTTTCTCTTTATCTCCTCCCTCTTGTAGAGGGGTTGTCTTATCACAGCAGTTCTGTTATGATCTTAAAAATCATGGATTCTACATTTTAGAAGGGTGTTTGACTCTGGATTAAATTAGATTTGCCAGTGTCAAATTCCTCATGAATTAGGTTGTTTGCAGTGAGACAAGTCACTGTTTATTTCTTTAAAAGAAATGCCATTGCTATGTTAAATGTATCAGAAAGTTGTCATTGAATATTACAAAGTTTTCCAGAATTTAACTTCGACATGCTTCCTTTTCAGTTCGTTTGACTTAATCTTCATCTTTGTCTAAACTTTTGTTTCCAGGCGTTCTGGGCTTCCTCGGTGGATCTTAGCAGCCTGTCTCTTCTTGTCCATTATGGTCATGTTGTGGCTCAGCTGTGCAAGCCTGGTCACTGCACCGGAGCAGCACATCAAGACACAGGTACAAACACACACCCAAAGCTCCAGTGTCAACTTAGATAAATACAGAGGGAACCCAAGCACACTCCACAAACCAGCTCAAGGGTTTTCTGTCTGCAGGTGTTTGATGTCTGAATATTTTCACTTTCATTGCAACTTACTAGAATTGAATATCTGAATTGAGCACAAAAATGTCACAAAACAATCATTCAATTCCTCTGAACCGTTTTAACACCAGATGTACTTATGTTATTTTCCCTAGAGATGGTCCGTGGCTTTTTTTCCTGAAAAACATTTGTATGAGTTTTACCTTCCTTTTCTCTGTCACCTAACACAAAGCCGGCATATAAAGGTTAGCATGTCCAAAGAACTAATTGAAACCTTTTTCAGAAAAATAAAACACAGACCATCGAAAAGCAGTTTATAACCTTCTGGTTGAAAATGTCCTTGTAAATGGATATTTATTTATTTATTTATTTTATATTTGTGGGCTCCACTGAAATGAATCTCAAACCCTTCTTGTTCATCACGAAGGATGGGAATTGATATGACTTTACTGATACCAGTATCATTATTGATTCTACTTATCAATCCGATTCTTTTATGATACCTGTATTGATTCCTGTGGATTTTCTGTGTGGGCCCAACTTGGCCTACATAGGTTTTCAGCAGCATCAATATCAAACACATGGCACACCAGATCTTTACAGCGTAGATGATGCTTTTGCAAATTGCTGGTGTTTCAAATCACTAAGGAGGCAGTGTCTTTTTGTCAAAAATTAAGACATAATTTCAACCATTTCTGCCATGAGTACATTTTTGAGTTCTTTGTCATTTGTACTGACTGCCTCTAATAAGAGCATAACATTCTTAATTTGCGAGGCCTGAAGAACAAAGTGGAAGGAATTGATAATGGAATTGTTAAGCATTGAGTAATATCGATTCCTTGAGGGAGTTATCTATTCTCAACTGGAATTGTTTTCAATCCCCATCCCTATTCATCAGGGAGGCTGATACTCATGGTGAGTTGGGTAGAATATCTGTTGTTCACACTGATAACTATATTTTAAGCCCTGTGTTATGTCTTGTAAAAATGTAATTTTGACTCTGTTTACAAAAGTTTCTGAAAGCGTTCCTTCTTTGAAATACTGGGATCATTAGAAGTTTTGAAACAAACACCAGCTTAAAGTCATCTTCAAAATTGTTGCTGTCATCATCCCATTTCAGTAACAAAAAGCAAGCAGCTGTTTTGTGTTCTTGCTTTGTGAAAATTTGATCACTTTACAGCCATCTGCTAATGTCTGCAATCTTCAGTTTGAGTGACACACATTGTTCAAACTTAGTTCCTGCAGATCAGACTGTGTTTATCCAGCTTGAATCAAAGACTTCGATACCAGGGCAGTATTTGTATGCATCCTCATCTTTTCTTCTAGCTTGAAAAAGAGCCTTTTAAATTACAATGCTGCAGAAAATGTGTAATACAATTTCAAAAGTATTGAATACCAAATGACAGAGTTGAGTTTCCCTGCACAGTGGAACAATAAGTATAATTCTTTTCAAAGGAATGGAAAAATGACAGGGGAATAAAAACTTAAAAGCATCACCATTTGTGTGACATGTTTGAATTTATGATTTGATTTGCTGTGGTAACTGATAAAAATAACAGGCAATCAGAAATGCAGATCAAGAGCAATATTCTAGCAGGAAGAATTCAGAAATAATCCAAAAAGGCAGCAGGATTTTTCTGCATGTTCTTGGGAGGATATTTTTCCAGTTGAAATATTATGTTCTCATTGAAAAGCAGATTTCTGTGGTGCATGTAAATATTTTTGTTTACTATGATAATGCAAAAAGTATTTTCAGGTCAGACCAATACATGTTGATAATGTGGTAGGAGATGGCATTTCTCTTGCATGTATACATGCATCTAAATCAGACCAGATTGGACAACGCATTCTGCACAGGTTCTTATAGCTCCACAGTGGGCTTGACCTGGAAACCATACACTTTTTAGTCATCAGCATCTTTACACTTATAGTGTGCTAAACATTGACGCACATGGTTGGAGTTTCTCTGTGGTTGTACAGCACTTTGGTCAACATGTGTTGTTTTTAAATGTGCAATATAAATCCATTTGACTTGGCTTCTTTTAGCCATAAAAACTGTAAAAACAGAATCCATATTTTTTATAATTACAAAACACAACCAGTTAGCTGCTCACTAACTTATTAACAATGGGTCAACAAGAGGAGGGTTCATAGCTGAAAGCGGTTCATATCTCCCCTATGACAGCTCAGGCTGATATGTCTCAGTTAATAAATGGTGTCCCCTGCAGTCACAGCAGGATAATCTTTCTGATTGCTGATTTTGTCCCATATATGTCCAGGTGGTGTCTTTAAAAAAAAAACTCCCATAAGTCTTTTAAAATGTTAATTTCATTTTAAAAACGTTTTTGTTAAGGTCAAAGTGTGCCTGGGTTCACTGATTTTTCTCAAGTATTGCAGGACATATTTTTCAGGAGCTAATCACACTTTCAGCTGTGTTACTCCTTTCATGAATGTGCGATCTGTACAAGTTGTGCCTCAATGTAAAGGTGACTAATCAGGCTTTCTGCATATTCAATACAATATCAATTGTTACTGTTAAAGGGAGAGATAATCAGCTAAAATAATTTTACCAAACTTTTTTAGGAGCATTTTATTTTGTGTGTGATGAATATAGAATATATTTGAGTTCACTTTTCGAGTGTAACTATAGTGACTAAAGAGTTTTCATGATATTTGAATTTTTTTTATATCCCTATATTGGTTGTGTTTTCTAACAATTTAGATTTATCTCTAATGGACGTCTGAGTTATCACAAAACAGGGTGGGGGACTGCAGGGCGAGAAACATGAGCATATGGGAACCAGTGACTTGACTGCTTGTTTTCTGACTCACCCATGTTTTTATTCTCTATGTTTTCCAGCTGAGCATTAATGGAGACAAAGAGTTTCTGGATAATGCCATCAAAGTCAACCCATATCACCTGAGTCCTGTGATCGCTGTGGCAGTGAAACAGTCGGAGGAGAGTCAGGAGGCGGGGCCTCTACCGGTGAAGGTCGACCTCAACAAAACATGTGTTTAAAATGGGCCAATGGAGGACCTGCTGTCTTTCTTCCCATGGTTACTGTATCTGTAATTCTTGGCCTGTGTGTGAAACAAGCACATCGCAGGCCTCACTGTCACCAGAGTTTTTGTAAATCATATTTTTAAGAGCATGGCACCCTCCAATGAGTTAAAATTACAATAAGGGAATATCTAGCTTTCTTGCTGGTCTGATGGCACTTTGCTTCCTTACTCATTTTTTTAGATCATTACACTCAGCCTGCTCAGTGCAGGCTTGTAACTTGGGGTGCTTTCACACCTGGATCATTTGGAAGACTTGTTCCAAAAGCAGTGGCCATTCCACATTTGTCTCAGTTTGTTAGGACATGTGAATACAGCGGTTGAACTCTGAGCCATGGACGCCCCAAAACAACATTTTTTAACTTTTATACCAGAAGTTGTCATACATTCGACAGAATGAGGCATTTGACCTCTCTGCTCTGAATCAAATCACAACTCACGTTGTTAATATGTTAGCTTAACTAGTGTTCCTTACTGCAAAGTGCAACCACTGGGGATGACATCTGTTTATACAGCCAGCTGTGACATAAGAAAATGACAGCCCTTCATGTGTGATTTGTCCTTGTTTTCAATATTTCAGTGGGGAAACAATGACTTAAAGGAAAAACAAAATGATTAATTTCATCATTTGAATTGGAACAAATCAGCTGCATGTGTAAAAGCACCCTTAGTATGCACTTCTCAGAGCTACAGTGGGGACAAGCAGAGAGGGTGGATTAATGTAAGAGCTTTCATTTTATTTTACGAGTCTTAAAACTGCGGTTTATTTTAGATTTAATTTAGCCTTGTTCTCACACTGACTTTGGATCCATGATTAAAATGCTAAAAAGATGAATGGAGAGTGGGTTAAACACTTTAGCTTCTGGATGCTGCAGGAAACCGATACTGAGGCTCACAGTTTATGATCTGTTTACATAATCAGTGTTACGAGATGTTTACTCAGAATAATTTTTTGAATCCCTTGAGAAATTCAAGACCATGTTTGGATGGAAAAACAACTCACGGGTGAGCTACACATCCACCGCAGAGACGAGACTCAAACAGAAAAGGTAGCTTTTATCACCTGTCTCTGGTGTGTGTTTGGGAACATCTGAGTGGGCATTATAGTGTGATTTAAGCAAAACAAATGATAAAAACTTTTACCTGGGCTTATAACATCTGCTCTATCTGAACAGTTATTTATTTTTTCCTTATTTATTCGGTCATCCTCCTGAGTTTTATTTAAGTGCCATGTATGTACATATAACCATCATACAAATGTAATTGCTCTGTATGTAAATTACATTGTAACACAGATTGCATAGCGGGAGATTGCACCTATTACTGTATTATTACTACTATTATATTATTGCTCTTGTATCACTTGAAGAGATCCTAGCTGTTATATGTGCCATGTGCTTTCTAATAGCTAACTATTTTGTATGTCCCAGGAGCACACACTGAAGGATAACCTCTGTAACTATGTGTTCTGCAAAGCTTTGAACATTTTGGTATTGAAACAAGTTGCACAGTCTTCTAGAGAAAATTTCTGTTTCCCTCTCAGTGCTTTTCAATGTGTGTAATGCTCTCTCTTCATCCAGGCTGTGTAGACAATAAACTGTGCATGCAAGTGACGCTTCAATAGTTTATCTTTAACTGCCCGCCATGCCAGTGTGGCAAGCCTCCGCTGTAGACTTGTGATTTTTTGTGTTACTATTTACTGTAAACATTGAGTAGAAGATGTAACGATGATAGACAATATGCCCACGATTTACAGGAAGGACTCTGAATAATTCAAAAGCCATTCAATCAATATCTGTGCTGACTCAAACTGATATCATGAATATCAAGAATATGAGATATGGTTTCCTTTTTACTGGTCTGTTTCTTTTCAATGAAATGATACAACATGATCAAATAAAGTGTTTTCATTGTAAATAAATGATGGAATAAAGAATTTTTTCCCACATTTGTTAAAAAACAACTGCTGTTTTGCAGTTACAAGTCTCCGTTAGATATATCAATCCATCTTAATTTGGTGCCAAATCATAACAAATGTTATCTCAAGATACTTTACGTGCATTTTAACTGATCATTTTGAAGTTAATATTAGGAACTGAAATGATAATGGAATAGAGCCAAATACTTGGGATTGTGGTTGGTGCTATGTAGTTGCACAGCAGCAGGCTGTCCACACCAATGACCCAAAACAGCATACAAGACAAAACCAGAGACGAGTGCAAGAGCAAAACAAAAAGAGGGACTTATAGTGTTGGAGAGAGAGAGAGAGAGAGAGAGAGGGAGGAGCTCATTGTGCCGAATCCCCTGGCAGTCTAAAGGTGAGTTCACAACGAACGCGACTTGGGCGACCGAGATTGCATCACCCACCCAAGTCGCGTCGTCTGTCCATAGCTCATTTTGTCACCGTCTTGTCGCTGTAGGGAGGTTCACATGTTATGGGTTTGTTTGATTTGTTCGTCTCTGAACTCCGCAGGGTTTTCGATCATCCTGTGCAGGGTACCAAGAATGAGAAGCGGTTGCTCGTCTTCAGTCAAGGTTCGCAATCTGTGGCCACTTTTTCCGTTGAATTCAGGATCTTAGTGAACGAGTGCAGTTGGGAAGATCGATCCTTACGGGCAGTCTTTGCTAAGGGTCTCTCTGAACAGCTGAAGGATGATATCTCCCTGTGTATTTAGATCGACAACAGGTTGAGAGAAAGATCCAGAGAGAGAGAGCGGGGACATCCCGTAGAGTAGCTAACTCTCCTTGAAGCTTTCCCAGTATTCCTGAATATCCTCAATTTAGTGTTTCAATTGCTGGTCCTCCTGAGCCCCTCTGCTGCCCTGGTGGAGCCTATGCAGCTGGGGAGACCCTGGCTTAGCCCCTTAGTGTAACTATTCCTTCTACCCTTCTGTGGGTAACAAACCCATTACTAATCCTGTTTTTGTGGACCTGGGAGCGACGACAATTTCCTCCATGACGACTTTGTGAAAGAACACCAGATCCCTCTCGAGGTCCTGTCCCAGCCCAAACATGTTAATGCTCTGGATGGGCAACTTATTGCTCAAGTCGCTCATCGCACCACTCCACTTACTCTGGGATTATCCAGATACCATAGGGAGACCATCCAACTCTTTCTGATCCCATCTGCTTTATCTTGTCTGGTTGTAGGTCTTCCCTGGCCTAAATCCCACAACCCACAAATCAATTGGTCCAATTCCTCCATCTGTAGTTGGAGCATTTCGTGTCATTCTGCCTGTTTATTGTCAGCTAATCCTCGCACCAGTAAACCTTGTGAACCTCCTTCTCCACATGATCTCTCCAGTGTTCCTCCTGATTACCACAATTTGGCTCTGGTATTTCTCCTCTCGCTGACTTTCACCTGCTGAGAGGAACTATAATGTTGGCAATAGACAGTTGGTGGTGGTGGTCTGGGCGCTGCAAGAGTGGAGACACTGGTTGGAGGGAACTGAGGTACCTTTTACCATATGGATTGATCACAAAAACCTGTCATACCTCCGATCAGCCAAGAGGTTAAACCCCCAACAGGCTAGATGGGTGCTCTTCCTGAGTAGGTTTAAGTACTCTCTTCCTATCATCTTGCATCTTGGAATACTAAACCAGATGCCCTCTCTCGACTCTTCTCTTCTTCATCGAGTACTGGTGAACCTGACTCTATTATCCCATCTTCCTGTATCATCGGTGCAACCTCCTGGAAGATCGACAAGATCGTTAAGAAGGCACAGCGAGATCAACCGGATCCTGGCAGTGGACCCCTCAATCATCTGTTCCTGTCTCAGCTCGATCTCAATACTCCAGTTGGCCCTTGGTTCCATGATCGCCTGTCACCCTGGTGCCGATAGAACCCTGCACTTCTTGCAACAACTGTTTTGGTGGACCAACATGGCAGAAGATACTCAGGAGTTCATGGTGGCCTGCTCTGTCTGTGCCAGAGGAAAATCGTCCCACCAAACTCCGGCTGGTCTGCTGTGCCCCTTTCCTGTCCGTAAGCTTCCCCAGTCTCACATTGCAGTGGATTTCATCACCGGTCTACCTCCATCTCTGCAATCTTCACCATCATTGATCACTTCTCCATGTCAGTACACTACATGCCCCTTCCTAAGTTACCCTAAGCTCTAGAAACTGCTAACCTCCTTGTCCCCCATGTGTTCAAGTTACATGGATTCCCTCTAGATTTCATTTAAAGGTCTTCAATTCATCTCTGTAGTGTGGAGGGAATTCAGTAGGAACAGCAACCAGCCTGTCTTCTGGTTTCCGCCCCCAGACCAGAGCCAGATGGAGCAGGCCAATCAAAACCTGGAGACTGCCCTCTGCTGTGTCACTGCTCAACACCCAGTATTATGGAGTCTCCATCTTCCCTGGATTGAATACGCCCACAACTCCCTCACCTGCGCAGCCACAGGTATGTCTCCACTCATGGCCTGCTTTGGTTATCAATCCCCTGTATTTCCAGAGCAGGAGACAGACCTGGCTGAGGGACCACTTCCGCTGCATCAGGGAGGTGTGGAGAAACATCAGGGCGGCTCTCACTTGCACAGCAGAGAGGATCAAGAGGCTGCCAGATCTCCATTGGTCACCTGCCCCTGAGTATCGACCAGGACAAATGGTGTGGCTTTCCTCCCATGACCTCCCTCTCCAGGTGGTGTTTAGGAAGCTCTCCCCTCACTTCATGGGACCCTTCCCCACTGAGAGGATTGTGAATCCATCACCTGTCAGACTCGAGCTTCCTGAATTCCTCAAGATACACCCCACCTTTCACATCTCCCTTCTCAAGCCAGTGGCGTTGAGTGAGCTGACCTCAGGAACTCGTTCCCTAACAAAGGGTGGACATTTGAGCTGAGTTTTATTATTTTTCATTTGTAGAAATGCCCTGACAGACTGATCGATGGACATACAGCCCAAAATATTGTAGAGGCCAAAAGTTGAAACTGTAGAAGCCACCTGAATGTTGCTTATATTTTACAATTAAAACAAGTGAGGATTAGGAAACTTGATATTTTATTATATGCTGTAGATTAAGTCTTCCTTGATTGCAATAAGTTAAGAATTTTATATGGGAAAGTTTACTAATATTTTGCAAGAATTTTAGGGCCCCTGTTAGTTATGAGCCCTCGAACTGTCCCAATTTTTCTTCAACTTACAGCATCCCTGGACATTCTGACAGCTTCCCCTGTTTTAAGGTAAAACTCTTTTACAGTCCTTCTTTTTCATGTGGACTGTAATTTCTTTTGACCACTCCACTTGGTCTTTCCTTCTTCCTGCCTTTCACCTTTCCTTCCTTCCCAGATTATATCCTCTCTATGCTGGACTTTGTCTCTCAGGTATCAATTTATTTATCAAGTGTTTGTTGGTGTGGATGTGTTTCTTTGTATGAAATGTGTTTGTAGACATTGTTTTGACTCTGTATGAAATGGTGATCTATGCTCCAACCAGGGATGGTGCTCTTAAGTATGTTGTACTCTGTTATTCAGTGACAATTAAGGCTTCAGATGATCAAATTCAGTTCTATTCTGATCTACTCTGCTCAATAATTTCTGTGCTCTCGCCTTTGTGTAATAAGAGTTTCTGGCCACATGGTGGCAGCAAAGATCCAGCATTTCTCTCTAACTACCACGATGACAAATTTATGCTGGATATGTGTGGATGTGTTTAGGTCTGTTGTTCCTAATTGTAGCGTCCATGAACCAAAGAGAGAACTTCAATATGAAGAAAAAGGAGACAGAAAGAAAGAGAACTCTTGGCACTGAAACAAACAAACAAACAAAAGACATAACTGGGACAAATAAAAGTTATAACTATAAGTGTTAGAATAGAATAGAATAGAATAGAATAGAATAAACCTTTATTCGTCCCACACAGGGAAATTTACATTGTTACAGCAGCAAAGGGGACAGCATTGATTAAAAAAAAAAATTCTAAAAAATAAGTATAAAAATAGCAGTATGTACATTATTCTACCAATAACCGGCTGCCACTCGAGCAGCGCCGGAAGTCATGATATGATATGTGTTAGGGATAAAGTCAAAATTATGAGAAAAAGTGTGAGTGATCTATCTATCGATCGATCGATCTATTTACAAAAGATATACATATATACTATTTATATATGTCTGTGTATGTGTGTTTGCCATCTTTAATTTTCAAAATTTTGAAAGTTTGGTTACATTATATCATCTTTCACTGACAATACAAAGATGGAATTTCTTGGAAAAACAACCTCGTATAATGTCTACAGAAATTCATGTAAATCAACTAAAATAAGGACAAATTTGAGATGTAACTGCTATCTACATTTAAGAAAAGAAGTCCAAAAACAAAAAATCCTGGATCCACACCCAGATTCTTGGCCAATTTCTGACCTATCCAGAAAATGTCATCATATTCATTTAATAGCTTTTTGAGTTATCCTGTTCACAAGCTAACAAATTAACAAATGTCAGCAAAATCATGACAGAAAAGACATTGATACTGTGCTGTGTTTCAACAGTGTTTCAATTAAAAAGCATAAAGAAATAGAGATAATAAAAATGGTGAATATTTGTTTTGTCTTCTCTGTCACTGCATCAAAAAAAGATCAGATATGATGACTGAAAACATAAAACAGGGCAATCAAAACAATGATTGGGCGGTTTCTATTTAGCATAACATACCAGATGAGAGAGACAGAAGGAAAAATCAAAACATCCCTGATTTAGGTCATAACACATTAGGTCACATCACATTGGATTATCATGTTCAGACTTGACAGAAGTAGAAACTAAAAATTGTGATGAAGAATATATTGAGCTTTTTTAAACATAATGGTTTCATTTTCTCTGAACTCTTACACCAAGGAAAAGAAAACTTCTCTATCATCACTTCAATCCCTGGAGCTGTTATACAAGCAGAGGGACCAAATTTGAGTCTTTGACTTCCTTTTTAGCCCTCATGCCGACAGGATCAGAGCTCTGCTTCATCTGCCATACATTCACACACTTTAGGTAAAGAGAGAAAAATTGCCTGCTGTAGTGCCACTTTAGCTACTTGACCCGGCCTGTGTGTGCTGTGATTGAGTTTGGCTGCAGCTTGGCTCCATTGATAAAAAGAGTGGCTGACGTGTGTTCACTCCTTCATCAGATAGATCCTGCATTTGTGTGCAGAGGTTGTGGAGGAGTAAGAGCTTAAAATACAAAAAGGAGCAGGGACAGATTGTACTTTTCACACTGACATGTTGAGTCATTTCATACAAATGGATGCTGCTGTCTCAGTCTCTGTCTCTCCAAACAGACGTCCTGTGCTGACACAGGGAAAGACAAACACTGGTTTATGACACATGCATCTTCAGGACAGCCTATATTTATGACCTAACAGAGGTCTGCTCTCGCTTTAACACAAAACAACACAGAAATTGTCATATCTGTACTAAATCCAATTTTGAAATAGCTGAGATGTAGTAAAATGTAGATAAAAACAGAATACCTTATTTTTTTATCGTTCAGACATACTGAACTTCATAACAGTTTGAACACTAGTGAGGATAGGACTTAATTAGATTTTAATGAAAACCACTGCTAGTATTGATGATTCCTGCTGATCCAGTTCTTGATTGGTGATGGGTATGTCTTGGATTAAATGTACAAATTCATCCATGTGTCTTATGAAACAATAATATCATGCTCATGTAAGAGGCATTCAGCACACATGACAAGAATCAAGGAAGATTTAGGATCAGGAGTGACGTGTTTAATGTTGTTGACACAGAAAACCTTTTTTTACACAGAAAAATCCACGAGGATTGATTTTAAATTGATTTCTATCTGCTGTATGCTTCCTTGACTCCTTCATTGCTGTTTTTTCTGACTGCCTCTCACAGGAGCGCGACATCACTGTAATTAAACCACATGTAACACAGTGGGCATTGATTGGGGAATCTTTAACCTAGACAAAAAATGCTACAATATTACAGCTTCATTAAGCAGACACTTGTCTAGTACAACATAATCTGAGGTAGGCTTGATAGTGTAAAGTACGTTGCCCAAGGGTTCCACCAGGGATGTCATGCCCTGAATGGGACTGGAACCCCTGACCTTCTGCTTAGTGGGTAAGCACTTTAACCCTGTAAGTCAAAATGACTTGGTTCTCAATTCAGAAACTGGTTCTTTATTACCATTTCTTCATCCATCCAACCACCCAGTGCTTAAGAAAAGACAGTACAAGACATTAAACTGAAGTTAAAGTAGAGTTATTATGATCAATAATATCTCAGGTTAAGGTAAGACTCTACTGGCCTGTATATTTACTCAAGTAAAAGTGTAATTCATCTAAAATTTACTGAAAGTACTGAGCAGTTACTCTTAATATTGGAGGCAAATAACCGAAAAGTACAACATTGTCGCTATTGTGTGAAAACCTCCTGTCTCTAAATTTGCAACATTTTAGGAAATCAAAAGCCCCAATCCACTGCTGTTTCAAGCCATAATATTGATGTTTTGCCTCCACTGTGAACGTTACGGAGATGGAATGGGGGAGTGAGTTTATCCCCTCTTTGCCCCGTCTCAAGAGGTAGAAACAAAGCATGTCAGAGGCGAGACAACAAAAGACAGAAAAGATGTGACAGTGTGTGATGTTTGAGGATGTACTAAAATGAGAGAAATAAGACACAAGGTGAGGGAACCACATCAAGTTTATTTTGGCAGAGCTGCAGCGAGCACAAACAAGACTTTGCACCAGTGAGAAATTTGCTCAAGTCTGCAGAACCCGCAACATGTGAAAAAGCACTACAGGCAGTTGTGCTGCTATCCTCGTTTTGGTAGCATTTCCCACCACTGTCGCTTATCATTTACATCACTCCTTCGATGATGAGGCTCCCATGGTGCACTTTACACAGGTACCCACCCACTTTGGTTCCACAATGCTGTAATCACTGGGAACTGACTGACTGAGGATACCAAATTAATGCCATGGCAGAACTAATATGAATTTAAACATCAGCACGGTACACTTGTGCAAATGCAGTGTGAAAAAGGGCTAAAAGGAATCTCTATTATTAAAGGTAAGTTTAACTTAGTTTTAGGATAATTTTAGTTTATCTTTTATTTCAAACATGCAAAGAAACTAACAGAGGAAAAAAACATAAATAAAAAACATGATATTATGCAAAATTGACACCATTACAGTGTAACAGATTACATGCTGTTGTGTTTATGTGTCCCTAAAGGAGTTGGAGGTGGTTTTCACTTATTTAATCTCACCCCTTCTTTTTCAGCTCCCTTTGAATATGAACCATAACTATAGACAGTCTGAACACATCCCAATCAGTCTGAATTGCCGATTGTCTTGACATCACATAAAACAAACTATATCCAGAGTGTCCTCAGTTATACTTACACACAATATAAGATTTCATAATATTTCCTTTAACTTTACCGTCACATTCCAAAAGACCCATAACTTGGAAATAGGACAGTTAAAACTTATCACTGTCTGAATACATAAATAAATAAACACAATGATGCAGAGGTTCAATGTTTTGATACATTTCTTTGTTTAAACTCAATGAAACTAATGCACGGATGTTGAATAGAGTAAATGCACTGTTCTGTGAGAGAATTTAGAAATCATGAAACATGGAGAGAAGAGGTTGTATGACAATACAATATATTTCAAACCCAGTGAAAAACAAGGAAACAATTGATCTCAAACTGGTTTGTTAAAATTTAGCACAATCGCATATCAGATTTTGGATACAGTGTTTTTCTCTTATGTGCCATCAAATGTCCAGTATCATGTAGCTGACCGAATGCTTTGACATCCTATTTTGCTGTTAATTTCATTTCATTTTCTCAATTAACAATCCTCTATGAAATGTAACATAGTACCATATTACCTCCCAGTGCCATTGTACATATACTTCAAGAAATATAATACTGCTTCTGTATGCATGTACACCAAAACAATGCAATTACAGTGACGCAAGTAAACTGGTTACTGTCCACCCCTGCCAATTTTAGGCAAAGAGAGGAAAAAATGCCAAGAAGGACCCTGGCACTGTCACTGTCTCACACACAACCACCCACAGGGGGCGCTATGACTCCAAGTTAGTGTGTTGGTGGCCCCATTATCACAATTTAATGGTTTATGTGAGTGAAGAGGCAATGTTCCTCTCCCTCTCCCTCCCTCCCAGCAGAAAGCCGTGTGCTGCTCTTATCTGGCCAGACCTGCTGCAGGAGCCAACCTGCAGTGCATTAAACAAGCCACCACCACTGACATACACACACACACACACACATACACAACAAGGCCAATACACACGGAGCTGCATGTGTAAATGTGCAGATGTGTGTGTGTGTGTGATGAGGCTGTGGAAATGAACAGAATAATGAGAGAGGGGCGACAGTCGGAGACAGTTAAGGGAAGGAGAAGTAGAGTTCATCAGGGGGGTTTATTGGACAGTCTATTGTACAGTGTATTTGTGAATATTTATTTAAGTGATTAAACTAAAATAAAATATTGAAAATGAAATGCATTCCTGATTTTGAGGCTTGTACAAGAGAGCTAAATGAGAATGGGAAGTTTTATTGATCTGCATGAGAAATAAGACAAACGCTCATAGTGTGAGTGAGAAAAGCAGCTTCTAAAATGTAAATATATAAGATGATTAACCGTGGAGATATACTTTAAAGATCTTAACTGGTTATGAAACAGACTAAAAACAGTCTTGATCTCTCTTTGTGAGCAACAAAAGCATACATGATCAACAGCACGGATATGAATTATTTCTACATTTTTATTTTTCATGCCTGCAACTGTTGCTGGGGAAGGTGTCAAGTGCCATGATTTATTCACTACTTTACCACAAAGATACCCACAAGTGAAACATCAAACTGCAAAAAAATAAAAAAAACAGAAGTTAGGAGTTGGTCAGGGCCTTTCTGTGTGGAGTTGCATGTTCTCCTTGTGCATGTGTTGGTGCTCTCCGGGCACTCCGGCTTCCTCACACAGACTGAAAACATGCTTATTAGGTTGATTGGTTACTCTGAATTGCCTTAGGTATGAGTCTGAGGGGTATACAGTAGATAATGAGTGGAAAACAGAAGTAAAAAAATGAACAGGACAAACCAGTTAACGTAACACGTGCCAATGTGTCCATAGGGGGCACAAAAGCAACAAAAGCAAATTTCCACACAGTAGCTTTATCTGCTGACAGTAAGCTATGCCTCTGTGGCTGGAAAGTGCTAATCAAAATGATAAAATGTAAACACTTTTACAAATGTTGAAAAAAAAAAAATACATTTTGGAATACAAAATTGCATAACCCAAACACTTTTACAAAGACAAAACAAACCTACATTAAAGAAAACAAGAAACATGTCTACAAATCTTGAAACCTTACATATCTGAAAACAAAATTACATTTCAGTGATGTTGTTTGTTTTAAAGTAAAGTTGCTAATTAACTGCTAACAAAGACTACAAAAATGGCCTGGGACCCAATGGTAAGCATTTCTGATTGTTTTTTAATAATCAATAATTTATACACTTTTTCCAAAGACATAAGGACCAACTTGGGGAGTTTTGTTGGATTATGAAGAAGCTCTCAAACATGTAGTTATATACTGGAAATATTGTAGCTGCTTCTAAGTCAAACCACCAAGTTGTAGTTCGATAGTAGCTTACTAATAGCTTTTTACTCCCATTGATTATGTTTAAACATAGAAAATCTTGAAAAGTAGGTTTGTTTGTTAGGATTATCACAAAGGGCAGAACATGTAAGTTTCATATTTTTTTGTTCTCCATAGAGCTTATTATCAGCAATCATCCAAAACAGTGAAAAATCCCATAGACTGTTGGTGGGCTTGCAGTGGAGGGAACCAGTGCGACACTAACTTCAAGAATACGTCATCCCTGCACCTCTCTATTGGGCACGCAATGATAATATGAATCCTCAGTGTGTCAGTCTGTTTTATTGTTTTATCACTCCAGCATCATGTAATAATTCACAATTGATTGGCTCAGTCCTTCAGGGCAGACCAGGATGACCGGCTGTCCGAGAGGGAGGTCCGGCCTCAGATGACAATGAATGAGATGAGTTTTTAAGAGGAGGGGGGCGTTGTAATGCTGGGTAACTTGCCAGGTGAATGGGGGGTGTTATTAAACTTGAACACGTGTAATTTTGCGGGAGAGTTGAAATTACATGTCTTAAAGCTCACAGTCACCTGACACTGTCCTCTGCTGGTTAAAAACCCCGGATTACAAATGCTAACAGTTAGCAGACACAACCCTTTTCTTCAGCACTTGAACGGGTTGAGGACGAGTTTCACAGTGGAGTTGTTACCTGGACATACTTCAGATCTAAATGGAAGAGTAAGTGTCGCTGACTCGCCGTGACAGTATACATACACTTTGTTGAGCAGCAGATCAGACAGGTGGAGGACTGCAGGTACCTGCTCAGGTGGATGATAACATTTATTACACTGAACCAAAAGGCATGGACAAGTTTATTCTGAGGAAGGAACAGCCTCTCTGCTTCTCTCTTCTCATGACCCTCTGCTCCGTTGAGTAAATCATGTCTAATTAGCCTGCTTTGAGCTGATACGTGAACTCAGCATTTTGCTGAACTGATGGATTTACTTATTGACCAGTGTTAATGTGTGTTTATGATTGTTGTCATAGACAGACTTTGTAGCTCCAGAAATTTTTGTTTGGTTTGTTGTGGCCTTCATTGGTTGTGAGCTCTGTTACTGCTGTTATTAGTGGATCCACCTGGATATGGCCTTTTGCTTTTATTCAGGCTTGTGACAGTACAAACAGTAGGCAATCCTTTCCTTTGCATCTCTCAGTCTCCATGTGTTAATGGACTCTGTACATCAGTGAAATATCAGTGAAACAGAGCAGAGCCCCTTTATTTTTTTTTTTTACAAATTATAGCCTAATTCACGTATTAATAGAGGCTGACATCCTGTAACTATTAATCTGAGGTGATAGAGTCAATCATTACAAACATTGTTGCTCTGCCTTATTAACCGATTTAATGTTGGGACTGGTCACATTAGCAAAACACTTTTACATCAAACAAACAAAAAAAAAGACATAACAAGAGGCAGGGCACTTTACAAAGTACAAAACTTTTTGATGAAGAGCATATTTGGAAGTGACCTGAAAGTGATGGAGTCTATCTTGTTTGTTTGGTGGAAAGACAGTGCAGAATGTTGTTGTGAAAACATGGTTTGACTAAAAAACACATTCTGCACACCATCAAGCAAGCTGCCATGTTGAATGTTTTGACTGACTGTTATGTACATGCCAATAACAAGTGCTCTCATTGGTCAGATCAGACGTGGACTTATTCTATGTGAAACTTTAGAAAAATCAAGTCAGAAAATATAAGCTGCCTTTTTGCTCAGCAACATTACGTTGCTGCCGTGTAAGCTTGCATTGATTGGTTGAAAAATCTATGATTAGGGGAGCAGCACGGTGGTGCAGTGGGTTAGTTCGCATGCATCATAGCAAGAAGATTGCTGAGTTTGCATGGTCTCCCTGTGCCGTCATGGGTTTTCTCCGAGCACTCTGGTTTCCTCCCAAAGACCAAAACATGCTTGGTAGATAAATTGATGAGTCTAAATTGCCTGTAGGTTTGAGAGTAAGTATGAATGGTTTTCTGTCTCTCTATGTGACCCTGTGATACATACATATATCTAAAAGTGCTAACATCTATGTATGCTATCCATGCGGAATACTGTGCATAAACATGTCTGTTTATGCAAAACCTGTGCGATATAACTGGTGTGGGCAAGTGTGCAATGATGAATTAGCACTTTTACTATGATGTGCTACATTTTAGCATGTAAGCACTTCAGAACTTTAGCACTTTTATTCTCAGAATGTTGCACATCAATCAGCTAATGCACTTTAACTCTGAGGGTCGTTTTTATGGTTTGTCTTTAGCATACCTTCTACTGTATGTGTGTCTTGTGAATTAATGTAGAGTCCATGTTGTTTTGTGTACCTGTCATCTAGTTACTAATGTTTTATGTACTGTATTTATTTTAAGGTTGTACATACTTGCACAAATGCATTACATCAACCTGCAGAGACTACAGATGGAATTAATTAATGGCTAAAATCTGGCACATTTACGTGTTAATTTTCATTAGTGTGCACTGTCCTCTATTTAAAATAAATATATAAATAAATGATCGGCCTGCAGCTGGTTCAGGGTGTACCCTGCCTCTCACCCAGTGATAGCTGGGATAGGCTCCAAGAATACTGGGCTCAATTGTGAGCCAGGAAGAGGATCATGTCAGCCATGCCATCCACATAATAACGTGATTTCAAAGCAGCGTGACACAGTGTGTGGGTAACAATGGGAATTAACAAAATTAGTAACCAATCAACAGACTGCACTTCTAGTTCCACCCTCTAGGGTCGGTTTGGCTCTGCACCCTTTCAGAGGGGTGCCAGAAAGTGAGACAGCATGAGTAGATTATTTGTGTATCATTTCTCCTTGTTTGACATTTGAAATACTGGTTAATGTGCTCTGTAGTGAGCGGAAGATTACACAGATTACAACCCGAAATATTTACTGTTCAAAAATTCACAATGCAACTTTACAAGGTCCCATCTGAAGGCCGCATTGGTAACAGAAATGATTAGTGTTAGTTAGCATAGTGCTCCTGAACAGCTGTGCATTCACTGACAATTCTTTGTTTTTCTTAATTTGAAGCACAAATTTTCTTTTACTTTTTTTCCCCCACTTTCATCTGAATTTGCTCAGTATGTTTACACATCTTGGTGTTGTCGTAATGAGAAAGTAAGCAGTGATTTAGCCATTTTTCAAATATGTCAGATCTCAAAGTCTTGCACAGGGCTGAAACAATTTCTAGAGTAATTGTAGTTATTCGATTACAAAAAAGCTTTGAGGCAAATTATGTTCCCTGAGGCTTCATTTAAATCATACCACCATACAGTGCACTGTGTTTGACATGGATGGTCATTTCTGTTGCGCAACACAGTTGCTGCTTCCGCTGCTGATCCGCCACTGTTATATAGATGTGAGGCGCGGATTGCAAAATCATGCAGAAGAGAGGGGCAGAAAGAATATACCCAACAGAAGAAACGGCAGAAAGTATCCCAAGTGTGGGATCACTACAAGTTGAAATGACAAGAAAACATAGTGCAGCAGTGTGTCTATTGTTAAACAGAGTTACAGCACATTGTCAATGCTGCAGCACCTCAAAAGTAAACATCTGGTCTATTCTTAAAGTCTGTAGAGCGGAGACATCAAGATAACACTCAAGATACATTAGCAGTTAACAGAAATCAATGTGATCAGTAACTGAGATTAGGTCTAGTAAATAACGTACTTTTATTATGGCTCTGTGTAAAGGCTGGTTCAGAATGTAAATGTGGTGCCCCTTGGCTTGTATTATGTGTTACATGTGCACATACGTTTTACATCCAATAATTTTCCTTTTAATTCGACTGCAGTGAGTAGAACAGAAGTAGAACAGAAAAGACTGACAGTGCGTAGAGTAAGCAGGTATCTGGCTTCCTTTCCTTTCATTAAATAAATGTGCATTAGCTAGTTCAATCATCTTAGTATCTAAGTATGATATTATTTGGTCCTAATAATAAAATAAGATAAATTACATTTTCAATATGGAAATTAGCATTGTTACAGCAGTAAAGGCAAAAATATAGCAAAAAGAGATAGCCATGAATAAAAACAAATAATTATAATAGTATAAAAATAATCAAACTAAAAAATGTTCTAAAAATAGCAAGACATGACCCAGAGAAAAAAATAAAACTGAAAGAACAATTTAAACAAAACAAACCTAAAAGTTCAAAAATATTTACACCATTGCACAGAGGTAAATATCAATATAATTTGATTTGTTGTAACTGGTTTAGTGCTCACTGCAGAGACAGTGATCATTATAACTTAAAGGGCCTGTTTATCCATTTAGGTTTTTAATGTATGTATGAGCTGTACATTTTTGAGATGTCAGCTGTAAAGATGTCTGCCTTCTCTCTGGTATAATTGGCCAAAGTCCTGTGATGCTCAAAGCACAAAAAATACATTTGGAAAATTCAGAACCAGTGTCTCATTCCAAAAATCATGACCTGGTTGCTCAAATTAATCTGCAGACCTTGTTGTGAGCAGTTTCATGTAGGAACTACTTTTTTCCTGAAGAAAAATATGTATTTTGATCTTGGGATCCCGTATATGCAATAAAAATGTTTAAAAAAAGAAAATAATAAGTTGTTCAGAGACCTGGTTTACTTTCTGTTTTGTATATTACTGATGCTTTTTAATAAAGCTGAAGTGATTCAATGTAAAGAAATTGCAGCGTGCACACTATCTCTTATCCAATTACTCAATTAATCACCAAATAATTGACAGAATACTGGATTACAAAAAGAATCGATAGCTGCAGCCCTACTTGTAATAAAGGAAGGGAGTATCAATATTGAACGTCAAAATATACAAGTATTCTTTTGGTATTAATTACCAAATAAGAAAAATGTCAAAGTTCAATTGAAATGTAATGTAGATAAAAATCAAAACACGCTTTATGTAGATTTCTCTCTCTTTTTTTTAAGTAATATATCACATCAGAAAAAGAATAACTGGAGGTCCCTTAATTTGGGCTTGTTTTTATTGACCTGGTTGCTTATTTCAGTAGATAAATCTGGCAACACTGCATGTAACACATCTTGGTGGGTCTCCTGCCATTTTTGTTGTCCTAATTAGCAGTTTGTTGGCAACCTTTGTTTCAAACACACAACGATTTAAGATTGAGAAGCAGGCATTATCCGATGAATTCAATTACTTCAGATTTAACATTATGATCTTGTGTGTTCATCACAAACCTCATTTTAGACATTTATCTGAAATCGGTATTCTAAATCCCATGTACTTTTGGGCTTGGGATCCAGGAAGCACTGAATGCCAACTGACTTTCATGTTTTTAGACTCATTCCTGCACCACTCAATTGGAAAGTAATATGCCAAATCTGTAAATCAAAATCTTGTTTGCAAGTGCACCCAGTGGTTTATTCCCCCCACGATTCCTTGTGCACACAGCAGCAGGGATAACAGAGGTAGCCGGGCATGAAACCTGTCACTTTTGCAGCCATCAGAGTCCTGCCGAGTGTGTGACAAGTGTCAAAATGAATGTGAATCTGTGTCAGATCAGTGCTGCCACGGTGAAAAGTTTGCTGGTTTTACGGGAGGGGAAATGTTCACACACTCTTCATCTTTCTGACAGTCGCTTTGTTTCTCTCTCTCCTTCACTCAGACAGAGGGAAGGAGCATCCACCAGATCGGACTTTGTTGAAGCACTAACTTTATTTCAGCACATCTGTCATAAACCTCCGCTGCGCCCTAAAGATTCAATCAGAGCTTTAGCTAAGTGTCAAATCTAAATTCCGAGCACATCCCCCCCGCTCAGCTTCTGTCTGTCGCTCTTTTACAGCCGTAACATCCATGCACGTACACATGGGGAGGCAGACATGTACATACAGCACGGATGCTACCCGGACTATTAAACTCCGAGCTGCCCGACACGCCACTCTCTCCAAACTAGGCGCACAGGCATGAGCGGACGGTTTCAAGTTGCCCTCTCTGTGAATTGATTCTACTATGAGCCTACACGAAACTCTGCTCTTACAGGCGGGGGTGAACGGTACAAAACAACGAGCCTTATCCTGGTGGATATCTCGCAAACATTCACAGAAATGGAATCAAATATCTTGAAAAACATTGTCTATGGTTTTTCTTTTATCCTAAGAGAAATATAAGTCGTCTTTGAGCAAATCATGGTATCTCCTTGGTTCTGCCACCCCCGCGCCTCGAAATGGAACACTCCACAATTTATTCCAGGGAAAGACTGACAGTTTTTTGGGTCATGAAGCAGCTGTTCAAGTCAGCAGCCTGCCCCCCCTCCGCTGGAATAAGAAATTAGTCCATTTTAAAGTAAATAACTAAAGCCTCTGGCCGATAAGAAGGAATTATAGAATGGTGTGCCGGCACAATTTGACGGAGAGAGAGCCCCCAAAACATTTAAATCCAATAAATATGATTTCCCCCTCCTTCCTCTGTCAAATTATTAAAAACATTGGTATTAAAGTTAGGCGAACTTGTTATCAACACAAGGAAAATGGAGGCCTTTGTGGGACAACATAAGCAACTACTAATAATACTAAAGAATTACATTTGCAAAGCTGTTTTACCTGGTTGTCATAAAATCCTGCCTTTTAAGGTACATTTTTTAAATGCACACATAATGGTGTGCAATATTTTATTGTGTGATTGAATGAAAATGAAGGTCATTCAGTGTGCCATCTATGTGATATTTGATTATGATTATGCTAGCTAATTATAAGCAAAATAACTTTATTCTACTGATTTTTGTTTTATCTTTTAAAATGCCATTTCGGTTAATTAGAGGTCTTCATTAATTTTAGATGTCAGAAAATAAGGATTATTAGACAACCTGGGCCATGGGTCACCAAACTTTTTTTTGTTGTTGAAGTCTCCCATGTAATATTTACCTTCAAAAAAGATCCCCCTTTTGCAAAACAATCAAAGTCCTTGTATGCTTCTTACAATAGCAAATGCTAAAATAATAAAAACTAGAAGTGCTCTGAGAGCACAAACCTCCGACAAGGCATTTCTGACACTGCTTGCACTATCTCGCAACATTAACAAATGCTTTGATAAAAATTCTTGGATCTGCATCCAGGTTAAGATCACCATCAAAATCTAATCATGACTTTCGTATGCCATAACCAACAATTCCTGTACAATTCATCAAAGCCCATTCATAACTTAAAAGTTATCTTATTATTAACAAACAGGCAAACACTGGAAAAAACAAACCTCCTCGGCCCAGGTACTCATCCATGTTTCCAAGTGTTTAAGGACAAATAAGCTTGCTTTTCACCATTCCCTCTCTCTTAAAATGATCTTTTATGGGTACTGTCTTTACAACAGTAAACTCATCCAGGAATTTTCTCATTTCTATTACATTTAATATGTCTTTTGGAGTGGGATGTTTTCATAGCCCGTGAAGTGATTCAAACAGAGCACAAGTCCCACTAGGGCCATTTAGGTGAAGGAAATGCACTTTAAATACATTTAAAGTGTAGGGCAAAATGACAAGGCAAAACATCTAAAAATAAAGAAACTGAAATGATAAAAAAAAATAAATTGTACAATTTTGACAGTTTTCCTCAAAATTTTTATATCATTCTCAACATTTTGTGTCAAGTTGTTTCTTGGCATTTTTTTCTTCCTTTTCACTCTATTCTTCTCATTTTATCATTAATTTGTTTTCATTTTTATTTCATACTACTAATATTTTTTGACCATAATACTGTTCTGCAGATTATTAACAACATAGTCGACAAATACTATCACAATTTGACATTTTGACTCATTCTAGTTTTTCTGTAAGAGTTCTGAAAGTGGGATAGATGACTTAAAAAAATCAAGAAAAATGTAAATTATTTCTAAAATAGTCAATTTGCGCTTTTAATATGTATAAAATTAGTTCAGTTTTCTAATAAAAACACAATTTTAATTTATGTATATACGTATGTGTATGCAGGTTTGCACAATGTTAAACGCTTTAATGACTTAATGGAATGTGGGGCTCCTCTGTAACAGTTCATAAATTAAAAAGCTTAATTGGCATGAATGTGGGGCATAATTGTGAAAGCATTTCATTAAAAAAAAATCTAAAATTAAAATATAAGAAAATTGCAATGAAATGGAAATATTTCATAATAATGATCAAATTAGTATATATATATATCTATATTTATATATATATATATATATATATATATATATATATATATAGAGAGAGAGAGAGATATGTATAAACATATATATATATATATATGTATGATAGAAAACTGTAAAGAAATGTGTACTAAGATTCCACTGGTTGTTCTCTGGTCCACACATATATTTGGCCGCAATAATCTTAAGGCTTTACGTTTGAGGATACTTTTTCTCTCTCACAGTCTCATATTTCGAGCAGGATGTGAGGAAGTGGAGCTACGTCTCTACCTGTCTGGTGTTACAGTATGGGCAGTCTGTCCTCTTCTGGGAGCCAGCTCTTTTTGTGATTACCTCTCTCTTAATTTGACTTGATTTGGTCTAATTTGAGGGGTGCTGGGGTCTTAAGTCTGATTTGGTTGTATCGGTAGTTGCTGTGGTCCTGGTCCTCTTCAGGCTGGTTCATGTGATTTGGGAGAAACTTTTGGACCAGAAAGTTGAGGGAACTTTTTCTGGCATCAGTTCTCGGCTGCTTGGCAGCTCAGTCTCAGCCACTGATTTTAGGGGTAATATACTGAAAGATTTTGGGACACCTATGTTAGACCCCTTCCATTTAAGTTTTCACAACCTACCTAGCACCCCCTGTCAACCTCTCCGAGTGGTCAGGACCCTCACTCTCAAAAGAGATTCACAGTGGATCCATCCGTTCAAGGTCAAGGTAAACTTTATTTTCCCCGAGGGGCAATTTGTTCTGCAGCCAGCAGTATCACACAGACAACAAACCAACAATAAATACAATAAATAATCCATTAAAGGCAGTAAATACAGCACCAACATTACAGAGAGTTATTCAGCAGAACAATGGCTGCCGGAACCAAAGAATTCCTCATCCTATTGGTTCATTATCTATACTACTTATTTCTTTCTGAGTTGCATTGGGGCTGGACCCAACCCCAGCTGACATTGACCCAGAGATGGAATACAGCCTTGATTGGTCATCAGCCAATCCCAGGGCTGTCATATAGAGACAGACAACCATTCACAGATACACTGACATTTAAGGGCAATTTGGAATAACAGATTAACCCAACCAGCATGTTTTTGGTCTTTGTGAGGTAACTGCAGTACCCAGAGAGAAATCGAACATGCAAAGTGAGAATGTGAAAGCTCCACACAAAAAGGTCCCATTCAGCCAATAAGTCTATCCAGAACCTTTTTGCTGTGAGGTAACAGCGCTATCTACTACACCATCATGCAGCCTCTGCAAAGTTCATAAATGTATTCAAATCTATCACCTGTTGTTTGGAATTTCCCCCTGTGGGACTAATAAAGGAATATCTTATCTTATCTTGTCTTGACCTTTTACAGCAGGTGCTGCATAAAACTTTCCATTTGATTGAATCTTTTTCCTTTTAAACAAATTCCATCTTAATCTCTAACCCATTATTTGTTTTTATTCCAGATTTTAACTGACTGCACTGAGAGTAAACCAATATCTAAGTGTTGTGGGCACATATAATTAAGTTTCGTAAAGCACAGTAATTTGTGTCAGAGATGAACAACTTGTATCCTGTGCTCCTTCTTGTTTCCCATTTCATTTCTGAATGCATGGAAATGCGTCGAGTCCTCCTTGCTTTTAGCACTGTGGAAATAATGCTGCAAGTGGTTCATAAAGTTTACTGTGGGACTTGTGAAATGTTGAGATTTCAATTAAGGACAGACCTGGTGTATGTCAGGGATTAAGCCTTATTAAACGTGAGAACTTTGCTTTTAAGACCGTGTGCTTCTGAAAACAGCATCAGCACTAATGTTCAGTAGAGGAGAGTACTGATAACAAAAAAGATGAGTCATTTGCGTAAAACTGTTCAATTAATTTAACTAAACACACAAATTTAATTCAATTTTGCCAAACTGCTCTCATATGTGACTATTACTGTAATGGATGTTTACATCTTCAAATTACTCGCCTAATTGATTTTATGAAGCTAATCCTCTAATAAGTGAAGTACAGTGGCTTATATAAGCCTTCAAAGAGATGCACAATACATGCACAATATCAATAACACCAACAGCATTAATAGCAATGACTCTTAAGAAATAAGTGAACAGATGGTGTATGATGTCCATGTGGGAAGATGTAAATTTTATAATCTGCATATCTAAGAGAAAATATACGTTTCCTCAGCGTTATTAACATCTGCTGTGTGGTGAATGTTAGACCCTGAAATCAAACAAAGCAACATTTACAAAATGTTAGAATAAATCTTTGTTCTTCTTTGTTGTAGGGGACAGTGTGAAATTAGAAGATGCATACTGTGGATGACAGAGGTTTTAATTATTTTAACATGGAAAAATCACACTTTTTGCTTCAGAAGTGGTCTGTACTTAAATCATATTCCATTCACTTTGCCTTTTTATTCTGTTACAACTTCATCTTCTGAATTTCCTCCAATTAATCGCCTTCCCGTCTCCTTCACCTGATCCATTTCTCTTTTTACTACACCACTCTCCATCTGTTGGCCTCCCTCCATCACCTCCCTCCTCCTCTGTCTGCATAGAGTCACCAGTCATCTACCAGCATGCCTTGCCTCTCTGGTCATAATGGAGATCATATGTTGAAGCTAGGTCTGAAACCCAACACGGGACGTCCACATCAAATAAACCTGCAGTCAGCAGCCAGGCCTGGCTCTGCCAAAGGGAGTGAAACTATATCTGCATCTGCCTCACCAGTACACCATAAAATGGAAGTCCAAAAGACCAAAAGGCACGCAGCAGTGGACAGACTGAATAGTTCTTTTAATAATTGAAGCCCTGGTTTTTTTTAGAAAAATTTCAGGACTGTCAACCCTAAAATTTCCTGAATTGCTTGTTCACACCAAGAAGTTCTGCAGTTTGCATGTCAGTGTTGCAGGACTCGAGTCCGGATATGTCGGGCTCGTGACTCGACTCGGACTTGTGCGCTGATGACTCGGACTTGCACTCGAACTCGAGCTCTAGCTGCATTAGGACTCGGGGGAGGACTCAAGCTTATTTATCAATGAATCCTTTGTATTTTTATTATTTTTTTTATTGATTATTTCTTCTGGTATAAGGTCCTCATATCAGTCTTAAAGCCCACGGCGGGCATGTGTGTTAGTTTACCTGCATGCGCGTTCACGCGCTGATGACGAAGGAGCAGCAGGATGTCGAAGCAGGTACCGCGGGTTGTACGTTTTGCTTTCAAAGATTTTACCATAAATGCTGGTAAATGCAGAGCAACTTGTTCATTATGTAAAAGCGCCATTGAAGAGAAGATGGGGACAACGTCGAACTTTGCAAGACATCTGTCTAGGATGCACCCAGTGAAGTGAGTAGATGGCAATGCAAATGTTACTTTGACTGTTGATAACGTTATAAGCTAGCTGCTAAATAACTACAACATGAGCCTCTTAGCCCTCGGAGGTTGGCGCTATCGCATACGACAGGAAAGCACACCGTTCACGAAATATTTAACAACTTTACAACCGTTTATTGTTGTATACATCTATACTTTTATACTATATCTATACTTACCGATTGTTTTGATTAAAAGCTAACAATTTAGCCATTCCGATGAGCCCTTTGCTGCGATCGTAGCTCTTCCAGAGGCTGAGATATCTCTCCTGAAACATCAGTGTCTTTTTGGAGACTTCGTAAAAGTAATCTATCATGATAAATCCAAAAGTTAGGTCTTCTAGGTACATTATTTAATCCAATTTCTGTATCAAAACACGTTAGCACAGTAGATAGTCGCCATCTTGTTGTCACCCGGATGCAGTTCAGTTACTATTTCCTGTGTCTTCTGACAAAAATGTCATAAAAAACGTTCTATATTTACCTATGCCCATTTGGGTTTTATTCCAAATCGTGTGCCTAGTGCGCACAGATATTTCAATATTGAGGACTCAGACTTAGGCTGGGGGTACTTTTCTAGTACTTGGGCGAAGGTACTGAGGACTCGACCTGGACTCAACTCAGGTGAGAGGACTCAACTCGGATTTTTTTTTTTTTTAGTGACTCGGACTCGACTCGGATTTTTTTTTGGTGACTCTAACTCGACTCTGACCCAAACACTGAGGACTCTGACTTGACTCGGACTCGAGCTATGGTGACTCGACTACAACACTGTTGCATGTCAGACAATTGAGGGTGTGGCCGTAAAAATTGAGAGTAAAGTTTGGATAAAGCTGCATGCTGTTTGTGTTCTCACATGAAGCTCACTCAGATAAATTCAGGTTATCTTGAGTTTTTTATTCTGAATATGTGTGACCAGAATTGGGTAAGAAAGACAGAAAGAGAAAGGTTATTTTTACACATACTGGATATGCTGAAATTTTCCAGAAATTAGAATAGCAACCTCTGCTGAAACTTCTCTGACTTGCTTGTTCCTCAAAACAGCAAGTTTCCCTGCAGTTCCTTGTCAGGCAGTGGGGGATTCTAGGAGGGGAAAGCACTCTTGGGCAAGCAAGAAAAAAATATTCATGGTATGTTCTGAATAGTTAAACCATAATATTTACATTCACTGCATAATTAGAAAATTTCAGAAAATTTTCAGGTAGGTAATGTACATGGACCAAACATAAATAGGTGGATGCCCTTTTAACACATAGCACTTCACATTTTCTGTAAACTTTTTTACGGTAACTTTCAGAAAATTTCCTGTTTTGAGCTTACACCTGTCCCTTAAAACAAAGAGTTTGCTAAAGTGATCATGCAATAGTGGATTTGGGGAGGGGGTAAATACTAGGCAGGAAGAGTTCTGGGTAAAGTCTGAGTGAAAAACCCAGCTGTTTGCATTCACACTAGCAGCTCACCCTGGAAATTCAGGACATTTTTCAAGCATTTTTTGTGTTAATAGGGTACAGCAAAAAAACAGAGAGAGATGCAGGCAAAAAGAGAGAGGCCTTTTCACAACTGTATTCCTGAAAGTTTAGAAATGTTGAGTTTTTGAAAATACCATAATTTGTTAACTTCCTGTTGTGAGACCTAAGTCTCACAACAGGAAGTTCTCATGCATGTGTTTGTCAAGTATCTGAGGGGTTAAGGATGGAAAAATGTCAACGTCAATGTCAATGTCAGTTTTATTTATATAGCACATTTAAACAGCCAGCGGCCTATCAAAGTGCTTTACAGTAGAAAAGGCAGACACAATAAAAACAGTAAAAACAATAAAACCAATAAGAGTAATAAAAAACCAGTAAAAGCAATAAAACAAAAAATGACAATAAAACAAACAATTCAGGGCAAACCCCAAAGTTTAATTTCATGTGTGCAGCTCTCTCAGGAAAAGTCAGGAAAGTTTCCGAAGTGTTGAACTTGTGTGAATACCCTTTTCACACATGCACTCTTAACTGGCTTTTTTAAATTTATTTATTTTTTTTTTTTATTCCCTGATTTCCCAAATGACCGGTACTTTTTTCTGCAGTTTGCCTGCATTTCAAGAAAAGGTTCTGAAAGTCAAGATATAAGAAAGCTGAAGGGATCAATTTTGAGTAGAGTATGTCTGAGAAGTCCAGCTATTTGCATTCACACATGCAGCTTATCCAGGGAAATTCAGACATTTTTTTGGAGTGGAGTAGGGTGAAGCAAGTTTTCCTGTGGTTTGCTTGGCAGGCAGTCTGGTAGTGAGGTGGATAAATTACTGAGTGCCTAGTGAAAAAGAAAATGTTCTGAGCAGCTTTGAACATAGTAAGACAGACAGATGTAAAGACAAAATACAGATAGACAAATACCTTTGGGTCATTCCATATGAACTTAACCGAGTCCCATGGTGACCGACTCAGGTTTTTAAAAAAATGTTTTGGTGCCTCTAACTGTATAATGAACAAACATAAAAGTTGTGCAAAGTTTTAGGTGGAAAATCTTATGGGTTTCTGAACCGGGGGCCTTTAAAAGTGGTGTTTGTCCCTGTTTTTGACACTCACAAATTGCAAATTTTCCTGTGTTGCCAATTTTGGATGCCAATATCTCTGAAATTAGCAAAGATTTTTCGCTAAAATTTGATTTCCTTTATCATTTGGGCCCAGGCTTTCAGATTCTGTCATCAGAAAGGCCTATTTCTTCTAGTTTCTTAGTTACTGATCTCCAAAGTGGTGAATATTTTATATGCAAAAATGAAAAAAACAATTTGCAGGGAGCAGTGTCAGCCTACAATAATTTAAAACAGGCCACTGATGCTTTCCTTCAATATGAGGACAGGACTTCTGCGGAAGGGAACCTGACTCTGCAAACGTCTTAATTTAGAAGTTAGGGGACCCTAAAAGTGGTTATGGCTTAAAAATACACTTCTTGACCAACTTTTGATTGGAAAATTCACCGTGTGGGCAAATACTCATGATCATGAAGCTTTTTCTATATACTTGTATATGCCTTACAATCATTTGCTCAAAAAAATTAGACTGTTTTAGATTAGATTAGATTAGATTAGATTAGATAGATTAGATAGAACTTTATTAATCACTTGAAAAGACTCCTTCAGGGAAATTAAGATTCCAGTAGTGCTGAAGAGTAGTAAAAAGGTAAAAAAGAACACAGGATATCAAAATTATAATTGTAAAAAACAGCTTGCATATTAAAATAAATAAATAGATAAAATAATAATAATAATAATAATAATAATAATAATAATAATAATAATAATTATTATTATTATTATTTAAATCATAAAAAATAAATAGAAAAATATGGCTACTGCTCCTTCCCGTCCTCTGTCTTCCTGTTACTCCTCATCCCCCCCAGTGAGGAGTTGTACAGTCTGATGGCCTGAGGGACAAAAGAGTTCCTTAGGCTCTGTTTACACGGAGAGACTCACACCTGGAACACAAAGGTTTTTCCTTTGCGTCTTCAAAAATGATCTGCGTTCAGACAGAGACTCGAGAACGACTGAAAACGCTGTAGCGTGCATGCCAGTCCAGTAGATGGCGATGTAGGTTTGCAGAGAAACAGCGCTGTTACAACACACGTACGAAGAAGAAAAACTTTTCACAAACAACAATGGCGAGTGGACACACGAAGACGCAGGAGTTTCATGTCTGGACAACAAATCTGTCTGGATAGTTTTGACTGGATAACAAACCGAGCACGGTAAGCATGACACATGTTACTTGGTAGACAGCCAAAGCTGTTGTTGTTCCTGGTATGCGCACACAGCCTTCATGTTAAAGAGTACTGCGCATGCGTAGACGTCAGCGATTCCCCCTGAAACCATGAATCCTGTTTACATGGAGCTGGGTGGCGATGCGTTTTGAAAACTCTCCGCCTTGGACCCTGGTTTCAAAAGTTTGCGGATTCAAGCACTCCGGGCACTGGTCTCATGTAAACGGGAGGCTAAAACGCAATCAAAAGTCTTCGGATTCGGGCGAAAACGGAGTCGTGTAAACAGGGTGTTGGCTCTGGTGACTCTGTATGCATATCTCACGTTAACATACAACAAGTCTATTGTCCTGTTGTTTCTTGTCAGACAATCCACAGCCTGGTGGAAAGCGGCCAAAGTTTTTCACCTAAAACGTTACACGTGTTCATTATACTCGTAGAGGCACCAGCACAATAAGTTTAAGACAAATCTGAGTCTGTGATGATGGGCGATCTCTAAACTTTGGTTGAGTTATTATGGAATGACCCCTTTTTACTTCTGCACCATGATTATTTTCAAGACCATTTCAGGTTGTCAGTTCCAGAAACTTACATACTTGCCTGTCAGAACCTTTCCCTCACAGCACAGTTTTCCATCAGTCTCAGAGGAGGGAATACTGGGTGGCCTGCAGAAAAAATTAAGCATAACATTTACATGGATAATCTCTGGTGTTTTTTTCACACATGCAGCTCGCCCTGAAATTTTCAGGATTTTTTTTTTAGTTTTGTTTATGTGAAGCTATGGTCAGAAAGCCAGACAGATTACTGTCTATGAGACATTCCAGTTTCCTCTAAAACTACCCTCTGTGTCTTGCTTTGGTTTGGATATGCAAAAACCTCTGTGGTCTGAGGTTTGCCCCCTTAAACTGAGAAAGATTGCAGCTGTCATTGATTTAGCCAGCAGGGTTTGATTGGCACATTATATGTTGAACTGCAAGTTTAGGAGTTTGTTCTGAAAAATTCTTCTGCCGTCTCTGTGATTTGGTTGTCACTTCAGCATTTTTATAAGAATATCTGATATGGTTGTTTCTACCTCTCTACATAAATACATGGGCTGTCTTCAGCACATAGAGAAATATCCTGATGTTCTTAGTTAACATGAAAAATGTGCTCATCTTCTGGCAATAATGAAAGCAACACTGATTCAATGTTGGCAGCGAGCATGGATGCCTTTAACTTAGAGCATTGTTGGACTATCGAAAACTATTACCCAATGAAAATAATTCTAACACATATGGTCAACACAACATCATTTGGCCACAACTTAAGGGAGGGTCCACAATTACCTGCTGAAAGCAGAGCCATTCACCCTGGATTCCAGCAAAAACCATCCATTTTTCATGCAATCATTTAACCTCCAGGTTCCCAGCAGCCAGTCTCAAGCAGACACTTGAACAACTGTTTTTGGCACTTCTGCATAGGCTTCATTTTTTGTCTGTGGTTCCTACTTGCTCCCATCTGGGGAAGTATACACCTCATGAAATCATCAGGGGATTTTTTTTCAAACAGCTGTTTAGAGTGTTTTTAGACCGGGCATGGACACATTTTGTATAGAAACTATGAAACTATACTACGATGTTTATTTTGATTAATATGTGACTGTCAATTGGACACATAAGAACCTGCAGTTTTTGGGTACCTCCATAATGTCTTCATAGTTTTGGTTGGTCCTTGTGGTTGTTGTACACACCTTTGTTCTTTCTGGTACAATCCCAAGTGTTGCCTTAAAAGTTAAGAACCTATAAATTCTAAAAATATGTGAAACTTTATCAATAAATATCTGTGGATGCATTTAAAGCCACATTTCCAGAGTCTTTTAAAGAGTCCCCTCACGTGAGACACTTCCTCTGTGGGGTTACCCACATTGTACTCCGGGCCTACCACCCATTGTATGAGGCAGCAGCAGCATCACCATTTCTCAGCAGATATGACTTAGATTGAATTGCCCTTGCAGTCCCTGTGTCTGGATGGTAGAGATAGAGATCCGATGTAAGAGCTGGAAGATGGATGGAGCATTGGCGGTGATGGTACTGCTGCTGGGGTGGTGTAGAGGGCTGGGGGGAAGCTGGGAGTGTCCTGTTGTTTGTCAAGTAGCAGATAGATCAGATGCTATCAGGGATTGGGAGGTGTCTGCTCTACAGGCCAGGCTCTGTACACAGCGGCCAGTTTACGTAAAGGATAAACAGTGACCCCGGGGTTGTAATCCACTGGCAGGCCAGGCGGGAGCTGTGTGGATTACCAGAGGCTGACTGCAGCCTCTCCACTTGTTTTACACCTCGAGAGGATCCTAATTGAGCTAAATCTCATTATTTATGGCCGGCTATGGAGACCGTAATCAGAGAGGCTGGTGTGTCTTTAAACAGATCAGTCAGGAGCTGTGTCTGCTAATGCGAGCATGTGCGCATGAGCCAAAAGACACACATTCGCATACACAAGCAGGTTCAGCTTGCAGGTTTTTCTCATGAGAGGACTTAGAGGAGGGAGGGGAAACATTCAGTGGTCATTAGAGGCTCTGGTACACTCGTCTTCATCATTGTGCCACACATGTGAGAGTGTGGAAAAAAGGAGGGAAATCATATGAAGGTGTTTTGGTGTCGGCAAAACGTACCTGGAGAGATGAACATCACTGTCACTTGTCAAAAGACGGATTTAATATTTTCATAAAACAATGGTTAACAAGATTTGCTCTCGCCTTTATTCATTCTGATTTAATGAATCCAGCCAGAATATTCATCGCAAGCAGCTACCTAGACCAGCAATTTCCCGTCTTATTAAAAGGATTTGTCATACCGTTGATATGGAGATATGAAGTTTCATTGGCGGCTGATATGAGAGTTATGAATGGCGAAGGAGGGCAGGAACTGACCCCATGTGGAGCCATAGTGGAGAGGGGTCTGCAGCTCCACTGATCGACAAAAGAAAGAAAAAAACTATATAACTGTCACGCTTCCTAGACTCCTGATAAAAAAGAACAGAGCTCACATTAAATAAGAAAAATAATATATAGAGAAAGAAATTAAGCAAGCAGGAAAGCAAGAAAGAAGAGGAAAGAAAGGCACCAAGCTTGTTAATATGTTTCAGACAAAAGAGAGGAAAATAGATATCAGGCAAAAATGGCGGTGTAGTGATTTTGCAAAGATTTTGAGCCAGTTGGGATGAGGTGTTGTGGAGTGGAGTGAAAAGGAAAAGAAAGAAGATGGATGGTGGTTTGGGAGTTTTAGAACCCTCTCAACCATGTGCATTTCTGTGTGTGCAATATACATGCAAATGGCTGCATGCATGAGCGATAGGAAAGCAAGGAGCAGAGATGGTTTCTTTTCTTTTTTTTTAGAGCCACATTACCCTGAACGATGCCAAGCTCCAGCCTACCTCCACTCAACAACACAAAACACACAGAGCTGCAGACGACACTGAACTCTTTAATTCAGTATTTATATACGGATCTTCAATATTCCAACCTCTGTTATCATTAGCTGTTTTATTTCATTTCATTTTTGGCTTTTGTTAAAGTTAAAGAGATTTTGAATTTGAAGTTAGCATTCGAAACAGAGAAAAAAAAGGGGAAGTAGAGCTGTGGAGAGACTGTAAAACAAAGAGACAGATGGACAGACAGACAGACCCTGGTTCCCATATGAAGGAGAACCTGGCTTTGATTTGGAACACAACTCATTCGTCTACAAAGGAGCTCCAACCTAAAGCTAGAAAACTCAGAGAGACATAAAACTCAAATAAGGAAGGAGCTCTGTTTTGGGGTGTTGTTGGAGAGAGAACCTACGAAGAGAAAATGTTTTATAGTGCCAATTACTGGGAAAATTTAGTGTCAGCAACATTGGCAAGCAACAGGATGTGTATATGTTTATATATATGTGAGTACTTCTGAACAACTTTCATAAATATAAACCTTATACCAGTTTATGGTACAAGTCACATCATGAAAAAAATCACTTTTAAGTATTTGAGTACGATCTACAAAGCAAACATGGCCCTTTTTTTTGTGGTCCAAAAACATGACACCTGATGGCTCATCATGACAATCACTGAGTCATCTTAATAATACCCACCTTTTATGTATCACCCATGTATCTCCTCCTCAGCCATGGCAACACACAGCAAAGAAGAGAAGAAGAAGAAGAGCCAAAGAAGAGAAAAGTAGGGTAAGAAAGACCTCATCTGTAAAAACAGAAAAGCAGACCAAAAGAAGCATTCTTAAAAGACTGTTTTAGGCTGACTTATGGAGTCCAAATGATGTCACAGATAATTTTCATTAAATACATGGGACTGTTTCAAAATTAGGTGAGGGGTATATGTCTCTTTTTCACAGTGCATTTCTGTAAAATGCATTACTGTAGTGCAGCCTTCAATATGAGTTACAGTGTCCTAACTGAACATGAGTGCCAGATCTTACATCGCATTGCACAGCATCACATGCCTGCTGCCCATACTACATCCATTAAAAATATAATTCCATGCCTTATGTTCCCCTTGTTAATAGAACAGCAAGTGCTTTAACTGTACAGGTGGAGAAGTGAATGTGAAATGCTTTGTATTGACAAAGGGTGGTGTCATAGGCTTGTAAATTCACATCTCTCTATTTAAAACAAAGTTTCTCCCTCTGTGTTGAAAGTGTAAGTAAATCATTTCACTCACTGAAATAATTGAATGCTCCTCTACCTCCGCTATGTCAAAGAGATAATCAAGCTCTGCTAGGTGAGGAAAGCCAAAGAAAACCAAGAATAACCCTCCTTCTTATCAATATCCCTCCTTCATTGCTCCTTGTCCACATTGACGCGCTGTGGTCAGTTAGGACATGGTGTTAAAGGTTCCATATTGTGCATGATACATTTTCTTATGGTTTCTATTAAAGTATGCTGTATGCATGCATGGCTTGCCTATGACAGCACCCCCCCCCCCACCCCCACCCAACAACACACACACACACAATCCCCAATTGTGACAATAGTGTCTGTTGGAAAATATTCCCCGAACAATGTCACTGGGGGTATGCCACCTCCCCAATATAGGAGATAAACCCTGAACCAGGTGCTTATTCAGCTGACAACTGGCTCCAGTTCCTGGGCATGTATATGCAGCCACAGAAAACATTAGAGCACATTCCCCAAAAGCTGAAAGCCACATCACTTCTTTACGCTTAAAAATATTTTTTCTGGGGACATCCTGGACTTGTTGATCAGAAGCAAAATATTTGATTTTTAAATAAGTTATGTTTTTGCAAAATGTTAAAATTGATGCATTCCAGTTTCGTTAAAACAACACTTTATTAGACACAGCAGATCAAACAGCTTAAAGCTATATTCACTATAGTCTTTGCTTAAAAATCATACTCATATAACTTATAAGCATAGACAACTACTTAAATATGTCTGTCGCTGTGAGTCATATTATTTCTTGAATTTTTGTTTCGATTTAGAACTTTGATTTTTAGATAATTGTATGAGGTACTTCCCACTTCTGCAAAACTGGAGGAAAAGACATCAAACACATTCTCACTTCTCATAAATATTAACAACCATAAAAGTAGTGCCAGTTAACACTTTAAAGATAATAAGAGAGGTATACAAAACTTTTTAATGATCATTTCAAATTGCTAGGAAGAGAAATATGCACACACAGCATGTATGCAAACCTGAAAAGTAATGATCCACAGAATTTTTTCCCTTGAGTAAGATTCTGAATTAACAAAAATAACGGAGATCTCCCAATTAATAATTAAGTAAATTTCAACCCATATGGGCTTGGATTGCATTTGAAATCATACTGCTCCTTCCTTGTGCATTCACCAACATTCCCTGAAAATGACATGAAAATCTGCTAAGGACTTATTGAGTTATTAGCAAAAGCTGCACAATGTTAACAAATCATTTGCAAAAATACCTGAAATCGAATTACTTTTTCCTTGCGCTATGAAGATTTTCTGAAAATCTAGTCAAAATCTGTTTATAATGCTTTGAGTTATCCTGTACACAAACTTACAAAAACACTAGCAAATGCCAACAAAAATTATATATATAAATGTAATATATATATGTTATAAATATATTCATGTTGGTCTAATCCTTTTTTGAAGCTTTATATTTGCTGTTTTTTGTTTATTTCTTGTTTTTTTTCTCAGTGAGAGTGCCCCGCAATATGTAACAGTGCGGCCCTTAGGCACTGAAAAAAACATTATGCGGCACTCTTGGTGATCAGAGTTGCCCGCCCCTGGACTAGAAGCACCAATGGCTTAGCCTGGTTGTTTCACTCTGCCATCAAAAGGAGGGTTCAAGCCCAGCTCTGGCTGTCACAAGTCGATTTGTCCTTGGACAGAGTGCTCAACCCCGAGCTGCTCCCACTGCTGCGTCAGTGTGTACATGGGTATGAAGGGGTGTGGATGTGTTAGCTAACACTGATGGACATCGAACAGAGAAACTCAGAAAAATGAGAGAGTAAATAGGTGTAAATAAGTAGACGTGCCCTGCAGTAAAAGAATGCTTGGAGTAGTAGGAAAGACTAGAAAAGCCCAAAGCTGAAGTCCATGTACTATCACATCAAAATGTAGAATCAAAACTACACATTCACATATCATAGATATCTCTCTATGAAAAAATTAGATGGTTTGAACTTTGAACCTCATGTATGATTGTATAAATGCTTCGGTGGGCCCTAGATAATTTTCGGGTTTCAACTGACATACAGACGTTGAGGAGGGACTGGTCTAATAACACCATCTAGGTGATATTTGAATTTTTAATTAATTCAGTGTTAAAATGTGAGTTTAGTGTTTCTTGGATGTCAATGTACAGCACAGCCTGCTGTGTGAAGATATAAATGGTCGTGTTACAGTATATGACAAGGGGTGTGCAGTCTGTTGATAGTTTGTGTGTTCACGTACGAGTGTGCGAGTGTGGCTCCATAAACACGGATATGACAGAACAGGAGTTTAAGAGGGTGCAGAGGTGTGGAAGAAGGGGAGCCAGTGTAAATGTTTGTCCGAGAGTGGGAGCAGTAAAAGCATTGATGTATGTCGCACTGTGGCTTTTAGGACTGAACGGTAGACATACAGGGAAGTGTGTGCATGCTGTGTGTATGCTCTGGAAGGATGTGTGTGGGTGAACATTTCTTCTGATTGTATCTTTTTGACTGAACATCAGACTGTTTTCTTGTGTGAAAACATGTGTGGTCTGTTGTCTGAAGTGCAGCAGCCAGCAGAGAGATTTATAGTTTTTCTTTGACCATGTGTGCAAACATGTATTGGGTGTGTGTGTGTAGTTACTGTGTGTGTGCAGGTTGTTGTGAGAGGAGCTGGCAGCAGCCTCCTCTCTCCTCATCTCTCCTGCAGTAATCAGTAAAAGAGGAGGCCCGGCCTTCTCTACCTCTCCCTGCATGTGGTTTGTTCACATACCGTCTCAGCTGAGCGAGTAGGAATGTGTATGTGTGACTTTTTGTGAGTGTGTGCCTGTATTTCTATGTGTTCTCATGTATCATACTGACTGTGTGTTCAGAGATGTGTGCATGTGTTTGTGTGTGCGTGTGTGTGGGTGTGTGTGTGTGTGTGTGTGAATAATAGAGAGAGGTGGTAAGTGAGCAAGAGGGGGAGAGATTTGTGTGTAAGAATAGGGGGTGTGGGCTGTGGAGGCCCTGTAAGGGAGAAGACGGAGAAGCTGAAGGTAGTTAGTCTGCCTTTTTCCCCGCAGGAAACAGCGCATGATGCACATGAATTCAAAGCAGACTATTGTGTATGCAATTCATGTGAATATGTGCATTAAATCAAACTGAAATTAAGGGTTAAGAGTTTATATTTCAACTGGGAAAATGAAAAACAGAAAATGTGAAAATTCCAGCATAGCACAGACTTCATAAACAATGATTTCGTTTGTTGGATCGGGGAGATTCAAATGACAAGCCACCAACATCAGGTCACAGGCTATTCTGCAATCAGATATAAGTTGAAGAGGGCAAAAACATACATTAATGCACAGCTGTTTGTGACCATAGACTAATTATGAATATGGACTTGTCCCCAGTAGTGTCACCCATTGGTTTCTGAAGTAGAGTTTTGAAGCTGATCATGATTTCAACACTCTGGATACATCTTGGTTGCATGACAGCTACAGAGTGTCTTGATTTTCATTTTGTCCTGCATGTGAATAAAGCAGGGTACACACTACCAGATTATCACACCGCAAGGGTTTTGGCTTGAATCCCTGCTTCCAACCAAAGTCAGCAAAGGTCCAATTATATTACATGAATATCCTATGGTATGAGGTGTGTTAAGAGTCATTTTATCCTCTAAGAAGAGGATTGTGGACATCCTGACTTGAAATCATAACTATTACACATGTTCAATATTCATGATCAGAAATCCTCATTTGAGAAGAGTGCACCATGGCCAGCTGAGCATGTCCTGTTTTGTCACATGAAATGAAACAAAGCCAATTAGGGAGCAAACTGGCTGAAGCAGAAAGCAAATGTAGCCATGGCAATGAGAGTAAAGGCAAAGCTAGAAGTTAGACGAACATCAGAAATTTAGGACTGGCTCATTGATTTGTGGTGAAACATAAGCACCTATGCAGTGTAACCTGTAAATTATGTATTATAAATTGATTAAAAGAGTAGCTGGATGGAAATCACAACCTCTGACTGCATTTAGTTTTAAGTCCTCCTGACATTTTCCTCCATGTTTGTTTACACTTAAGTCTAGTTTGACCCTGTGAGATTACAAGCTGTAAGAGCAGATGCCCTGGTTGTTGGTGAGTGAGTCAGTTGGATTGCGGTGTGCTATGTCTGTCTTCTTTGTGGCACACCACACACTAAAAGAACAAAACTTTTAAACCTGACATCATTTGTCCTCATATGTGGGGTCTCTCACTGTATTCAGAATCAATTAAGAACATGAAAAAGTTACATGCATGCCTAAGTGAGGGTTTTCAGTCTGCTGCTGTGAATGCTGTGTCTTATTTGTTTATTATTTGGTTACACTTTTGGTTGTGATTTTCAAAGTTAAGGCTTATGTTGGCATTACTGTGAAAGAACTCCCCTTGTTTATACAGACTTAGTTCTTTTCTGTTATGTCAAACTCTTGATCATGCCATAAAACAAAGGGGAAAAATTGCAGAGCACCCGTTAACAGATTCTTTTTAACTTAA
Source organism: Cetoscarus ocellatus (assembly GCA_037902135.1). Classification (NCBI taxonomy): domain Eukaryota; kingdom Metazoa; phylum Chordata; class Actinopteri; order Labriformes; family Labridae; genus Cetoscarus; species Cetoscarus ocellatus. The sequence continues at coordinate 835,496 of JBAMNC010000607.1, forward strand.
AAATGTTTTATACAGTCACATTGGTGGTTGAATGTAAATGTAAGCAATGCTCTTTTCATAAATAACTTGTTTGATACTAGTTGTTGCAACTTGTTTGCAAATTAATAAAGCCAGTCAGCAAAATATCAGTGCCCCCTCAGTTGAACGAGAATCTAAATTTCCTGATTTTCTTTTTTAATAAGCTGCTTGTGTAAACAAAAATAGTCTTACTTTTTTTCATGGGTCAGGAACTACATTTGTACATAGGCCAGTTTTTTTCTGGGCACACCATTTATATGCTGAATTTAAAATAAATGTAAAAAAAAAGAATATTTCAGTCTAATTTACATAATGGTAGTTAATTTGTTTATTTAGTTAATTCTAAACTGTATGTATTTCTCAGCATTTCAAGCAAAACCAGGCCCTTTCATCCATAATGCTGCTAGTGACTTTGGGCAGTTGGGATATTTTGGCTACCTCTCTCTGGGGCTGTCCTGTTTTCCATCACTGAATTTGACATCATACTCATTCTCCAGGTTAAATGTTGGCTAAAAATGGCTGACAGATTTCTGTAAAACAATGGTGAAGTCAGTCCTGATTAAAAAATGTTTCAACCCAATTGTTTTTGGGGTTTCACTGATACTCTAGGGATTCAACAACAAAACAATAACCCCCCACCCCCAATGATAATATTCCAGAGGCTAGATGACAACAGCTTTACTTCAGTTTTTTCAATTTTCCATTTTTTAGTTCGTGCGAGACAATGTGAGAGAACAAGGTAGTATTTAGGAACTGAAAGCTAATGAGGTTTGTAGGATATACTTAGTCACTGTGATCTTTGCGCATGTGGTAAGACAACTTCATTTATTTACATTTCATAATAAGTCAAACAGCACAGAATATTGATATAAAATCATAAACTCTCTTTATAGGGCTAGACTCTGTTCGCCATCTCCATGTTGTTCTTTCCATACCCTTTCTCCTGTTTGACAGTAAAAGTCCTTTGGCATGAGTTGCATATGAGAACAAGTAAGTCAGGTGGATTTCAGGAGCAGTCTCTCCACTATCTTATAGAATTTTCAGGAGTATATACTGGTAAATGGCCAATTAAGCAAGTCTCTCTGTAAATTTGAAATCTGCCTCAGGATATGCTCACTTTCACAGCAGTACATAATGATTTCAGTCTTAAACTTTCACAGTAGACATTCAGGAGTGATTATTAGACTTTCTTTCATTGACACACACACACATCCATACGGACACTCACACAGTCTCCCACTATCCTGTTCATTAATGAATTGCGCCTCTCAAACAAGACACAGTGCAGGGTTTATATTACAGGAGCTTGGCGTGATCCCTGGGCTGATATAATCAGAAGTGATGAGAGGTTGTGATGACACATGAACAGGGAACATTTGGTTCCTCTCCAACATATGTCACTGTTACGATAACCCACTTACCACAATGTTATGATGACTTTGCAGTCATGGCAAAAATGCTGCCTGGCATCTTTCAGTAGTAGCTTTTCTTTCTGTTTTCTATTACAAGCTTAAAAGAGTTATGGGACTATGAGTGGAATGTTTTGGTCTTGATTATTTTGTCCATGGTGTTTACTTAACAAATAATTACCTCCCCCATGGATTGCAGTTCTCTGTTTGCCTGTTTGTGGGTTTGACTGTTTGCAAGATAACTTGAAAAGTCATGAACGAATTTTGATTACATTTTCAGGGAATGTTGGTCATGGCACAAGGAAGATTTTGGTGGTGATATGAATCCTGATGCAGGATTAAAACTGCGAGATGATGACCTTGCAGTGCAGATGGATCAGCCTGATTCAGTGTCTGTAAACAGCCAGTTCTATCTTGCCATGTTCCAATCTGCAATGATTGTAAGTGACCCAAAGTGGCACGGCCCAATTAACGTCCTTTGGAGCAGGAAGAGGTGGGAGATACGAGTGGGACGACAGCAGGAAGCAACTGCTTATACAGAGATTAGCATTGATGCTAACAGCTTCAGTAGCAATTGTATCAGATCTGGACCACATTTCAAATGAAATGAAAAACAAATAACACTATAAACTTATCCATAGATACTATATTTTAGCTCCACTTACAACATGTTTTAGCAAGATTTTGTTTTTCCAAGTGCCTCACATTCTGTCTTAAACACAGCATCAGTAGCGCCTGCCTTCTACATTATCTGATTGGCCTCGCCTGCAATGAATGTTATTGATGGAAAGTTCATCCAATCAACTGCCAGATACGCTTTTTAAAGGTTCTGCCCACTCCCAAACACTTTCTATAGGCTCTTTCCCTGATGGACTAGTAAAATATATTGAATGGTCCATGTGGTATGTCAGGTTAGCGAGATAGGGCAGTTTTTCACAATTTGATATCAAGAAGTACCTTGGCAGAGGTTTATGCTCTTGGAGCACCTCTAATTTATTTTACTTTAACGTGAGAAAAACACAATTATCTACCACTCAAAAAGGCTCTGAACTTTATTGTCTATTGCATCTCTAGATATTCCTTTTCTAGATAAGCCTGCCATTTGCTCTTGATCAAGAATCTGCTTGAGTTTATGCCAACAGGTGTCATATGATTTGTGCTAAGCCCATCAGCATACCATCCAATGGGGAAAAGCTATGACATTTTACCAATTAAAGTCACAATGGCTTTTTATTTGATCCAAACCATTCTTTCATATCTCGTATGGTAAAATGCTAAGTAGAAAATAAACCAGGACCTAACACTATGATATCAAACACTGCAAAGGTAAACGGCATGAGGATATCACTTGGCCTGTAGGAATACAGATCAACATAACAAAAATCAAACAAACCCAAAAAACAGTGTGCAGCTGTTTTGTCTAATTAAATGTTAATATCTGATCAGGACTTTGAATTAGCAGATCGGGGGCTAAAAAGCTGATCAGGACTCTTTAATATTAATGCACTGACTGGACTGTACATTTTTTTCTCTAAAGTTGATTCTGTGGCAGTGGGGGCAGTAAGAATTGTTGGGTTTGGTGGGCAGCAGATTTCCAAAGGGGCCCCTAACTATGTTAATCTGTTCCTTCTTACCATCACAAAAAATAACTAATTTCTCTGCTGTCTTCATTTCTTCCCACATCATGTTCAACAAAAAAATCCACAAAGTTTCACTTTTCCAATGCATTCTTCTGGTAGGATTTGAACTAATAAGCAGCAGTAGCATTACAGACATATTTCAGGTGGGCATCATGGCAGGGAATAAGGTCTGCAGGGTGGTGTGATGGTTGCCTCACAACAAAAGTTTTATGGTTTAATCCCTGGTCTTGTAATGCAGAGCTCTCCCTTGTGCATACATGGCTTCTCTCTAGGTACCTCAGCTTCTTATAACAGGCAAAATAAAAGCTTGTTAATAACTCTAAATCTAAATGTTGGTGTGTGTGGTTGTTTCTCTCTTTATTTAGCCCTATACTTGACTGGTAACCTGTCCAAAGGTGAATCTCACCTCTCAACAAATGACAACTTGGAAAACATCCAGTGAGCTATGTCCCCTCACAGGATAAGCAATATAGATGTCAAATTGATTTAGGATGTAGATTTGAGAAAATGCTGGCTTTTAATTAGGGCATCTCAACCCCTAATGGTTGATCTGTCTTAATTTGTTCGATAGCATCTCAGTTCATGTGGAGGGTCAAGGGACCACTGTTTGGTACTAACAGTCTGTTAACAGTGTGATATCATGTCAAGAAAATGAGTATAAGTGTCTTATCTAAATGCTGTTATGCATGACTATGCTAGCATTGCTTTATATAAATAAAGGGTCCCCCAGTGGGAGAAAAAGATAGGGTCTGGGGGACTTTACTCAGGTAAGTGAAGTCCTCCTGTTCACTGTCTGTCCAGTTGTAGTTGACATCAAGCTAGATGACAGAAGCAAAGAAAGGTCTGACATGCCAGTATTGTCACACAGGGATCATAGGAGTCGGTGCATATTTTGTTCTTTCCATTTTTTTGGCAAGCAAAAATAAAAATAAAAAAAGGAAAAAGTGAAGGAGACCTGGAACTTCCAGTCTGGAATTTACTGTCAGTTAACAGAAATTGTAATGCTCCAAGTTTGATGAAACTTCCAGGCTCGAAGGTACTGTTGGATATCAGCTTGTTTTGCTCTAGCTGTCACAATCCATCAGCATCAGCCGTGGATAGTTATGTGTTGTTCAGCGGAACAAAACGTCCAACTCTGAAGGAGGTTTCTTCTCCACAGTTAATGCTGAGCTCAAAATATATCAGACACTCGTTTTCAAACATTGCTGGAAAACTATCTGCTGCAGTGAATGGGAAATGCCTGCGTGCGTCATACCAGTGTGGAATAATTATGTAATTTAAATTAGATTGTTTCTTCGGTGCTGCCATTGTATTGCCGCACTTAATGTTACCTGAAAGTAACTTCCAGGTCTTCTTCTTGTTTAACGGCAGATGGGATATAACCTGGTGCATTGCAATTTCAGCATCACCTAAATCTGACCAATTAAATGTTAAAATCAAATTGGATCCTGGGGCCCATTTTTCATCTCATATTTTTTATCCAAATGATAAAAACGTAGCATTTTCTTGTTTTTGTTTATGATTCAAAACAAGACAACCAGTCATCTTTTCATTTGTTGATTTTTGACTGTCAGTTAGAGATGGAAAGAATGAAAGATGCACAGATCCATAGGGCCTGATAGATCCATCATTGATTACATCACATGCAGGGGCATTTGTTAACCTTGATGTTGATATTAGGATCCAATATTTCACGATGTAAGGTAATAACACTGTTCTGGGTGAATAGATGTAGTCTGAAGCCATTGAAAAGCCTTGTACTGATTTATTATTGGGATCTTTATAACTAAGGGCTTTCCAGATTGATTTAGGTCTCCCAGCCTGATAACTTTTGAGTTTAGAGTTTAGAGTTTAAAGTTTATGCTTTGTATTGTGTGGCTGGATTCAAGAGGACAAACAATTAGCCTTCATGATTATTGTACCCAGTGTACAAAAAATGTAACACAAGTGCTGTTATTAGGCATTCATATCAGATTTAAGAGGGCTGTGACTTAGTTGTAGATGCAAACTCCTGAGAAGCAAAACTTTCCATCCTAAGCATATTTAGGTTGGACTAAAAATCTGCTGTTTGTTTACAATAAGAACAAGGTCATTTTCTTTCCATAAAAATCTATATACAACAATAATGCAGTGAGTGAGGCACTCTGTCTCAGGCAGGGTTATGACTGGTCAACCGTAACCTAATGTCATATCTATAATTCAGTGTAAAGCATAGCTGGAATATACCATCATCAGAGCTTCCAACAATAAAAGCAAGCTAAAGATATGTCGGGGGGGTGAAACGAAGATACAGGATAGGCTATCAAATATTGATTACTGTAATGTAAAAGGTTAATTCAGCACAAAGTGATTTTAATCAATCACTATGGCACAAATTGTGTTTGTCACACAGGGATGAAGAATGTACAGTGTACACAAGAGATACTTTGTGGGAGTGAAGACTGAACGTGGTCCTGTGTTTAATAAATGCTGTGTTGGTGTAGGTGTGTTGTTTTAAACACCACCAACACAGTGAAATACAATCCAGAAAGTCCAGTTTGAGTCATACATCCAGAGGTTTGAAAGATGAGAAAGACTGAAGACGAAGAAACAGAATTTTACAACTGTCTTTGTTACTGATGTCAGTTCTTTTATCTCTGTTTACAGCCATGGCAAAGTAAACAGTAGGTGCCTATGGTCATTTAAATCAAGACTCCTGGTATAATAGACATGCAGGACAGACCTGAATGTTTTTTTAGGAACTTCCCTTTCATATGGACCACAGTGATGGATAAGTCTGTATGAAATATACTTCAACCCTGATTTGGTTTTGGTTGGAGGGGCCTTTCCAACTGGTGAACATATTTGGGTAGATAAGTTCAGATAAGGTAAGAGATAAGATAAGACAAGAGTTTGGTTTACTGCCTTTACGATGTGTACATCTACCAGACAGTTTAAGCACAGTGTTGGTTTAAGTGGGAGGGAAGATTTTTTGAACTGCAGTTTGAAGAAGTCTGATAGGCATTTTGCGTACATGTGTAGCATTGTTATTTGAGGATATGCACAGCCAATGTACAAGACGACACGGGGGGCATGTGACAGCCTTCATGCCAATGCATAGTTAACCAGAAGTGCTTCAAGAGCACAAACCTCAATTAAGACTTTTCTGACACTGTTAGCCCAGTTATCATTGAAAATGGGAAAAATGCCCTGTATGGCAGTGTTAACTAATTCTTTTTAAAAAGTCCTGGATCCACATCAAGACAGAATCACCACCAAAATTGTATCACTTCTTCCTGGTTCCATGATCGACAATCCCTAAAAATTTTCATCCAAATCCATTGAGAACTATTTGAGCTATCAGATTCAAAACAGAAAGGACGGACAAACAATCCATCAAATAGACTAACGCTGGCAAACACATAGCCTCTCTGGCAGTGGTAGCAAAGAGTCTGGCTTAAGAGACTTTATCTTCAACATGGTTTCCAAAAATGCATCATACACCAAACATGACATAGTGAAATTTATTGAACTTTTATTTTAAGTATGTCTTATGCCTTTAAAAACATGTGTCTCACACAAATCCGGGATCAGCATCCAGATTGGATCACCACTAAAATCTTATCACTTCTCCCTTGTGCCATGACCAACTTTCCTGTCACCAAAATACTTTGAGAACTATTTAAGTTATCATTCTCACAGAGGGATGGACAGTCCTACAAAAACATTACCTCCTTGGTGGAGGTAAAAAATAGCACAAGTGCTTGGGAATTTCATGGCTAGTTATACAAATGCCAGGCGATTGGTTAAGAAGACAGACAAGGGTCACTTTTGTTAACCCAGATCCATCTTGCCAAGCTCCAATCTCCTTCGTCTTCACGGCCAAAAGCCAGACGGCCCAACCAGGGAAGAGAGGCAGAAACTGAAGACATGACAACAGTGGGAAGTGACTGCATGTTTGAAAACAATGGCGGCTTCTGAAGCGGTCTCTGTGGATGTGGCAACATCTGCGGTTTTATAAGAAATGGACTAAATTTCTTCTTTAAAACAGGAGCAAAGAATGTCAGTTTAAGTTTTTCTTACGGGAAATCATGTTTTTGCTCTTCTCCCGATCAGGGATCACTGCTGGGAAACTGGGAGAGAACGCGGAAATCCTCTGGACAATGCCGGTTAGTCTATGGCAGTCAAGGATAATCAGTGATAATTGGTAAAAAATGCTCTCCTCAGAATTACCAGTAGAATTTGGTGGGGATTGTCATTTATGAGGTTCATGTCACACATAATAGGTGAATGATACATCTGTGTGGTATAATTTAATGTAAGATTATAATCTAAGGACTAAACCATAGTTTAAGCTAATGGCTAACAACAGGGTCTAGCTGCTACATCATACTTGATGTGGATTGGTCTGTGATGAGTGTGACTGGCAGACTGATCGTCCAATCACCATCTACGGTTGTTTTTGAAGGTTCCGCCTTTGAAAACATTTTCTATCAGCTCTTCCCCAGATGGACTAGTGAAATATTTACATGCTGGATATATGGAACTGTCCGTCTGGTGTGTCAGGTTACGCTTTTGTTGTTGTGTATTTTATAGAAATTTCATGGGCAAAGAGTAAATATTAGACCATTTGACCTTGAGCTATGACGTACAAAATCTAGTCAGTTCATCTTTTTTTTCACATTTTGTTTATTAATTTTCCATTTTAATAAACGTACATTCTTAAACACAACAACACAAATAACACTCAAAAACAGCAAAGACCCTTTTAACTCACCCTCCTCCAACCCACAATAAGATCTACGGTAAATAAAATAAATTAAAATAAATTATTCATAAAATCAGTATGTGCGTAGGATATTGAGCATACATACCAGTTCAATCCTCTGTAAAAAAAAAAAAAATTAAATATTTGATTTACCAACAACAGATAAACATGAGGCTCCATGACAATGACCTTTAACCTATTACTTCTAAAGCTCATTTATTTATCATTGACTCAGATATGACATTTGTCCAACATTTTATGAAACTAGAAGAATGGCCCTAACTGACAGACAACCCCCAAATAAAATGCCTCCAAGCTTTGCACATGGGAAAGTGAAATTACAAGAATACTGATTCCATGTCCCATTTTTTATCAAATTTTTTTTATCCCCAAAAGCCTGGATGTTTTAATTCCATCTAAAAAACAAAAAGCTCACTTGACTTTTACAATGGAAACTGATATAACCACCTCGCTATTGTTTGCTCTGACTCCTCTGGTTAATGATTGCACAAGTTCAGTGTTACAGGCACAGGTGCTGCTGGGTAAATCTGAATCAATCTGTTTGTGACCTACTGTGACCCCCTCACCTCATCCTGCTCCCTCCCACAAATTTACAGCTCGATATTTCTTAAAGGAAAAAAAGGACAGTACAGTATTTTCCCATTTCTCTGTCTGTCTCTCTTTGAGCTAATCCCAAACCATATTCCAGCCTGCATCTCCGAGTCTGAAAAAAAGGAAAACACAGAGTAATAAACACGCCAGATTAGGTCAGAGTTGGTTTCATAACCACTCTATGACCCCTTTACTCTCCCTCTCTCTCTCTCTTTCTTTCTCTATTTATCTTTCTCTCACTGCCACTTTACCGTCCTCTCTTTCTTTCCTTCCTTCTCATCTCTCAGCTCTTCACTTTTTGCACACCAATCTGTCCTCTATTTGGCTTTGCTCTCATTTCCAATCTTCCCTGCCCCCCTCCCCCTTTTATGTGCTCTATCTTCACACTCTTTCGCCCACTTTATAAGGTCCTGCTGTACCTCTAAACTTCACAAGTCCTGCGCTCCTTGTATTTCTTGTTTTCCCTTTTCAGCCTTTTTTATATTTCATCACCTGTTCATATCAGTTTTTTTTAATTCCATTATCAGCACTGCAGCCACTGTAGCCACCAACTCTTCACAGCTTGGTGTGTCCCCATGACACAACGGTACATAACAGCATCACTGGCATATTCTAAAATTAAAATTAAATTTTAGAAGGACTGATACCTTTCATTTGATTGTTAAGAACATTAAGATTGTATACCAGTTCTTGTTCAGCCAAAATCTCACTGGAGTGATTGCATGTGTTACTTTCATAAAAAATAGGTTTTATTGCTCCATATGCTACAGATTTTCAGAAAGAGAAACTACAGCAATAAATTGATGTGCCTCTGACCTTAAACTTATCAAATTCAATCAGTTCACTTTCAAGTCAGAGAGGACATTTTGCAAAGTATTTCTACACATACGAAATAGGCAGTGAATATGATGGGCAATGTCTTATGCCCTAGAAAATCTAATCATTTCATACTTAAGTAAGAGTGAACTTCAGAGCAAATTTTGACAAAAACCCTTTGAAATGTTCTTGAAATATTGATTTTTACATAAAAATCAGGCCATTTAACCCCATGACCTTGATATTTGTCATATGACCTTCAAATTTAAATACTCTATCCTCTCATCAGTTTAGGTCAGGTTTGGGAGCCCATGCCAGCTCGGCACTTTATTACTGACAACTCATCTGCACCACCAGCAACGTTTACCCCCCTGCACTGGTAAGTTATCATGTGCAATGAAGTTTAAGGGCACAAAGGTGCTGAGGCTCCATAGGTGAAGGACGCCATCCCCTTTCAGTTGCTTTACCAACTGCTGTAGCTTGTGGCAGTGCTCCAGGAACATGTGTTTTAATCTGGACTTGAACTGGCCACCCTTTGGTCCCCAGCCCAAGCCCTTGAGGACTGAGCTACATCCTATCCTTGCATCCAAGTACACCTTGTGCAAAGTTTAGTGAAAATTTCTTAAAGATGACTTTAGATATTGCAGTCACTCGTGATTAGATAACTACAAAGCTGCTTTACCTTGACCTTTGATCTCTGACCTCCAAAGTGTTGAGGTCAGAGATTAATGTAACTGTCTGAACCAGCACATACATTTGTATCTATATTAATTGTCCCGTAACATCTGACGTCAGATCAGAGACATTTGTCATAACAAACGAGTTCACATCTCTCAAGCCAACCACAAGCAGCCACATCATCCGATACGGAGTATCGGGCTTCTCTCATCTCATGAAATTCAACAGAAAAGAAAAAAGATAGAGACACTTGCTGAATAAATGTAAGTCACTCGGTGTCTTAAGGATTTACCTGTGATTGCCCATATTTCTCTGTTTTAATCTTTATTCGTAACGTGATCTAAAATGATAGAGTACATTATTGCAAGGAGGATGAGAAGGAGATATCGGGGGAATATGTCACCTAAGGTTCTGCTATTTAGCGATGACAGACCAGGAATGCAGGTGGATCACAAGCATGATGAATGGATTAGCAGGCTGCTGTGTTTAAATGTATTTATAACTCAATTTTATACTCATATTTATGAGACAGGGACAGATTACATCTGTTCCGCGAGGTGGTCCACACGGTGACGAGCATCATGGCTCTGATGCGCGGCCCGGTGGCCCCTGCGCTCTCCCAGTTGCTGCAAAAGTGACAGCGGCTCTGACCATCCTCTCCACCGAGGTGAAATTGTCACTGCCCCTCGCCCGCGGCGCATTTAAAAGGGAGGAGAGGCATTCATTTGATTGGTGAAGATTGCACTCGGCTGTGTTAAACCCACTCACGCCTTCTCTCCTCCCGCCTTCTCGCGCAGTGCAGGGCAGGTGCGCCCCGCCTGCACCTGGACTACGAAATTAGAGCCCGTTGTGTTCTCAGCATCACAGACTGTGTGAATTGACTTTATGACCTTTAACCTCCAAAGCTTATCTGCTCATCACTGTGTCAGGGTGGACATCCATGCAAAGTTTGAGGAAAATCTCCAGAAGCATCCTTGTGATTTTCCCAACACAAATTTGGGATTAAAGCAAAGAATGAAGATTAGTCCGATGGCCCTCAAAACTTAATTAGCAGATTCTCTGGACAAAGTGGCCAGTTGTGCATAATTTGTGAGACCAAGAGCCTCTATGACTTTGACCATTGACCCATGACCTTTAAACATAAGGTTCCTTTACTTTGACCTGTTTATGTTGGCATGTGAGTTATATGGGGTGTTTCATTAACCTCAGAACTTGAACATGGGAAGTGGGAATTCATCACATCCCACCTAAACATGTTCCAGTTATGAGCTGGTAAAGTCGGGGTATCTTAAGATCATCTGACTTTCCACTAGGAAATTCCCACCTAATGGGACGTTCCCAGTGATGTATCTAATTTGCAACTTGGAAAATCCCACTTCCGAGATCAACTGGAACACAGCAATAGCTGAAAAGTTGAGGAATGTTGCAGTGTAGTAAGAGCTGTGCAATTAAAAATGAAATTAAAATGTGTATATTTTGATGTGTTTAATTTAGGTATTTTCTTTTTTTCCTAAATTAATTTGTGTTTTTAAATAAATAATGAATATAAATATGAAAAGTTTAATACATGAATTGTAATTTACAAAATGAAATATACAGAAAAATTTACATTTTGTGATTTGTTGTATTTGTACTTATTTTCTGTTTCATGTTGCTTCAAGAGAGTAAATAAGTTTTGCACCATCAACCTCCGTATCTGTTTTTATTGATGCCAAGAGCATCAATAAAAACTTAAAAACTTAAAAGAGGAATCAGGAAATTTGTCCTTAGGGCGGCACTAGGTTGAAAATAAATATCTAAATATTCTCTTTACCTCCTTCAGATTCTGTATGTTTACTGTACTAAACAAGGATGTGTAATAAAATGAAGTATGTATGCAATCTGCTGAGTGTATTGCATATAATCATGAGCATATGTGGATTTTGAAATCCAGGCCATCTGCATGAAAACATATTGCATCATCCATGTTGACTTGAAGACTTGACTGGCATTTACTGTGCTTCTGGGACAAATGAGCTGGGAGGATTCTCATTTGTATGTTTTGTTAAACATGAACTCAGATTTAAAAATGACTCTTTCATGATTTATTGGCTGTAAAATTCATTGATCCCAGCTTTTAGGGACACATGATCTAACACAGTGAAAAGAAGAAAACAAAACCTAACGGGATGGCCGGCGGGCACGTTTATGGCCAAATATCCAGTAATCTGTTGTGGTAATTTAATTAGTCAAGAAAGAATGTGATTAATCAAATCAATTAGATTGCTCTATGAAAACATAAATCATGTTTCCCTTGTCTCATTATCAACCTCAGTGTGGTTGTGTGTGTGTGTGATTGTGTGTGTGTCTGTGTATGAAAACATTTGTGTGTATCAGTGTGGCAGCGTGTCCAAGTGTGACAGTGAGAAAATGTGTGTCTATTCTTCAGTAGCAGCTATTTTATCTGCAGATACGGTGTGTTTATGTGTGTTTGAGTGAATTTTAGTGTGTGTGCATGTTGGCGTTTACAGACAGTGTACACTGGAGAGTAGATGGAGAGGAGAAAGAGAGGGATAAGCATTTGCAGGCTGCAATTATGGGTAATTTTCCAACAGCAGCAGAATTAAAGCCTCCCAAAACAAAACAAAGAGGGCAAATTTACTCCCTGGACATGTCTGTCACTGATGCATAACACACACACCTACACTAACACATATATAGAGAGGAAGAGAGAGAGATAGGGAGTGAGGACAACAGACCTGACTGTAATATAAAGCTCCAGGCAACAGCTATAATGCTATAATATAAATATTGACTAGCCATGCCTATCATGTAGTGAGTAAGCTTGCTTGGTTCACACAGGGACTCTAATAGCTCATTTCAGTCCTCTGGGATCTAAACAGCAGCAGCCTTATATGATGACAAAAGCAGAGGTGGCCATCTGAACTATGTAGCTGAAAATTCTCAGTGAACTTGGGCAAGATCGCAAGGTATAACTAAAGCTGCGTTTTCACTGAGCAGCACGGTTCAGTTTGACTCGAAATACACAATTACAGGTGTTTCCACTGTCAAATAAGGAGAAAGGGTACACAAATAACTGACCCATGCCATCCCACTTTGTACCAAACTGACTGTAAAGGGTGGAGCTAAAAACGCTGCTGTCAGTTGATTGGTCATGGTCAAACAAGCCTTGGATTTAGAGTTGCTCTTACAATTGCACTGCTTCACTGTGTCATGCTGCTGTGACTTGACACATTTTTGTAGCTGGAGCAACCCTCTCTTCCCTCTCCCATCACCGCTCTCAAGGGAAGGTACAGCAGGTAATGGAAATGCAAACAAGACCAGGGTTAACCACTCCAAGCCCTACCAAGCTGTACTGAATTAAACCAGACCACTTTGTGGAAACAAGGCTGAAGCGGTAACCTCTGCTGTTCAAGAATGAAGTCAATAAGGAAGCAAACTGCAGTCCCAGGATTGGCCTCTTGAGGCAGACTGCGGAAGCTGCAGGTGTTGCATGCTGTGTTACAAACACAAGCCTTGATAAACTGCCAGTTTTTACTGCAGAAACAAATTTGTTTACAGCCTGGTTTAAATAATACTTGAAGTTGGACTATTTAATGTCAACAAGGACACACGCTGTGGAAGGGATGGATTTGTAAGGCTTAAGACCCACGTCAGCTCCACCTCCTTTAGGGCTTTTTCAACATGTGATACTTGCTCAATTCAGCTCAACTTTACTCAGTTCTTATAGTTTACCATTAGGGATCGTACCAAGTACTTGGCACAATCTTTTTGTATGTTTTTTTTGTATGTTGGCTTTTAATCGAGTTGAGCCAAGACTAAATTTGACATAGAGACACTGGTGACCACTACTGAGCCAAGTTGAGCAGATACCACAAATGGAAAAGCTCCATTTGACTGTTACCAGGTTGGGATTAGGTTAATCAGAAAACATTTCATTTTTTAGTAAACCAAGCATCAACATTTTTGGGAAGTAATGCATCTCCATTGTCTTTTGTGATTATACTCCGTAGTAGTGTCCTTGTGAAACTGAATGGGCAGTGAGGCAAACAGCAGGATGGGGAACTCCTGGTATGGAGTCCAGGCACTGGTGGTGAAGAAGGATGTTTGATGTCATTCAGAACTACATTTTTTGACCAGTGCTTTTCTTGTTTCTCTTTTGCCATTCAAGTGGACAAAATGGGCTTTCGAAGCAGCCTTGATTGATGTCAAATTTATCATTCGCACAGCTCCCTTGGAATCTCATTTGAATGGTAGGAGTATCTCATGGTAAAAATACACTGTGTGACTTCAAATGCAAAACAGAGGCGACCAGGGCACTTCCCATACTATTAGAATCTACTGAATAGAGATGATGTGGTAATGTATTTGAGTGGTTGTTGTCTATTAGCCTGTCAGAGGGATTTTGCCATACCTGGTCTTGTTTAGGAGGTTGCACAAAGTTCATGACATTGTATTAAAAGGGAGAATTTGACTGTGGGATCTGGAGTGTAACATTTCAGTAAATATTTTTGTTTCCCAAATGTAGATAAATTCAGTCACAAGTTCCCACAAGTCGTCTCTGAGAAAGAGGAGTAATGGAGGGTGAAGTCGGGCTGGGTGTGACTCATCCTGTTCGGAGGATCGCCCGAGCTGAAATTATAAGCTGGTATGCATATCAATGAGAGCTGAGCTACCATGACAACTGCCAATGATAGGAATATTTCTCACAACATGTATACTTTTTCACTCATTTAGTTTTCAGACATTGTTGGTGGGGAGCACATCAGCTTTTCACACACACTCTGGATATGTAGCAGTGTGACATGTACAAATTCTTACTGCGGTGAAACTTCCCTTTTATGCTGTGTGTGTGCACCCCAGAGTGAGGTGACGGCAGGGAGCAAAGAAAGGGTTAATTAACTAAACCTCACTGAGTCATTGCACACTTTCTCTCCTTCCTTTCCTCTCCTGTCCTCTTCTCTCTTGTCATGCCCGGGGACTTTTTCATTGCTGATGTTGTTTCCAATGACACCAGAACGACCGTCATTAAAAGCCAGCCAGCATATCGCCCACAGTAATCCCATCAAAAGAAAACGGGGTAACAACCTCTGTCTAATCCTTCATTAGCCTAGCTCCTCCCCTCCCATCCTAACACCCCCTCCTCCACCAAAGCAGCTGTAATTAGCTTAGCACTAACGAGTCGCCAGAGGTAGCAATAGTTCATCTCAGCTGTTACAAGTCATGTTAAAGTTCAAAAACACTACCAGAACAATGGCATATATCTACGTCTGTTACTGTGACTTGTTAATAAAAACTGTCACAAAATATAGAAATTTTCTTAAATATGAAAATTAAGTTGTGTGTGCATAAACTAATCTGAGAATCAATTAAACAGAATTATTTTAACTTGATATGTCTCAAGGTTTAACGCTCAATAATCACAACAGTCTAATCATTGTTATAATTTTAAGGGGAAACAGGAAGTCGTGTCACTTGTTAGAATAGATACATCTGCAATAACTGCCTTTGAATAGATGCAACAAGCAGCATCAGCATCTCTCTACACTGTAGCTCAACACTCGTGTACATGGGGTGAAGTGTATTCTCTAAAGACATTTGGTTCACAGTGGCATGTCGGTGTGTATTTTCCTAATTTGACTAAAATCTTTGTGCAAAACCAGCCACAGGGCTCGGGGTGCTGCCAGAAATTTTTCTGAAAAGATATCACATGCTGCCGTTTTCCAGACAAGCTTTGCAAAGTTTCTTAAATCAAGCATCTGTTAAACAAATTGATAAATAATAATAATAATAATAATATACATTTTTAAAAAGACATGTATTTTTATAATTATTGCAGACAAGTTATTCCTTTTAAAGACACGGATTAGCTTCAAACAGTGGAGAAAAACCTCTTCGGCTAAAATTATAGAATAATTAGTGAATTAAACTATGCACTGTACAGAATGTTCTGGCATTTAAATCATTTCAAGCTTTTTAAACATTTTATTTTATCATATCATCAGTCCCTGTTAATTTAACCCTGTTAAAGACTAAAAACTTTTGCATGTTTTACATTTGTCTTGCTCTATAACCTGATTTTCTAAAGGCCTAAATATTTTAACATGTTCTTTGGTGCCACAAAAGTATAAACAATACTAGTAACTCCTAATAAATGTTCAACATGGCCCTTTTTTAACCTAAATGTTATTTAATGAAAAAATGCAAACCAATTCAAAGGATGCCTGAATACGACCTTTTTTTTTTTTTTTTTTAAATCAAATACAAATAAAGCTTGCATTTTTATTTTTTTAATCTAAGAGAGATTTTTAAAGACCTATGGAAAAAAGTTGATTAATTAATTTCTAAAATTTTGGGGCCCTTTCAGTCATGGGCCCTTAATATTGCTGACCAACTAATTAACTTTTCCGCCTTTTATGCCCCCCAGACAGGGCATGAAGAGGATGGATTATGTGCCATGATGAAACAAAGGTGTGCTATGGGGGAAGAAAAAAATCCCCCATAAAATCAAACGCTTCGTCTTTTTAAAGTAGAGCGCTCCTGCCCATTGTTTTTTGCTGTTTAACCAGCTTCATTTATTGATCTGAATGTTGAATGGATCCTTTAAGTCCTCTTGTTATATCATGCCCCTAAACACACAAGATATATGTTTATATCCAGATTAAACCTTTATTTCAGGGAAGCATTTCCACTATGTCAATAAAAAAGATTTAAACATATAAGCATGAGTGTAAAAGTGTAAGTTCCGTAATTATTTGAATCTTCATTTAAAAGGGACTGGATTAGATTTCTGGTTTATGTTTCCACAAACCCATTTACTGCATATCAAATAACAGTCAGATGTAAACTTTTATTCATCATTTCCTGCTGAAATTATTGGCTCTATTATCTATTGCATGTTTTAAATACACTGGACAGCTTGTTTTAATGTTTGTGAACTAGATTCTAGGTTTTAATAATATCATAAATGTAGCTCTGTGCTGGTTAAGACTCTTTGTATGTGTGTGTCTTTCTTTTTTTCTGGGTGCATTATGTGTGACGAGTACACAGGGTAGTGTGAAAGAAGCTCAATGATTGTGTTTTGATTTTGCAGATGTGTTTCTGTCTTTCTAATGCACCCTCAGCACCCACAGCATCACACTGCTCCAGAGACTTGAGACTTTAGACCAGTTTTTTAGTTGGTTTAAGGCCGGTCATTTTCTGCATCACCAAGAGAGGAATAGTAACTGCCAGATAAAAAAAATGAAAGACACCTGTGCTACACAGCATTTTGCGCAAGGCGCAATATAGGACAGACAGTTTTGAGTCACAGACTGAATTACTATATTTAGAGAATTTAAAGCATTGCATTCTTGCACCGTTTTTTTTTTTAAAGTACTTTACCTCTAACCTTTTTCTAATATTACAAGTAATCTATATCACTTTAATCATGGTCATAAACAATAAGATGTTTACGATTACAAATTTCTTTTTCCAATGTGTGGTCTTAGAACAATTATGGAATGATGTGTTGGATTTTTGGTAGCGGATAACTTTTGTTTTTATTCATTCTTAATGTGTTGGTTACTTTTAATGAACTATGTTTAAGGTTTTGTGACTTACACCCTACAAAGGAGATGATTTGTCCCGGTGGCTACCCATGAAAAAAAATTTTAATTTACTTTGGCATGGCCTCTTTAAGACACAACAGCATGAACAAGAGCATTTAAATTACATGAAATTGCTGCAAGCCTGCAGTCTGTGCTAAGTACTCTATAGCTAGCTATCTAGCTCTATCTATCTATCTATCTATCTATCTATCTATATATATATATATATATATATATATATATATATATATATATATATATATATATATATATATATATACGTATGTGTGTGTGTATATATATAGATAGATAGATATAGATATATACGTGTGTGTGTGTGTGTGTTTGTATGCATGTATATGAGTGGGAAATCCACATTTAAAAGGTGTTTTTTTTTCCACTTTGACAGATATTGTGATATTGCCATTTTTGCAAACTTTACCCGTTTAATTTTAGCTTAATGATATTATATGTAATATTGTTTAAACTCATACTATGGAAGGAAAGAAAGCACCACTACTACTACTACTACCACCACTCTGGGATAACATGAACAAATTAATGATGACATTTACACTGCAGACATAACACCACATGAAAACGGAAATCTTGCTCTGAAGTTGTTCAGTGCTACCTGCTGGCTATATGGAAAAAGTCACTTTCACTTTTATGGGCATACAGCATCAGGGATTGATTATATCCAGAAGCAACACGTCACATGACATTATCAATCAGGCACGTGCAGAGGGAGGGGCGGAGGGTGCTGGAGCACCTGCCCCTTTGCCCCTTGATGCCAAAAGTGCCCTTTTGTCAAATTGATATTTTCAATTTTTCATTTTTTTTTGTAAGTGTGTCTGAGAAAGTCCGTCTGTGTGGCCCAAAAATAAAATAAAATAAAATAAAATAAAATGAAAATAATTTGGATTTAGCTTGGTCGGTCACATGATCCAATTGCCGCTGCCGACCGACGGAGGAATCAGCTGGTTCGGTGAGTAGGTTTTGTAGCCGTATCGTTTGTGCACGGTGTATTCTTGCAAGATGACTGAAGCGAAGTGAGCAATAAGCATCCTCTAGTCTGTCTCATGTCGTGTGTGTGTGCAGAGTCAGACGAGTGAGTGAGTTGAGTAAAGCAAGTTATTGAGAACAGAGCCGCCTCTCCCTATACGCAAAACACGCGCTGTGCACAGGGCCCCACGATCCATGGGGTCAAAGTTATCACTACTATTTTGCGCAAGGGGACGCATTCTCCGTTGTCTGATGCAGCCACGATCTGCTCTGTGGTCTACAGGCCTGGCGTTTTCCATTTAAAGTGTGGCTGTTACCGTTGTTGTCTGTCAATGATGCCATTTTGCAGTGCAGCCGATGCACGTGAACATTTGATCTAAATGCCTCCTGAACCGCTCGGCGTCTTTCGGCGCGCGCTCTTCCGTGTGCCGGGGAGCATGAAGACGCAGACAGACGCGCATCGCAGGGGCAGTGAGGGATCATCAGTTACTTTGTGTGATTTTATAATTCATACGGTGTCTTGGTAGCTCATGTGCACAGTTAAAGTGAACACAGACTTAAAAATGACGAGTCAGCCTTGATGAATCTAAGCTCAACATTCTTCCTCAGTCCAGTCCAGCTCTGACCCTCTGTTTCACTCACTCACTCACTGTTTTCTTAATGATAAATTCTTCCTGAGGTATCCTTCATCACTTATTGTCCATGATATAAAAACAATCTTTGAAGGATCAAGCTTCAAATACAGTCTACTAGTGCAGCGGTTCTCAACCTGTGGGTGGAGGCCCATAAGGGGGTCGCAGAGCTGTATTCAGTGGACGGTGAATAAATCATGCGAAAATGTGGCAAAAATGTCTTCAGTGTATGGAGGCCCTAAGAGGACTAACATCCATCAGAGTGTGTCAGAGTATACCCACTAGAATAAACCAGACTACACACAAATATTACACTGTTTTAGATTTCTCTACTGAGATATTCCTGTTCAGACTTAAAAATTCATTTATGTAGGCTATTATTACTTTGAGTTTGATGTTCTAGTATAGATTTATTGATTTAAAAATAAATTAGGTATAGCTTTGACTTAGATGTTAGCTTGAACAGATCCAGTTTCTATTGACATTCTGACTGTTAATTTCCACTCCTTATTGTCCTCTAATGAAAATCACCACTGTTTACATTAATGTTCAAGTCAGATGCTTTTGTACTGGATAGTTCATAGTGTTGTGGACTTGTAGCCTACACATTGATGCCAAAACATTTTTCATTTACTAAAGGAAAATTAAATCTAGGCTAATTATGCATATTCAATTGCACTTCATAATTTAACCGTTTAAAGCCTGAATGCACAAAAAATAGCCAGAACATTCTATTTTTTGGAGCTGAAATGTTTATTTCACTTCCTACTTCAATCCAACAAAATCAAAATTTCCATAAAATTTAACATATATATATATATATATATATATATATATATATATATATATATATATATATATATATATATATATATATATATTGTATCTCATTTGATACATTAGATGTTGTTGGCAACTGATAATCCACTTGAGGAGGACATTTTTGTCATTTATCTCATTGTATTCAGACTTTTTTTTAAAGTAATTTGTTGATCATTTTGATTAGATAAAGGTATCATAAAAGTATGTATCAAATATGATACAACAGGCTTTAAGGGGTTAATTGTGTAAAGGTTTGTGCATTTTTAAGTTTTGTGACGTATTCAGATTTTGTTTTGTTGCTGCTTATTGACAGTTTGACAAAAAAAACATTGATAAAAACATGAAGTATAGTTTGATTTAGTTTGGTTATTCATTTAAGTGTTTCTTCTCATTTTAGAACTTGTATTGAGCTTTTAGGTCTTGTAAAGCTGCTGTAGTGGTGATCAGCCTGGTGTTTTTGGTGAACAAAATACTGGTCTTGGAATTGCTGGTTGTGCAAAAACAGACCTGTAGACAGGTAGAATATAGACTTATAACAAGCAATGACATGAGTTATTGTCTAATATCACTGTGTAGGAAATTTGAGGAAGTATCAGACAAGACAGCAAAAAATATAGCATTTATTTTTATTTTATTTTTTACCTGTACCTGAGTTAATTGCACTTGCACCATTTTGTTACTTCTGAGTGCTATATAGTATGACTAAACCTACACAAAATGAGACATTCTGTGTCGAATGTTGTCCTGCCGTGTATGCGGCAACATTTTGGTTGGCTCCACAAAATCTCACTCCAAGGTTTTTTGAAAAGTTGGCAGCCCTGTGAGGTGTTGGGCAATGATATGGTACGTTGTGATTCTGTTACATTCTTAATGAATATGGGTTGCTACAATTCAACCGGTTATATTGTAAGGTATGTACTTTCTGTATGGCGTTTCAAATTTGTGCTCCATGTGCCCCCTTTTTAACTTTGAGCACCTGCCCCTCCTAACGTCTTTGCATGTCCCTGTTATCAACACTTACAGAGAGAAAAAAACCCTGATGTGTAGGGAACCACTTAGTCATGTGAGTAAACATAATGTGCCCCCAGTCCACAGCTATCAGTCTTTTTCACACTTACAGACATCACAAAACAGAAAGTTACACACTCACAGCAGTGCCATGAAGAACAGGTTGGACTTGTTGAGCATTCTGAGTGCAGAGGTGGATGTAAATTTTAGAACAGATGTGACAAGGCTGACACAACTCTTGTTCTCAAAAACCTGACATACAGCATTTAAATTTTTTTTATGTCTGTATGTCAATACACTGAACAATAGACATGAATAAAAGGGAAAATCAGGAAATGCACCTTACCTTAAATGCTCAAGAAGAGTTTCCTCCTTCAGTTTGCAGTCATGGAAATACAACTTTTCAGCTAAAGAGTTAACATGTGTTTTCACATTGATTGATTGATTGCACTGTGTCTTTACAGGGTTACTACCCTGTACCTTCTCCTGTCCTTTTCTGTATGAACACATTCTAATACAGTATAGGCGCAGGTACAGACAATTCATGCCTAAGACTACTTCAGCGTGGTGCCTGTTGAGTCCACTGTTGAGTTAGACCTATTTTTTTACTGAAATATGTGGTAGTTTTTGTGTCTTTATTTTTTGGACAACCACAAAGTTCGTTTTCTAATTTTGATACCTACACTTCTCCAACAACTGAAACCAGAGGAATTGTATTAGTAATAGTGAAGGCTTTGTTGGATTATAAATTTTTTTTTAATTTTTTTACTTTGTACAAATGTCCACTCCTACTCAAGGATAATAAATTTGTTGATTGTAACAGTTTAACAGTTCAATGGACATACATTGCTTGTGAACACCTTATCTTAAGAAAGCTTTGAGGAATATTTTGTCAAACCTTCAACAAAGCCACTTAAATTCAATGATAAAATTAATATATATTTGACTGAATGCACATTTACTTAATTCACACATGAAATGATCTTAAAACGGAAAAATAGTGGGTAACAAAAAAAAAGTCACAAGCACATTTTAAGAGGACTAAAAAGAGAAGGCCAATATTACCACATTGTTTTTCTGCCACCAACATCAAAATGCTTTTTGTTGAATGGAAATGAATGAAATCAAGGGCACAATGAATTAAACTGAAAGGGTCTTGTACATTTTTACAGTAATTTGAAATCAAAACAGGGTCATCAGCTAACAAAGTGCATTAGGGATGAAAAAGCCCAGCTCCAAAAGCTTTGGAAAGTTTCAGTTAACTCAATCAGACAATGGTGACCTTTTGAAGTTGACTCTGAAGTTGAATTTTACTTAACAAATGCATGATGAATTAATGTTTCATCAATTCAGAGTCCAGCACGGAGTTCCCCCACGTCCTCCAAACTACAAGTCCTGGGGTTACAGTAATTTGGAAAGGACCTCAGCCCCAGTGCGTGTACAAAGCTGGTTTTTGACATTGTTGTTCGAAATACTGATGACAGTATTTCTTCCTCTAGCACTGAGATCTTTAAATTTAGCCTCCACCTTGGTCTTATTACCTTTCAATTCTGCTTTCAAATTCTAGATATATCCTTCCTCGACATAGTGAAGACCTTTTTGATGGCTCGTGTGTGGCCCCTGTCCCCAAATCTCCTGTGCAGCATCATGTGATATGTCTTGGACGTTTGTCCCAGTGCGTTTTGGGGCAGGGCTTTTTTTCTCTAGGCTTGCATAAATACAGACAAATAGATAAATAGCAAAAGAAAATTCTATTTTATGATCACTTTTTTTCACAGTTGCTTAATCTCCACACGCAGGCGCTTATGTCGTGAATTACCTGAAGTTCCTCATGATCTTCAGAATAGAAGTAGGATTTCATCCAGACAGGAAGTAATGACAAAGATGAAGAACAGTTTGAGAAACCCTCATATGTAACATGTTAACCTTTACAAGGTGTTGAGAAATCAACAAAACAATCAACGAAACCCAGACTCCTGAGAAGTCTAAATTCTTTCCCAATAACAGGGGATCACTGGACTTCAGTGAGCCATCGTGCATACTGCATACTTTTAATGTGTAATAATGCCCAATACATATTTGACAGAATAAGTACTTTCAGGCTGTCTCCTCTTTCCAAGTCACCAAACTTGTGTTGCAGTTAAGCACTATTTACTTTAAAATATAAAAATAAACAATATTAAACGCGTTCTTCTTTGCATTCATTTGATTCCTGAATCAATAAACTGGTAAACTTGCCTAACTTTGTCAATATGCACTGGACAATTTTGAAAAAGCAAGGTTCTTACTTTCTCAACATGTGACAAAAGGCACCTAATCTCAAGTTTACAATCAAAAGTTAGGTATGAATTGTGAATTAAAATCTTAACCTATTTACGGTGTTTGTGTTTGTTTACATGACTGCACCTGGGGGAGCGAAGTATATTCGAAACCTGTCTGATAACTTCTCTCACTAATGACTCACAGCTCTGTTGACATCTGCACTGTGATGCTGAGCTCCTGTGAAGCACATACAAACTGATCAATCAAAGTATTCAGACATATATACAGTACATCTCAAGTGAATCATATGAATGCAAGGAATACAAAGTCACTCACTGCGGCGTACATTACAGCATGGCAGAGCTATAAACAGCTGATTTGTGGGTCCATTCAGAAATCCCAGTCGCTCCTGTCCCTCTCTGATTATTTTTTGTGGTGGTCAGTGTCTCCACAGATAGGATCACATGTGAGCTGGGTGGCTAAATTTCATCATTGGTCACTGGGGGCACAATTGAGATGCACTCTGAGTGCCATCTGAAATGGATCAGGATATGATCAAGATAAATGTGGCTACACACTATTAGCAGTGAACAGGGCTTTGTTGAGCCCTGGTGGTTATCACTGTTCATGCTAAATGCACCCTCTCCTCTTATTTTGTGGTATTATGGCCATAAACAAATAAGTAGTATGCTGTTTGCCATTTTCCACTATCCAGCCTTAATCTGAAGAGAAAAAAACAGGCAAAACTTCTCTTAACTAACTTCAAATATAAAAAATGAAATAAAATAAAAATAATGAGATAAACTAAATTAAATTAAATAAAAATAAAGTCCTTAGTTTGATCAGGGCATGGAGTTTTTGCCTCCATAAAGATCAACCACTTCCAAAGTAAATTTAGGATAAAATGTTTCTGTTGCTTTTATGTCAGCGTTTTAGGCCTTTCCTGATATTTGCTGTCCTACAACACTAACAATGTACCCAATTTACACAACTGTACACAGTAAGGTGTGTTGCACTTTGTCACTCAGCAAAGTGACTTTAGTGCAATAGCTCTGATGTAAAGCACACATTGTGCTGTTACACCCACCACCTGATTACAATGCATCTAAGTTGGCAATGGCATTATGTGTTGTTATTCACATTTACATCAAGGTTAAGGAATAGTTCAGGTTTTTTGAACCGAGGTTGCTTAAGACCAATGGCACTAGTAAATATGATTGCCACTCAAGAATTGATCCAGTTTTGTTCTTGAGGCCAGATAGGTGTCACGTGATAATGTTGGATAAATAGCATGTCAGTGGTGCTACTGAAGCCTCGCAATTAACCCACTTTTAGGTAGAAACTACATTAAAAAAACATTTGCTTGACTGGACGCTGCAGTAAGGTTATTTAGAGTTTTTAACTTTTCCTCAACAAAGCCCCTTTCTTCAGAATTTTGTGATGCAACATATGGGCTACATATCCTTCCGTCAGCAACTCCTCTCATTAGATCTCCGGTCAGAGTGCTGCACATCAGTCAGCTGTCACTGTAGCACAAACACATAAATCTAACTCCTTGGATATGATAATGATGCATTGCTCCTGTATTTATACTGGATGTAAAAAGGATGCAAGAGACATGGTCAAAATTGCGATTTCACAGAATCCTGTTGCGTGACGTAGGCCCTCTTTTGCTTGTTGATAAATACGAACATCAGGACTCACCCCTCTGCAACAACAGAACATTGTGTTAGCAGAGTCCATTTTACCGATAAGGACTACAACACACCACAGTAGTTTGAAGGCTTACTAAAAGTAAAGAGCTCTGATGAAAGGCTCTGGAGAAGCAATGTTACCAAGTCCCATGCATGACAGCAGTAGATCTCCAGGTCCGTGGACGTAGGCTCACAGTTCATGCATCTGCACCACCAGGTAACTTATGATCTGCTCCTCAGTTTCCTCAACAGTTTCTCTCATCACTCTTTCAGTCGTTAACTCCATCTGGAAAAGTTCTTCCTCTGTATCATAAAGACATCCTATCACTCATTTTAGTTCAGTTTTAGTGATGTTAGTGTTTGATTTTTCCTAACAACCTGACCAGCTGATGGCGGAGGGATACATAACCCCTTTTCCAGACATACTAAAGTTCTAAACACAGGAGCTTTCTCAAGGATAAGTGAAATGCTGTGAAGACTTCTGTGGCATTAGTTGACCCAATGTTGTTTTTTGTGTACTTTCAACCTAAAAGTGGGTTAATTCCTGGACTTTCAGTGGCACCATTGACTGCAAAATATTGCCTAGCATCTCTTATTAGGGACAAAGCTGGCCAGGTTCTTTATGGCACTCATATTCACTAGTGCCATAGGCCTCAAGTAACCCCACCTCAACAGAGGTGCATGTATGACAGTCTATGATTGGATGCTAGAATTACAAGGTGTATTAAGGTCAGTTTGTTAAAGTAATAATTAAATGGTAAAAATATTCAAATCTGACTTCAGGCTGACAAACACAGGGCTACAAGCATTATGGTTTACATGGTTTACAGCTCATTTTTCCATCTCGTCCTTCACGCTGTGATGAACTTTTTGTCTCGTCCCTGTGTGATCAAATAATCATGAAAGCAGGCATCGAGGACAAATGCTCAGTAATTAAACATAACTTTAATTAGTAACTGTAATAATACTACTGATAAAAAATGTACTCTCTTGATTTATTAGTTGTTAAAAAATAATTTCATTACAGTCATAAATTAAAAGCAACTAATAACTGCACAGCACTGCAGAGCTACTGTGACACAAACCTACATTTGTATTTGAGGGTGGTCTAATTATATTTTAAAAGTTTAAGGTTAATATGCTCTTGCACATTTTTGAACTGCAGTGCCTTAAAGGGAACACTGACTGTGAAGACAAATAGTCATAAATGTGCTTTATTGTATATCTAATACTAGAATGTGTTGTTAAAAAAGCACGAAGGATTATTTCTTTAAAAATAGCAATTTTTGTAACCTGTGGACGCCGCTATTGTTTTTCGAGCGCAATGCATGCCGGGTGGATGACGTGTATGGGTTGCACTGTGCCGAGCATGAAGACATGCTTGAGGAAATGCCATAGGCAGGAGATGCCTGGTGTTCTTCTGCAAGGATGTCAACAACTCGCTCTTGCAGATGTAGCTGATGGTGAGCATGACCACGATCACAGAGGAAGCTGACGACGAGTCTGTAGACTTACGGACTGCTGTGTTGACTGATTCATCTGCAGGAGTGAGTTGTTGACATCCTCACAGGAGAACATCCAGTGTCTCCTGCCTATGGCGTTTCCTCCAGCAGACTTCCCTCGTTTCCTGAGGGCGTTTTGTCTGTTTGTGTGAGAAAACTGTAGGCAAGGTATTTGGCTTTGGTCTACGTTACTAGCAGCACCTGTGAGCTCTTTCAGCAGCTTGGCTCGGCTAAACGCATCAAATGCATCTGGAGAGAAGTGGTGAGAACATAGCCACGGGTTCTTTAGAAATTGTGTACGCCCACAAGCGATTTCCCACTCCTTTCTTCTCTTTTTGTCGCTTGTGAAGCTATGTAGACTTACATCACTCCCCTTGTTTCCCTTTGACTGAAAATTGCACCCAAAAGTAGCACAATGTGGCATTATTATGGTATTCTTGCTCCTAATAGCCAGTGAGTAAACGTAGCGGCTCGGTACAGTGCAGCCCTATAACGTCATCAACCCAGCATGCATTGCGCTAGTAAAACAATGGCTGCGTCCGTAGGTTAGAATATGTGTTATAAATTGCGATTTTTAAGGAAATAACAATTCTTTGTACTTTTTTAACAACACATTCTAGTATTAGATAAACATTAAAGCATATGTATGACTATTTGTATTCACAGCCGGGGTTCCTTTTAAAATGTGGCTTTTTAGGCTACTTTCACACCGAACACATTTGATCTGAACCAGATTAACTCTGGTTTGTGTATTTGTGAAGTTCTTTGATAAGGGGTGGTCTAAAAGATCACCCAAACCAAAGAACTAAACTCTGGTTTAGTTCACTTCCAAGCAAACCAGAGTTCAGGTGGTAGTGGGTATGAAAGCCAAGTGAACCTAACAAGGACAAAACAACGGAGGTTAACAAAAAATGCAGTGTGTTGCAGCTTACATCTGGTTGAAAATTGCAAAATTAAGCTGACTAAGGAGTCCGTTGGCAATATTAAACAGAGTGGTCATACATCATTCAGGTCAATATGCAAGTGTGACATGATGTGTCATAAATACTATTATCATTGCTCAAACTACAGCTGAACACTTTGATCTAGACAATGATATTCCAATAGACGCAATGCCCAGTTGTGTATTTCCAGGTAGTGCAACAACAGGCCAGGTGGCAGGAACATAAACTACACTACACAATATTTGGCAGGCTTTGGTCTTTCCAACCATACAAAACAATACAGTACAAAACAATACAATACAAAACATTACAATACAATACAATAGTGATGCAGGAAAGAGTCCAAAAACATAGCAGTAAGCTCGCATTTAGCACTTACATTTCTCGAAAGTACATGGGATTGTAGAATAGTTTTTCAGATAAATGCCTGAAATAAGGTATGTGGTGAGCAAATGCATACAAGATTTGAACGTTCTATTTTGCAGCTTAAAATGCATCAGATCACCAAACTTTTTACTTTTTAAGTGTTATTGTGTTTATAAAAGGACAGTTGCTTATGAACTGCATAAATGGACTACAAAAATAGCTTGGGATCCCAAAGTAATAATTTCTGATGGTTTCATTTAATAACAATAATACATACACTATAGCCACAACCATGGATGCCAACTTGATGAAGTCATCTATTTAGAGGAAATTCTCATACATGATGCCACAACATGTCGTTATATGCTGGAAGTGTGGTAGCTGCTTCCAAGTTGAACCACCATGTTGTAGTTCCTTGGTAATATCTTTTTACCGTCACCGTTTATGTCGAAGCCTAAAAAGTTGTGAAAGCTAAACTAGTTTTGGAAGATTATCATGATGAACAAAACATTTAAGTTTAATGATTTTTTGTTCACCACAGTGCTTATTATAAGCAGTGATCCAAAATTCCATAGGCTTTTAATCAAGGGAACCAGCTCGTTGCTAACTTCCTGGTTGGCCCACAAAAATACACCGTCTCTGCACCACTCTATACAATATCTACAATAATACAATACTTATTTGATGCATCAACTTGACCCCTATACACTTAACTAGCTTTGCAGGCCAACGTCTATCCAAAGCATGAACCTGTGCCATTAAAGAAACCAAATTTACATAAAAACTATCCTGCACAAAAAATACATCTTGACTCATCATTGCACTTTAACTTTATACCTCATAGGTTCTTGTTACAAATGACTCAATGATACAATTTGATTTCTTGTACAATTAAAGTTTCCATTTCTTGCTCTGTGGAGCAAGGTCACCATTGTAATCCAGCGTCTTACCTGCAGGTGTTCATGATCTGCTACCTTGTAGTCAGAGGATGACATCCCTGCACACTGATATATCTCCCTCTTCCTCGCCTCCTCTCTTGTTCTGTCTCTTTCACTCTGTCAGGATGAACCCAGTTGATCTGTTCAATCACCCAGGAGCACTGAGGCACGACCCTGTAAACCCCTACTCACTCCATTTCAGCTCCTCATACACTATTTGTCATCTCATCCCGTCTCCTCTCAGTTTAGAGTTGCCTTTGTTCACACATTGTTTGACCTAACACTGCCGCTTGATATTGGAGAAAAAAAAAAACCTAAAGTAAACAATCATTTTTCTCATTTCTGTGAAAAGTTAAGTTTTTGTTATTTGGTTCTCATCTTAAAAAGAAGGAAAGACACTCCCATATTTCTTTGCCAACATAAACACATTTGTTACGTAATGTGTCTGAGGGACTTTTAACAAACTTTTCAGACATTTTGAAATTTCTGACAGTTTTTCGAGCTGCAGGGTGTTAACAGGCACACTGTGTCTGCTACCGGAGTCTTGTTTGCAGCCAAAGGCTGAAATTATGTTATTGATGCAGACCCAGATCTCAAAGCTTTCTATACTTTTGTACCTCATTGATAACCCCATGAGTAAAATAACTGATAGGTGAGCAGCGATTAGCTGAGAAAAAAGACCAGGAAAGTGGGTTGAGGAAGTTCATATTATCTCTGCTTTTCAGTAGACTGAATCCACACCTCCATTTGGAATAAGAAATTGTAATACAGTTTTTGTCCTAAAAATGTGGTAAACAATTACCCGATGTTCCCTTTTGTTTCAGCCGCTGACCCATGAAGACGGAGAAGTGACTGATGTCTGATTGTATTGTGTTGTCGCCCCTCATCTCCATTCAGTGTGGCCAGGAAATGTAGGAGAACTGGGCAATTATTTCTGATTTATCTACTTGGACAAATGCTGGCATATTGAGCAGAGCTGCAGAGTCTAGCTAAGGTTTTTGTCCTCATTATCGATATTTTCCGTACAGTTTGCTTACTTCAAGCTTCACCAGGATGGACAATTCTCTTTTTGGGGTCTACAGTGCATGACTGATTCTAAGATGCAGGATTTGTCAGTCATGTAAATGAGTTTATGGGTGAATGAGTCATTAAAGAAGGAGGAGATGGCCTGATTTTTGTCTAAGAAGTAATTGACTGCCCTAAATCAGGTACTATGAGGAAACCAACCTGTATATATGTTTGGACACATAGGGCAGAGGCAGGCAAAATCTAAACATTTTTATCAAATGAGCTTATTAATTTTCCAAAAGAAGTTAGACTGATTTTGTTTTAATTATCAGAAATTAAGATGGTATTAATCTTTGAACTCATGGAGAATAAATAGTTCTGAAAAGACAGCAGTGTTTCTAAGGTGTTTTTTTTACTTGATACTTGCTGCTTCCTGATGAACCTGCTAATCTTTTTAAAATACAAATCAAATAATAGGAACATAGCCTTTTCCATATATCAGGCTAAACCTACATGTGAGTATTAATTGTTAAAACAAATATTGGACACAAGCAACTACCCGTGTCTCCACAGTATGAGGAGAGCTCATTAAGCCACACAATCATGGGGTACTGTTTGTTGAGGTTTGACCTACTTCATATGTTTCCGTACCAAAGTTAGGCAGCAAAACTTCATTATAAAAAAAAGTCAGAACTCTTCTTCCAATAGAGGATCGCCTTTCAGGTAACCTTGTGCAGCAACTGGACCAGTCTGAGTCAATGTCTGCAATCAGGCATGTCTGTTTGATAATCTCCAATCTACAACGTTTGTGCTCGGCTCAAAGCAGCACAGCACAATCTTTGAGAGCAGGTAGAGGTGGGAGAAATGAGCAGGACAATGGCAGGAAGTGACTGCACTTATAGAAATATGCATAGATGCTAACAGCTTCAGTTGCAGTTTTATCAGATTGTGAATGCATTTCTTTATTAAATGAAAAACCAATTACACACTTCTCTGTAGTAACGATATTTTCTCTCCACTTCAGGTTTTGACCTTAGTTTGTTTTATGAAGCGTTTGAGCTAAGATAATGAGCGGTGGGCAAGCTTTGGCTGTCCCTTTCTTGTTACTGGACACACAGCCGAAAGAATGGTGTTTATCTGCTTGTCATGGACTTGGAAATGAGGCAAGACATGAAAAAATAAAAGGTTGGTGTATCCCTTTAAAATAAAGGGAGACTAACAGAGACTGAGTTCGGCTGATAATTTTAAACATATTTATTTTTGTCATGTTTATTGAAAATAAGCCACTACATTGCAAGTTTTGTACTCTGAAGGCCCTCAGTTTTTAAGCTGGTAATTTATCAGTTTAGGTATTTGCTCTTTTCAACTGTATGCTCAAACATGCTACCATTGTTTTTGATTATGTGCAACTAAATCTTTCCAAACAGCACCTAAAGGAACACTGTATAAATAAACACATTGGAATGTCCATGTGTTTTTTTGATCTGATAATGTTTGATTAACATTGCTCTATTTTGTGACTGATCTGAGTCTTGGTTATAAAGTTATTATTAAACTTGCTGTAATGGACTCCTTTATGCATGCAGGACAACTACTCCCACCAGAATCTCACTGCTTACTATCCAACTCACTTCCAGTGTATGATAAACCTGCTGATTATCTTCCTCTCTCCATGGTACCACTTCCCATCTCCATCCATCCCCCACCCTGACAGTAAATGGACACTGCTCAACACACAGAGCATGTGTCATACTCTTGCTCATGAAATGGCCTGTTCAATTAATTCCCAGGCAGGCAGCAAGTCATCCAGCCGGCCAATAAAGCAAACGGCCAGGGAGGAGGTTTTCTTCAAGAGTGGGCCATGTTGCCTCTGCCAGTCACTGATATAAGACTACGACTGCACCTACTCAAAGCTAACATTGTGGCTCAGATACGCATTTTTGTTCCAACTAAAACCTCATTAGTCATGCCAAAGTGACACACACTTATATACACACAGTTCAGACCCCTCCAACTCCCTATCTCATGTGAAGGAGTAGCAATAAAAGAATATTATAATTACTACAGGATGACAGAAACTCCAGACCCCAGTGGAGAGTGTACTGAGAGATGGAGGCATGTGACTTCGACATGCTTACTACAGCATTAGCCCATGCTCTGATGTATATTGTTAAGATTGCGAGATATTATTATTTTTGCTAATAACTAGGGCTGTCAAACAATTCAAATTTTTAATCAAATTAATCACAGGGTTGCTGTGGGTTAGTTTTGATTAATCACTATAAAATATCATTTATTTTTAATCTGTATTAATCACGTGAGGAGTGCTAGCAGGATCCCTGACTGACGCATGCTACGTGTTAATGTGGTGCTTTAAGCTGGAAGTGCTTCGGTGAAAAGAAAACTCCTTCCTGCAGAGTGTGCGTATAACTGTATGACGGTCCACGGTTTCGTATTGCGTAGTTTTTTGTTTTCAAATTTTCCACCGAGAGCCAGGGCCACCGTGCTGTTTAGCGTCCTGCCGGATCAACGGCCCATTTGTGCATGTGCGGCAGCATGCGTGGGACAAACCACCCGAAGCGCATCGCCAGAGACATTAAAGGGATTTTGAGTGATTCTGCGCTGCAGGTGGGTTAATTGCATTAAAATCAGATTAATTATTATGATGGATTAATCCACGTTAACGGGTTAATTTTGACAGCCCTACTAATAACTAAGAAAGGCATGTATAGATTTTGATCAATTTTTCAGAGAGTGTAAAGCCATAGCCTACCTTTTGGTGCTCAACATGTCCATCCCATGTCCATAGTGCCCATCTCCTCTGACTTGTTCAAGGTTCAAGGTTTTTCAGTGGCCTTCACAACAGATCTCAGTCCAATGGGGCACTTTTGGAATGTGGTGCAGTTGGAGATTTGCATCATGGATGTGCATCTGACAAATCTCCAGCAACTGCATGATGCTGCCATGTCAATTAGGACTAAAATCTCTGAGAAATATTTCTAACCCCTTTTTAAAAAACCAAGACAGTTCTGAAATCAAAAGGGGGTCTAGCCCAGTACTAGGAACCCAGTGCTGTGTTTATTGAGAAGAAATGTATTCAGTGAAAGCATGTCTGTCTAAATGTTGAAATCAGACTGTTAAGAAGATTGTGTTTGAGCCCTGGGTGGGACTGCTTTCTTAGTCTTGCTTCTGCCTACTCCCGCTGGATTTCTGACCATTACCGCCTGCTCCCGCTGTGTGTGTCATTCACTTTCACACGCCCCAGGAACATGTGTGTCTGCTCCCGCCCACCGGCAAAGTTCTGGCCATACAAGTAAAATACTGAGAGTAACAGATAATTCTGCCTTCAATCATACTTTGAATTGTTTTCACAATGCAGATAAATAACAAATGCTTATCACCACACAAAAGACTTTGGCTACTCGACTTTTTGCTTTTTAAGGACTCAAAATTTTTGAACAAAAAACTGTGGGAAAACATTGTACAAGGGAGTAATATCTTTAACTCCAGATGCCCATATGTCTGCTGTGATAACACACTCAAAGGTTTCAATGATCCAATTTAACTCTTTTAAAACTGGCGTCTGTAGTTCCCGTGCTCTTCCCTCCACATGCCTGGATATGGTGGTCATGTGAGGGAAATCTTCTTCAACATCAAATTTGCCATATTCAGCACCGACATGAACAAAGTGCTGAATCACCTCCAGGAAGCCTTACCTGGCAACCTTTTCGTATCGCCAAATGTCCTTGCAGCAGAGTGCGACACATTTCTCTGTAGTTTCTTGTTAAACATATTCAGGGAGCAAAGCATTAACCTTGACAGGGAGCTTAAACAGAGCAGGTGTGCAGTCGTAAGTTGGTAGGTGCTAAATCTGTGCCTGTTGTCGATCATAACCTCAGCACATTTGTTGCAGCTGAAAAAAATCCATTCCCTTTCTCTCGTTGCCACTTACAATAGTGAAATTGTTCCAGATATTGGACTTTGCTGGCTTGCT
Source organism: Cetoscarus ocellatus (assembly GCA_037902135.1). Classification (NCBI taxonomy): domain Eukaryota; kingdom Metazoa; phylum Chordata; class Actinopteri; order Labriformes; family Labridae; genus Cetoscarus; species Cetoscarus ocellatus. The sequence continues at coordinate 869,180 of JBAMNC010000607.1, forward strand.
TTGTTTTTGTGCTGCCACCCACTGCGATTTTCCACTGTCAGTGCAGCCCTCTAGCTTGTATCACTGGTAGATGAGTCTGATCCAAAGACTAAATCATCTGCATAGGTATAAACATGATCAGTCATTAAAAAGACAACTGCTGTTGTTAGAAAATCAATTAAACTTCATGTTACACTTAAGAACTCAATGTGGCTACTGTGATGCCAGGAGTTCAGAGTAGCCTCTGGAAAGGCCCCTGCTGAAAAATTTGGGAACTAATGGTTTAAGGTGTCCTGAAATTATCAGAGCTGCAACTTCAGAGAAATGTCTTGAACCCTATTGCTTTATTCAACACTTTTGGTTTATGTAATGAATAGAAATATGAGAGGATAACTTTGGTTATTTTTCTCACAGTTATAATTGGTCTGACATTTACTGGTAGGCGACTCATTTTGGTTGTCAGATTTTTGTATTTTTGTGTGAGAGAAAAGGTGGGAATCAGTAAATTTGCATGATGCCTCAGACAGTGAGTGATTCATATTCAATAGGTTCAAGCCTTGTGGAGTGCGCTCGCCTATTTATAAACCAGTGTTACAGCCCAATGACTCACCAGTGCCTCTAGTTAAAGTCTTTTTAAGAAATCCTACGCCAACAATGACCACAGTGTTCATTGTGCTGCTTAATCATCAGCGCTCTGGAGGAGCTGCAAGGTGCTTCGACACACAAATACACAGTAATGCTCAGACACTCGAACGCGCGCTGAGGCACAACACAGAGAGATCAGTTTGTTATATTTAAGTCTGGATTCTGCGTCAATGTGGCGGAGGGTGTTTACAGAGGCAAGAATATGTGTTTGTGTGAACATGTACGCATTTGTTAAATGTGCAAATATGTGTGTTCTTTTGAGCCACTGTTTTTTTCTCCTGTGATAAATATGCACAGCACATCTACTGTTTGTACTTAGGCAAAATAGATGGCAATGCTGGTGAGCAAAACATCTATCATTTCTGCCTCTGATTAATAGTTGTCCTGGGGATGGCTGCTCTGAAAGAATAAGGGATGGAGAGAGGAGAAGGAGAAAGAGAGGAGGTGAGGGATGAGAAGGATATAAAAAAGATGGAAAACAGCACCAAGGAGAAAACAGGAGGGAGAAAGAGAGAGAGAAAGTCTCCTTTCTCTGGGGATCTGAAACAGTTAAACAGAAAATTGAGCTCAGAGATTCTCCAATGTCTCCTGTTGTGTTGCAATTGTGAGTTAATGGGGGTTTATGAATAAAACCTGTCAAGAGGGTGGTGTCAGTGAGGATGTAAAATGGTGAATCACGAACAACAATTATGTTGTTGGTGGTTAAAAGGTTTTATTCTTCCCAACTTATAATTCTTTCCTTCAATATCACTCCTAAAATGAATTATTTAAGCTTCAAATTCACTCACTACACAGCTTATGTCACATATCATTCTGTATTACATTTATTGATCATAAACCCTGTGAAGTGAGTGTCATCATGAAAAGGATATTTCAGTGTTGTTGAAGTCGAGTTGAATAAGGTACTTGACAATAGTCAGAGAGGTGGTACCTTTAAGAAAAACAAGCTAAGACTAGCAGTAAGGCACACTGCTTTTGACAGGTGCAGCTAGTTGCACAAAACTATGTTAGGAGGAATGTACATTGGGTGAAACAATTCAGAGTGCTTTATTTGTCCTCCAGGAAGTCTCTGTGTTTGGCACTAATTGACGGCTATGTGTTCTTTCACCTGTGCGCACTGATTCAGCTGATCTTCTGTTTCGCTCGATGGACTCAGAAAGACACAACAATGGCAGAAGAAATTAATATCAAACCAAATATGAGTGATTTTGACTCAAGTGATGATCATGTTTCTTTTACTGTGGATACACGGGGGTCATCTTTATTAACTGGAGCATACAGAGGAAGAAGTTCAGCGGGCCAAAGGAGAGAGGAAACAAACTTCTGTAGAAACAAGGATGCTATTTTGTAAGTTAAGAACAGCTTGTATCAATTAAAGAGGACGGTTTATTTTCAAAGATGAAGTAAAACCTGTCTGGTACCATATTGATGTTTCAAAGAAAGATCTCACGCAGAGTCCTCAGAAGATCTCTACCAAACACAGACTTGTTCAGCCTGAGAAAAGCAGCACTATTCACACTGGATAGATCTGCGAAATATGGACAGAGAAACATTTGATTTTAATTGCAGTTGGAGATAACTGTAACCCCCATTTTCCACATAGTCCACCTGCTTAGCGTCCCGTCTGTACTGTAGCTTTTCTCTGAACACGGGTGCACAGCATCACCCATTTACAGTGCTGCACAGCAGAGCACAGTTCAAGAAGCTTGAAACATGAGATTATGTATGAGGTTATTGTAAATTTGTAAGAAAAGAAGAAGAGCAACATGCAAACAGCTGGTCATATTTCCTGCCTGACATAAATTTACTGTCAGTTTCCATATTATTTCACTTTTTTTGGTGTACTGTATTTTGAAATAAACCTGAAACCCTGAGAGCTTGTTTTCCTCTATCTGCATGGTTAAGTTGAAGCAGATCCCACTGAAAATAGTCTTGCTCTGTATTTTCAGTGAACTAGCGTGGGTCTATGCTGCTGGCAGGTGCTGCAGATTGATCAAGGTGCAAACTGTGGAAGTTGTGATTTAAGAGACTGGGGCAAATTGCTGCAGAGTGTGTGGAAATTAGGGGTAAGAGTATAATCAACAAGCAGTTAAAAAATAAATATATATTGGCTATTCATGGAAAATTTTGCACTTGGTTTAAAATTGATAAACTAAGTTCCCTGAAGTGAAGACAGGGTGCCTGTCAACTTTTGAAACATCTTATCAAACCCTCAATTTTTTTTTTTTTTTTTTTAGGTCAAAACTACTCAAAAAACAACATTGCCTTGACCAGATGCTGCAATTAGATTTTTTTTTTTAAGTGTTTCACTTTCCTTGACAGAGACCCTGTGTTTAGAACTATCTTGTAATGCAACATATTGGCTACATATCCTTATACCAGCACTGTGTTCTCTTTCCAGTTGTGTAAGTCATAGGGCTGCACCAGGGGCAGGTAGCAATCACTGGAGCAGAAACTCTTATGAGTAACTCTTAAGTATAACTCTACTTGATATTGATGCTCCTTTATTTATCCCAGATGTAAAATCAGACAAAACAATGGTCAATATTCAGATCATCACTTTCCCGTGACGTTGTCCTTCACCATCTTTGGCTTGTTGTTTCGAATACGGACATAAAGGCTCACCCCTGACAGACTCTAAGCAGTGCTTGGAGTGCCTATTTTAACAATCAGGACTACGACACACGACAGCAATTTGAAGGCTTACTGAAATTAAAGGGCTCTCATGAAAGGTTTAGGAGAAGCCGTGTCACTAATTCCCACTCATGACAGCAATAGACCTCCTCTTTGTAGGCATGGGTTCACAGTTCATGCAACTGCACCACCAGGTAACCTGTGATCTGTCCTCCTTTCTAGTATATGCAACAGTTTCTTCTATCCTTCCTTCTACCTGTGAATCCATCTGCTACAGTTCTTCCTTTGTGTACTCATAAAGATATCCTCCCATGTCCATGACTAATGGCATGTCATTGTCACTTGTGTTAAAATCGCTCATTGTTAAGAGTTTGTGAAGTTAGTTTTTGTTGTTTCTTCTGACGACCTGACTAGCTGATGGTGGAATCATACATAACCCCTTCTTCGCAACGTACAAAAGTTCTAAACACAGGGGCTTTGTCAAGGAAAAGTGCAAAGCTGTAAAAATTCTTACTGTAGCATCCAATCAAGCCAATGTAGTTAAATGTGTAGTTTTAACCCAAAAGTGGGTTCATTCCAAGACTTTTGGTGGCACCATTGAACACAGTATATTGGCTTTATAGGCCCAGAAATCTCTCCTTAGAAACAAAGATCGTAAGCTGCTGCATTGGCAATCATACCGACTAGTTTCATAGGCCTCATGCAACTCCACTCTAAAAAAACAAACTAACCCTTTAAGGCAAATAATAAGCACACAGAGCTATTTTAAATAGCGGTGTGGATAGAGCAGATGGCTGAAACGGAAGTCAGCTCTTGTGACCTGCATTACATGGTGGTTAGAAGCCCTTTGACAATTAGGTTGAGAGCGCCTCTATCAGAAATTGGGCTGGCTGTGGATACAAAACCTTTTTTTATGCAATACATTTCCTTGACAAACTGAAATAAACCTGAGTTAACCCTTCACTCTCCATTACATGTGGTATTATATATCAGATTTGATGGTATCGGTGGTGTGTGGTCATGTGCACCGGAGCGTGAGCTTTATCATGTAAACTGTGTCATCCAATCCTCAAAATGGAAACTGTGACCACACAATCATTCATGATGTCCATCTACTATCTGCTATGCAAACATGTGCATGTATGTATGTGTGTGTGTGAGTGTGTGTCAGGGTGCCATCTGCTCTGGTGTTGAGATGGTTAAAGGCAAACAAAGGACACAATGCAAATAATGTAAATAGCCTTCTTCTTGACTGTCTCAATGTTATCTGGCGTGTGTGCGTTCATATGCAAGGGTGTCTATGTAAAAACGCCTGTATGCTAATAAGAAGCCACATGGATATGTAGGTCACGTCAACCTATTTTCTGCAAGGCTTACACCCTCTTCCATGTTACATCCACACAAATACTGTAGTACTCAAGCACACACACTCAAACAAGGGAAAAAAGTCACTGCAAAACACAAAAAAAATCCCCCCTCCTCACTTCTTAAAACACACGTTTATAGTTTAAGCTACTTTGAGTGAAGCTGAGGCAGAAGGAAAGGGAGGGATGCTACATTCCTGAGACACATACACATGCACTCTGAAAATGCTTTTCTCATATAACCCAAAAATCTACGGAGAGCATCTTGCAGAGCCTCCACCTCATTTCAGAGCCCGCGGAGGCTTTCCCCAGGCTTCCCGTGGCGTTTGCTCAGTTCTGACTTTACTCTTCACACTTAGACAAAAGCTCCACTGTGCCGTCCCTGAGGCTTCTTACGGACCTTGAGATTTTTACAGTGTGATTTCAAGCAGGAGCAGGGTTCATGCAGGAAACATGAAAGCTCCTGTGGGTCTCTTTCTATCGAGATATTTAAGTGCAAGGAAAAAAAGAGGGAGAAGAGATCCAAACAATACCTCCATCCTACACTTCTGATATCACAGGCAGCTCTAAATTCATCATCCCACTGTGGCTATTTTTGGGAGCTTAAAAATTAGACAGACTCCATGCAGAGGTGTCTCCTGTTCCTCTTTCTCTGTTTGTTTCCGTCTCTTCCCCTCCCTTCTATCAACCCTCCCTTCCTCCCTCTCTCTGCCAGTCGGCTGGTGTAGGTGTTAAGAACGTTAAGAATGGCTGTTTACTCTCCATGTGGTATTATTCATATCATCAGGCCCCTTCGCCGCCCCCTCCCTCCCTCCTCCTCCTCCTCCTCTTCCTCCTTCCTCTGGATCAGTCTGCCCGCCCACCCCTGCACATGCACTAAAACACCCGCACACCCACCTCCAGCTATCGTGTCAGCCACTGTCCCCTCTGTGACCCCGATTTTGCATCACACACACAGTTTAGCCTGGGTAGTGGAAATGTACAAGCATTTGACAGGTCCACCAAAGATGGCAACACATTAGTCTCACTCTGCTGTCTCCATCAACCTGTCACTGCACATTTACAAACACCAATCATACACCTTGGTACTTCTGTATTACTGTAATTGATTTGTGAGTTTTTCTCCATCAGGTGTTTAAACTGGATGAAGGGTGTGTTTTAAGATCTGAGTGACAGAAGAGGGCTTTCTTTGACTCGTAGTGATGACTTTACATGCAGAAAGAAAACTGTGATTTATCATTTCAGTGTGACTAAGCTGTGAACCTACATAAAAGCAAATATGTCCAACTTGGACTGTCTCAGGTCAAATTTTTCAAAGTTTGACTAACACATCTCGAGAACCCTATGGCTTTTATACCAGGTGAGTGTGTGTCCCTGCTATCACAGATCTTTTTCTTTTTGAATTTTTTTATTTGAACGGAATTTAATTTATTTTGAACATGTATGCAAAGAAATAAAATAGAGAAATGCCATTCACATACAGAGAGAAAAAGAAATGAAGTAATGATACACGTTCGAAAAGGAGTGGGAAGAAATAAATACTTTTTGAATTCCTACCCATTATTACTGCTCCTCATGGGTCTTATATAAATAAATTCTGCTGTCTATGCAGCTCTATTTCTTTATACAAAACCCAAAACCAGTGAAGTTGGCACGTTGTGTAAATCGTAAATAAAAACAGAATACAATGATTTGCAAATCCCTTTCAACCTATATTCAATTGAATACACAGCAAAGACAAGATACTTAACGTTCAAACTGGTAAACTGTGTTATTTTTTGCAAATATTAGCTCATTTTGAATTTGATGCCTGCAACATGTTTCAAAAAAGCTGGCACAAGTGGCAAAAAAGACTGAGAAAGTTGAGGAATGCTCATCAAACACTTATTTGGAACATCCCACAGGTGAACAGGCTAATTGAGAACAGGTGGGTGCCATGATTGGGTATAAAAGCAGCTTCCCTGAAATGGTCAGTCATTCACAAACAAGGATGGGGCGAGGGTCACCACTTTGAACAAATGTGTGAGCAAATTGTCAAACAGTTTAAGAAGCATTTCTCAACGAGCTATTGCAAGGAATTTAGGGATTTCATCATCTACGGTCTAATATCAAAAGCTTCAGAGAATCTGGAGAAATTACTGCACGTAAGCGGCAAGGCCGAAAACCAACATTGAATGCCCGAGACCTTCGATCCCTCAGGCGGTACTGCATCAAAAACCGGCATCACTGTGTAAAGGATATCACCACATGGGCTCAGGAACACTTCAGAAAACCACTGTCAGTAACTACAGTTTGTCGCTACATCTGTAAGTGCAAGTTAAAACTCTACTATGCAAAGCGAAAGCCATTTATCAACAACACCCAGAAACGCCGCCGGCTTCGCTGGGCCCGAGCTCATCTAAGATGGACTGATGCAAAGTGGAAAAGTGTTCTGTGGTCTGACGAGTCCACATTTCAAATTGTTTTTGGAAAGTGTGGTCGTCGTGTCCTCCGGACCAAAGAGGAAAAGAACCAGCCGGACTGTTATAGGCGCAAAGTTCAAAAGCCAGCATCTGTGATGGTATGGGGGTGTATTAGTGCCCAAGGCATGGGTAACTTACACATCTGTGAAGGCACCATTAATGCTGAAAGGTACATACAGGTTTTGAAGCAACATATGTCGCCATCCAAGCAACGTCTTTTTCATGGACACCCCTGCTTATTTTAGCAAGACAATGCCAAGCCACATTCTGCACATGTTACAACAGCGTGGCTTCGTAGTAAAAGAGTGCGGGTACTAGACTGGCCTGCCTGTAGTCCAGACCTGTCCCCCATTGAAAATGTGTGGCGCATTATGAAGCGTAAAATAACGTAAAACAACGGAGACCCCGGACTGTTGAACAACTTAAGCTGTACATCAAGCAAGAATGGGAAAGAATTCCACCCAAAAAGCTTCAAAAATTGGTCTCCTCAGTTCCCAAACGTTTACTGAGTGTTGTTAAAAGGAAAGGCAATGTAACACAGTGGTAAAAATGCCCCTGTGCCAACTTTTTTGCAATGTGTTGCTGCCATTAAATTCTAAGTTGATGATTATTTGCAAAAGAAAATAAAGTTTCTCAGTTCGAACATTAAATATCTTGTCTTTACAGTGTATTCAATTGAATATAAGTTGAAAAGGATTTGCAAATCATTGTATTCTGTTTTTATTTACGATTTACACAACGTGCCAACTTCACTGGTTTTGGGTTTTGTATATATGGTATGACTTTTAAATAAAGCGACTGCGCTTATGAGGATACAACCATGTGGTTCAGTGTCACACAGTGTTATTAAAGATTAGGTGTTCATACACAACTGCTGTATGTTTCTAAAAAGTGGCGCCTTTAGTTCACAGCTAGCTTCTGACTGAAGAGCACATGCTTTTGCTATTGCATTGGAGAATGATTAACGTAAAAGTTAGGCAAAGCATTAACTTGAGACATTAACTTTTGGTGAAGTTGAAAAAAAAAAAAAACAGCTGCCAAATCTTTTTGTACGGTAGCTGAGGTATTTGCTTAACTCTGCATGTCATGTGCATGGGTGTTTGAATGGCACAGAAGGTCAGTGAAGGCAGGTAACCAAGATGATGAACATCCTGGGTCCCCATGTACATCAGAAAGTTATTAAAAAAAAAAAAAAAATTCAACAAATTGGAAAAATCATTTGAAATGAGGAACAACTCAATACAAGAGATAACAGAAATGTCTTCACTGGTAAAGAGAAAGTTCTGCAATTTGCATGAAAAATTGAACATGACCAAAGTGTGCCAAAATTGTCCTAAAACTTCTGACCTCTGATCAAAAGGGAAAAAAAGCTCATTTGTGTCTGATGTTTGGGAACAAAATGAAGGAATCCCCAATTTTTTACAAGGAGTGATTACATGCTATGAAACTTGGATCTTCCAATACGATCCTGAAATTCCATCATCACCGAGGATGCAGAACGCAAAACAAGGCAAGTCCAAATAATAGACTGTAGAAGAATTGGATGAAGCCATGACGTAGGAGCCTTTGGAATGCTGTTGATGCCCTTTAATGGGTGCTGCCATACTGCATGAGCTATCTCAACCGAACTTTAGATCCATCTACTTATGGACAGAGAGCCAGTGTTGAGGTGGGTCTTAAGGCCTCCTCTTCAGTAGCTATGCCACATTTCCAAAACTGGAAATCCTCAATAAATCATCCATTTAAACCTTTTGAACCAGGCTGTAAAGATTTATATTAAATCCATCTTTGCCCCACATACAGTCATTAAGGTGCCATTTTTCAGCCACCCCAAAGTGGGCTCTCGGGGTGCTACAGCTTTTGGCACTTCCGTAAGGGCTTCCATTTACAGCCCTGGAGGTTGCCGCCTTGTCCAGATTATAGGCCATGTTGATTGTTTTCTTTGACATTAAGGGTATAATTATGGAGGAGTGTGTTACAGAAGGGTCAACGCCAAATCAACACCATTATGAACAGGTTCTTGAAATACTGTGAGAAAGGTCCCAAGAAAGAGACCACAACAGTGGGAAAATGGTTTGCATCAGCCCACACTGCGCTCACAGAAAAGTAGTTTCTGGCCCCAAAACAAATCACAGTGCTTGTTCACCCTTCATATTCACTTGAGCTAGCATCTTGTGACTTTTTCCTTTTCTCTAAGATCAAATCTGTGCTAAAGGAATACGTTTTTAGTCTGTGCCAGAAGTTAAGAATAGAACCACAGAGGTTCTGTGACAACTGTCCGAAGAAGACCTGCTGCACTGCTTTGACCCAAATGTGGCAGTGTGTTGATGCAAAAGGGTAGAATAATGATGGAGGAAGACAGCATAGTCTTGTGTTTTTAATAGCCATACCTTGTATATCACCCCAATCATAACCCTTTATACAAAGTTTAGGGAGAATCACATTAAATCTCCCTAAAATGACCCGATTCATTGAATAACTGACCTTGGAAACGCGCAGAGTGATAGCATGCTGTAGACAAGGAGAGTTTATCCACAGAGGACACAAACTGAGCTTTTAATTTTGATACACACAAGGTACAAGGCACAAAGAGAAAAGTAATGAATGGTTTCTATCTTGTCTGTGACATACTCCAATCTGAAGAAGGTATGGCATATCTCTTAATAACATAATTACCTTGACCAAGGAGGTTATGTGTCTGTCTGTCTGTCTGAGCAAGATAACTAAAAAGATCTCAATAGATGTTTGTGAAATTTTCAGGTAATGTTGGTCTTGACACAAAGGAGATTTTGGTGGTGATCTGGAAATGGATGCAGATCCAGAAATTTTTTTAAAGGTTTTGTTAATGTTGCAAGATAGTGCCATTTTCTGCATATTTGTTACATAACTCAAAAACTCTTCAGTGGATTTTGAGAAGGATTTCAGGGAATGATGGTCGTGATGCAAGAGAGAAGTGACAATATTCATAACACATCTCCTGGTTAAGCTAACGCTTTTATTTCCGCCTCATGTTTCTTGTCTTGTCATTTCCTGTTTTATTTTCGTGATTACCTACCTTGAGTTTCTTCTACAGATCACTCCTTCCTGCCCTCCCCTACCTGTGCTCCTTGTTCATCTGCTTCATGTGTTTCACCTGCGTTGATTGTCTGAGTGTGTGCACCTGGTGATCCTTGTCTATTGGGCCCTTCCTCGTGTATTTAAGTCATTCACTCCCTGTCATCTGTGCGAGATCGTGTTGTTTCCTAGAGTGCATCCTTTCGAGCATTTCTTAGTGTTTTCTCCTCGTGATTCCAGACCTTCAGGCTGTTTTTCTGTTCCTGATCCTTGCCTGCCGATTTTGTACCTTTGCCTGATCACTTTTGGACGCTTGTGTACCGAACCTTTTTTCTGTATTAAACGGACTGAAACTTGCCCTTGTATCTGAGTCTGCTTTTGGTTCCTCCTCTGGCAAATCGTTACAATTCAAGTGGTTTTCTGAAAACAAATGCAGTTCAAGGAACTTTTGTAAAAGATCCATTTACGATGCACAGTTTTTCACATTTTCATAATAACTCGGCTAAGAATTTCAGAAATGCCTTGGTGGGGTTTTTTGCTATCTAAAAACTTTTATTTTTTCTATATTTTATGCAAAATGAAGCAAGCAATAAAGGGAGAGAACTGAGTTTTTTCTCATATTGGCATGGTAGTAAACAGGCCAGGGGCACAGATCATTGTATAAGAACCATTAAAAACCTGTATTTAGCTCATGTTATCCTTGAAGATTCTGGCATCACTTGCGAACAGCTGATGCTCTGTCCATCATGATAAACTGTCTGAAACTGTTACCCTAACCCTAACCCAAAAGAAAGTTAGACAGTCGATGCCTATGAAAGTCTCACTCTTATGACGACTTTTTTCTCCTCATATGATTGGTCGTTTCATCTGCCTGTGTTGTGAAGCCCAGTGAGTAAATGATGCTCATAAAAGTGCCAGTTCTTTTTCTTGTAGGGCACAGAGGAGCAGACAACTGTCTCTCCCTGACTCCCTGGTGTGACAACCCCCATTACCCGTCTGCTTAAACCCCATCCCCCCTCTGCTACAGACATGCACGCACGCGCGCACACACACACACACACACACACACACACACACACACACACACACACACACACACACACACACACACACACACACACACGTCTCATGCGCCCTCAGGGCAGTGGGAGGTCACAGAGCTCCATGCTGCCTGGCAGTGGTGTATGAGGGCGCGTGGGAGACACGCAGCAGAGACAAACTGCGATGCTGCACGCGCTGGTGTGGGCACGCATCCTGGCAAGCGTGCTCATGTGCATGTTTTGGCACCGAGAGTTAAAAAATGTGACAGAGAGAAAGAGGTTGGGGGAGGGAATGAAGAGTGGGGATGGTAGAGCAGGAGGGGGAGTTACTTGGCACGCCATGTTCATGTGGGTTCCACTGAGGCATGTTTCTGGCGTGGTGGCTGCCTTCACGCTGATGATGCAATTTCACTGCCTGCCCACCAGTCACAAGGCGGCGTGTGTCCCTCTGCCACCATTGCTTCTGTAGAGCTGGTCCTTATCAGGGTTTGTCTGTGGTTTGCCATTGGCCCTCCAGGTACAGCTTAGAGGGGATCAGGCACCACAAAGCCTGTTACAGAAACAACAAGCAGCCCATCATCTTCACCATCTCTGCCATGGTAATCCAACTCTACATGTGAGGAAAGGAAGCCAATGTATTGTGGTGGTGGTGGTGGGGAAGTAAAGGATGGAGGGGCTGAGCATATTGGAGTGAGAGAGAGCAAGCAGGCGGAGGATGTTACCACATGTTTTTGTGTGGCTGCAGCGGGTTGGGCCTAGCTGTTTGTGGTTTCCATCTAAAAGTAAGCAGGAAGCCTAACTGGAAAAATCCAGAGCAATCCTTCCTCACAGCCATCATCGAGGAACAAAAAGGATCTTCTGGTGATGACATTATAACCATGTTTGCCTCTTTTATATCAGCTGTGATGTGTCAGTAACAAGGAAACTCCTCTGGGGAGAGCACCACTTATTTCACTGCAGAGGGCCATCTGGGGTCTTAAACTCCCCGAGCAAAAAACTGCATAAAACATGGATACAGTCTCAATTGCTGCGCACACACTGTCAGTCATTGAAGGATATTTTTTCCCCTGGTAATCCTTGTCTTTAAATGTGAAATGCACAGAATTGGGATGATGGGGTGGGTCATTCTGTCATCAACCAACCATCAGAAGTAAAATTAGGGGCATAATGAGAAGGGAGATGGTGGCAAAGTTCGGAAGAAACAGAGGTGGGTCATATGAGTAAATTAGGGGCTTTTAGTTTTTTGGTGTTGGTCATGGTTAGCCCATGTCAGTCTACGATATAATAGTAGGACATTCTCAAAAGCTGTTATTATGTTAAAATGTCTCAGTTTTGTAAAATTTGATACAAACTGACAAGTAAAGCATTGACATTATTATAAGTACAATTGAAATTGATTGACACATTCAATAAAGAAAATATCCAGAGTAATGCAGGAGAAATTGATAAAATTATAGTATTAAAAAGGCAATGTGAAATTCCCATATTTTGGTCTAAAGGGGAAATTTTTGTATGTCATTTATTTTGTTAGAGTGAGTTAGCATTTAGCAGTTTTTGGTTCTCAAGCCCAAAAGTAATCAGGGCTTAGAATACCGAATAAATCGTTTTGTATAGATACCTAAAATAAGGTTTTTGATGGGCTAATGCACATACATTTTTAATGTATGATAGGAAAAAAGTACAATGCATCTCATGTTTCCTGTTTTTGAATCTGAAAGCGTTGTTGTGTGTTTAAAATGACAGTTGTTAACTAACTGCCAATAAGGACTACAAAAATGGCCTGGAACCCAACGGGAAGCATTTCTGATTGTTTTTCGATAATCAGTTATTCATACACTTTTGCCCCAGACATGAGAACCAACTCAATCAGCTCACTCGATAAAATGGAAAATTTTAAACTAGAGGTTAAACATGTTGTAGTTACACAGTTGCTTAATAATAGCTTCTTGCTCTCACCAATTACATTTTAACTTAAAAAATGTGAAAGGTTGTTTTCTGCTAAGATTACCACAAAGAACAGAACATTTAAGTTTCAGAACCTCTTGTTCTCAATAGGCCTTATTATTATCCCATAAACTTTCTGGGGGCTCGTGGAGGAGGGAACCAGTGCAATGCTAAATTCTGCATTGGCCGACAAAAATATGTCATCCCTGCACCACACCATGTTGCATGAAAAACCTTTACCAGTTTAGAGCTCCATGGACTAAATTTTTGATGAAACAACAGAATCGCCAATTCAGAATGTCTTACCAATACCCCACTGCTAATTATGCTCTGTCAGCCTTGATATAACTGAAACTAATTGGTCATATTTATCAACCCAAAACATTTTTTTCTGCTGTACAGCGGGCTCATTAATGTGGGCTTTTACTGGGATTGGGCTATCACCTTATACTCAATATTTGTTTGTTCTAAGATGGGGTTAAAAATCTGTAGAACTTGACCTGTAAATATACATCAGAATTGAAAATATACAGTTCTGCTGCATGTAGGGGTGCCTGGAGCAGTTAACCATCTCCACACCGCTGATGGCAACATGAAAAATGAGACTGGGCTATGTGTTGATTATGTGCCAAGCATCAGGCTAACTCCTCACGACAAATCTGTGGGACCATTTGTTGGCCTTCCACCCACTTGGTCAAGTGCTCAGCACCATGTGACCACATCCTCCAAGTCAGGTCCCTCACTGGAGGTGCAGAAAAAGGCCATCATGGACAAGACTGCAGGATTCATATGGAAGGACATGCAGTCCTCCAGTGTGCCATTAAGAGAGCTAAATAGTTAAATGATCTAGTGTAAATGGCTTGTGTCTGTGTTGCAGCCAGGCCAAGGGGTTTGAATATCTCAGCTTATTGGCCTATTTGTTCAAAAAAAGATTAAGTTTGGTTTTGGGGAATAGTGACTACCCAAGTTGGGATTGCTTGTTGTTTGAAGCCAGCCTCAAGTGGACACCCAATGAACTGCAGTTTTCATCATTTCTGCCATGGCTTCATTTTTCAACACCAGAGGTTGCTGCATGTCCTAAAGGCATAAAGCCTTCACCAAAATCTTTAACTTTGTTCTCTTTTCAAGCATGAGTCCTGTCAATCCTCTTCAGTCTGTCAAACGCTCTCTCACTTCCTCTCAATGTCTTGTTTTCCTTTTGGATGTTTGGAGACTACATACGGATCACAGCAGTGGAATATGTTCGTCAACATCCCTCTTCCTTGACTGTGAGGATAGAGACCCTCACTGACACGTAGAAAAAATGTGTTGCCTTCCTTTGTGTCCATGTGTGTGCTCATGTGTGTGCTCATGTATGTGCGCTTGTGCATGTGTTTAGCTGCGGTGGGACTGTGCCACTTCTCACAGAAAGAAAACACATGAGAACATTACCGCTGCCTCCCTCTCTCTTTTTCTCCTTTACTCTTTCTCTCTCTCTTTATACCGCAACACTTTTTCCCATTTTCTCCCACCTACTCTCCTCTTGATCTTAAAGGCACAGAGAAAAAGTTACCAAACAGATTTTTCAAAAGTGATAGAATACACATTTTTTACGACATTTACACCATTTCAACTTTGAGGCAAGAACAACAATTTATGTCATCATCACATATTGCTTGCAATCTGTTTCAGGATATCCATTAGAAATTCTGAACATTCAGGTTGTGTCAGCAAGTACATGTTTGAAGTAACTTCCCATCCCATAAGCTTCCATGTTATGTTTTGCCAAAAGCTGGCCAGAGTTTTGTACATTTTTTTAAAATTTTAAGTTCTTCCATCCTCCCTTGATCTCCATCTGTTCGCACTTGAGTTTGATAGTTAATACCCACAGAAGCCTGTTGTTTAAATTAACATCATTACAAGAATCTTATTCACAGTGCTGTAGACTTTCTTGCCTTGAATATGTCATATGGGGCTTTTCCACTATGTGGTATCTGCTTGGCTCAATTTTTCTCTGTTGTTTTGCTTTTCCATTAGGGATTCTACTGGAGAGCTACTTTTACCTCGAAACTTGGACGTGGGAAATGGTAATTATATCACATGCCAGTTGAATGCATTCCAGTTACAGCCTGGTGAAGTCAGGGTAGTTGAATACCACAATAGGAAATTGGGAAGGGGACGTCTCCTGTGATGTTTGCAATTTGCAACTCTGACAATCCGACTTCTGAAATCAAATGTAATGCACCATAGTACCTTGCACAGTTTTTCGTATTACTTCCAGCGAGGTTCCAAGCTAGCTGAGGCTAACACCAAATGTGATGCGGTGACACCGCTGACCTCTGAATGGTCAGAGAATCACCTTGTGTCAGGGTATTGACGCGTTGTTGGCTTTAGGAGGCTACATCACTTTACAAAATCTCCTCTGCTTGAATAGCATGTTCTTCTTGTAGCCGTCTTTGGAACAAAACTTATCTCCTAGCTGTTACAATAAGCTAGAAAAGGGGCGGCAGCATTATCCCCTTTGTTTCTGTGAGGCGGCCACCGTAGTTTAGCTCATCCAGGCCATTACTGCCCCACCAACCTTAAAGAGGTACTGATACTGTCAATACTGCAAACATACCAAGACATTGACCTTAAACATCTTTTTTAAAGGTTCCTGTCTAATGCAGATTTCTTCCGTGACATGACATGAACTGATAGTACTTAGAAGGTACAAGTTAAGAGGTCAAGGTCATTTTTTCTTTCACTCACCTGTTTCATTTAAGATTTCTATGAATCACAAAATTATAAAAACAGTCCAGGACTACTTCTTGATCCAACACTGTACTTGTGCACACTGTGTTAACGGTATACCTCTCAGAAGCATAGACCTAGCATGTGATGGTTTTAGTTATTTTATCCCAAATGCACCCAACTACGTGCATCCTTGACACCATCCCTACTAAATTTCTCAAAGAAGTTGTAGACATGGTTGGCCTAGCATTTTATTCATTGTAAAAAGCTCACTTTTAAGTGGTCATTTTCTCTCTGTTTTTAAACATGCTTTGGTCCAAACTCTTTTAAAGAAACTTAATCTTAACCTTTCTGTTCTGAATAATTTTAGGCCAATTTCTACTTGTTTTTTTTAACCAATTGGTAAAGAAATGTGGTCCAGCTCTGATAAAGGTTCTACTAAAGCTGTTAGCATCTTTGTTAATCTCTGTACAAGCAGTCTGTGGTCAAGAACATGGCTCCCACCTCTTCCTGTTTCCTGGACTGATTATGCTGAGCCACAGTTGTTGTAGATTGGAGCTTGGCAAGATTCATCTGCCTGATAACAGACATTGAATGAGGCAGATCCAGCTGCTGTGCAAGGTTAGCTGTAATAATCAGGTCCAAAAAACTAAGGAATTCCACGTTGTATGACATGAATATGGAAAATGTGAAAGTTTCAGTTTTTGCATTAAATTGCTTGGGGAATGGACCTCTGAGTCTAATGTTGTTGTAATGTATTTGGATGTATCAACAGCCTGTCAAATTTGTTTAATGTGATAATATTAGGAACACTGTCTGCAGTTGTAAAATTCTGTAAAATAATAAATTACACTGGTGGAGTGTAAGGACTTTTGATATGCTTTGTAATTGAGATGTTTCTCTATCTGGACTTCCTAAATCATACATCACTGTCCCACTCATACCTGAAAACACATGACCCAACCACTTCAGACCCACATTTTTATACTTCATGCAGCGCTGCTGTTAGACAGAAACACCTGGCATTGCCTCATGTATCCATGCTTCAAGGTTGGATTGATGGTAAGTTGGCTTAAGCTGCTTGTAAATCTCAAACCCTGGCAGATACAAGTTAAAAAGAAAGGGAAAATTAAACACAGATGCCTTATACCCATTAAGGCTTTTGTGTTGTCAACCACAATATGTGGTATAGTGTTTTTCAAGTTTGCAACCACTTTGAACATTTTTATGAGCAGCCTAGAAACAAAGATATGGGAGATGGATTTTATTATTATTTCTTTCATGTGTGGCTGCAACCTGTATCTGTAGCAGAGGCACACAACAGCAACGAGTGCCAGAGCTTTCCCTCTGTCTTTGTCTCTAATTATGGGAGCGCCGAGGAGCACAGTCTTTCTTCAGCACAGCAGAGGCCCGCAGTAGCCGCTGGGTGTCAGATGGATGGAGCGAGGCTGGGCGTGGGGGGTGTGTGGGGAGGGTGCTGGGTGTTTGGGAATGGCACAGATGAACTTGGTGACCAAGTGGAATGACGCAAATCCAAACAGACAAACAGACAGGAAGGCGGGCGGACAGCCATAACAGCTGGTAGGTAGGCACGCAGACTGCCACAGAGATAGACAGACAGATAGACACAGTAGCAGACAGACAGGTTCATATTTGGGATAACAGAGTGCTTGAAGTTATGTAAGCAGGGGCTTACAGCTTCAAAAATCTTCCAGCAGCAGTAGATTTTTATCAAGGCTCTGCTGTGTAGGAAGATTTTTTTAAACAGTAAACAGTTTCCAGCATGCTCAGTGTTTGTACTTTTGCAGAGGTATGCATTTTTTAGATTATTTAAGAGGTAACCCACCTTGAACTGAGCTTTATTAACCAGGCAACAAAACAACACCTGTAGTGTATATAAGTAAGATTTTGAGACACCAGGTCCAAATGAGTGACTTACATTTATTTTTAACAAAGGCCAAGAGATTCAGTCATCAGTCATATCTCACAGCAGTATTCTGGGTCTTAAAGTTAATGCATTGAGTTATTCCATTCTTGCAAATTGTGTTAATCTAAAATAAACAAGTAGCATTTGGCTTTATGAAATAATAAGTGTTTAGTGAAAAAAAACCTAACCCTAAGTATATGCCACCCCCATCAATTTTAATTTAATTTGAACAATCAAATAATGCAGTGTTTTATAGAAGCAGTTGGTTTCTCAGGGAAAGCCCACAAAACATCATGATTGGTCAGCACCGTGGAGGGAAACAAACCACTCAGGACAATGTTTTGAGGCTGCCGGTGCCCATTTTGTGCTACAATCAACACCAATAATCCTACTTCAAGAATATGTCATCCAACCAAAACACAGATCTTAACAGAAGACCACCGTAGCTTCAAGCCATCCACAAATTGATGAGTTTAGTCACCTGTGGGATCTAAATTCCAAAAATTTGTATGTCTTCATTTATGAGTCAGACATTGATTTGCTCCAACATTTTTGTTGTGAGCTCTGTAAAAACAAAATAAACTGTTTAAAATAGGTTTGTATAACAACCTGTCTTCATATAGAACATTATTCAAACATAAAATGTGTTAAAATGTTCTACAAAGTTAAAAACAAAACATTTTTAGCATTATACACACTAAAACACAAAAATGCATGAATTATAAAATGTGTATATTGGAAAAAAATATAATTTCAGGTGACATGATGTTACATTTACCTATTCAAACACCGTTAAATGGCTTTAGGGGCACAATTACCACATATTTACTGATGTTCATTTTAATTGATCATATCTCAGTTACTACGGTATTGTCTCTTAAAACGAGATCCAAACAGGTAAAAAATGATTTCTGGAATACACTTCGGCCATAGAGTTACATAAGTCACCTGGTCTTTGATAACATAGACAACGATCCGTTCCTATTCTTTTTTATCTTTTAGTATTCTGTTAGTCAGTTGACAGCAGTTATCATTGAGCTTTAACTGTTTTCTAATGTGACAGCTTGTTACCATTAGCATCTGAATTTTACAATCCGTGTTTTTACCAAGTTGCAGGCTGGGGGAAAGGACTGTTTTTCTCCATCCTGGTGCCCCCAACTCTGACATGGTGCTATCTATTGAAACAAAAATATGTATCTTTTTCACCTTAGAAGTC
Organism: Cetoscarus ocellatus; assembly: GCA_037902135.1. NCBI lineage: Eukaryota > Metazoa > Chordata > Actinopteri > Labriformes > Labridae > Cetoscarus > Cetoscarus ocellatus. Next base: position 888,157 of record JBAMNC010000607.1, read on the forward strand.
TTGCTTAGTCACTTTTGCCTTTTGTGTTTCATCCATCAAAGTCATCTTCTGCTTCTCTGCTGGTTTGTGAACCAGTGCAGTAAAGCTAGACGTTCTTCAGGTGAGAGAACTGAGGCTCACACCACAGTTACATTGTGCTGTAAGCAAACAATCAAGGCACTCTGTGAAAATGAGATGGACCCTCTTCATCCTGTTAAAGGTAATTTCAATATTTGATCAACTACGTCACTTCAAGGTTGAAAAGTTACATATTAATGCTTCATGAGCAACCTCATGTGCTTGTTTGTCTCAGAATAAAGTAATGCCTGGTAACTACACGTGAACTACCATGAACTTATAAACAGCCACAAAGACATAAGCATAAACAGTACTGATAAGTGAAGCCTTATCCTGAAACTACAGCCAGAAACTACAACACTAATATTGATAAGTTAAATCCTCAATAGCAGAAAACATTTTAAACCTCAGCTTGATAAGATTGTTGTTATATGGCATATTGACTGGCTTGCAAAGTATCATCACTGCAACTGTCAAATACATATTTGCACTTTACTGCACTTTATTGAACTGAAATCTTGACATAAATGTTGTAAAGCCATCAAATAGGGTAATGAAACATCAGGTTACTTGTTTAAAAATTGATGAGTGTCCCATCACATTGCTCTGTGAATTCTATTTTGAGTTGATAATAAATCCAGAAGGGGCAGGATGACAATAGTCTTTAAGATCTGAAATATTTTATGACATGCAATGCACAACAAAGTAAAGACAATCATGATGCCTTCATGTGATGTTAAGAAAATGGCTGCATGGTGAATATGTTGAATACTGACTGATGTCTTTGCAAACTGAACTTCACACCAGATGTGGGATAGCATTAGCATTGATGATTTAGCAGACCCCCCATCATCAGACATCATCGTCTGACTTATTGGCCTGGTCTGACCCAATCATATAATAAGACATTATGGACCTGATGGTATGAGACATGTTTGACCTCTTGGTCTGAACTTTGCTATTTTGACAAATCAAAAAACAAAGCCACACACAGAGTGCAAAGAGGATAGATTTTGTGTCTTGGTTCAATGTAGGTGTGTTTCAGGCAATACATTAATCAAACCAATATGAGTGTCAGCTCTCATTCCTTTCATATCAGTGTTTGGTTACTTACATTGCAGATTTCACAAGGTGGCGAAAACACAGATCACACACAAAAAATTATTAAAAGCAGGAATGCTCAGATTAAAGTTATATATCACGGAGGCACTCTAACAACATCAGAACTATCTAAAAGACACATAGGACACATTCACATGACAGGCATAAAACCAAATAATCATAGTTATTAATAAAATATGCTGATAAAACAAACAAGATCAGACATCTATGTCAAAGAATGACCAGACATTAAATAACAGTAGATTATAGATATTTTCCCCATTTTTTTCTGCTTAAATCTTTGTTTTTTCTCTGATACATATGTACTTAATAAGCCTAAAAAAAAACCTTAATAGTTTCTATTAATTTCTGTAAGCATTTATGTTGGGGTATTCATAATTTTGAATACAGATACTATAAATGAGGGTCTGTTTTGAGACTCAGATTTGTTTTTATTTGTGTTTCAGGGTGGATTACATGTGCTAGAAATCACTTCATAATAGGAACGCTGCCCCTTAGCTTTCTATCGTATTGAATACTTCATTCTAATTTATCACCTCATACTGCAAATTCAAACAGCGCAGTCTTTGTTGCTGTGCACCCTGTGTGCATGACCAATGGAGTGTTTCTGTCCTGGTGATGTGATCCTCTGAATATCAAAAGCACTCTGTGTCACATTTTTGGCAAAATCGTTTAAGGCATCCTCATGATAAAAACACTCTTGACCACTCCTCATTTTAAGATAAATACAACTCCACAAGTAGGGGGCATGTTCATTGGCTATTTAAGCAACATATATATACTCCTCAAGAAAAATTTGGAGAAATTATTTTGGCTGATTATTTCTCCTCTTTAGTAAAACTAATTGGTATTGTATTTTATATTACTAGAAAGCCTGATTAGTCACCTTTACAATGAGGTTCAGCTTGTAAAGATCATGCACTTGTGAAATGAGAAACACAGCTAAATGTGTTGGCCAAAAACATCCTCCAAAAACATGCCAAACTCAGGTGGAAGCAGGTGTTCCCATGCACACACTGGATTTGGTGTCAGCCCTGTTACCATTTCTAACTTTGGGACCAAGTTCTGTGAGACTGGTGAAGTCAAGAACAGACTGTGAAGTGGGCAACCCAGAAGGACAACACCCAAAGGCCGGTTCGTCCCCCTTGCTTCACCAGCAACTGTAGGCTTCCTTGCAAGGGAAGAGAGGATTTTGGCATTTTTAGGGGCGCTGCCCACACGTTTTGCTGTGTTGCTTTTTCCACAAATGCGTGATGTTGTAAGTGTTGTAAAGGTTTTTTCATCTATATAAAATACTATTTCAATCAGTGGCAAAAATCCCTCTTCAATGTTGGGGGGGGGACAATAAACAGTAAAATTTCAGAGAGTAATTCTTGGGGGGGACATTTAAATAAATGTTATATTTGTGCTGTGTTGTTTTGATACTTTCTCAAATGTCTTGCATGGTTGTATTAAACACTAACTGTATGACGTTGTTCCTTGTTAGTCCATATCCTACCTGTCTACAGGTTTGTTTCTGCTCAACCAGCAATTCCAAGAGTTGTATTGGTTGGAAGGTGTGAACTACACCATATGTGACCTAACAGAATTTCTTATCTCACCATTAACACTAGTCTTATCACCACTACAGCAGCTTGACAAAAACTGAATAAAAGTTCTAAAACTAGAAGAAAAACTTTAATGAATAACCAAACTACATCAAACTATTCTTCAAGTGTGCTTTTATTAAACTGTCAAAAAGAAAACAAAATCTGAATATATTACAAAACTTAAATTCACAAACATTTTCACAATTAAATTATGAAGTGCAACTGAATATGTTGCAAAACGTATAAATATACAAACCTTTATTTATTTAAATCATGAAGTGCAACTGAGTTTGCTACAATATACTGCTCTCAGTCTGTTGCATCAGGCAGAGAGGAGAGGCTGTTTGCAGCCAGCAGCAGAGAAAAACTCTGGACAATTCACAGATTCATTGCAAACTAAGATGAAAAGATGTGCTACATACAGTGCAAATTTCATTTTAGCTTAAAAATAAACACCCTATTAGCTGCGTGCTGTGTTAATTTAAAACATGCCAGCAGACTTTGAACACAGGAGTTGAAATTTTGCTTTTCATGTTGTGCTTGTTGAACAAGTGAAGTGAGAAACAACTTGTCAACCATTCTGTGATTTAATACACTTACTTCGTCTGATCACCACCGCTTTGTCCGCCTGCCTCTGTGTGTACATGGCTCTGCAGCAGCGGCTACACCGGTGTTCAGAACACCGTTCGACGGAAGAAACAGTTTGGACCAAGCCATTGTGAGGGGAGGGGGATTGTAATCTTTAACAGTTAAAATTGTCTGACAATGTGTTTTTAAGTAGCGTTACTTGTATTGTCCTGTCAAAACATGTTACTGTACTACTAGAAAAATCTTATTTGAACCAGATTTTTGGGGGGGACAACTTTGTGGAAGGGGGGACATGTCCCCTGCGTCCCCCCCCCCCCCCCCCCGGGATTTGCACCGATGATATCAATATTTATTTTTAGGTTGAGAAATAATCAAACAATGTTTCCGAAGTTTTTTTGAAGAGTGTACTTGCAGTTCCTCCTTGCATTCATGTCGGCTTGTGTCATAAGTGGTTTTGTGTATATAGATTTATAGACATCTCTTCACTCCATTTAATAAGTTGTGTTCAAAGTTGTAATAAGTTCTTTCTGATTTTTTTGGGAAGTAATGGATACCTCTTGTCACTTGTTGACATTTGGCTGCTCCTGACACTAAGAGCATTTGATTGTTCAATAGACTGACAAAAGTTGTCGCTTTCTGTAGGAATCAACATTGAGGTCTTGAAATTGTTCAGTTTTTACATAAAAAATATAACCTTGCAGAGCAGATGGACCTACCTGATTCATTGTATAAAATCCTGCAGGACCATCTTGCTAACATCCATTGTCTAACGATCTCAGTGGCTAAATACTTAACGGCTCAATCAGGGGAAAGAGGTGGGAGCAGGAAGTGACTGTATGTTTGAAAACAATGTCGGCTTTTGGAGTGGTCTTCAGAGGTGGATGCGGCAATATCTGTGGTTTTATCAGAAATGGACTCTATTTCTACTTTAAAAGAGGACCAAGGAACATCACTTAAACCCGTCTTATGGGAAATCATGTTTTTGCTCTTCTCCCGACCAGGGGTCACTGCTGGGAAACAGAGAGAATGTGAAAATCTTCCGCGGATGATGCTGGTTAGTCTATGGTAGTCGTGGTTACTCAGCGATACCTGGCGATACCTCTCCTCAGAAGTCATACTGTGGCTTAATATGGATTAGTCTGTGATGAATGTGACGAGCAGAACGATCGTCCACTCACCAGCTGCAGTTGTTTTTGAAGGTTCTGCCCTGAAAACATTTTCGAACGGCTCTTTCCCAGATGGACTAGTGAAATATTTCCATGTCTGATATATGTAACTGTCCGTCTGGCGTGTCAGGTTATAAAAATTATGATACAAAAAAAAAAAACATCAATTGCAGATTTGTCACCGTGGATCCACAAGTACAGAAATCCCCCCCAAGACACTGCACTTTATGTTGGATTAGAAAAATCTTCAAGGGATAAATTTGACCTGAAATCTTCCATAGATTGACAAAAGAGTGAGCTTTTAAACACATAAAAACCCACTGAAAGGTTCCAGAGTTATGAGTAAACAAAGTTAATGTTACAGCTGGGAGGCACCAGCAATCACATGAAGTTGGGAGGGTAACAGACACAGCTGTGTCTGTTCAAGTCTTAATAACTCATTATTCAGATGTTGATTATGGTGGACTTGACTTAAACTTTAAACTTTATTTTATATCAGTTTCTGCTGATGTGTTGACTCATATCTCTTCTGCCCTTCTCTACCCTGAGCCTACTGGTCACGAGTATGCTGAGGCTTGCGTCTGTGTTGTATTAAATCTGGATGACATGTACAAGTGATACGCTGAATCTTTGCAAGGGACATGTGGCAGCCATCATACCTCTGTGTTAATAGCAAGTATACTTTAAGCCTTAATATCACAACAGTGCTAGGTGGTAAATAAGAAAGACACCTGTGGAGCATACCAAAATGCTTTGCACCAGGTGTACAGTATGTTCGTATGCTGCAGGGGCCAAATGATCAAAACCACTGTTTTTAGAGGTTTTTATGTGCCTGTTCTTTGGCCTTTTACTCTATAAGCACTGCAGACATGTTGTAGCAATTGGGGTCCAAATTCTAAAATTTGTTAATAAAGCAGGATCTTCCAAATCACATGCAGCATGGATTATCAGAAAAAAATAAATCTTTAAAACAAAGTGTGCATCCCGTAAGTGACCACTTGAGGTCTCAGGGTTGAAATTGTAGTTTTTAGAAGTCTCTGTAGATTCTCATTTATTAAGCATTGGGTCATAGCTACCCTAAGCTTGATCCAAGTGGCAATAGGACTGCTGTAAGTAACCCACTCTAGTTGCCCCTTGATCAAGCTTTGGATTGCCATTTCTCATTTTCAAAGTGTAGGAGAGGAACTTGGACTGAGAGTGAAGAAGAAAAGAAGAGGAGGATCAGGGGGCCTCAGGGAGTCATGGCTGACTCATAGGGATTTCAGGGCGGAGGTTTCACTGCTGCCTTGTGCTTGGTTGTTTATAGGTTATATGTTTCTCTTTTAACCGGCCCCGGAGAAGCTCCTCCACCACACATATGTATACAAACCTAACCTGCACACGTACATTCAGGCTCTGGGGACGCTTCCAGAGGCAGGTGCAGAGAAACAGGCTGAAAAAGGCATCCATTCACTCTTGGCTGAATTTTTCAACCTGTGATTAATTATGATTTGGCCTCGCAAAGACAGGGGCTTGGGGAATTCCTCTGTTGGTCTGGACTGCAACTTATTGTGCTTTTCCTTCCCGTGCAGACCACTGCCGGGGCAGAGCGGAGACCTAACAGGGATTCTGGATGCCTGAATGTCTGACATGGACCCTCACTGCAGGAGCTGTTGCATAACATGAAAGTATTTATGGCAGCAGTGTGGGTCCAAGAATTAGAGAGAAAAGAAAAATAAAGCTGCACAAATTCACCCTTGGGTTTCCCCCCAGAAAATATGGTTTAATGAACCACAGTCATGCCTTTCTTGGTAGCTTTCATATTTCTTACATTATGTGTAATGTCACCTGATCATGTGCACCACAGGGTTCAAAACATGGTCCCTGCTACCTCAGTTTTTACATGTCCTGGCTCTTATTCCATGTTATTAATACTACAAGTTTTGTTCCACATAATGAGCCATTACAGAAACATCAACTTCATCCCATCCTCAACACATAAGGTCATCCGAAGGGACTGGTATCAACTTTGTATGCGCTGTCATCATCTTATAGATGTTTAAATAAAGAACCCGTTTAGACTAAATACCTTGAACACTTTGCTGCCACTGAACTGGGATTACATGTGGAATTGCATTGTGGACACCTCTAGAAACCCCAATCATCACCAGATCCATGTCAACCTTTTACATTTTTATGACTCCTAAGAATTATTATTTGATGAAAATCACTTCCATACCAACATGCACAGTGTGCACGGATGATCTCATTGGCTCTTGTATGTTCTGGTCCTACAAAGAAATACTTAGACTTTTGGGACATGATCTTTAATTCAATAAGTCAATAATCCTGGAATGTGAAATACCATGCACTCCCACTGTCTTGCTCATGAGCTATGCACTTGTCCTCTCCACAGAGTCTCGCAAATCACATTGGTTATCTGTTTATCACAAAAATTATATATATATTGAACGTTGGTACTGAAGAGGAAAACATTTTATTCTGGCTAAGAGCACAAAGCATTACATGTGTTGTTCATTTATAGTTACAGTAATTTCATGTACTCATTGGCAGATACGTCTACATGTATGCTTATGTTTTCTATGTAAATATGTCTACCTGTACAGGAATACTGTATGTGTGTCCACGTTTCCATGTGGATATAAATGCACTTGACCATACATGGCTATATGTACAGTTGCAGCAACCCTAGTTTGCCCCCAAACATAGAGGAGACGAAGGCTATGGATCAGTAAGGAATAATATGTATTATTATTGATATATTAATTGATTAAACAAAAGTCAAAAGGTGGCTAAAGCCATGCTGCTGTCTGAGGCTATGTGAGAGTGAGTGGGAGAGATTGCCAGGCTTTCCATTGGTTGACCAAAGGTGCAATAGATCATGGCTGATGATGGAGGCCACATAGTGCCAGAGAGTTGCCGGTATGGTGGTCAAAGAGTGCCTCAAAGAAAACAAACAAAATTAGTTCCTGCACAATACATAAACTTTCTTGTGATCACATCCTTTAGATCACCTAGGTAGATCTATCCTGAGGCTCAGGTGGGCGGGTATTGCCAGTAGTTTAGGTTATGTCTTGTGTCAGACTTTTTTGTTGTTGTTGTTGTGGCTTCTTTGCTATTTGCTTGTGTTTTTTTCTCCTGTATTTCATTTTAGTTCACTTATTTATTTATTTAATCATCTTTGGCGCAGCAGGTGGCGCAGCAGGTAGTGCACGTGCTTCACAGCAAGTAGGTTTCTGGTTCGAACCCTGTGTTAGTCAGGACCTTTCTGTGTGGAGTTTGCATGTTCTCCCTGTGCATGCTTGGTTGCTCTACACCTTCCTATCACAGACCAAAAACATGCTTATTAGGTTAATTGGTGACTCTAAATTGCTGTTAGGTATGAGTGAGAGCGTGACTTGTTGTTTGTCTTTCTGTGGCCCTGTGATTGCCTGGCAGCTGGTTCAGGGAGTACCTTTCCTCTCGCCCAATGTCATGTGAGATAGGCTTCAGCCCCTCTCGACCTCGAAACGGATAGGTAATGAAGATGATTGATGGATTTTGTTTTTTTATTCTTTCATTGACCTCATCAAAAAAGGGTTTTGTAACTACTTTTGACATGCTGATGTGAGTGTCTAATATTTGTGAACCAGAAATAAAATGTTGATCACAAAAAAACATTTTTTTTTTTAATTATTAAGAAAAAGATGTGATCAGAATCAGAAATATCTTACTAATTGCCAAGGGTAAAGTCAGCTGTTTCAGTCATGTCACTCTCATTCACAGCATAACAGTAAGAATATCAAGATAGATACCATGCAAGTGGCACAAAGAATTTACACTATCAACAATATATACAATGTGAATATACATGTAAATGCACAATTTTGATAAAAAGGGAAGTAGGTATATTGCCGTGAAAGTAGGGATATTGCACTGATTGTTGAACTTAAAGGAGTAGTTTTTTGAAGGTGGGTTGTAATCAGGCACTTGACAACAGTCAGTGAAGTGGCTGAAAGGGCTCCCAGCAGTGCTGCATCTTTAAGGAGAACGAGCTGAGACCAACAGTAAGGTACACTGCTGTTGATGAGCACAGATATTTTGTGTAATTGTGTGAATTTTACATAAAAATGAGCCATGAAACTATGTTGGAACAAAGTTTCTGTGTTTGGCACTGCTTTATGATGCAGCAAATGGCTGTGTTCTTCTGCTTGAGGGTATCAATTCTGCCTATCTGCTGTTCGCTGTGTGGACTCAGGAAGACACATCAGTGGCTGAGGAAACTAATACTGAACCAAATATGAGTTACAAGTGATGATGACATTGCTTTTACAGTGGCTGCACAGACTTACCTTTATGAACCGGAGAATACAGAAGAAGAAAGAGAGAGGGCACAAACTTCTGCGGAAACTGAGGAACAGCAGAGATCTGGAGTTACCTGGTGGTCTATGTGCGTAAACTGCAAGCCTATACCCACGAACCTTACTGTTGTTTGGCCTGAATTAGAGGTTAGCATACAGAGCTATCTGATATCTAATACATCCAGGCAGAAGAACACATATCCATTTGCTGTATCGTTAAATAGTGCCGGATACAGAGACTTCCTGAAGGTAAAATAAAGCACCTTTGAAATTATTCACCCAATCATGCATTCTAATCAAGACATTGCTTGTTTTCATGTAAAACTCACACAATTGCGTGAAATAACTGTACCCATTAACATCAGTGTACCTTACCAGTTGCCTCAGCTTGTTCTTCTTGAAGGTGCAGCACTGCTGGGAGCCCTTTCAGCCACTTCACTGACTGTTGTCAAGTACCTGATACAACACAACTTTAAAAATACTGAACCATCCCTTTAAAGATTTATGAAGATTATCAGAAGTACCTATTTCTTCAGTAGTGATATACTACTCTTGTTTCTAAGTGAGCCTAGGCAGAATGCATGTTTCGCTATAAATACTGAAAACAAATGAACAGGTAAGTATTTTATAACATGAATAATGGTAGATTAAAAACAACAATAGATAAGACACTGAGACACGTAAAGAAATTGGTATTAAGACAAATACTTGATCCTAAAGTTAATGTTTTTAACTGTTCTTAATGAACACATAAACATGTAAAGAGCATGAAAAGAAGCCATATTTCTAGTACTTATTTGAATTGCACTGACATTTTATCCAAATTTATTCAGTATAAAACAAAATTCAGGGCACTTCCATTTTTGTGTCACGACAGGTAAAACTGGGGAACAACAGATGAATTGAATATTTTTTATTATTTGCTCTGCTCATTTGACTTGATGCTTTGCAAGACAGATCTGTCTGATTATACACAATAGGTCAGTGGGATCCAGCTGCACTGCAAGGTTACCTCTGTCTGCCTTTCTCCCCAAAATTGATGTGAGTCCACCACAGTTATTAGATACCTATTTTGGATTTATAGTGAAAGAAAGGGAGGTCCATTGGATACTGGTGTTTAATCACTTTTATGGATGAATTGTGTGTCAGTGATATTTAAAAAAGTAACCATTAACTGGCGGCCTCAGGGCTACATTAGGTCCCTAACAGCTTCCCATCATGCCATCAGAATATCACCAAATTCATATGAGGAAAAAAATGGTTGAGATTTTAAATGTTTCTCTTTTTTCATCAACTTCACAGCTATTAAAGAGACCCCCAAAGCAGATAAGACTAAAACTGTTTTATCAGGAATGCCTTCTTGTTTGATCTGTTTTACATAAATCCAGCGATTAGCTATTATTGGAAAACATTCAGCCATGAGTGCAAGTCAGTTAGTGTCAGACCAGTGATGGACAACATGACAGATCCAGAAATAAAAAGCCAAAATATCTCAGCTGTGCCCATTTGGCTGTCAGCAGTATGAGTAATGGGACTGATCACACTTTTTAAAGGCTGAAACCACATGAGCGGACTATGTGCCACATTCATCCATCCCATGCCTGCTTTCCACACTACACCCCGTACATACTTAAATCTATGCTCTGTGTTTCCACTTACAAGCATGTACATTATGTGTTTTTCTCATACAGGCGGAGAGACAGATGTGTAGTGCCGTGTACTGACAGGTATTTGTCTCTAAGGGGATATGCCAGGGGTGTCCAAACTATGGCCAGGGCAAAATGTGACCCACAGCCCTCTTCTAGTTGGAACACAAAGAATACAGGACTGACACTAATAAAGTCTGGCAGTAATATGGTTTGCTCTTGTCTTGTGTCTGAATGTGGATAATGTGTCAGCATCTCTGCTGCATGTCTTTTTCTTTTTATCCTTAGCAGAGGCTGATCCAGAGGAAGCATCAAAGGTGTAATATTAGTGAAAGGGAGGCATGCAGACTCAATATGAGACCGCAGCACTGTGAGTGTGTATGTCTCCTTAGCTTGTATGAGAAGCATGCACTGTGCCAGGCTCTCTCACTTACTGCAAAGACATATCGCACCATGAATAGACACAAATATCACATATTTGGGTTTAATGTGGATGTTTTGAGATGTAATGATGACAGAGCTTTGTTGTGGAAATGCTTTGTAGAAATGGCAACAGATGCAACTACCTGGCTGTTGACACGCCCTATAAAGCCCACTTTACAAATGCATTAATCTTATCATATTTTATGAATCATTGGTAGACATTATTGACAAGGTGATATCAAAGTGATATACTCTGACATAAGCCATCCACTTTACACCCACAGCCCAAGTTCTGCTTCATTAGCCTAGTCTAGGGGATTAGGTAAAAGGGGTTTCCCTCTGTCAGAGATAAAGAAAACAATAACCATCCTGTTAACATAAAAACAGAGATCAGATATCAAACTTAAAATGTACCCTAATCTCTGCACTCAGACTGTAGGCTGTCCGCTCTCTATGCAGAGCAGCGAGTCTGACTTGGCACAGGAGACTGCAGCTTAAACCTCCCCTGTGTTAACCAACAACGGCCTTGATTAACTCATCGCTTCTGGATCCACATCCCACCAGTTTATTTTTGATTTTTTAATAAACAGAAAAACAAAAGTTCATGCGTCCTCTGCTGCTTGGAAAGTAGATTCACTGAAATAAAGCTCAGAGCTGTGTGAGGGGAAGTTGTTCTCTGACTGTAGAAAATTGAACAGTTTAAGTCAGATAAATGTGAGGAAAAAGGCACATCAGTGTGACCCAAATCAGTGATGGTTTTCTGGCAAATACACAAAAATATAGGCCTAATGAAAATCAACTTGACTCTGAGCACTATATTTGTTTAAATACCCAATACATATCACATTGGCAATACTTGTTCAGTGATTCACAAAGTCAAGCCTTAAGAGTTGGTGAAAAACCTGGATGTGAAATTCTTCAGAATTAAACCCAACTGTGAAAAGAGCTTTATAGTAACCTTCCACATCAGATGAAACGTCCAGTATATTTCACAAGCCCATCTGGTCAACAGCCCATAGAAAAGTGTTTGGGAATGGGCAGAATCTGTTGAAAGCATATTGGGCAGGTGATTAGACCATTGTTCTGTCAATCACATTCATTACGGGCCAATAAGATAATGTAGCAGAACAAACCATCACCAACAGATGTCTGAAGTGGAGCAAAAATATCCTTTCCATTGCATGCTTTCAGTGTTGTTGTTTGTTTTTCCATTTAATAAAGAAATGTGGTCCAGATCTGATACAACTGCTAATGAAGCTGTTCTCATCAATGTTAATTTCTGCACAAGCAGTCACTTCCTGCTGGCCTCACACTCATAGCTCCCACCTCTTCCTGCTCTAAAGGATGCTGATTGGGCTGTGCCACTTTGGGCCGCTCACGATCGTTGTAGCTTGAGCTTGGCGAGATGGATCTGCCTGATTCCAGACATTGAATCAGGCAGATCCAGCTGCACTGCAAGGTTGGTATCATCGTAAGTTGTTTAGGAAGCCCCTAATGCTGTTTAAATCATAAATCAACATCTGCTCTCATTTTCTAAAAGGGGTGTGTATATCTAAAAGTGAGGAGCCTTCAGATGCAAAGCCAGAGTGTTCTCATCTGGAGGACATAGAATCAGAATATGACTACATCTAATGCCACCTTTTTGCCCCCCTTATTATTTTTATATGAAACAAAGAACAAAAAATTAGAACAGAACAGTAAAAGACAATATATCAACAAACAATCCCCCCGACCCCTAACCCTCAGCACACACACCATCTTCAGGGCTGTACAAAGCACCTTCAAAAGAAAAAAATAAAATAAAATTATATATATATATATATATATATATATATATATATATATATATATATATATATATATATATATATATATATATGTATATATATATATATATATATGTGCAACTGTAGTCACAGGAACATCAAGCTGCTTGGAGATGGTCTTACAGCCTTTACCTTTAACATGCTTGTCTATAATTTTCTTTCTAATCTCCTGAGACAACTCTCTCCTTAGCTTTCTGTTGTCTATGTTCAGTGTGGTACACACCACGATACCAAACAGCACAGTGACTACTTTTCAGCTTTTAAATAGGCAGACTGACTGATTACAAGTTTGAAGACATCTGTGATTCTAATTACAGGACACACCTTAGTTTAAAATGTCCCTGTGGTCAAATCATTTTCAATCTTTTCTAGGAGTACCATCATTTTTGTCCAGGCCTGTTTCATTATTTTGTTTTTTAAAATGATTCTGTTGAACCACAATTCAAAAGCAATGTCTGATTTTCATTAGTTAATTTTCAATAAATTTTTATTTATTACTACTTTTGTCAGTTTCAAATTATTTCATTGAGGATTGTGGGTTTTTCTTTCTTGAAAGGAAGGGTACCAGCCATTTTGTCCATGTGTGTATATATAAAGGATACAGACCCACATAAACACACATACAAATACACATAGTAAATAAATGTAAATACATAGCTGAAAATAATAAAAATTAATAAATAATGACTGATGTAGTTTAATTATTTACAATTAGATGAATAAGTAAATAAGTAAATTACTAAAGCCATCCTCTTGTCTAAAGTCTAAAGTCTATCGCCCAGTATGATTCTGATGTTTGGGGGTCACATGACAGAAGGACACACACTAACAAGATCAAAACTCACTCCGCTGAGCCTGCTCCACTCACACAGGATGCACAACAGCACACCAGCTCCATAGTTTTATAACAGAGCTTATTTTGATGAATTCAACTGTATTATTCTTGTGTGATCTCCACCATGAATATACACCCAGAAACACGAAAAACACACACAATTGATGATCCTCATGCATTCCACTTATTGTATGTGTATACATACTTATTAGTTGTGAATTTACGATTGTGCTCAAAGATTTGACATTCCCATTTTGACAGTTCTTGGTGGTCTGGAATGTGTCAGTGTAAATAAACTTTAATCTGAGCATTTGCAATATTTGATTCAGTTTCCTGTGTGTGCTCTTTGAGCTTAATAGCACAATAAAAGAAGAGATATTAAATGCTCCTGCCAAAATCAGACCAAACAATGAATTCTGCTGCCTAAATAATGAGACGCCAGCCCATGCCCTCTGCTTTAAAATTTTATTTTAGTTTATTTCAAACATGACTGAAATTTAAATAAAGAAGAAAAAATACAATAGGCTCACCACCCGTGGAAGGGGCCAAGGTGGTCGGGTGCAATGTGAGCTGGGTGGCAGCCGAAGGTGGGGACCCTGGCGGTCCGATCCCCGACTGCAGAAGCTAGCTCTAGGGACGTGGAACGTCACTTCTCTGGTGGGGAAGGAGCCTGAGCTGGTGTGCGAGGTCGAGCGGTTCCGACTAGATATAGTCGGACTCACCTCGACACATAGCTTGGGCTCTGGAACCAGTCCTCTTGAGAGGGGCTGGACTCTCTTCCACTCTGGAGCTGCCGATGGCGAGAGGCGCCGGGCAGGGGTAGCAGTACTTATTGCTCCCAGGCTCAGCGCCTGTACGTTGGGGTTTACCCCAGTAAGCGAGAGGGTAGCCTCCCTCCGCCTTCGGGTGGGGGGACAGAACCTGACTGTCGTTTGTGCTTATGCACCAAACGGCAGTCCAGAGTATCCACCTTTTTTAGACTCCCTAGAGGGGGTGCTGGAGAGTGCCCCTTCTGGGGACTCCCTCGTTCTTCTGGGGGACTTCAACGCTCACATCGGCAACGACAGTGCGACCTGGAGGGGCGTGATTGGGAGGAACGGCCCCCCCGATCTGAACCCGAGTGGTGCTTTGTTACTGGACTTCTGTGCTCGTCACAGACTGTCCATAACAAACACCATGTTCAAACATAAGGGTGTCCATATGTGCACTTGGCACCAGGACACCCTAGGCCGCAGTTCGATGATCGACTTTGTAGTCGTATCATTGGACTTGCGGCCGCATGTTTTGGACACTCGGGTGAAGAGAGGGGCGGAGCTGTCAACTGATCACCACCTGGTGGTGAGTTGGCTCCGATGGTGGGAGAGGATGCCCGTCAGACCTGGCAGGCCCAAGCGTGTTGTGCGGGTCTGCTGGGAACGGCTGGCAGAGTCTCCCACCAGAAAGAGTTTCAACTCCCACCTCCGGGCGAAGTTCGACCATGTGGCGGGGGAGGCAGGGGACATTGAGTCCGAGTGGGCCTTGTTCCAGGCCTCTATTGTTGAGGCGACTGATCGGAGCTGTGGCCGTAAGGTCGTCGGTGCCTGTCGTGGCGGCAACACCCGAACCCGCTGGTGGACACCGGCGGTGAGGGATGCCGTCAAGCTGAAGAAGGAGTCCTATCGGGCCTTTTTGGCCAGTGGGACTCCGGAGGCAGCTGACAGGTACCGGCAGGCCAAGCGGAATGCAGCTTCGGTGGTTGCCAAGGCAAAAACCCGGGCATGGGAGGAGTTCGGTGAGGCCCTGGCAGAACGACTTCCGGACGGCTTCGAAGAGATTCTGGACCACCATCCGGCGTCTCAGGAGGGGGAAGCAGTGTGCTGTCCACACCGTCTATGGTGGGGATGGCGCGCTGTTGACCTCGACTCGGGACGTCCTGGATTGGTGGAAAGAATACTTCGAAGACCTCCTCAATCCTACCAGCACGTCTTCCAGTGCGGAAGTAGACCTAGGGGACTCTGTGGTGGACTCTGCTATCTCAGGAGCTGAGGTCGCCGAGGTGGTCAAAAAGCTCCTCGGTGGCAGGGCTCCGGGGGTGGACGAGATCCGTCCGGAGTTTCTCAAGGCTCTGGATGTTGTAGGGCTGTCATGGCTGACACAACTCTGCAACATCGCGTGGACATCGGGGGCAGTACCACTGGATTGGCAGACTGGGGTGGTGGTTCCCTTTTTCAAGAAAGGGGACCGGAGGGTGTGCTCCAACTACAGGGGGATCACACTCCTCAGCCTCCCTGGGAAGGTCTATTCAGGGGTACTGGAGAGGAGGGTCCGCCGGATTGTCGAACCTCGGATTCAGGAGGAGCAATGTGGTTTTCGTCCTGGCCGTGGAACTATTGACCAGCTCTATACCCTCCACAGGGTCCTCGAGGGTGCATGGGAGTTTGCCCAACCAGTCTACATGTGTTTTGTGGACCTGGAGAAGGCTTTCGACCGTGTTCCTCGTGGGGTTCTGTGGGGGGTGCTCCGGGAGTATGGGGTAGCAGACACCCTGATACGGGCTGTTTGTTCTCTGTATGACCGGTGCCAGAGCCTGGTCCGCATTTCCGGCAGTACATCAGAACCGTTTCCAGTGAGGGTTGGACTCCGCCAGGGCTGCCCTTTGTCACCGATTCTGTTCATTACTTTTATGGACAGAATTTCTAGGCGCAGCCAGGGTGTTGAGGGGTTCCGGTTCGGTGACCTCAGGATCAGGTCGCTGCTTTTTGCAGATGATGTGGTCCTGTTGGCTTCGTCAGACCGAGACCTACAGCTCTCACTGGATCGGTTCGCAGTTGAGTGTGAAGCGGCTGGGATGAGAATCAGCACCTCCAAATCCGAGTCCATGGTCCTCACCCGGGGGAGGGTGGAGTGCCCTCTCCGGGTCGGGGATGAGATTCTACCCCAAGTGGAGGAGTTCAAGTATCTCGGGGTCTTGTTCACGAGCGGAGGAAGGATGGACCGGGAGATCGACAGGCGGATTGGTGCGGCGTCGGCAGTGATGCGGACTCTACACCGGTCCGTCGTGATAAAAAGGGAACTGAGCCGCAAGGCAAAGCTCTCGATTTACCACTCGATCTTCACTCCTATCCTCACATATGGTCACGAGCTTTGGGTCGTGACCGAAAAAACACGATCCCGAGTACAAGCAGCCGAAATGAGTTTCCTTCGCAGGGTGTCCGGACTCTCCCTTAGAGACAGGGTCAGAAGCTCGGTCATCTGGGAGGGGCTCGGAGTAGAGCCGCTGCTCCTCCGCGTTGAGAGGAGCCAGATGAAGTGGCTCGGGCATCTGGTTAGGATGCCTCCTGGACGCCTCCCTGGTGAGGTGTTCCGGGCACGTCCCACTGGTAGGCAGCCCCGGGGAAGACCCAGGACACGCTGGAGGGACTATGTCTCTCAGCTGGCCTGGGAACGTCTCGGGATCCCCCAGGAGGAGCTGGACGAAGTAGCTGGGGAGAGGGAAGTCTGGGCTTCCCTGCTCAGGCTGCTGCCCCCGCGACCCGACTACGGATAAGCGGAAGAAGATGGATGGATGGATGGAGAAAAAATACAAGTGAATCAAAAACAAATAATAACAAAATACAATAAGTAACAAAATTAAAATATGATTATATAAATGTACATTATACCTACAAGTTCACATGTCTATATATATATACATCTATTCTAAGGCAACATAGTGTTAGCTAAGTCAGCTTTAAAATTCCATTATATACAACAGTACTATTTTGTTTAACCTGGTGAATAAACACCATCATGAAGCAAACTTTGCTTCAAACTTTGTTTACACGAGAATGGTGCTCGGAGTGCCTGAATCTGCAAACTTTGAAACCGGGGTCCAGAGTGAAAGGTTTTGAAAACGTTTTCGTCTCCGTGTAAACAAGAACCTCTGTTGTCAGGGAAAACGTGGCCCCGCAGCACATGCGCAGAACTGTTTCAGATAAAAGGTAGCCAACTACTGAGCAACACTTGTGCTGCTGACTGCGCTAGGTTTGTTATTGCTCCTCCAACAATATGTGGATTTGCTGCATCAATACTCTGACCAGCGAAGACACATTTGTTATATTCCCCAAGGACACTACAAACTTACATCACCAACTACTGGCCTGGCATGCACGCTACAGTGTTTTCGGTTGTTCGATCCGTGTGAACGCGCATTGTTATCACCCCATCTCTGTGTGAACATGGAGCACTTTTGCAAATGCAAAGGAAAAACTTTTCAGTTTCTGGTGACAACATTGTCGTGAAAATGGGCCCTTAATGCAGCATGCTTCTTGTTCCGAAGGTAAGGTCTTAGCAAAAGGTCAATTAAACCAAGAATTAATAACCTAGGGAGAGGGAGCATGAGTACGTCTGGCGTTCCTCAGACCAACAGTGCTCATGGCAGAGAAAAATGTGAAGGGACAAGAGGAAAACCTAAGACACCAAAAAGGTGGCACAAACATTCCAGGCCCAGTCACCAGAAACATCGAAGGCCAGACTAATGGGCATAAGCAACATACCAAGAGGTATAGTGACTCAGTACGTCAGTACACTCTGAAGAAAAATGCCAGTGCAGTCCCCAATATTATCAGCCCCACAAATCAAGGGCCCCCATATTCGCCAAACCATACCAAGTGGACAGACCCGGACCTCTCATCCCCACTTCGTTGGTCCCAAGCCCCTCCACTCTCCTTACAGAACAAACCTGTTCATGTGTCATAAGCACCCAGACAATACAAGAAGCCACCAACACAAATAAGACAAAAAAAAACCTCTTCACAGAAGGGCCCAACCTAACTGGGGAGTCAAACCTTGTTGCTGTGAGGCACCAGAACTTCCTGCTGCTCTACCATGCAGCCACTCTTTTACAGACATGCCAAAAGTAAAAGTAGCATCCTTGCTGTTTTCCAGAAATATTCTTCAAACCTAATCAATAATCAAAGTCTTATAATCCTCATTTTTCAGAGTAAATACACGGTCTATGATGGACCTTCCTAAGGACGCTGGCAGTGAGGTACAGGCCCTGTACCCGGCGTGCCTTTCCCATCTCTCCCCTCTTCTCTCCTCATGTTTCTGAGGTCAGTAAACAAGAAGTGTGTGTTTCCCTTTAAGGAGCCCCCACCGCGCGCAGAGCGGAGGGAGGAGCGGCGGCTCTGCGGAACAGCGGCTGAGGAGGGAAAAAAAATCCAACAGAGGACGGTTTCAAGTCCCCCCAATAGAAACTGTGCCTGATTTGTGGCCAATGTTGGAGATGTAAAAAAAAAAAAAAAAAGCAGAGAAAGAGAGGGAGGGAGAGGAGAGAGAAGGAGGAGGGAGGGGGGAGGAGGAGAAGGAGGAGGGGGGAGGAAAAAACACTAAAGGGGTAGCTATGGAGATGGAGCGTTTTCCTGGCTGCTTTCTTTGACAGGTGTTGAGTGGGGCAAAAGTCTTAAAACAGAATCCAGCATGTACGCCAAAGGTAAAGGAGCTGTCGTCCCTTCCGATAGCCAGGCGAGAGAAAAGTAAGTGAATTACGCGCTTTATGTTGGAGTTTACCTGCTTATCATGCAGGCGAGGGGGGCAGAGGAGGGGAGTCCAACTTTGGAAACTAGGTACTGTAATTTAAAAGGAGTGTAGTGTACTAAAGTGCGCTCCTGGCGTGCGCTTTCCTCCTCCCCTCTGACCACCTCAGAGGTGCGCCTTTTAAACTTTTCCCTTTAATTTCTGCTCTTATTTGCACTTTTGCGCACATGCATTGGACACTTTCTGAAATCGTGCGCTTGTTTACTCTTATTTCTTCTTAACAATGGCATGGTATTTTGCAGCGCAGCATTGCATTTTTACCCATTTGTACCCTTTCATAGAAATGACGCTTCTGTGGCATTAAAAGTGAGTGAAGCGCGTTTATCTCGGATGTCTCTGTTTGGGTCTGTGCGCTCGGGTCTTTACGCACATCCTGCCCGGTCCACTCTTGCAAACTTTAGGAGATGTAAACCTACAGGATGATTTATTTTGTGTGCTTACAGACAGAAATCTCGCTTGCTCGCGTTGTTAAGAGTGCTCTGGAGGCGCATCGCTGGCCGCATGTAGACCTGGCGATGAAGGGAAAAGTTTTGTGCCGTTCAGTGAGACAGCGGTGGTAAACTTTTTAGCATCCGCTCATGCAGAGAGACATGCTGCCACGAATCAAGGCGTTTATTTATACAGAAACGTACTCCATTCACAAGCTTATCAATAAAGATGGCTGGCATAATGTGTGTTGTTGGTCATCATGTCTAGATATTTGCAAACAGTTGCAAAAATCACAGCGGCGTGCTTTCAAATGCAGTGTAGTCCATCTTGCTTTGCATGGCTTAGGGTTTAATGTTGTACTTCACAATCAAGCACACGTTTTAAAGTATCTTTTATTTTTCACTATAAATAATCAAATGATGCTCTGTCCGATCAAGACTTCTATCATAAGACTTTGTGGTTTATGCTTGGTGTGAGTTTATTGGTTATTTTAACTGGAAATGCGCAAAATTCCGTAAAAATCACAACTGAGGTATTATAAGCAACATAACTCTATCTTTTGCAAAGCTAAGGGTTATATTCTGTATTTTTCAGAACAAAAGCACATGGGTCAAGTCATACTCTCACTTTTTTGCAATATAGTAATCCATATACAGAGTTAGACTTATTATTACTTATTTACTGTGCCTTGTGTTGTTTTGTTATTGTACTTGTGAGTTTGGAAATTATGCAGAAACCCAACAGTGTTATTTCATATTCCTATTTACTTTGCTGTATTTTGGATTTAACAACAAAAGCACCTACCAAGGCATGCACACATTTTTTGCAATATAGAAATGCTAATGTTACTTTCTTAACTGGACTTCTCATGCCTGCTCCTTGTTTCAGTGGCACTTAGAATGTTACTGTTTGTGACCAAAAGTCTGTACAATTCTGCATTATCACTGTTGCATGGTCTCAAATACAACTGAATTCCATTTTACTTTGCAATTTGTTATATTTACTCACTTCACTAGCTCGAGTGTTGATGCATGTTCTTATTTTTTGCAATATCTTACTTCTGAATGTCTCTCTGGCAGACTGGAGGCTGCACTTCTCGCCTTCTCCGTGTTTAAATGCTGCTTAAAATACTCCTGTTTGTGACCATTCGAAGATCTGGACCTTCTTTGCATCCCCCGCCCTCACATTGGTGCTTTCTTTTTATCATGGTTTTCTATTTTTAAACTCTAAACATGCAGTCCGAGGTTGTAGGAGTCAGGAGGGCTCCCTGCTGGGATGCAGTTGTAATCTGAAAAACACTGTCAGGTCCTGCGAGGCTGTGCTGTTACACACATCATACATCTGTAATAGAAACAAAATTTCTTTAGAGACCCTCATGTAGTATTTTTGACGCACTGCTGTGTCACATTCAATTGATTAAGCTTTCTAGAGATGTGACTCGCTTATGTGCTTAGTGTAATCTTCCTCCAATACTTTCTTCACTTCTTTTGCCACGAGTGCTTAATTTCACTCAGATTATTGGAAAATTGAGCAGCTCTGTGTGTGTGTGTGTGTGTGTCTATGTGTGAATCCTAAATGAAAACAGTCCCGTGTGGCTTTATGAACAGCAGGCACTGTGACCTTTGACCTGGCATATGATGCTTTGATATTGCGTTTGAACCATAATCAGCCGTTAGGGCTGCTCCCAAACCTGTTTGTGAGCAGCAGCTTCATTATACTTTATTTACAATATTTGAAGTGCATTATAGATTATTTAAATGCTGTATTTTTTCTTGTTCAGGCAGTGGGAATTATGTTCCATGTGTCAATTCGAAGTGAAATCAGTGCAGAGGCAGCATGTATTTCAAATGATAGTGTAGGAGGAGGATTAATAATTTAACTCATAAGAGATACAAAGTCTTCAGAGACGTGGAAATGATGAATGTTACTGTGTTCAGGCTGATTCTGAAACACTAAATACTTCTATTTAGTCTGTTTTCTTGTATGTAGTTCATTCATATAATTTAAGAGCACTGTAGGTAAAAGCTGATATTCTGACTGGATGGTGTCTTTGTTTCAAACGTGAATGACAGAAAAAAACAGTAAAAAAAAAAGTAAAAACAAAAATATATAATTTACATTTGTGAACAAACTCAGCACCTCTGTTTACATGGAGAAAAAGGAGTAGGAAGGCATATAAACTTTATAATCCTACGCTTTACTTTCAGGTACATTTTTACAGTTAACTCCCCTACCAAAATCAAAATATTAACATATACCTCCTCCCATTACTTTTCAGAAGTAATCAGTCCACATGAATCTGTGGACTTTTAACCATGATAAAGATTTCAAACTATTAAT
The DNA here is from genome assembly GCA_037902135.1 of Cetoscarus ocellatus. Taxonomy (NCBI): domain Eukaryota; kingdom Metazoa; phylum Chordata; class Actinopteri; order Labriformes; family Labridae; genus Cetoscarus; species Cetoscarus ocellatus. The sequence continues at coordinate 910,074 of JBAMNC010000607.1, forward strand.
TTTTCTTCTCCATGACCTGTCATTTTAAAGTGGCAAACATGCCATTCAGGTGTTCACACATTCAGCAAAATGCATAAAAGCAACGAATTTCCTTCAGTAAATTATCTAGATTCTCTCTTTAAAAAAAGTATTTCGTGGTAGTTAAGGAATGCCTGAAATGCCTGAATTTTATGGTTTTTTTGCAGTGAAACACATAAGAAACCTAGTGGATTCTCAAAGTGTTACTAAAAGTACTTCAGGGGCCCCTTGCAGTCTTGGGCCCTTTGAATCCCTTTTCTTTTCATCCCTTAACAGCCCCCCTGGATAAAGATATGCAGTCACTTATTCATGTACAAATGTGCAAAAAGTGCTTTCATATTCTCAAATGTCATCTCACAGACATACATTAAAATCAGGGCTGCAATTAATCTCTCTCTGTCATGTGTGGACAGACAAAGCATACTGTGTATTGACCCATGAACTGAATAAATGCAAATAAATGCATTTTGTATTGTTTAGTTTGATGATGAACTCTGCTTAAGGAGGTTGTTTTTTTTTGCTATTTTTTTTTAGTTAGCTAGTTTGTTTGTTTGTTAATGTGTAATCAGGAAACTCAAAAAGTTATGAACATATTGTGATGGATATTCAGGAATGTTGGTCATGGTAAAAGGAAGAAGTGATTAGATTTTGGTGGTGATCTAAATCTGAATCTTTTTAAAGAGTTGTTTACAGTGCAAGATGGGACAGTTTTCCACATTTTTGACAAAAACTCAGGAAGTTCTAAACTGATTCTAAAGATATCATTAGGGAATGTTGACCATGGCACAAGGAAGACATGATAAGATAATATGATAATAATAAAATTGCGTGACAGGGAAAATACTGTCAGAAATGCCTTAATTGCTTAATTCCTACAGAAGTTGTGTAAAACCATGACTTTAAGGTAGTAATCAGCTCATAGTCTTCATATTTTGTCAAATACACTGACTGGTATTGCAGTAGAAATTTGCAGGTGGGCATTTTAAAACAACCAAGTGATATTCACTGATTCTCAGTTAAAGTGACAGTATGTGCATTGTTCAGATGTTCCAGTTTCGTTGATTTCTCCCTTTTAAAAGCCCAAGTTTTAAACAAAAGATATGAGATTTTTATATCAAACTGTTCTTTGTTATGCTTTTACTTTGTTAGTTGTGATAACCTGAACTAAATGTTCCTTACTTCCTGTCTTAATAAACCTGTGGGGTAAAATGAAGTTAGGCAGAGAGTTGAAAGGACCTGAGTGGAGCAGAAAGAGATGAAATGCTTGAATTAACAAGGCACAAATTCTTTTGACTTGTTCAGTGAGCTATCTGAGAGCTTCATTGAACTAAAACGAGACATTCAATGGATTAGAGCTGTCTTACTTTCCACAAGTAAGAGGCATCTGAGTGAGCACAATCAGCTGGTGTTCTCTATAGCTGTAAACAGTTAGGGGAGGGGACGCTTTCTTGGCTCGATCAGTCAGTGGTGGGAGGGACTCAATTCATTCCTGTTGTAGCACATCTCATGTCAAGAGTTAACACAGAACACTATGGTCTTGTCTAGTGAGAGCTATCATCTGGCTGAGCTTTTACGTTAAATTTGCCTACATTAGACCTTTGTCTTTATCCATTTCTGTGTGTCCTCCATTTTCTCAAAGAATGTACCAGGGCGAAGGTAACCGCTATTCAACATGTGTGCGTAAGTTGTGTGCAAACCTCCGCCGAGGTAGCTCACATATTACTGTTACATCTATAAATCTATAAGCAATAGTTCCATGATAGAGTTACCATCATAATATGATTCCTTGACCACGAAAACCCACATTTAGCACTCTGAATCATTTTAATATCATTATAAGTTAGACAGTTATTGAGCATAAATGATCGTTTGCTAATGGTGGTTATCTGGATCACCACCAAAATCTAATAATTTTTAAGTTGGGCTATTTCCAACATCTCCTGAAAATTTCAGCAAAATCCGTCCAGTAGTTTTTGTGTAATCTTGCTAACAAACAAAGAAAAAGACAAACTTACAAACAGCCAAACAAATATGAGCTGGCAAAAACATAACCTCCTTTGCAGAGGTAATTATTTGAATACAGTTACATTGTTACAATAGCCACATAGTTATTGTGTGCCTTTTCAATAATGATGAGTCTCAACATGATGCTGTAAAGGCTACCATTTTATCATTAGATGTGATGATTTTTACCTGCAGATAACCTGCGATAAACAAAAGAGAAAGTGTCTGAAACACTCCCTACTTACTACATAATGCACTTTATAGTAAATGCTGTTTTGTTAGGGTGCCCAAATTCTGAGTGAGTATTGTCATACCCAGTACAGTACTTTCAGTGTATCCCAAAACACATGGTTAAAGTAGGGTACATCTGATAGGTTGTGTCAAGAAGTACACACTTGTAAGAGATGAATGTAGTGGACTTGAAAGTTCATTCAGTGGTTAAATAAGAAATGGGTCTCAGACATTACTCCAGCTGCTGACAATTATGTCATCGCTGTTGCACAATAAAATTCAAGCAGCAACAATGGACAGGGAACAATAATAAATAATGATAACATTAATGATAAAAGAAAAACTACACTTCACATGTTTTCCCCAAAAGCTGATACAAATTAAATACAATATTACATATGTTTTTAGAAAACTAATGACACTTATATTGTGCACAGTTTACACATTTACTTGTTGATTTGTGCGTTCAGACAATGGTCACATGTCAACACACATTACAAGAAAGCCAAAGTCCTGTTGAAAAGCCAGTTCTCTGTAGGCCCATAGATTTTTATAAAAACTCAACAACAAACCGCTCAGTGTTTTTGCGTCCCAAATCCACGTGGGTTTCTACTCTCAACCTGGATAAGATTTGTTCTTTTTAAATTTTCTAACAATGCTTACTCAGTTTTGGGACACCACTACAAAATGGCATGTTCACTATATTAGTACACTGCATAGTAAACAGAGAACGGTTTTGGACTCAGCCATAGTCATTTATATCTCCACATATCTCATCATGTATTGCAGATCAAGTCCTAATGAATGAGAAGTGAATTTTGGCTGCTCTCGTAACAGACAGATGACAGGAATGACGAGCATGAACACAAAACACAAGAAAGACACAAAAAATTTATATTTTGGGCCATTTTTACTGAAATCTTTCGACCTTAGTTATTTGAGTAAAGAGGAATATAAATTATGGCATAGAAATGTCTCTCTGATGTATCATTATTTTACTTAAAAATGTCAAAATGTCAGGAATAAAGTAAAATTTTGTGGATAAGTTGACTTTTAATTCACTTTATTTCAACATCATTATCAACATTAAATTATGCCATCATCTGAACATTGTATTTCCTTAGCATATTGACTTTTTACTCACAGTATCTTTTGAATAAGAACAAAAAAAAAACTCCTACCCTATTTATTTTACAAATGCATGACCCTAATCATGTCACATCTCAGTTGAAAGTATTTCAGTGACGAGCTGGTAAAGTCGGGGTACCTGAAGAACGTCTGACTTCCCCGCAGTAAATTCTGACCAAAGGTGGCATGCTGATTGTATACTACGAATGCAAAATTACAAGTGTATATTGTAAGTACTATTCAGCATCATACTGTAATTTCACAATAACACACTGGGAAGTTAAAGATGCTTGTTCAGATTACTGTAAAATCACACTTAATTGTTGAAAATTTACAGCACTCTGTAGAAAGTTTTGATTAATGAACACTAACTCTAATTTTAAAACAATGTCTGTTCACTGTAAAATTACAGTAAGATGTCTTAAAATCACAGCACTGTACTGCAAATATGTTCATGATCATGTGAATTCACAATAACACTGTGATTTCACAACATTGTAACTTGACAGTATTTATGTGTCAGGGTTGCTGTAAAAGCACAACTTAGGCTAATTTTTGCTACTGTGAACAACTTTAATTTCCCTGATATCACCACAATTGCAAGCAAGTAATTTACTGTAATTTACTGTGATATTTTTAACAGTGTGCATTCCATTTAGCCTCAGACGTGGGAAGTGGGAATTACATCACATCCCAGTTACATCCATTCCAGTTACAAGCTGGTAAAATCTGGGTACCAGAAGAGCATCTGACTTCCCAGTGGAAAATTTTCAGACCAAAGGGGATAAACCTGATGATGTATCTAATCTGCATCTCAAAAAAAAAAAAAAAAAAAAAAAACTCAACCTCCGTGATCGAGCCTAATCATCCCTACCTTCTTTGTGAACATTATGTCAAACCAGAACAAGAGGTGCTTGAGCTTCAGCCAAACATTGCTGTTTTTGTGTATTTTTATGTTTATATGACTATTACCGCTTTCACACTAAAATCCGCGGGTCAACGCTGGTTTTTTCAACGCTGGTTAACCTGCGAGTGACTCCTTTACCACTGCCAGCAGACCCGGGTCTACTCAGCAGCAGACGAGCTGCGTGGCTGTTTTTTTCTCTGGCGCATCAAGCTGATGTCATCACGTTGATGACGTCATCGGCGCGACAAAACACGACCACGTAAACAATGGAAAAGAGCATGGACGCCGTGGACGTGGTTTTCTGTACTTTGTACTTTTGTCCCTCTTTAAAAATGAACAAACTCGGCGCTGATGATACAAAGGCGGATGGAATTTGTTGCTGAGATGGCAAAGAGTCTCATAAGTTACAGACAGAGGGGACGGGCGCGATGTTATGCCGTGAGCACGTAACGCCGACGTCATCCGTAACTTAGCAGCTTGACCCGGGTGTGATGCTCTCACTGAAGCCGGTCGGAGACGAGCCGATAAAAACCCATGTCGCTTGCAGGGTAAGTCGACCCGGGTCGAAATGCCGATCAGACCCTTTCAAACTGCGGACAGGAGCCGATTGTTGGCGGATTTACACAGGTTTTTTGGCCAGTCTGAAAGGGGTATGAAAAGAGACTTTTTCCATTACATTCCTGGATATAATTCCTTAATGGTAATTCATTGTCATTTCTTGACTGAACTATCCTGGCGTGAATGTTCATTACTCATCTGCACAGTGATTTATTTGGCGTGGTTGAAGTACCTTTACTTTTTACTTCCATATACTATCTGTATCTATGGTGTTGTCTTGTCTGTTTTGTCTAAATGTCTGCTGCAAATCTAATTTACCTTATAACACAGTTCAAGTTGAAGGAGTAACATTATGATCAGCATACAAACCTAATTAAATAAAGTGACTGATATATATCACTTTAGCAAGTGAGTCGTTGTTCCTCCTCTGTTTGGACTAAATTATTTTTTTTATCATTTGTTCTATTTCCACACTTAGTCTGTTTCACAGTTAAGTTCTGCAGATGGTGATACTTAAACTTCTTATTAATGTGCAGACACTTTGAACACATTTGTTTTGAATGTTCTATCTGTAAATCTGAGCATTCATGTAGTAAAACTGTATTTCCCAGAGCGTCACAGGTCAACAAGTAAAACCCACACTTGATGGTCAGCACTTGCCCTCTCCCCTCACCTGGCTTGTCTCACCAACCCACCCCGCAGGGTCGACACATGTTTCCTTGTAAACGTGGAGCACACAACAGCTGCCTTAATGCATCAGTGAATGAGCTCATATTCATATTTACATATTCATACAGATCTTTACATATTCAGATGATAAAAAGAGGGCGCCCCGCATGGACCTGTACATGATTGAAGCAGAGTCAGTCTGACAGAATCACAGCTGTTCAAGTGTCATTATCTGTTAGTGGATCTGAATAAAGTAATCGCTATGTTTTTGATAGAATTAGCTGATCTCGCTCATGTTTAATGAAGTAAAGGCAAGAATCAGTTTTGATCTGCTGTTTGGCAATTATGGCCTTGGCAAACAATCATGAACAACCTGCATCAACCATCAACAGAAATGACATCATTTAACATAAATTCGTACTTTCAGATCAGTTACACCCAATTTAATGGCAGTTCAATACGATGCTGCTTTATTAATCAGCACCATTCCTTTCCAGTTTATAATCATTATAGATGTTAATGTTCGTGTTTGAATGACTTCTCTTCCTGTGGTTGTTATTGATTACACCCTCATAATAAATACCCTCACAGATATGGAGACCCTCTTGAAAATGAGATGCCACATCTCAAGGGGCTAACCTCAAATAAATCTATATTTTAAGCAGAGACAAATGTGATAAGGACAGATTTTTGATCTAGGTGTCCATGGGTTTGTCACTATCACAAATTCTTATTTATAGTCCATTTGTCTCTGTCTCTCTCTATATATATATCTATATATATAACTATATCTATCTATCTATCTATCTATCTATCTATCTATATATGTGTGTGTGTGTACATATATATGTGTATATATATACATATATATATATCATTATTATGCATATATTGATTTTACTCACATTCACTCTAATTACTTCAAACTTATTAAATGTGGAGCTGAAATGGGTATCAGAGTAAAAGAGACTGTGGAAATATTTCATTTTCTTGTATAAATATTTAAGCCTTGGACAGAGTGTGCATCAGATAAATCTTTGCAGAAAAGAATATGATGCAGAAAATACCTGAGCACATTTTGATATTAATCAAATGCATTCTTTGAGATTCTGGTTTGGGATGTTTCTGTCAATGTTTTAGCCAAAAAACTCATAAATACTCATTTGTTTAAAATTTTCATTACAGCAGCAGGACATAGTGTTAGTATGGCACTTCATCACTTCTCTCAGATTTATTTCATGTGCAGCACTGGAGAAGTGATCAGACAGCACTTTAAACAGCCTGTTGGAGACGACAGGCAGGTGCTGAGGCAGTGAAGGGTTGAAAGCAGGAGTGCAGTGCTGATGCAGGGCAGAGCTGTGAAATCAGAGTAACACATGCCGTCTGTATGAACTGGCTCACAGGCGTTGCCCCGTTGGAGGATTTGTGCTATAAAGTTCCTGAAAATGTGTTTTTATTTTGCCAAACATTTTTAATAATTGGAATTGGAAAATCTGTCCTTTCTACAGTTAAATGACTTGCACACATATGTAAAATATTTTAGTATGCTGCTCTTTCATCTATCATTAAAGAGGGTTGTTGCAATACCTAAATTTAAAACTTTAAAATATCATCAGTAAAAACATTATGGTGTTTATACTTGTTTTGATATCACTGAAACTAAAACAGAATTACAAGGCACCAAATATTTTGTCTCTGTTGTGCCAAAACCTTGTATTTCCATTATCTTTGTGTGTGTGTGTCTGTGTGGGTTTTTTTTTTTTTTTTTTTTTTTTGCAAAACAGTGTTTTTGGTCACCCATGTTGGTGGTGTGTTTTTGTTTTTATAAATTTCAAACCAAATTATAAAAAAAAATTCCACTTAAGACAAAACAGTCTTTGTTCATTCAGTAGTAGAGCATTTTTCCCTTTCCATGAATAGTAGCCATTTGGAGAAACAATGTTTTGGCATGGCAGCAACAACTATGGTATTTTCTTTGTTTCTATTACCAAAATTATGCAATCAATCAAGGGAAAAAGACTGTATCCTTATTATAAAGTAGTTGAGCATCAGTTAGTATTGACAACTTAACCCTACATGTTTGTACTGCTTTGATTCCTCTCAAAGACACATTTTCTCCATCACCTTTTAACTACACATAACCTTAAGAGCAGGTCTTGAATAAAGCTAACATCTGTAATACAGAGACTTGTAACTTTGTGCATGTGCTGCAGTGTTGTGAGTGCTTCATGTGCCTCATTTTTACTCCACCACCTAGTGTTGCAATAGTGGCCCTGGTGATGACGATGTGTTGAGTTTAGCTCAGTGAAGAGTCCCTAGATTTGTTACCTGAGCATTCTGATATGATAAAATATAAGAAAATGTAAATACTTCTGTATGTGTCTGAGTGCTTCAGCTGTCATCTACAGAACTTTCAATTTAAAATCTTTTATTTCTGAAGCTCAAATGTGCATCTAACTGCGTGTCTAAGTGTGTGCCTCTGCACTGGCACAGAGCCGAGAACATAAAACACAGTATGTTTTATGTTCTGTAAAACCTTGAAACAAGTCTAAAATAAATGTGTTTAAAAAACATAACATAGAGCAAACAGTCACATGAACATTTCACGCTCTCAGATTCCTTCACACAACCAAGGCCTCGCGGCTCTGAAGGTATTCAGTCTGGTGATTGGTTGTCTGAAGATTTCTTGTAGCAGGGTGGAGGGGGAGTGAAGGGTTTTTTTTATGTTATGTGATCAGATGTTTAGCAACATGTTCATAATAATAATTAGAGAGGTTTATTAAATGAGTGCTGGCCTTATGACACTGAGAATTAATTACTCACCACACTTTTAACAGCATTTAATAGAATTTTATCTGAACAGGTTATACAGCAGCTCCAACATTGTTTTTCTCATATTATTTAGTAACTGGAATCTTTTTCAAACAAGCACTGATGAATCAGACTTCTTAATTAAAGGTGCCATTCGCTCAAACATTGAAGAATCTGATCAAACACCTCATTTTAAAATCACTGTCTTTATTTCTAAAGAATTCTGCTCCCTGTTTTCTCATCCTCTGTTTGTTTACATTTTTGTGTGACATTGAGTGTTGCTGAATTTGTTTGAGAGAAGAGCTTCAGCTTGAAGAACTTCAAGTTAATCAGTTTGTTTTGAACACGGCATCTGTACATCCTCCTCTCCTTCTCTGGCTCCTCCCATCTATTTACACATAGGTTAATGGGGATCTTCAGGTCTGAATGCATGGTTTTGATTCTACACAGATGGCTCTGCCATCTGCATTTTAGCCTTTTGAAGGCAGCATAAAGAGCCGCGCACTAACATAAGCAGGAACACTGCTGTAAAAGTAATGAAACCCTTGATTTACCCTCGGCACCCTCTGGCTCACTGTGCTCCATTCAGATTTGTCAACAGTCAATTAATGCTTCTTTTCGTCAGCTGCTCTGGGTGCATCCGCACAAATTTGTTAGTTTTCTCACTTAAAATAAAGGAGAGAGTATAAATATTGAGTCTGCGTGCTTAAAGTTGTTAATCAGTTTGGCAACATGCTGCACAGAGGAGAGATGTGCACATCTTCAAGGAGTATAAGGAGAAAATTATGTGTGTGAGCTGAGAGAAGGTAAAGAGGACCTCATGTGTGTCCTGAAGATAAAGAAAACAAATGAGTGCCTCCACAGTTTGGTTCATTTTTTTGTAGGCTGTCTTCATTAAATGCTGTGGGAGGAGAGACTGCTGATAACAAAACTATGTCAGCTATGTCAGAGTAATCTCTGATTACAAATCGTCATGAAAGTTATAGAGTTGTGGTTGTGACTCTGCTGAACATGAACCAGACTTTTAAGTGTTTGAGAGTCAGAAGGGGTCTACAGGTTAACCTGTACACAGGTGACCTTACTAAAGCTGTTTGCACACTTGAAAAGTGAAAAACAAACAGACAGTCTATCCCCTAAATCCTGTGTTTTTTGTCCACACGTGTCCCTCACAGCTTTAAGATCTTCTTTCATATGAGGAGTCTCAGGGGACTGGTTGAAAAAGGCTGACAAAGGCAGACGGGCCAATGAGTCTGACTCTGTCATGACAGTGTGAACCCTGCATGTAGTTTAATGTGACCTTAAGGGATGTCCATAGGTGAGTAACTTCAAATACAAAGTTTGAATTGTATTTAATTGACTGATCTAAGTTAACAAAATACTCTGAAACAGAATTCAGCAACATTTACTTAAACACAAGATGTCAGTATCAGAGGGTCAGTGATATGAAGTTGATTTGCAGAGTGCAGTGTGGTTGATGTTAGCAGTGCTAGTACCCGAACCTTTAGTCATTCTTGCAGGTGTTGAATGGGTAACTCCTTACTTTGGATGAGTGGTCCTATGTACATTTTATCCAACGCAGCCCAGAAACAACATTATCTCCAATTCCTAGATTAAAACACTGTTTCTGTAAGCAGTGTTCCTAAACACCTTCTATAGGCTGTTGCTCAGATGGACTGGTGAAATATACTGAACGGTCCATCTGGTGTGTCAGATTAGGGACATAATACACTCGTCTAAGGAATCGTCACTTCCTCATCTTAGGTCCATGTTATGCTTTCTCATGCACTCTTGTATGTTCTCTTAGTATTTTTCCTTAACCCTTAGAAATGCTCTTTTAATCACTGCTCAATTTTAGTGCTTTAATGCTCTGATAAACAGTCGAATGTCGAGGAAAAGTTCCCAAAAACTGCTGGAAGTCCTTGATTGTTGCTCTTTGTTTAATGTGTTGCGCTCTACTTAAGAAAGCTGCACTGTGTTGTGTTGTTGTGATGCCATTTAATTAGCTGATGCAACCATCATCCTCTGACTTACACCCCTGCCAGTAAGGGTACTGCCGGCTGGGCTTACTGTATCGAACTGAACTGTAGACAACCAAACCAGAGCACTCTGAGGAAACACAGCTTCAGAATGTTGTGTAAGTCTTAGTTGAGGGACTTAATGGTAGTAAGACAGCAGCCCTTAACTCTGTAACAGTAAAATCATAGCATTTAACAGGGATAGCAAAAATATTTAGTTTAATCAAGATGTTAATCTGGTGCTGATCACTTTATCAGCCGACTTTCTTTTTAATCAGATTCATCTGTAGAACTCAAACTGCCAAATAAAAACTCAAAATAAATGAGTGGAAAAATGTATAAAGCTTTTTTATTGTCTGCACTAAAATGTCGCTTACATCAGCTCATTTTTACAGATATTTATTGGATGTTTTTGGGGAAATTCCAGAAAAGTTCAGGGTGAAAAATTAAGCCATGTGCCACTCCTGTCCTATTATTTTGGGACATGTTTAGATGTTTTGTACTTTTGTGAATTGGGCTAAATCAGGCATCTGCTTGCAGAAAGTAGAAAGGGGAACACGTGTGTGTATAACAGTGTGTGGATTAACCCGTGGCTAAAGCTGTGTGTTTACATGCCTATTGACACTGATTTGTTTTGACAAAGAAGCTGCCATAACAAAGCTAAACAAACAGAAACAGTGTGTGCAGAGCTTCACAGTATCACAGGTGTCTCCATCTTTCACATACATCCTCACACAGTGTCACATCTATACTGTCTTTACATGATGTTTATAAATATTAATAAAGAGAAAATCTTATTTTTGGTGTTCCCATCCATTGGCTCTTTAGTATAGAGGATGATTAATTATGAATGGTATATTTTGTAAGGGCTCTGCTTAATCCTCCTCCATCACTTCCTCGGTCCATACCTTACCTCAGTCGGCCCCTGCTCTCGCTGCTGAATTATTAAAACAAAGACATGAAAGTTAATTTGCTAACTGTCTGTCCTTTCGCTGACTTAACTCAGTGGCAGAGTTGCCCTTGTCTCAGGGGGCAAGTCGAGGTAAAGGGAGGCCGGCCGGGGGCAGCCCGGGGGCTAAATGTCAGGTGTGTTTCCCGGGGACGAGGCAGCAGGAGAAATCTCCTTGATGTGTGGACACAGAGCAAAGTGCTAGTGAGGCTGCATGAGGTAAAGGGTCAGGAGAGGGAGGAAGGTCTGAAAAGATGAAGCAGATTGTTTTCATTTTCAGATTCAGTCAGACAAGCTGGTTCACGGTGGTAGAACTGTGATCTTGTAACTCTAAAAGAAACAGACAACTGGTATCGTTCTTGGCTCCATGGCTTTGTATCCTTCATTTTCAGGAAATTTAGAGGTCAGAAGATCTTTTACATGCTTAGGTTGATCTCCTGCACTGTAAAAACTCAAATCTGAAAACATAAATAATTTTGATATGCAAAAAATGTCTTGTTACATTTATTCATAGTCACCATGATTACTCCATTCAAAACATTATTGTGAGTTGTAAAAAGCAAATATTAGGCTGAATTAATATGGCATAGGGAGCTGGTAATCCTTAAAAATGCTTGAATTTTAATGATATTCTTTTTTACAGTGCATTTATGCAAAAGTACTGCATTCAAATATCCATCATTACCCCTTCAGACATTAACATTAATTTTACAAGAGCATTATATTAGTGTCAATTCACAGGGCAATACGTGTTTTAGGTGTGCACAAGAAGCTACATGTCAAATATTTCACTTACGTATAAAAAAGCTTACATACGTACTCACAGCACTAATCTCCCCCACCGAGTCTGCATGCTCCCCGGTTACCTGTAATGTGCCTCTGGTACTGCCTCTAAAGACGTAGCTAATGGGGAGTTGACCTGTTTCCTCATTGGTGCAGTGGTGACCAAATGTCACAGGTAGACAAAATTTGCAGCTAGAAATGGCATGTGTTTTTTAAGAGGAGGAAAGTGCTTGGATTTTCAATGAGGAGCTGTAAAGCAGTAACCTGGCAATGCAGCTGGATCTACCTGATACAAACTCTGTAATCAGACAAGTCCATCTTGAAAAGCTTGAATCTACAGTTATTGTGAGCAGCCCAAAGTGGCACGGCACAATCAGCGTCCCTCAGAGCAGGAAGAGGTGGAGGCTACGTGTGAGACAAAAGCAGGAAGTGACTGCTTGTATAAAGATTAGCATAGATGTTAACAGCGTCAGTAGCAGTTTTATCAGATCTGGACCACATTTCTTTATTAAAAGAAAAACAAACACCAACACTGAAAGCACTTCTTTCTATTATATTTTTGCTCCACCTGTGAAATATTTTGTACAGAGTTTGTGTTATAAAGTGGCTCATGTTTTGGTTTTTACACTGTGAAATGTGATTGATGAAACAGTCATCCAATCATCTGCTGGATATCCTTTGAAAGATTATGCACAGTCCCAAATAAATGTTATGGGCTCTTTTTCCAGATGGACAAGTGAAAGATATTGAACGGTTCATCTGGTTTGTCAGGGGTTCTTGAACTTCTCAACCCATGACCCCTAGAACTAGCTGTGCCAGAGACCCCTGTGGAAACTGGATCAGACACTTGCTACTATCATATACACACTTAGAATTTTATTTATTTATTTATATTTAGATATCACTTAAATGTCAGCATAGATCTCATCAACTGATATTTGGTTTCATTTTGAATTAAACAAATTTTGTGTTTATCTTTCTACTAAAACGTGTAAAAAATGCCATTTTAAATGACTGAAATTTGTTGCTTGTTACATGGAGGGCACCTCACCCTCCAGTGTACCTATCAGGAACTCTGGACCCTCCTGGGGGTCCCAGCCATCTCTCATGGAGTCACTGCTTTAGTGCTTGAATTTGTAAAAGTATTGAGTGTCTCTGTTTTTTTTTTTTCTCAACTTATTCCAAGAAAGATTACTGATGAAGTGTGTAGGTGACACATTTGAAACATGATACATGTTTGAAACATGTTTTTTACCCACTATTTTTAACAGCTGTAGGGTACTGGAAAAGCTGGAAAATACACCTTAAAAGTGCTTGAACAATGCTTAATTGGATCTGTGACCTTTGACTTTTGAGAGGGTGCATGGGCCTCTGTAGTCATATATGATAATATGATGAATCAGAAATACATATTACTTAAAGCCCTACTATGTAAGATTCAGGTTTGTCTGCTCTCGAGGGGCCTCTCTGGTCGTTGGGTGTAATTGCACTGTCGTAACACAGCGCCTCACAGCAACCTGCATTTGTTGACATACAGAGCCGGGAGAAGCGAGTCGACAGGACGCTCGAAGACATAGAAGAAAAAGTGAAATAGTCAATGACCGAGCGTCACGGCGCCATGAATATCTCCAGCAATCTGAGAAACTCGCCGGCAAATAACTGCTGGTAGCATTTAGTAACAAAACATCGTCCACCAAGTTACACAAAGCATGCAATGCTACGGAGCAACCACCGACTGAAACCAAGTGTTGAACGGGGGAAAACCTGACGAAAACATAACTTATCTCTCCAGCAGTAACTTTGCAAGCTCAGCGTCCGTCTTGCAATTTTCCATCTCCCGACGCTCTCGCCACCGAGCAAAGTGGGCTCCAATGTTAATTCTAGTTTTGTTCCTTGAGTTGTCCGATAGTCTCTTTTTGGCCCTTGAATCTGGAGAAAGAGTCCTCCTCACACGCTTTGCGGATGCCATGGCTGCTACTGCTACATGCAAAACACCGGCTTCTTTAGCTGGAAGCCAAATCTCGCTTAGTGCCGTAAAGCAGTTTGCACTTCTCCCAGCATCTTGCGATATGTGTCCCCGACACGGGAGCAAAAGTTACATAGTCCCTAAACAGAGCAGGGAAGCGCTGTGGGGGAAGGTGGGGGGGCCATTCTCTCTGTTACAGCGCCGAGCTCCACTGAACAGACTTTGGAGAGAATATTTGAAGGCTCAAAAGATCTGCAGTGCTGCTTTAAGGGGAACAAGTGGTGTTGGTAGTTCATAGTCTTTTATTTAGTCTGTATAAGTGATGTATATATGCCTTACTTGTGTACTTTTCCTGCTCTGTTGGACAAACTACTTAAAACTTAAGTGAGCTAAGCTATTATTCAAACCTCAAAATGCTAAGCTTCCTTCCACCTAAGCAAATCTTAGGAGAAATGTAGCAAACTCTGCTTTGGCAACATACTGTAGCCTCAAGTAGGCTATGTGCTGCATATTTCATTCATGCTGATGTTTATATTTAGTTGGACTGCTCTGTGCCAAAATCATGGGCTTTAAATTATAAATAAGGGGTGAATCTTTGCGAGAAAAAATTTAACTTTTTTTTTTTTTTTACCAACAGTTCTTCCTGGTAACATGAATGATAAACAAATGGAAGAGATATTAGGTTGATCATACTCTGATAAAATGTTTTGCTAATGGCCAAAACAATGCTATGAGCACAATGATACTAACATCTGTCTCATTTTGTAACATCTGGAATGAGGTGCTGCATTAATACAGACAATTAACAAGATGGGCACACTGCACTTGCTATGGTTAAATTTAGGACTGTCATGTGATGCTGTGCCTGGACAGCATGCATCTGTTAGACAATGCACACATTACACAGCATCTTTTTAATACTTTGTTTTACACTCTGAATTTCCCTTTGCATTGACAGGTGGTTGACTAAAAGGCTCGTCAGAATCAGTTGTTTGGTCAAATAAATATAACTGAACTATTTTAGTTTAAAAGTTATGGACACATTTAAATGATGGATATGGATTGCACGAATGCACCACTTTCTCCACTTTGGAAAACAACTTCACAAGTTCTGCTGATTTGGGCAAGTAAAAGAAGACCTGAAAAATCAGTGACAGAGCAAAATATTAACCAGGCATCACGGTAAAAAAGGCATAAGGTGTCATAATGCCTCATGCTCTGTCACTTGTGGGCAGTTAAAACAATCTTATAGGATCTAGTGTAATTCAGTTGATTCTGTCACTGACGTTTGCACATGTCCTGTTGGGACACAATCAAGTATTGCTTAGCCATCATCCAGGTCTGTGCCAGACCCATGTCCAATCTCTTCAGGTATCCTCTGAGTTGATTCCTCCAGGATGCACACAGTTGCCCCCTGTGGCCTGGTCCAACCCACTGGGTACAGGGCACCCAGTATGCGGTGAGCTCCATCAGATTTAGAAAAGCATGGCAGGTGCCTGTAGAAGCACAGATGCCCCTCCTGTATCCAGTTGCTGACCCTTGCCATTCCTGCTCTCCTGAGCACATCAGTAATGGACACACAGAGATTGGACTGTGACAAAATAGACTGTTACAAATACATGTCTTTGTAGGCCTACATGTCTTTACTTAGCTTTATAAGTTTGATGATGGACCACAACGGGGAGCTTTGCCGCTCTACCTAAAGTTTACCTGTCAGGTGAATGTGGCCTGTGATAATGCAAAGTTCAAATTGCTGTCATTAAAGCTAGAGTCGGTAATTTTGGAAAACTAGCATGAATTTGAATGTAGCGTCTCCTCAGGACTCCGCCTAGCCCCTCACCCCCCTCCCTGGAGCTCCTCCAAAACCACACCCCCTGCTCACATGCACGAGCGCCGCTGATTTGAAAACCAGTCCTCAGCACATCGTGTTTGTTTTGCACTACACCAAGTCATGTCTCACTCAGCGGTAAGAAAACACCAAAACATTATCATAGTAAAGTTAAAAAAAACGAACAAACAAACATAGTAAGTTAGTTAGTACTCACAATCCGATGTTGACTCTCGTTTTTGCCCTGGCTTTGTCCAAATTCTTTTTTGTTTCGGCCTTCTCTGCCTCCATCTTTCTTTTCTTCCTCTGTTTAGCAGGAGAAGCGGTAATCGGAATATAGGTAGTTTCTCTGCCATTCTCCACATAGCTGTCAAGTCTCCCATTTTGGCCGGGACAACATTTCTCTGCCCCTCCAAACTGAGCTCTGTCACTACCCGGATGGGGCGGTAATGCACCTTAATGATGGATGCCAACCCCCGTAAAACTGAAGAAGAAGAAAAAGCCTCGTGAGAACTGCCACCTGCAGTAGCCTGGGTGGCAGTTATCGTGAGATTAGAGCCCACAGCGGCAACAAACCAAGAAAAACAAAGTGTTTATTTTAGATTTCTTGTACACCCGTCTTAAAATGTAATGGATACTGGAGCTTGGTTGGGGTTGTGGGATGGCTCGCAGCGGGCTTAAAACTTGACAGGTAAGCATTCTCCAGCGTACTTGGATCCCTCTCAGCTCGGCTATGCGCATTAAGTCAGGGTCAGTGCACGCCGGCAAAATGTACGCACAGAAGGTGGGCAGAATGGCAGTACGGGATTTGATTTGTTTAATAAATTCGGAGCCAAACGCTGTGATTGGTTGGTGTTTTCCCTGCTTTACTCCTGCTGTAGGCAGCGGCTATTTTTTACTCTCTTTTAAGAACACATCATGCATTGATTGCCATCGGGACATAATGATCATTTTAACCAGTATAACAAAAAGTGTATCTAAATCAAATTACCAAGCCTGCTTTAAATACATTTTTCAGTAAACAAAAAATGTTTTTTTTGTGTTATAAACTTTAGAAAGTATTATTTAAACCTTCTTTATTTAGTTTTTTTTTATGTAAAGTGTGTCTCATTTATTAAATTAAGTTGGCAATGCTTCAAACAATTGGTTTGAGGTCAGGTGTAATCAGGGCCAAGTTTTGCTCACAGAGTTTGCATAAAAACATGGACCTCTGAGGTGCAGTGGTTTCCTACCAGTGTCAACTGGCTAGGGTTCAAACCATGCCTGGTGTCAGTTGTTTTCTTAATTTTATTTTAAGTAGTTTTCTCAAAACTTAGAATTATGAGTTGGACCCAAAACTCAAGTGTTCAGAACCCATTGCAGAAAGTTACCTTGAAATTTTTCATCTTTGGAGCTTTCTTATTTTTAAAGCTGCGATATGTGTCATGAAATGTCTTTTATCATAAATTGTAAAAACAAGCATAGATTTCCAGTTTTGCACTGTGCTGTCTTTGAGTTATTTTCAAGCATATGTATGTGAGGACCTAGCCGCTTCTGTGCAGACAAAGTGGCACCCCTTATCTCTTTGAAGATTTTATTTTGTAAAAAAGAAAATAAATAAAAATGAATGCTTTGGCAGTTTGCAGCTGACAACACTGTCTGACACCTACCCCCTGGCAGAGATTTCATGCATTTGAAATAAATATTTAGAAATAAATAATCTTGTTGCTCATGGTTTCTTAAGCTTTTTTTTTTTTAGCAAAAAAAGGGATTTATTTTTCTTCTGTTTCATAACCAGCTAAAAATCCTTAAAGTAACTTAAATTTTAAAACCAGAGGAGAGATGAAATGCAGCAAAGACAATGTGAGATTTTGAAATCAGTGTTTCATCTTTTATTCCTGAGTGGCAGGTGTAGCTTGCACAGGGTTCACAGGAAAACATTTCAGGTCCTGCAAAGGAAAATGTCGAGGCTCTGACCTTCATTTCCCCTCTGACGTAGCTCTCCTGTACAGTACAAACCCCTCTCCCCTCCCCAGTTTCCTTCATCTACCTGGACGTCCTCAGGCTCTGCCACATCAGTTCCCCCCCAAAAAAGTCTCCTCCTCTGCCACGTTACACTCACTGCTTCTGACAGAGCAACAAAAGGTGTGCCCTGAAGCCTGGACTGAATGAGTGCTTTTAAATAATGCATTGCAGTCGGAGCAGGTGCCCATCGTTGGGGCATGGAGCCCCTCAGATCACGCCAGGCCCTGCCATGAATATTGTGTTGCTGCGGTGCTCATGGGAATCTTGATTGTTGGATTTTGCACAGTGAAGACCTGGTGTAGAGGAGCTGAAGCGTACGGCTATTCTATTTTGCGAGGTTGTCTGGTTTTGCTGTTTAAGGTAATGGAGCTTTACATCACCTGGGATCCTCCTCACAGAAACATCCCCAGAATAATTCAAGCTGATGCAGCAAAAATGAAGATGGATTGTTATGTCAGCATTACCGTAAATGACTGAAAACCCCTCAAAAACACAACATGATACTTCAGATAGTATTATACCTATATTCAATGGCAAAGTTTTTCTGTTATTTGATAACACTCACCAAGACGCCTTTAATAATTATAGTTCACTAGATGGCTGAGAAGCAGCAAGATGTAGGGGGATTTTTTGCCCTGGGTTTCACCTTGCATGCAGTGAGTGCTTGATCTTGAAACTAGAGTATTCAGAGGAGAGGGCGGGATTGAAATTAACACATAACTTTTTTATTTTTGTTACTATTGTTAACCATTTGTTATTTACACAGCAGATTTGATGGTTGATCTTAAGTCTTGTTCGCTCCTTTAAGTCCTGCATTTAACTGTATGAAGTATGTTGATGCTTGGTTTACAGTAATATTTCACTGTAGCATACAAACAGCATCAACAGCATACAACACAATTGTGAAAAAGTTGCACCAGAGTCTTCACATGTTAATTCAAATGAACTATTACATGACTTTGATAGTCAGTTGTTTAATGTATATATAATAATAATAATAATAATAACTTTATTTGTAGAGTACTTTTTAAAAACAGTGGTTTACAAAGTGCTTTGACAATCAGACAAGAACATACAGACGGCAATCACAAGAGCACAAAAGGAATTAAAACAAAAAACAGAACAAAAGGCCCAGTTTAAATCAAGGCACTGTTACAGAAAAACACGTTATGTCGTAAGAACCCAGACAATACAAGAACCATGCAACATAAAATGAGATATTGTTGTGCATTCTTAAGGTCTTCAGTTCTTCAAGCTCAGTGGTGGAGGGGTTTTTGTGATATCACAGATGTGTGCTCTTCTTTTTAATGCATACCTCAGAATCACATTCTATGACTGCCACATGTAGAGTTCAAGATAGGAACACGCCAGCTTTCCTGACCACTCCTCAATTAAAGACAAACACCCCCTTTGGCACTAACAAGAGTGCATGTGCATGACTTAGAAATGACAGCTGTATCTGGCAGAAAATCGTAGAGACGTCTCTCTGGATGCCAAAAAATTTGCATCAGACATACAGTGAGGCCCATGTGGTATTCGATTTGGTGAAATTTGTTTCATTTGTAAGTTAATTCTGCCCTAAAATAATGTTAGTATGATGATGTACTGTAAATGTTATCCTTTGCCTGTTTTTCTTTCACACAACTATCAGTCAACATCTTAGTCTTCACAGTGTCAACCAGTTGCTCTGCAGGCTTGTAGGTACTTTGCTATAGGTGTTGCACAATGTAGACAATACTTAAAGTGTTACTTATTATAGATGTAAGCAGACTTTGCTAGAGAAACTGGATCTTGATACAATTTTTCAATCACCACTTCATAACTCTTTGCTAATCTTGCCCTGAATGTGTGAAATGTGTTTTCTGAGAAAAAAAAAAAAAAGAAAAAAAAGAAGTAATCTTGCTTTCTTTAAGCAGTCATATTTATCACTCACCTTTTCTTGGCATAATGTTACCAAGGACCTTCTGCATTTCCTTTGGGCAGCAATTACAGAAACCAAAACTAAAATAATATTGAAAAAAAATGGTTTTATGAATCTTATTGCTAAGGGTCTTGTATACTTACGTGGGTCTTTAAGAGACACAAGCATCAATTTACTTCTCAAAGGAGCTTTAACATTTTTTTTTAGCATATATCATATGTTTTATGACCTGTTCACACGGTTGTGTGATAGAGATTAATGAAAGGTGATTATTGGAGTCTACTGTTTATATCAAATGATGCCCATATCATTAGGCAGATCCACTTGCCAAGCTCTAATTTACAATGATTGCATCCTTTAAAGCTGGATGAGGTGGAAGCGACGACCAAGAAAAAGTGACTGCTGGTTCAGAGATTAGAATACATGCTGACAACTTCAGTGACAGTTTTATCAGATCTGGACTACATTTGTTTATTAAAGGAGAAACAAACAACACTGATTGCACTTCTCATTTGAAAAAATAGTTTTCCTCCACTTCCGACATGTTTTGGCTAGTGCTTGTTCTACAAAGTGACTCACATTTTGTATTACACCATGGCAGTAGCACTCAACTTGTACATTTTCTCACTGGCTCATGATGAATGTTAGCCTTGCAGAGCAGACGGACCTGCCTGATTCTGAAATCATGCATATCCTTCTTGCCAGCCTCCATTGTCCAACAACTTCACTCCGGTTGGAATCTTATCCCAATCAGGGAAGAGAGGCGGGAGCTATGGGAGCAGCGGACGTGACGACAACAGGAAGTGACTGCATGTTTGAGAACAATGGCGGCTTTTGAAGCAGTCTCAATATCTGTGATTTTTTTTAATCAGAAAATGACTCAAATTATTCCTTAAAAGAGGAGGAAAGAACGTCACTTGAAGCTTGTCTTACGAGAAGTCATGTTTTTGCTCTTCTCCTGACCGGGGATCACTGCTGGGAAACTGGGAGAGAACGCGGAAATCATTCCACGGACATGCCGGTTAGTCTGTGGTCATCATGGTTACTCAGCGATACTTGGCGAGATATGCTCTCCTCAGAAGTTTACTGGGAAAACTTGTTAGGGATTGTCTTTGGAGAGGTTCGTGTCACATGTAAGTGTTAAATGATACATCTGTGTGGTATAATTTAATGTCAAACAATAGTCTTCAGGTAGTTTAAGCTAACGGCTGATCCGTCAACTGTTGTTAGCCGTTGTTAATCATGCCCATTGTGACTCAGCGGCACTGTCACTGCCTCTTGCCTCGGGAATCGTGAGCTCGATCCTCGGGAAGGAAAGGAAGTAGCGGCCGTTAACTGTTGTTAGCCGTTAGCCGCTATGTATGCTACGTCATACGTAGCAGCGTTGCTTGATGTGGATTGGTCTGTGAAGAGTGTAACGAGCCGAACGATTGTCCAATCACAAGCTGCTGTTGTTTTTGAAGGTTCTGCCCCTGAAAACATTTTCGAACGGCTCCTTCCCAGATGGATAAGTGAAATATTACCAATATGAAACCGTCCATCTGGTGTGTCAGGATAAATGAATGTGGATTATGCTTTTGAAAGGTTCTGCCCATTCCCAAACTCTTTCTATGGTCTGAGCCCCAGAGGAGCAAGTGAAATTTATTTAACGGTCCATCTGGGTTGTCAGACTATATCATTAGAACCTGAAAAAAAGGCCTTATTTTGTTGTCATTAAGGTTGGGATTAATCTGGAGTGAGGTGAGGCAACACTGGTCACCTTTATAGGGATATTTCAGTAGTTCTGAAGTTGGGTTGAAGCAGTGAAATGGCTCCCAGCATTGATGTATCTTTAGAAGAACAAGTGCAGACTACTTCATTGACCATTGTGAAGTAACTCATACAGCCCAACTAAAAAATACTGAAATTTCCCTTTAATTGAAAAACACTGAGAAAGTGTCTCAGTCTGAGATCTTTTATAAGAGGCTAATCGTTGTGACAAATGCTTCTCAAAATCCACATGCTTACTCTGACAGGATCTTTATCACTGACATTAGAGATACACTGACTACCCCTCAGTCATCACTTCATTCCAACACACACACTCTGAAATCCAAAACCCTGTCCGACTATAAGCCTCTTTTTGAAACTGTGTGTTTACACTCTGGGTGTTGATACAGTTGTTTCTGATGTAAGAGTAAGAAACAGAAAAGCTGATAAAATCTCTATAATTCTAGTTGAAGCTGCTCTGGACCAACTGTAGGGATCATTTTATCTTGGTAGAGGGTTTTACGACTGTTGTGGTAAAATTCAGAGAAATATTTGAGAAGATCAGGAGTCAGGCCATTCACCTATGGCCTGCCTTAGTATTGATTCACCCAGTATCGTCAGGCATCAACACAAACATCATAACTGTATGTCTGAGTGGATGTCACCTCAGTACACATAAATATCACCATACGCTCTGTCCTCGATTCTGTTTCAGTCATTGAGACAGTTATGTACTGTCAAGGCCAATGATGGGTAACTTTGATTACTGAACAGGCTATATTAATTCAAGCCTTTATACCAGAGGGCCGAGTTCAAATTCAAGGATGCTCTAAAGCAGCAAGGTGTTACTGCTTCAACAATTGATCTATCAGTGCACTAACTACCAACAGGGAGGATGGTGTTGATCCTGTTTTTTTGTTTTGCTTCTTGCTCGCTCACTCCCTCTGCCTCCCTCCTTATCTTCACTTTCACTGTCCTCCTTTCCTTGGCCATCACCAGTTTGTAAACAACTTCATGACAAATAGTCCAAATGGTAAAAGCAACGTTTCCCAACATAAAGTTGCAAGGAATTTAAGGATTTCATCATCTACAGTCCATAATACCATCAATGATTTTAGAGGATCCAGAGAAGACTCTGCATGTAAGAAGCAAGGCCAAAAACCAACTCTGAATGCCTGTGACCTTCCTTCCCTTCAGGTGGCACTGCATTCTAAACTAACACTTCGTAAAGGATATTGCCAAGTGGGCTCAGGAAAACCAGTTAACACACAATGTCCCAACTACATTGGAATGGGGTTTGTGTAAAAACAGAGGATTTCTCAGGCTTTGAAAACTTTTGGAAATAGTCAGGGGTATGTCAGTATTCAACTAAAATGTCTTGCATAAGTTTAATCTTTTTTAATTAATTAAGCCATTTCAATGCAAAAATTCAACAAAATGTGTCACGGGGGGATGAAAAAGTGTGATCTTGATGTTAAAATCAAATTATTTCTTTCTCATAGAGGCAAATTAATTGCAAAATATGTGAACCTCCAATCCAACTTATTTCTCTCCTCTCTCTCTCTCTCTGTCTTTCAGGTTAGCTTTATATGTGTACGAGTATTTGCTGCATGTCGGCGCACAGAAATCAGCACAGACCTTCCTGTCAGAGGTAAGATGTTCATCCAGATCAGCTTCCTGTGTGTGTGATTCCCCCTCTATTGTATAACCAGGGACTGGAATTCACATTATAAGTGGTTCTGAGTTCAAGCAGCTGTTGTGCAATGTAACAACAAGCTTCAGACCTTAATAACTCTAAAAATATACATACTGGAATAAGCCTATAGCCTTTTTTATTACTTCTGAACAGCAGCAATGTTCTTTTGCCTGTTTATTAATTAGACACAATGTAAACATGACTTCAGTTTGGCTGTTTAATATGATTACTCACCCCTGTTATTAGCTCTCATTTGTAATCATAAACACAGTGTAATTAGAGCACTTTGACGTATTGTAAGCATGTGTTGTTACTCACTTTCTGACCTGACATTTAACAAGTGAAGCCTCTCTGTGCCAAGTTACATCCTTAATATTAGAAACATTTACAAACGGAGACGCATGTCCCTTTACTGCTTTATCTATTAGCCTCAGATTGGGCCCCTCAACTGTCCTCAAGGTGAGGTCCCAAATGTGTTGCATCCACTTCCTTAAAGGGCATCCTTCCTGATAATGGTCCCATGTTCAGTCTCCTACTAGACACCTTGGCTTTATTCAGCTTCAGTTTATACAATACTTATCGCTGAGAGGTCTGAGACAGGAAGACAGGTCTGTATCATTCAGCTTTCATTCTGTCATCATTAGTCAGTCTTTATTGCAAGGTCATTTTGTTAAGAAACAAGAGCTGCATAAATCCCAATTTATCGCCATCATGATCAGAGTTTTTACAATAAACACAAAGCTTACTGCAATTAATAAGGAAACATACCTTATTTAGGGGAAATTACAGTATTTTGGACTTGTATTGTTTCAGGTACGTAAAAATAGTCAGTTAAGTGGCTGAAAGGGCTCCAAGCAGTGCTGTACCTTTAAGGAAAGCAAGCTCAGACTACTAATACTAATTAAAGGTTAGGTCGAATGTACAATTGTGCAAAAAATGTAAGAACATTTTATTTTTCCTCAAGAAAGTCTCTGTGTTCGGCACTATTTTACAATGCGGCAAATGGCTAACAACAGGTAGATGTTTGTTAACACCTTAATTAACACTACTAGAGTATACATACTAATTTATATTTCCTGTGTTGACAGTATGACTGTTTGTTCAGCATGCTGTGGGTATAATTTAAGTTGCATGTTTGCTTTAACATGCTAATATTCTATTAATTTCTCCTGAGTCCGGCAACATTTTTTGGGTAAAGCAGACCTACTTAAAATAAATAAATAAATAAAGAAAGGAATGTGTTATATTAGTTAATCAGTATTGATAAATGTTTATTATCCCTTACTAGAATATGCTGTAATCAAAAGTTGCAATTACTAGCTTATAATAGGTATTTTAATTGGATACCCAATTTATTTCAGAATTCTGTAGTTGTGACAGTTGTGTACGATTTACAGTCAAACTTATGACAAATTGTTACCTCAGTTTTATTAAGTAAGTTCTATAGGTTGTTTTTTAATAGTATATCCTACTCCTTACACCAATTTTATGTTAACTTTATAAGAATTTTACTGTCTCTATAATTAAATTACCAGCCCAAGACCCTGACTGAAATTAGTAGTTTAAAGGGGCCATGTTATGCATTTTTAAATTTTATTCACATTAGTGTTTCACATATCTTCTTAACATGATAGAGTACTTCTAAACCCACTATAAAATATTTTTGATATCAGGACTTCTCCCTCTTCCCATCTTTACAGCACCAGTGGCTGCCATACAGACAATTAAATGTTTAACATTTCTAATATCTTTCCAAGTACAAACAGAAAACCAGTTATGTTTTCTAAAACATAAAACTGAAAATTTTCTTCACTTTTGTGGCTTTCATCAGAGAAATCTTAAGAAAAAAGCATAAAGGTGCCTAAAAGAAACCAATATCCTCTCCAAATCACTGAGATAGTTTGATTAAATCAAGCAGAAACTTTTTGCTTCTGCTGGTATTGAACAGGCAGGCAGGCAGCAGGGTAAACAGGTCTCCAGGAGGCTGTTCCCTACCGCCGATGACCACCAGCAAGCGCCTGAAATATGAAGCAAAGATTGTTGAGTAGCACTGAGAGATTAAGTGGTGGGGCTGCAGAGGGCTGCACTCATTTCAGGGTGAATCTTCTCCCACAGATTGAGCGTTATGCGTGAGCTGCTGGAAAGAGCTCTGGGTCGCAGGCACACAGATCCACACACACACTTTGGCCTTAAACTGGAATCAAACAACATCTATACAGACAGGAATTAAAACAACACACTGGCAGACACACGCACAAACAATCCATGACCATGAAGCGTGCATGCCAAGACTGCTAAGTCAATTTGACGCCAGTTGTCTCGAATGTTGTGCCTGCAACAGTATACTGCTTAATGATTACGTTTTCAGCAGCACAGTTGTTTGTATTGAATGGTCTTATACGGTCAGAGTGAGTGTGGTTTGGAACAGACTGAGAGTTGTGAATACAGATTGAGCAAACACAACAACTTGAACTTTCACCTCTTCCCCTTTATGAAGCTCAGACAGACACTTTAAGTGTTTATGTGATGAGTGTTTGAGGAAAGGCTGCACACAGATAGTATTTGTTGGACTCATCTACAGTGCTAATATTAAATTAGCATGTTAGCACTTAGAGTGGATAATGTTCTAAAGTTTTCTTGAAATGCACGCATCCTTTTATTGCTAAAAAACAATACAATGCAGAAATAATGATAGAACAAACAATGAACTGCCTATTTAACATACATACAGATGCGTACAGGTGGAGCTCAAATCATGCACAAAAGTTATCGCAAACGCTTGATTGCAGCTATTGCTGCCAAGGGTGGCACAACCGGCTATTCGTTTCAGGGGGCAATTACTTTTTCACATAGGGCCATGTAGGTTTGGAGCGCTTCTTTCCCTTAATAAATAAAATCATCATTTAAAAACTGCATTTTGTATTTACTCAGGTCGTCTTTGTCTAATGTTAAAATTTGTGTGATGATCCGAAACATTTAAGTGTGACAAATATGCAAAAGTAAGAAATCAGGAAGGGGGCAAAAACATTTTCATGGCACTGTTTATATATATACACATATATCAGGGTAATTCCTACATTGTTTTCTTTCATAAAGGACATACAAGTTCATGTTTACCTCAAATCTATACTTACATATTGGAGAAAAACAAGTATGCACAAAAACTGAAACGATGCATATTTCAATGCAAATTTTTTTTCACATCATAAATAAGGCTCATGAAAAACAGGTGTGCATACTTCACTGCGTTTTTATCTTACCTTTGTTGCATACCAATACTCTGTTAAAGAGGTTTTTGCCTTAAATCAGGTTTGTATGTATGTTTTTATTGATGACTGCTTGGGTATGTATTCAAGAAGCTGTCTAGTTTTCATACACAGACAACCCCTTATGTGTCTGAGACATCTGTCAGAGCTCCTGGCCCTTTAAGGCACAAAAATGCACTGCAAAACATGAATGAAAAATTTAATGCAATTTACAATTTACATATGGGGCAAACATGCTCTCAAAAAGATTGTCCTGCAGTTTTGACTTACATATACACTTAAAAATCAAACAGGTTGCAAATGGTACTGTAGATTTTTACTCCAAATTGGGAACAAATTTTCTTTTCATAATAAATTTAATGCTCATTTTACTGATGATTAATTCTTGTCGTATAAATCAGTCAGTAACAATTTACTGCAGGAAACAGACATTAATCAAATTCTACAGCAGTGCTTTTAAGTACATGTGTAGCATGAATATATACATTAACCAAACAAGCATGTTTTAAGTCTGCTGAAGGAAACTGGAGTACCAACAGAAAACCAACACATGCACAGGGAGGACATGCAAGTTGATCCTGTGACCTTCTTACTGTGAGGTAACAGCACTACCTGCTGCACCACTGTGCAGCCTGGTACACTTACAGTCCAAACCGGGGAGTGTGGAGTGGGAATTTCGTCACATCCCAGTTAGGAGCTGGTAAAATCAGGTTAGCTGAAGGATGTCCAGCTTCTAAATGGGAAATTCCCACCAAAGGGGGCATTCCCAGTGGTATTATCCAATTTGAGACTTGGACTATCCCAGATTAATTGAAATGCACCATAAGCAATGCTCACCTACAATAGTGACTGAAATTTTACTCCACATTATGATTGCATTTCAAAAACAACATTTTTAAGATTTTTTAATCATGGACCTTTTCAAACAGTGCTGAAAAACAGATGTGATGCCCGTTTTACTGCAATTTAACATGAGTATATAGAGTAAAAGCTCAAATCAACAGTCTGACATAATCTGACTAGGAAAATTGCAACAAAAACAGACTTGATGCAACTTTTACTGACTCCCCCCCCCACCCCCCCACCCCCCCACCCCCTTGAACAGATGTTTCACAGTACTTAGTATGTGTTTTTTTCATGCAGCTTGTGTGATGTCATTTGTCTCTTGGTTTAGTTCGTTCTCCACCATACATCTGTTGTCAAAGTCTTGTTTTTCCCTGCTGTACAGTAAGGATCATTAAATTCCTCACACTTCTGATTTCAGATCAGGTAGGAGTCTCTTGTGCTTCAGCCACTCCTCAGATGGAGGTCGGTACTTTCAGAACAGGACCAAAGCATAAGATAAAACATTTCAATGGATTCCCAAAAAGACGGGCAATTCCAAAGAAACAACTGGGGGGCACGAGTCACTCTAGATATTTTATTCAGGTGCAAAGGACTACCATTTCAGTGTGCCTTGCGTCTTCATCAGAGTCAAACAACTTGTGATTTTCACTCTTTCCCTCATGCACACACACAAAAATACACACCAAAATGTTTGAATACAGAATTCTACCCTCACAGGAGCACGAAAGACACACACACACATAAACACACACATGGACACCTGCGCAGTGCCATCTAATGAGAGCCCTTTTACCTGGACTCTCCTTCCTCAATTAGCCTCTGTTCCTCTCCAGTAACACACAAACACATTGAAACACACACTTACATTTATACTATACACATAGTACACTTGTGTCCCCGAGAGGACTTTGTAACTCTCTGCTCTCTGGCACGGTGCAGCACTCAGCTCTTTAGCAGCATTAAATCAACAGGCCGGGCCCACATATGGCCCATCACATCACTATAAACTGCTCTGGGGAAATCTGCAGAAGAACAAACAAAGATGTGATGCTCAGACCTACTTTTCTTTAGATGTATGTGAAGAAAAAATAGACTAATCTTGCTACTGTCATGCTGTCCTCACACACTGGAGTGAATAATGTATGTATGCAGGGCATGTGTGTGTTTGTGTGTGGAGTCATGTCAGAGGGAGTGTGTGAAGCAGGGAGCAGGCTCTGATATCTGTCTCTGGATCTTATCTCAGTGTCCAGATACAGACAGGAGCTCTGCTGGTGTGTGAGGGCAGCGGAGAGGGCCGCCGCTTCAAAACACAAACAGTTTCTTATCCACAGACTCCTCGCTGCACTGCACTCCACTGGGCTGCCCCATGGCCTATTTCTCTGTCCCGCTATCAGTCTGCTGCGGCCCGTCTGTCTAAAGTTGGACGGACAGTTGAGCAAATGATTACATTATGCATTAAACATGCAGCGCTGTCTAATTCCTCATCCCCCTCCTCTGTCTTCTCTCCTTCTGGCAGATCCGATGGGAGAAGAACATCACACTCGGAGAACCACCAGGATTTCTACACTCATGGTGGTGGTATGTATACATTCATTCTTCTCTTCTGACCACACGCATACACTCACTTACACGTATATTTTTCTACAGCTCACGTTCACGCAGCAGAAGTACTCTTGATGGTCTGAAAGAATGTGCAGGGGTGGAGAGGGACGGTAATTGCAGGGAATGCTGAGTGCATCATCTCACACATGTTTAAGTGCCGTTCTTCTGGTGTCCCTGTGATTGACAAGCGAGCTAACTCGCTTCACTCTGTGATTTAGGCTGGGACTGTTTTTTAAGCTTCAGATCAAAGTGTGCACCATTGAATCAAAGACAAAATCAGACACTGTTACTCACAGAACAGGAAAGATAATGCTGTAGTACATTCACTGAGTATTGTTTGACGAACTTAACCTGTTTTTAAGCCTATCATTATTTACATTTGGCTCATTTGTCTGATTTAAAAGAGGTAGCATTAGCATGCCTGTTTGCAAGGTACTTTTAAATGTACAGGTAAAAGGTATGTAGGTGATGTGACAGTGGGCAGAATAGAGAGTTTGAAAACCATAGAAAAAAGAAGGTAAATGATAAATAATGGACTGTAAAAGAGTTGGACAAAGCCATGTAGCCTAAGACTATCGAAGGAGCCATTGTGGGTGCCCTGCAATGGATGCTGTCACACTGTACATTGTACATGTCATCTCAACCAAACTTTAGCTTCACCCTCTCACAGACAGATAGGCCGTGTTGAAGCAGAGCTTTATTTGGTTTGTTTTATTTATTTATTTTTTTATTTATTTATTTCACCTGGGAAAGTGAGAGTTCATATAAATCATACGGCAAAGTAAATAAGCCAGATTATAGCCATTGGCTAATTTCCATTTGTTGTCCCTGATAGATATTCCCTGAGGAGGAAAAGCTAAAAACTAAAAAACAACTGAACAGTACCTTTATCAAAGTGACATTCAAAGGAAGAGCAAAACTAACATAACTGAAACATAACATGCATATTATTGCACATTCTCACAGTCTATTGCACATTCTCTTAGGTATATTGTGCATTTTCTTGGTATATTGCACCTTCTCTGAGTCTATTGCACATTTGCTAAGTCTATTGCACATTCTTTTAAGTATATTATACAAAATAGATATACCATCAAAGTGCTGCTTTGAAAAATGTATAATGGAACAAATAGATCCACTACCAAAGTGCTATCATGATAAAAGGAGAAAAAAATAAATTATTTGAATAAATACATCTGTTTCTAGCTATGCAGGAATAGATAGTGTATATATAGTGTGTATATAGTGTATATATTCTTGCATAGCTAATGTGTACAGGTCTGGTTAGATTTTATCCAGTACTTCAGATGGACTTTAAAGGGGCTGTTGGTGGTGCACTCTCTCACTGTGAGTGGCAGGCTGTTCCTGCGCCACCCTTGGCAGATAAAACACTTAAGATAAAACCTAAGGCTGCCTGACTGATAGCGACTCCATATGGTCGTGCAGCCATGTCAATCATGTCCCTATCTCCGAAACTGGAAATCCACCATAAAATAAAACTGGGTGCAATAAAAAAAAATGTGTTAAATATTTAGGTCCTGTTTACATGAGGCCGAAATCCGACCATATCCGAAGAGTTTTCATTGCGTTTTAGCCTCCCGTTTACATGGGAACGGTGACTGGAGTGCCTAAATCCGCAAACTTTTGAAACCAGGGTCCAGAGCGGAGAGTTTTGAAAACGCATCGCCACCCGGCTCCATGTAAACAGGATTCAGCGATTTAGGGTGAAACCCTGATGTCACCGCATGCGCAGTACTCTTTCACATGAAGGCTGCGTGCACATACCAGGAACAACAACAGCTTCAGCCATCTATCGAGTACATGTATGCTGCTTACTGTGCTCGGTTTGTTATCCAGACAAAACTATGCGGACAGATTTGTTGTCCAGACAAGAAACTCCTGCGTCTTCGTGTGTCCACTCGCCATTGTTGTTTGTGAAAAGTTTTTCTTCTTCGTACGTGTGTTGTAACACCGCTGTTTCTCTGCAAACCTACATTGCCATCTACTGGACTGACATGCACGCTACAGCGTTGTAAGTCCTTCTTCCCTCTCCATTTGAACGCGGATCATTTTTGAAAACGCAAAGGACAAAATTTTCTGTTTCTGGGGAAAACGGCCTAGTGTAAACGGGGCCTTAGACTGAAGCTGTTTTTTGAACTAGGTTGTAAAGATGTGTAATAAGGCCGTAAAGACCCTTTGTTTGCACGCAGTCACTTGAGTGTCAGGTTTCTGCAGACATCCTCAAGTGGACACTCAGGGTACCACAGGTTTTGACACTTCTGCATTGTTACCCCCAGGGGTTGCCGCCTGGAGTAAAAACAAATAGGATTTAATGTTGCCATTACGTACTGAGTGCAGCCGTGTTGCTTCATGATTTGCCACTCACACCAGTCATTTGTGCCTCATAATTTACAGAAGTACCACTTTGATTTACTACCAAATCCACTTCATTTTGGTTCATGATGATTAGCACAGTGTTTATGTTTGGAAAGTCAAAAGTTAGAAAAGGTACCTGAAAATCTATCTGTGCTGTCTTCCTTTTTGGCACCACCAGTAGATTGATGTAGTCTAAGGTTGGATGTTGTTGCAGCTAATTACCAGTAATGTTTGTGGCTGGTGGGCATTATTGGACTGCTCACTGTGTTGAGTAGACAGAGAATGTTCAGCATCTCTGACTCTGAAATTTAGTTATTGGTAGTTCAATGCAGGTATCTGTGTTGTGATTCATTCTGGGGATGTGCTAGTAATGGTACTACATTTTGATACTGATTCCTACTAATGTTATACTGTTTTGGCACCCTTTTGGAAGAGTATGAAGTGTATCTACCTGACCCTAAAGGGCAAAGGATTCCCAGTGGATCCTTAAAAAGTCATTAAAGACAGTAAGGTTCGCTTTTGATGCTTTTGATTTTCAAGGTCTTTGAATATCTTTAAAAGTCTGGAATTGTCACAGAGGCTTTTCACTGCTACGTCCGTGGTATTTACATGTGTGTTCATATAAAATATGTAGTAAATACTAGTAGATACTTAAGATTATTGAATTAATGAATGAATGGGGTAAATGGACCTAAACAGGTAAATGTGACCCACAGTGCAAAAGTTGTTGGTTGCTGGTCTGACAACTAGAGAAGCACTATACAGGCTGAAGTCCATTTACAATTATTAACACCCTAATATTTACACCCTATATTATAGTCCAAATTTTGAGACTTTCTCATGTGACGACTACATTATAGAACAAAATTTAAACACACATATAGCCTCTTTTTATTTAGGCTGATGAAAAAATCTGGTAAATTTCCTAAATATAAACAGAAGACAGTATTTTAATGGCTGGAAGAGCAGGGTCAGTGAGCTTCATGCCTGAAATGTATACTTAATTTCTCCATGTTGGAATAAGAGGGATTAGGAACACCCACATGTAGGATTCCCCCCGTTCCAGTTGTCATGCCAGGGGCAGAGAAATCCCTCTAGAAGAGGGAAGCAGACATGCAGGCAGCAAGGAGGAAGCCAGGCAGCTGGAAAAGGATGCAGACAAAGAATGAAGCAGGCGAGCAGGCAAGGAGGATGAGAGGCTGAATCCTTGGGAAGGCAGCGCAAGAGCCAAAAGCGAGCTGGGATAAGTGGTTTGACAGGGATCGCTTTGTTTGTCATTCATGCTATCCTGCTCATCCCCAAAAGCCCCCCCGACTGGCCCTGTGTAATAAACCCGGACGTGCCGCTTCATTCATTCATCCTCACTCTGGCCCCCAGTGTGTGTTGTAATTGCGCAGCCTGTTGACACGGTTGATAATGGCCCTTAAAGAGCCTGGCTTTCCTCAACCTGACAGCACTCAGTTGGACAGCTTGGGTAATGCTGACAGAGTGACATACACAAACATACAGCGCGGGTTAAGTTTGCCCTCGCCAGAGCCAATGAGAGGGCTCAGGGAGTCTGAAGCGATCACGCGTAGTTAGTGTACTGACTGTATTGATGCACTTTAGCTGTGTGTGGGAGATGACCTACTGACTGTGTATGTAAATGTGTGTGTAAGTGTGTGTGTGCAGGGCAGGGCTCTGGTGTTGTATGACCTAGCTGAGGGGCGTCTGTCTGGGCTGCGCAGCACGTGGACATGGAGACTCACTGGGGGTGGGGTCCGCTGGAGGGAGTGAAGGGTTTGGGGGGTGGTGTCCTGTGTCCACCAAGCAGACCCCCCCCCCCCCAACCTCCAGCCTCCCCCAAACAAAAGCTCCAGATGGTAGCAAAGCCACCAACCTCCCTCGTCCCTCACCCTTTGCTTCCCCCCCTCCTTCAACCTTTGTCTGGAGGCCTGTCCCTTTGTTTGCGGAAGAGAGACCCCCGAACGGATTAACTCTTTGCATTCCAGCCTCTTTTGTGTTAAACAGCCAAATGTAAGACCCCGACCCCGCCAGAGCAGCCCCGCCCCCGCTGTCCTCCTCCTCCTCCTCAGCACCTTGCCGGGGTTTTTCTTCCCTCCTGTCTCTGCGGCTGTTTCCTGTAGGATGGCGTTTGTGGTGGTTGTTGTTGAGGGGCTGTAAGAGAGAGAGAGGATGGGGGAGGAAGAAGGGGAGGCTGGTTGTGGTGGGGGTCACTCATCCACATCTGTTGTTATGGGTGGAAGGATAAAGAAAAGGATCAGCGAGGGCTGCAGGTGTTGATTGTGTCATTAGCTCCCTTTCTATTGGCTGCCTCTAGTTGTCTCCTCCTTATCCCAAAATCGATGGCTTTAACCAGTTTTCACTGGATGGCCTCCCAATCCTCAATACAGACCCTCCTGCCCGCACTCTCCAACCCCCAATACACACACCAAGACTCAAAGCATACACATATTAAAACCCTAGCACAACGACAGTGTTTTTCTGTTTGATAGCTTTGAGCTGGAATTCATGTTTGTGAGGGTCAAAGAGTAAGGGTAGACCTCAGCCTTTAACTGCAGTTTGTGTAAAAGTTGATCGCCTGATTCCAGTTCTTGGCAAGACATGAACTATCTCTCGTAGTCACATCTAAATAAAGTCCACAAATAATAAAAAATATGGCCTGTTCAGTTTTTGTGCAGTTTTACTTGGTCAACAACCCCAAGAAGATTTTTTACTCTCTTAAAAAGATTGTTAAATAATCTTTATTTTATGCCTTTACTGAAATAAGAGGGTTGGTAGAGTTGAAAACAGGGGAGAAGAAGGTCAGGGAACAACAGGCGAGAAAGGAGCCACCAACTGAATTTGAATACAGGCAGTACACTTTAAGGACAAACAGCGTCTGCACATTTGGCACACATGCAGGCTCACGTACTGTTTTTTAGGCCCTGTGTCCACAGGCAGCGCATTTTGAGCTGGCCACACACATTTTAGATTCAAAACCAATGTAGTCTAGCAGTCTCTGCGCTCAGCGCTCTGATTGGAAAAACACCCTCAGCATCAGCTAATTTTTGTCGCCTTGCTCCCAGCACTCCCAGCACTCCCAGCACTCTCAGCACTCTCAGTTGCAAATAGCTACTACTGAGAGGATGCCAGGCTTGTCAATGTCATGTCAAGAAGGGGACATCTGCTGTTTGCTTTGTAAACAACAGTGTTGTAGGTGAAAACAAACTGCCAACAATTTGCCAGGGAACTTTCTTCTGGTCTTCAGCTTCTATCAGTGACAGGACATGATTTCTCGACTCTGTGTTTGTTTTCTGGGTGTCACACTGTTAAGTGTTACGAAGTTTTAGATTTTAACTCCAGAAAGGATCAACAATTATTCTTGATGTGAGAGTTAAGTACCAACTCTCCAAACAAAAAGTGTAAACAGCACTTTGTGGTGTGGACCGACACCATATAGACATTCCTGTTCATCGAGTTCTTTTATGAAAACAAGTCAAAAAAAGGTTTGAACCTCAGCGTCCCTGAGTTGTCTAAAATTGGATTTTTTTCATTAAGTGGACAGAGGACTTATGATAAATAGTCAATAGACTTCATCCTATTTGGTGCTTGTCTGGTCATCTTACCACTCAAAGGGCTTTATACTACAGGCCACACTTACCCATTTACACCACATTCAGGCACTGATGGTGGAAGTTGCTGATGAAAAGTGAAAAGTGTCCATCAGCATCAACTAATCCCCTCTGCATCTCCACTGAAGCAGCAGCTTGGGTATTTTGAGTTTGGTGTTGGACTCATAAGTGACTGCAGGAAAGAGGGATCACATTTCTGACCTTCCAGTTAAAAGATTAGGGAGCCTGCTTACGTGCAGGATGGATTTGAACCAACCCACTATCCATACTTTCCTTTTACACAGATGTAAATTTGAATTTGTTCAACTTCTTAAGATATGGTTACTGTAAATGTCCAGATTAATTGATTGACCATCAGTTAGTTGTGAGATAACAGAAGTTTCCCATCATGCACTCTGTGAATATCAAACCACACACATACTGTCGAGCTGCACTGTACTGCTGCTTCCTCTCAAGCCGTCAGTCTTCTTGTGATGACAGTTGCTGTAATTATTAGCCACAGTCCAAAGGGAGTGCTCCTGATTTACATGGCAGTGTGATGTGTTTGTTTCCTCCTGCTTGATGAATGCTCTGCTTCTACCTGGAGACTTGCTGCTACTAGAGTGGAGGTAATAAAGACAACTGGAAAGGTTGTGTTTCCCCGCCCCCGCTGTTTGATGGCAACATTGTGTCCCATTAAGAAGAGTTGGAGCTGATAAGAGATAGAGTGGTTGTCTCCTTGTATTGTTTCCTTTTTTGCAGTTCTTGTTATTGTTTTCGATCATTACTATTATGCCTGTGCATCGGCTAGCAGAAGCCAGTGATGTTATGTTTAAAGGTTGTCCATCTGTCTTATTGATCATAGCTCAAATTATTTTTTAGGGAAGGGACTGATGAGAATTTGGAGGTTATGGGTGATAAGTCACGATGCTGGAGCCTCATGTGCATCCTTTGCTTGCAAATACAATATCCCAAGAATACTGAAGGTGATTCACCTCTGACAGAAGGATGAATTTATCAGGTTCTGGGGATGAGAGATCAAGCTTAAAAGTCATGGAGCGTCATGCTCATTCCTTGCTAGTGAATGTGATATCCTAAATAAGCTGAGATTTCTGTCTTTACCAACAGTCGCACTGACTGAATGATAAAATGATTAGACTTTAGAAGTCATAGATTAACTTTATTGAGCTTTATTGACCATGCCCTGCATGTGAACATGTTGTCTTGAGAAGACTTGAAGGGACTGACTATCTGTCAAACAAACTTTCTTTCAGAAGAATAAGCAAATTTGACTTTGGGGGTCACGGGTCAAATTTAATAGTCATGGAGTCTCATGTTCACCCGTTTGCTCATGAATGTGGTATCTAAAGGACACTTCAGGGATTTCTGTTAAACTTTGAAGATGGAAGAACGAACTGTTTGATTTTGGAGATCATAGCTCCAAGTTATTGGACCCCATGTTCATCTATTGCTTGGGAATACTTTATCTCAAGAATACAGTGGAGAATTTTTTCAAACTTTGCTTTAGTGCACTCATTGACAGAGGATGATCTAAATTCAAGAAGGCCATATGGATTTTCTTTCAGACGTTGTACTAATGCCTGCTTTACTTGAAGAACGGACTAATTTTATTCAGGAAATCATTACTGAAATCATCAGGCCTCATATTCATACCTTTTTGTAATTGTGATAACTTAACTACAACTCAAAAGATTCTTTTTTAATATTTTCTCAAATTAACTCGCTGACCAAAGGATAAAGTCTTTTTAGTGGTCAAAGGTCCAAGGTCATAGAGCCTCTGTTCATCCTTTGCTTGTGAGAGCCATGCCTGAAGTACACTATGAGGGAATTGTTGATTTCAGTTTAAGTTAATGAGATTAGATGTTGGAGGTACAAAATGAGAGAGCATGACGATGGTTTCTTGATCATCCTTGCTCCTGAACCTGATATCTTCACAAAGCTTGAAGGATTTTTTTTTCCACAAAATCAAAAAAATGTTCTATCTGACTAAAGAATGCACTGGTAAAACATGGGACTGCAAATGTCATTACTTTGATACTTGTGTTCATCTCTTAAAGTCTAATTTCTAAGACCAGTGTTAATTCTGTCGACTAATTATTTTCATCATAGTTTTTGTCAACATTTTTTTCCCTGACGAAAACTAGACTATAACTAAAAAAAAAGTGCACATTGACAAAAACTAAAACTAAATTAACTGACATTTTCGTCCACAAATAAAAACTAGACTAAAATGTTTGACAGAGACTAAATCCAATCAGACCTAATTTCGTCATGTAGAAAGAAGGGACAAGTTAGGAATATATCCAGTCACAGATACTTTGGTTGTGTGGAAAGGTTGGATGAGTTAACAGGGACACCCAGTCACAACTGCCTTAGCTTAGTGTTGGCCGGATAAGTTGGAAAATCACTGCTACTCTCTTTTTATGAATTGATATATTCATGTACAGCAGGTTCACTGTTTGTTGTCAATTCTGGCATTGTAACTGGGATGCTCTGCCAGGTGGCCTAAATAAAGGTGACTGTGTTTCACTCAAAAGTTAGATTACTTTCTTTTCATTTATACTTTCAAACTTTACTAGCATTCGGTAAAGGGTTATTAGATGTTTCATTTCATCCAAGTGTAAAACATGACTTCAGAAATTCAAGGAAACATAAAAAGTACCTTACCCTTTACACTTCATATTTTAGTCGACTAAATTTACTGTAGATTTCATCGACTAAAATGTTGTGAAATTTCATCAACTAAAACTAAACTAAAATTAAAACAATTTAGATGACTAAATTATGACTAAAACTAAAATATATTTTAGGCAAAAGACTATGACTAAAACTAAATTAAAAAGTGCTGTCAAAATTAACACTGTCTAAGACCAACACTACAAAAACCACACCAGGCCTCCTCTCTGACCCAACACTGTGCTTTCATTTTACCTCACTTGCGTACCTCATGAAGGCATATCTCAGTCTTAATTTCCATGTTTATCTTTCTCCTGGCTCTAACTGCCCGGCTGTAGATGCACATACACACAGGATTATCATGTAGACCTGCCACCAGCAGCAGTGTGTCTTTGTTTACTTTACTTATTGTAATGGAAAAGCACATTGTAACCGCTGTCTCTGTTCGGCCACAGTTAATTGCAAATAATTATCGTGATGACATTTAATTTTAGTAATTGTCTTCTTCTGGATGGCTGGACGCTAATCCCTTCCTCCTCTGTTCTGGATACAAAGTGTGTGTTAGTGTGTGTATTTGCGATCACAATGCCAGGCTTTTATTTTTAGAGCCTTGTTTCTCATTTGAATGAACGGGCAAGAAAGTGTTTGCATGACCCTAAGCTGCAATTTAAATCTGCCCCGTGACTCCTCAAAGTAGGAGTCTTTTCTTCTTTACAGAGCTGTGTGTCTCGACTCCCTGTAATACCATAAGGAGCTTCCCATGATGAGCTGATTAGATTGAAATGATTAGATAATTGGATAGAAAATTTACTATTACAAGGGGGTGCAGAGAACAAGATTTCTGGCAGATTGCTGCTGCTAATTAACCACAAATGTTGACTTCCAAGATAATTTCTTAGATTAGTGTTTCTGCAAAAGAAAAGACAACTACGTCATGTTTTCTTTTTTTAAGAGGAGTTCTCAAAACGGCTGCCAACATTAGTCTCAATAAGAATTTGCATGCATTCAAGTCTTGTGATATGCAATTGGGAAAAGACTTCTCAAAAATGTTACTGTACCTTCTAAGACAGTTAAAAATCAGTGCCTGTAAGTAGTGTACTAATTTGATATAATTAATCATGCAAGGCAAACTTTTGTAAAGAACTAAGGACACTGTCGCTGAGTAGATTCTAACAGACAAGGCAGCAGCAGGGGAAAATTTTGCAGTGAAACATGTGAAGCCAGTTTTTCTTTACAGTGAAGGTATTAGGTTTGGAGACCAGTAAGATTGTTCACTTTTTTAGCCCTTTCTGGCTATAAAAGCTGGCTTTCCTATTCATGTAAGATTTTTCCATCTCTCCTCCACTTATGTGTTGTGAGTGGTGTTACCTGCTTTGGGGGCAATGGAGAGCACATGAGAACCATAACCAAGCAGCAACCTCTAGAACTGAAGAATGATGCAAGTGTTGAATGAAATTAAAAAATAAATATAAATGAAAAAGGCAGTTCCTTAAGTGTCCACTTGCTTTCCACAGAAGCACTGGAAGTCACATACATGCTACATGAAAAAATATAATAATTTTACAGCAGAAAAAAAAATAATGCTATTGTTTTTACTCCAAAAAGTTCATGTCCCAAATGTGTGTCAGCTGTATTTTTTAAGGATTGTAGTTGTTCATGAACCTTACACAACCGATGGACCATTCAGTCTTATTTCAGTACATTTCACCAGTCCATCTGTGCGTAGAAATTATTTGGGGCAGAACATTTCAAAAGCATATTCAGCAGGTGATTGGATGATTGTTCTGTCAATCACATTCGTTTTAGGCCTTTCAGACAATGTAGTTGGTGGGCTACTGCAGGTGTGTAAAGTACAAAATGTAGGCCACTTCATAGAACAAACTCTAGCCAAAACATGCTGAATGTGGAGCGAAAATACCCTCCTACTGTGAAGTGCTGAAGCTGTTGGCATCCATGCTAATCTTTGACAAAGCAGTCACTTCCTGCCCAACCAGGGGCACGGCTAATGTTGCGTTACAGTTGTACTGGAAAGTTAGGATTTCCGAGTTCCATGTGAGAAGTTTCAACTGGAATGCCCCCGAGGTCGGAATTGAGGATCCTCACCACCCCCGAGTTGACAATCGAAGATGACAACCCCCAGTGTAAACAGTTATTGAGCTCCTGTAATAATCCGTTTAAGTAGCACTTCTGACTCATGTTTGTTGCACTAAATCAGCCGTATACATAGTATTGTTCGACTTAAATTTATGGAAATGCTGCTATAGTGTTATTTACAT
This sequence comes from Cetoscarus ocellatus, assembly GCA_037902135.1. NCBI lineage: Eukaryota > Metazoa > Chordata > Actinopteri > Labriformes > Labridae > Cetoscarus > Cetoscarus ocellatus. The sequence continues at coordinate 949,967 of JBAMNC010000607.1, forward strand.
TCTTCATGTGGTATGTGCGAAGTACAACACAGGGCGTGCTAACAACGGCTAACAATAGCCTGGTAGATCGGCACGTTTTTTCCGACTTTGTAACTGGAACACTGATAACTTGGAGATTACGTCATTACCACTTCCCTCTTCCCAGTTCCAATGGAAATGGGACGCAGCATAACACTGTTTCCCCAGCAGAGTTCCTGCTGAGTGGGAGGCTTAAGACACCAATCAACCCCACCGCTTCGTGTGTTACTTCCAGTGTTGGGCAGTAAGTAGTTACTTGCGACATATTTGTGTTACACATTTTTGAAATAATATGAAGTGCAAGGGGATATGATTTCTGACAGTAAAAAATATTACAGTTACTAATTAAAGAAATGCTTAAATACTGAGTTACTTTTTGTCCCTGGTGTGCTGCTATTATGATTACATGTACACGCAAGGATAAGCTTAAAGATTAAACACAGCATTAAGGATGACAGGGGAATACTGAGTCATACCTTCAACAACTCATAGTGTTAACTTTACCTTGAGCCTGTGCCCAGAATTTAAGCAACATTGTCTTAACCGGTTCTTAACTAGGTGTAAGTCCTATTTGTAAAAACTGGACAATAAGGAATAGCTTACATGTAAAGTTATTGGTTGCATTTTAAAATAAGTCATAAGAAAATCTATTATTACTAAAGGAATAATGAGAAAAAGAAAACCTCCTTTCAATTCCAGAGTGAAAAAAAAGAAAAAGAAAATAACAAAACAAAAAACAACAACAACAACAAAAAAACACCCTGGCTTTAGAATGATAATGAATGATAGCTGCTGTATATTTTGGAATTTCCCCCTGTGGGACTATAAGGAATATCTTATCTTATCTTATCTAAAAGGGTACAGAATCATGAAACAGGCACCCTTATGCTTTCAGATACTAATTGGTATCCAGGCACTTAGGTCAATTAAATGAAGGTATATGTCTGAGTAAAATTTCAGTTTTAGAGTGCATTTAAGCATGTTAGTGCAGTAGTTATTGGACAACAAACAGTTTCACTTTGGACTGTGACAGACTATAATAAAGTTACTGATAGTCACTTGGATGTAGCCTTTACTCTTCAATCAGAACAGATTGAACTGGACAGTCTGTGCTTCCTTTACAGTCCCCGAGCTGGTCTTTGACTGAAATTTGAATGTATGTTCATGAGAGTCAAACAGCATACGAACATCTAACTGGCATAAATACATAGCATGAGTGCATTTGCAAGACCATTTTTTACTCAACAAGAGGATTGTCCAAAGTAACTGGCTTAAATGGGTAGACATTTTCCACTCCTAAAGCTGAGGAAGACATGTCTCATTTCTTAAAATCCATTTTCCCATCTACATGTGTATTGGGACAAGAACAGTTCTTCATTTAATTGTCAAGCTTTCCCAGTAGCTTGACTCCACTATACACATAAACCTACTGGCTGTCTGATAGTTTGTGCAGGTACAATCAGGAAAAAAAGACCCGAATTTCAGTGATGAACTCATGGCCCTGATCTCACAGTGAAAGGGTAGGCAGCTAAAATTTCAAACATGCTTCAAATTCATTTGCCCAGTCAGGAGCAGCTGATCGGTAACCATTGTTTACGCCTGTACATTGAATGCTGAAAGTAAGACAGGGCAGAAAAAGCAGGTGTATATCAACATCATCAGGGTTTACCAAGCCTAACTATATCATGATAATCTAACACTTTTTAAAGCTAAGGACCTCTTTCACCCTCTTTTCCTCCTACTCTTACTTTATGCAGAAGAATTCCTTCAATATGTTGCTCCTCAAATAAAATCAGAATATTGAAACTCTTGAAATACTGAAATATTGAAATTGAAATATTGAAACTGAGGCAGCATCTCAACCAGAGATGATGCTTCAGATTATGCTGAGACATCCAGAATGAGATTTCTTCCCTGACATTGCCAGAGCAGCTGTTCAAGCCTCCATATATTTTAGAGCAAACAGGCCATGAGAATTTCGTTCACCTTTTTGTTTATTTTCTGTAACAAAGTATAACCTGCGTCCTGTTTCATTTCCCTGAGAGCTGATTGGATTTGTGATGGTGGTGCCTTTTCACTGCGGCTCGTGTGTGACAGAACAGCAATCTCTTTAACACCAAATGATAGATATGATAATGTGCACTGGCTTTGTTGTAGGGTGACAGAAGGGCAGCACAACTCACACATGGCATATGTGTCTTTGCACAGTACATCTCTGTCCCCTCAGTGTCCTCCTTGTCTGGAAGGACAAATGCCTCAAGGCACAGACTCTTCTTGCGGTCCGAAGATAATCTATAAACACGATTCTTATACCCCTTTCAGACTGGCCAGAAAACCCATTTAAACCTGGTAACAATCGGCTCCTGTTGGCAGTTTGAAAAGATCTAATCGGCATTTCGACCCGGGTTGACTGACCCTGCAAGCAACACAGGTTTTTATCGGCTCGCCTTCTGATCGGCTTCAGTGAGAACATCACACCTGGGTGAACCTGCTAATTTACATCATGACGTCGGTGTAACGTGCCACGGCATAATATCGCGCCCGTCCCCTCCATCTGTAACTTATGTGATTTTTTGCCATCTCAGTAACAATTTCCATCCGCTTTCATATCATCAGCACTCGAATGTTGTCAGTCTGCACCAAGTTTGTACATTTTTAAAGAGGGACAAAAGTACAAAGTATGGATAACAGTTCACCACCGTGTCCATGGCTTCCATGCTCCTTTCCATTGTTTACATGGTCGTGTTTCGGTGCGCCGATGATGTCATCAACATGATGACATCAGCCTGACGCACCAAAGGAAAAAAATTAGCCACACAGCTCGTCTGCTGCCGATTAGACCCGAGTCTGCTGGCAGTGGGAAAGGAGTCACTTGCCGATTGTTAGCGGCAGGTTGAAAAAACCCCCATTGATCCGCTAATTTTAGTGTGAAAGCGGTGTAAGTCATTCATATGCTTCGAGACAGTAGACCCGAAATTTGTTTTTCATGTTTATAGAGTCACTAGATCCCAGAAATTTGGCAAAGGTGCATTCACCTGAGGATTTAAAAAAATACCCCTGGAGCATCATGGAAAGAGCTGATGGAAAGGAGTTGTAAGACATGCCATCTCCCTCACTTATGGTGTCTCCATGATGCTAGCTACCTGATAATTAAACAATGTTAACTGCTCCTGAAAATGACACATGTACATAGGGCTGGGCTATATGACTGAAATATTATACCACAGTACTTTATCTTGTAGTCTTTGCAAATGGTAGTTTATTGCAGTTTTACAAAACTAAAAGGGATCATGCATATAATCACATTTTAAATCACTATAATCCCCTTTATTGATATAAGCATGCTTTGGGGTTCTTATTATTTGTGCATAGAATTCTAGAGGGACAATTTTTTAAGTCGCTGTTGGTTTGTGTTTTTGTGTTATAGCTGAATGTTTGGTTTGTTTTTCTCCTGTGTTGTGTTAAGCTGCCACTGAAACATGATATTTTCTGATGTCTTTTCAAAATAAAACCAATCCTCAGTTACAAGTTAAAACTTTTAGTTTGAAAACAACTCATAGAAGTCTCACTGCAGTGTTTTTTAGTCTCTTTATTGACCACAGTGAGAGCCATAGTTGATTTCTTTTAACCATTTTTTACTGGACAAGTCATGATGTCATAGGTTTAAATTAAAGGTGCCCTGATCAACCACCAATTAGTATCTGCCGATTTTTGGTAAAAAAAAAAAATGTGATTGTTTTTTTAAATTAATGCCTGTAGTCACAAATATGGATCCCCTGCTGATCTGTTTTCCTCTTAAATAAACTGTAGTTGAATCCCCAGAACTTTGTTTTAAGTCCTTTTAGTCAAAAAAGTTAATCCTATGTTGAAGTTTGTGGTGAAATTCACAATGAGACCAACAGAATAAAAGCTAATCAGCTAAGCTAAATGAGCTACACATTGCTACACAAAATATGCACCTCATGTTTACTGATATGTTTGAAGTCACTGGGAACGTTGTGATGCATTCAGGTTGGCTTGGTTAAATAAGTATTTTCGTGAAGCTAAGAACATAATGTGTCTAGATGTAATTAACAGAGTTGGAAACTTAAGTTGCAATCACACCGAACATGACCTGGGCGACCACTCTCCATGCAAAGTCAATGTACAGCCGCAATGGGGCAGAGCCAACCCTCACACAATGTGACAGATGCGATCTGGGCGACTTGGTTGCGCTTTGGACGCACAACCAAGTCACGTCGCTTGGTCGCCAAAGTTGAAAAATTGTTCACTTTCAATCAACGTCGTGTGTGGCTGTGCCTCGACAGCCATTTGAAGTTGTGCTGGTGAGTGACGACACTCATGACAGACTGTTTTTGTTCCGGATCACATCAGAGTGACAATCCATGTCCGCGTGGGAACATTGGTTAGTGATTACTTTAGTTCCGCCTTATTCAACTTCTTTCCTCAACCCGTTTATCAGCCCGAGGGAGACGAGAAGGGCTATCAGCTGCAGTGTTTTACAGTTGGTAGATGAGTGAAAAGGATACAGTTTGAATAATGTCAGCTAATACATAAAAATACATGATATATGATATGATATAATAGCTGTGAAACTCGAGCGGGCGTGATGTCACTGAGCGATGTGAAAAAATGTGCTATAAGGACAGGCTATGCGATTTGGGTGGGTGACCTGATGTCCTTCGCGTTCGGTGTGAACACACTGTTAGACTTTAGCTGAGGCTTTGGTAAGTAATATTGAGATGTGTTGAAATGATTTTTCTTCGATATTTGAAATAATTACTTCAGTTACATTATGTAACTCAAGTTAATGTTTATAGACTATTTTAGTCAGTCTGTCAGTACTTCACATAAATAAAATGAATACATTAAGTGTCATTTTTATTTGTAATTCAGGTGCCCTGGACACTAAATTTTAATGCTTTATTGAGCAAACACTCAACCAGCTGTTTAAACACAACATGAAACGTGATCTGTATCTGATGATCTCACGAACAGGTGATTCGTACATCCCTAAACACACCATTAAGCTGCAGTTTTGGCAGTTGTATTGAAGTTTATAAACAATGTAGCAAAACCTTTGCTGATTTATTCCAGCACATACTCATGTGATGACACAGCAGACTCATAGTGATGCCCTGCAAAGCAAGCATATTCACAAAATGATGCTGTTCATACAGACATTAGATGAGGAAAGACGAGTATGTCTGCGTTGCCCTATTAGTATCAGAAGAAAATATCCTGAAGACAAAACTTAAACTGAACTGTCTGTGTCACAACTCAAACTGTTAATGGTTTTGTTTTTTTTTATCTATCATGTTTTTATCATGTGGGGTGTTATTTTTATCTATATTGGCTGATACTTGGAGGCTGCAAGCCGTTGGTGTGGCTCTGTTTTCCCAGATGTTTGTTCTGCACCACAATGTATCTTTTAAAAATGGTAGCCATGGGGTGATGGTGTTACAAAAATTAGTGGTAGGAAAATAAAGATATACACTGCCTGGCCAAACAAGAAGTCACCACCTGGATTTAACTAAGCAAATAGGTACGAGCCTCCTGTTGGATAATTACTGCACGTGTGATTATCTTTCAGCTAGCAACAAGTTATTTAACCCCAACTGATGCAATGAGTAGCTTCTCATTTCTTAAACAACCATGTGGAAAGACACATCCTGTGGTCATGGAAAAGATGTTAGTCTGTTTAAGAAGGGTCAAATCATTGGCATGCATCAAGCAGAAAAAAACATCTAAGGAGATTGCAGAAACTACTAAACTTGGGTTAAGAACTGTCCAACGCATTATTAAAAACTTGAAGGATAGTGGGGAAGCATCGTCTTCAAGGAAGAAATATGGTCGAAAAAAATCCTGCATGATCATGATCGGTGATCACCTAAACCTTTGACCAAATCAAATAGAAGAAAAACAACAGTAGAACTCAGGGGTATGTTTAATAGTGAAAGTAAGAGCATTTCCACACAAACAATGTGAAGGGAACTCAAGGGATTGGGACTGAACAGCTGTGTAGCCTTAAGAAAACCACTAAACAGTAAGGCTTACTGGAAAAAAAGGCTTCGGTTTGCTAGGGAGCATAAAGATTGGACTCTGGAGGACTGGAAGAAGGTCATGTGGTCTGATGAGTCCAGATTTACCCTGTTCCAGAGTGATGGGAGCATCAGGGTAAGAAGAGAGGCAGGTGAAGTGATGCACCCATCATGCCTAGTGCCTACTGTACAAGCCTGTGGGGGCAGTGCTATGGTCTGTGACAAATCTTGTGACATTGCAGAAGCTTATTGAAACAATGCCACAGCAAATTTGTGCTGTAATCAAAGCTAAAGGCAGTTCAATGAAATATTAGAGTGTGTGACCCTGTTTTTTGGTGGCGACTATTTTTTTGGCCGGGCAGTGTAAATATCTATGCCTTTTCCTAAACCATCACTACAAGTACATATGTCAAGAGTGCCACATGGATGTCTCTGATTGCTGGAGTCTGCACTTAACTGCATACTTACTACGGCTTGTACTGAATTTAAGGGTATTTTTTCATATACAGGGCTTATATGGGGAAAACATGCCCCTGTAAATGACTTTGTGTGTATGGTAAAAATCTTACTTAAAAAGGAGATCGATTATTTGCTATGTCTGGCAACAAGACTACACTGTAAAAAAGGCTCTTTGGGTCAAATCACTATCCAGTCATTTATCTGTTTCCCAAAAACCTCAAAAACCAGCATCTAAAGACATAATGAAAGTGAAAGTACAAAAGACCTTTAAAGTATGATAATGAAACATTCAGTCAATAGCAAAATGCTATCTTTTTGCAGTTGTGCTGAGTATGTCTTGAACAGTAATAGACGATCAGCTGATATTTTCTTCAGTCTTTTGCAGTCTGTCAAATCAAGTGTAGCAGCTGCTCCTAATATCAGCACAAAATGCACCTTTCATTCCATCTGCACCTTTTTAAACAGTGTCAAGATTTCCTCTCATGATTTCAGCTGCTCCCTTTTTATTCTCTGTCCATGAAATCAATATCTGCAAGAAGGAGAAGTCCTTAATGGTGACCAGCTTAGCAGGTACTTAATTTCAGTGCAGTAATTAAGGGGTCCATTTGGAGAGAGACCTGGTGGCCCCTGCTGCCCTGGAGGAACAGGATTGGTCTAATTAACTAATATGAGCATGGTTGATTGGGCAGTAAGTAACATAATCACAGCTGATTGGTCAATAATGTGCAGGTCACCAGGGCAGGCTGAGGAGGAACATTTTGTGACCCGTCCTTCCTGGTGAAAGCTCTGAGGAGCCGAGGTGTGACTTCAGGAGGGACTAAAAAGGGATGAGGTGGAGAAAGAGGAGGTGTCTTTATTTGAGTGCAAAAAGGGACAAAAGTGTAAGCTAGTGAGTCAAGCTATACTGATATTACACATTATGTGTCATTATTCCATACCTGACAAACATCTTACCATTTAGTGCTATGTTTAGACTGCAAGATTACTGGTCTGTCTGATCTGCTAGCACTGCCCTGCATCATCACTGCACTCTTGCTTATATCCCTTTACTATCCCAGCATCCACCTGTAAGCTACAACAGGACTCCTAAAATTCAGTATTATAAATGTGAAAAGAGTGGTAAGTTAAGAGCATAGATGTCTAACTCAGAATATGTCCTGCTGCTACAAGAAATGTTTTGAACAAGTACTAACATATCGTTTCTGCTGGGCAGTGCCATTGGTTACCTTCCATGTTGGTGAATGTGTTTTATAAAACTTTTACCAAATTAAAGTACCAAAAAACCTAAATTTAATCAGAAAAATATAATATTCAGTCGTTCAGTAGTCAACTTTTTTTTTTTTAATTTCCTGAAATGCAGCAATTTTGGAGATGGTAGGTTTGAGCCTGACATCAATGATATGTTGTCTTTTTTGAATACTAATTTTTTTTTTTTTATATATGTTTCTCCATAACTTATGAAAAAGTGCAGGGAAACACTTATAAACTGAATTAATTGCACAAACACTTTGGCAACATTGTGAGTGGAGCTTTCACGAAGCAATCTGGCCAATTATTTGAGCAAGTCCCTCCCTCTTTGAGTTCAGAAAATGACTGAAAATCATTATGTTTCTGTACACTTTTAATACCATTTGTGAGTAAAATCATTAAGAGTTTGAAACACATGCCATCTTTACACCTCAATATATTGCAGTGCTGCTGGTTATTGCACATTTGTTTTCCTCAAAAAAATTTGAGAACATTATTTTGGTGGATTATTTCCCCCCTTTCATAATAATAATTGGTGTTGATTTTATTTTGCTGGAAAGCCTGATTAGTCACCTTTACATGAGCTTTTTCATCCAACTTCTAAGGATCATGTACTTTTGGTACCCCCACCACAAAAAAAAAAAAAAAGAAAGAAAAAAAGTGTGCCAAAATCCCTTCTTCTCCTGCAAGAGAGCCTACAGTCCCTCTGTGAAGTCAAGGTGAGGATTTGGTCCTCTCTGGGGGTTTTATGTCTGTCTTTGACTTCATTATGCTTATGGAACTTAGTTGTAAGTTTGTAAATGGACTGACACCAAATTATGCTGCCACTTAGTGTATTGAAACACCACCTTCCAGTTGCAGTGGTACTTTTTTCAGGCACTACCCACGTGTTAAGCTGTGTTGCTCATTCCATGAATGCAGGATCCTTAAAGTTGTACGATGTTGTAAAGGTAACTAATCAGGGTTTCCAACAATGGAAAATACAATACAAATTGATATTTTTAAAGGGGAGGAACAACCCACCGAAATAACATTACCAAACTTTTTTTAAGGAGTATATTTTTGAGTTTGACTGCAATATTGGAACTTCTTTTATTGTTGCTGTGGTATTTAACAGATATCAATATTTTTTTTGTTTTTTCTTGGATCATATCAAAGTTTATATTTCCTGTACTGTGACTTTTTGTTGTCATTTTCAAAAAAAACATCAAAAATATAAATTCTGTTTTATTGGTTTTGGCTAAAAATGTCATCATATGATACAATTGGTCAGTACAGCCCTCATGTTTTTTTTTCTTAAAAGCACTTTTTTTTTTAGTCACAGAGTAGATTTGTGATGCCCTAGTCCATATCGTTGAATTCTAAACAAACAAACAAGAATCATAAGATGAAGTGTCTGACTGCTGCTGCCCTCTTGTCTTGTATGCAGTGTATTCTGGGATCTGTACTGCGCTGCCCCGGACCGGAGGGAGACATGTGAACATTCCAGCGAGGCCAAGGCTTTCCATGACTATGTGAGTGAGCTTCACCAACCTACCCGATGTGTGCAGAAATATATACACTCTTCCACTGCTTGGTCATACTCAATCATGCACTCACACAGGGTTTTGAGCAAATGTGAGCGTATGCCGAGTGTGTACCAAAGAGAAGAAACTGTTCTGTGTGTGATAACGCTGCTGGTTCTTGTTTTGACATGTCTGGTCTGCTCTGGATGGGACACACTCAGAGGCAGACGTCTGAAATAGCGCATGTTTAAAAATGCAGCACCTGTGAATACTGCTTGTATATTTTATGGGTAAGCCCTCAGACCTACAGCTTTTAATTTTTAAAGTCTTATAGAGACTTTCTGCTTCCTTTCACATAACCAGCTTTGATTGAATATCACTTTTCTATCATGTGAATCACACTGAAGCTCATCTGCTGTCTGGCTATTTATTGGTCCACTCAAGACCTCACAGAAAGGTCAGAGCACATAAAGCAGCTGGCCGATCACACAAGCACATTAACACACACATTGACAAACAGAGAGAGGACACATTTAGAGCCGACAGACTCTGATAGTTGTGGCTGCAGGGGCTGAACTAGGTGACAAAAGGTCAGGGTCTGCGGCCTGGCTGACCCCTCTCATCTTGTGGAGTCGGAGCAGTCGATCGATGACCTATTGAACACACACACACAAATACACATTGTTGTAGAGGAGGCTGTTGTGTGAATTCAGGGTCATTGTTGATCCACCTCTAATTATCATAAATGACTAATCCAAGTGTTTGGGGCCCTGAAAGCTCTTTTTATGCGAGTTAGGGTTTTGACAATGAGTAATGCCCAAATGCTTTACATCGTATTGAATATTGGTGCTGTGTTACATGAGAGTTATTTGAAGTGTGATCATGGTAGTGTTGTCTGGACTTGGGCTTTACTACCGTCTTAAACTGAGCTTGTGGTAGTCTCAACTTCGTACTCCATTATGCTCATGTGTAATAGCCACCAGCAAGGATGCGCAACCTCAATATTTGGGAGCAACAATGCTGTTGACACTCCTTTAATACTTACATGTCTGTCTACTAAAAAATCAAAGCATGCATGCAACCTTACTTCCGTTCAGTGTATAATATCATCTAGTTAAGCTGAGCCAATAAAGCTGGTGACCCACGTAAAAAAACTGTTTGGGGGCTTTTTGTGTTCTTATTTAAGAAAAGAAACATGGAAAAAGTAGAAAACAGGGAAGAGACTGTAAGAACTTACATAAGGGGAAGGAGTCAGTAGTGGGAATTACACCTGTACCACTTGCCAGTAGGAAAACCTTCAACTTCATGTAGGGTGTTATTAAACCACTAGGCCAGTGATCATCAACTGGAAGCCGGGGGAGGGGGACACGGCACATCAAGCTCTCCAAAGCTTCTCACTGAGCCCCCAGAATATATCCAAATTCAGAAAATGAGGTTGCTGTTGTTTTAGGGAACTCTTTATATCATATAAACACTACAACTATTATTGCAATCCCCCATATAATTAGTTTTGAATCAGTTTTATCAGGATTGTCTACATATTTGACCTATTTGATAGAAAGCCACCTGTCAGTCATTATTAGCCAATATCTAATTTGGACAACAAGAATTTCTGAGTCAAACCCAATGATGCAAAACATGACAGCCTCAGAAAGAAGTAGCCACGAGGCTGCTACTGCTTCACCTGGACAGCAGCAGTAGGGGGGTTGGGATAGAAGTCGCCTTTAAAAATGAAGACATACATACAATTCAGGAAAAATAATACCGAACTTCCGGCTCCCATGGCGTATTTTAAGAAAACGAATGGTCCTTTCGCAAATGCAAATGTGGTTGATGACCCCTGCACTAGGCCATGGGCACCCTTTTTATCAGCATTTCTCCTCTATGAAAGCACTGATTTACCGTCTTAAACTGAGCTTGTGGGGTCCTGGTTGAATGGACTGAAATGTGAATTTAAGATAGCTAGTGGTAAGTGACAGGGGGTAATTGGACTCTTGACAAATGGCCACATACCACAGCATGATGCTCAAGTCGATGCTAAATTTTGCAAGGTGGGTTTTTATTGACTGAATACCTACTACCAGTGGCACTTTGTCCCAGTGCTGGTTTAACTTGTTTATACTTGGCTACAATTGTGCAATGGGATAAAGAGTGTTTATGTTATAGGAACTTTCAACCAACTTTGTCTGTGGTTGTCATGAATAAAACAAACGTCAGAACTCGTTCTTATGACTACATTTTATTCAGGCTGCAATCTGGTGCAGCAGGTAGTGCTGTTGCTTCACAGAAAGAGGGTTGCTGGACTAATTCTCTGGTTGAGATGGCCTTTCATGGGTGGGTACTGTGGTGTCCTCCCACTGAATGAAAGCATGCTCACAGGTTCATTAATGACTCTAAATTGCCTTTAGTTGTAAGTGTGAAAAAGGTTGTTTGACTATTTGTTGGAAGTGAGATTGGCTGGTACACCTCTTGCCCAATGGGGGGGGGGGGGGGGGGGGGGGCTCCAACCCTCAAAGACCATAAAAGGGATAAGCAGCGTAAAGAGTAGATTGAAATTTTAGTTTGTCTTACAATAAATATAGTCTCCAGGTAACACAGTAACTCAATAAACTGTAAAAACTGAAATTAATGCTCAGAGTTGTGTTATAAAGGAGGAGAGCTTTTTTATAGTTCCCATCTCTTAAACCATTTCACAACATTTACACTCGTCCCAGATGTCCCCAGAACACTTTTCTAAATTTCTTGTCAAAAAATACATTCAAATATTGGATTTTGCATGCCTCCAAACCCATCTGTTTCACTCCTGTTCAAAACATGTTGTTTTAGTGTAATTCCTCATTAGTTGTGTCTGACCACGCCGCTCTACAGAAGTGAATGATACCTCAAGAACTTCTGCGCTGAGCTCTAATGTTCACTGTGGCTGCAGACGTCTTTGACATATTCCTCCTACTGGAGTTAGCTGACCCAAGAGAGAGGGGGAAACTCAGCTGCCAGGAGGTCGGTCCTGTGGACCGCACAAACTTCAGGTTTAGGAAGTGTCTCTCAGCTGGGGAAGGTGGCAAACTAGGGTTGTACGTTATCAGATTTTTGCTGATATCCGATATGCTGATATATTTTTAAGCTCATTATCGCAAATACCAATAATGATACTGATACTGATATTTTTACGTCTTAACTAAGATTAACCAGTTCCTTTCATGGTTACAGTCTATTGTGTTAGAAACAGATGTGAATTACAAAATTACAGCCAATATATGGGATAAATATGGCCAATTTGTATGGTCAAATCTTGGCTATAAATATCAGCAAAAAAAAATAGAGGTGCACCATATTATTAGTTTGATATTGGTATTGACAGATATGAAAAACTCTGCCGATATTTACAGCTGATATATCGGCCATTCATATCACCATGTATAACCCTTTATCAACTGAAATATCAGCATAATAAATTAATGAATCAAAATGCTTCACCCAATTATTACTTAATGTCTACATTAAAACACCAATGGTATTATATTGAGAGAATGAACTTTTTTTTTCTTTTTTTCCTCATCTGTTTCTTATGCAAATAAAATGTCACAGAATCAGAAACAGATCATTCAGTTAGATGAAGACTACATACTACAAATATTGATATTGACACTGGTATCTGCTATTAGAAATTATCAGAAATATTGGCATAAAATCCAATATCATGCAACTCTTAATAATTTCATTTTTGCCGATACAAATAAACAACTTTTAAGCGAATGTCTTCAGATACCGATATTGGTTTGATAATACTTTTCATCCCCATTGAAATCCCTGACACCATCGGGGGGGTTTTTCAAATATCCTGAAAGGTGGGGATAGCAACAGAGGAGGAAGAAAGTACAAAAAGTGTATTCTGCATCATATGTGACCTTTAAAATGAAATATAACGTCATTGGGCTTGTGTTGAAGTTTAAAAGTAGTGTTTAACCTTAGAGAAATGTACGATCAATTAAAGATGATGCAAATACATGCCTTTAGTTTATTTGTGAAGTTAGTGTGTAGAAATGACTTGCTCCTCCTGTTGTTTCAGCTGCTGAGTAACTTGCAGAGAGCTGGATCAGTGCAGTCTAAATAGACAAAGGTCTAACTTGTTTGTAGAGATTGATTTTAAAACCTGGATAATATAGATATGATGGGTAGATTTAGACCTTGTTCATATTTAGCAGACTGCTTCACTGATTTCTGTATATTTTCATACTACATTACATTTATACCTTAGAAAGAAAGATATAACAGTATCAGTATTTTTCAACTTCGTGCTGCTCTTGTCTGGACAGGCTAATTCTACAAGCAGATTATGTTTCTACCTGTGCTGAAGTGAAACCTGAAATGGATTAGCAGTGCCGCTATTCTTACCATGCTCTCTTTATTCAGGCTGTTTTAGCCGTTAGCCAGCCATCCATTCAGCTGAACTCTCTTATGAGGTTTGACAGCAAAAGTGTGAGCACTTGTCAGCCGAACAGATTACATTTGTTGTGCATGTACTGTGTATGTGCATGTATATGTGTGTGCATGGGTGTGGGTTCATTTGTGTGTCTCGATCCTGTCAGTGTGTGTGTGTGTGTGTGTGTGTGTGTGTGTGTGTGCATGTGTTGGACCACCGTAAGATTAATTACATGGTTAATTAAACCTAGTAGTTAATTAAATCTGACAACTGTGTCTAATTAATCTAAATGCAATATAATTTCCTACACCTTTCTCCAGAGGTAGGCCAGCTGGATACCTGCATGTCAGCTCTTTAACGGCTGCTGTTTGACAGGTCTGGACAATATACAGCTGAGCTTCACATTCTGCAGCTGTAAAAAGACACATTTGAAAGGTCTGTTGGTTTCTGACTTTAACTGCATAAATCAGTCATCAGAGAGTCAGGATCATTAACACTGCTGTATGTTTGACCCTAGGGGGGATAAACAAAATGAAGGGGTCGCTAATTTGACTCCAAGAGGTCTAAGAGAGCTTGTTCTTAACAGGATAATATAACTCTGTTGTAGTTCAAGGACTCAGACTGTTGCATGATCTTTGACCTGGCTCAGAATCAAGAGGTCAATGAGAGGAGGCTGTCTGAGTTTAAGGGCTGATTTGTTAGTTGTGTTGAAGAAATGAATCATTTGTAGTTTTCCTTTAAACCTCATTATTAGCAGTCTTTTTGTCCCGCTGTTTGGAAAAAAAAGTATGTTTAAATGTCATTCAAAATTTCATCAAAGCTTAACATATTTGCCCCATATATGCTTTTGTACTGTTCTTAATCTCCTGTGTGAAGTTTGTGTTAATTGAAAATCAGGCCCATAATGACCCATACCTGATTTTCTCTGGTTTATTTCGTTAGTTATTAATTTTCTGCCAATATTCTTCTCTGATCATATTTATGAGGGTTGAGTTTATAAGAACTTATATCAGAATGGTTTGAAACTTCTGCAATGTAACCTTGATCCTTACGGCCAAGTGGGAGTGGGACTTGTACTGTACAGCTGCGTGTCCCCTGAGTGTCTGGTGTGGTTTAGTACAGTTTGATATGATTTGGAGTGCTAAGCCCTAATCTCACTTACTTTTCCACTGTCAGCTGCACCTTAACTTGGGCACAGGGATGTGAGCTTGAGGTGAAGAGGGTCGTGCCAGCTATATAATAATAAATAAATATGTGACATCACAACAGTGTGACACAGTGCAACAGTCAGAAGTAAAACACAACTGAAAACAAAGTGAAACAATAGAGGAGCTCCAGTACTCTGTGGAGTATTGTTCTGTTAGGGCATTCATAACAGCAGGAGCAGTGAAAAAAAACTCACTCTAAATCCACTTCTTATTTGAACATTGCACGGTATTTGTTTACTTGTTAGCTGCTGTTACATGGGAAATTTACGATTCTTGTGACCAGTCAACAGACTACAGCGCTTTTAGCTCCACCCTTACAGGCGACAGAGAGGACATTGAGAACGGCACTCGTGTAGGTGGAGGCTGTATATCACATTAGGAACTTCAGGAAGTAAATAACAGAGCATTTTAAGGAGCATTTTCTTTAAAGAGGCATAGTGCATTTCTCTATGAATTGAGTTTAGAGAAAGTTATCATGTTTTTGCTTCCCATGCCCCCTGTAACAACATATAAAGCAAAGAAAAATGTTTTGCAGAACATGGGACCTGAAGTTTTTTTTTCTCTCTCATCCTGTTTTATTTTCTGGTCCGTTAATCATAAAAATTCACCAGACAATCAAAAGTAAAGCATGACATTAAAGTGTTTTGATGCTCAGTGGGTGGGGCAGAGGGTCTTTTGCCACCAAAATACAAGAGCAGATGTGTGTATGCTCATGTGTCTTGCGTCCATTACCATTTGTGTGTCTTTGTGTGACAGAAGAAGAGGAGACAGTGTTGGGGTTGCTGCACGTGAATCCCTTGGTGAAGAGGGGTCTGTCCGTGTCTGATTAACTCTGGCTTCTCTGTCCCTGCAGACCACCGGCTTGATCAAGTCTCTATCACAGCCCCTCACTGATAACGGCTCCCTCATCCCCCTTCACGGTCCCTTTAGACCACAAAGTAAAAAACAACCCAACTCCCTGGAGTTGCACACTCCTCTGTGTGAAAGTGGCAGAGGAATAAGATATATTGTTCTCTCAAGTGTTAATTTTTGGCACTTATTTTAGACTGAGACTAAGGCCCAACACACACATGAAGATATTTAAAAACTTAACCAATAATGAGACTGTGAGAGACCCCACACATGATGTTGATAATGACAGATTTACTGTTTTATCCTGTGTGGTATCCAACAAGATGACATGGCACACACAACAGATTCATTCAACGAGCCTGTAGTCTCCACTCTCACAGCTCGACAACTTGTGTTGTCAAACACAACTTAAGTGCAAGTTGGACAACAAGCAGAAAGAATTCAAGCTAAATGTGGATAGCTGTTAGCATGCTGGGACATCCAAAGTGATCACAATCTAGACATTTTTGTGCCCTTAAGTTTGAGTCTAGGTTTAGTCAACAGAACTTAAAGCATTATTTTTAGCTTTATTCAGTAAAACTCCTTATATTACGTTCATTAGATGAGGTCAAAATGTTTTCACTGTTTAAACTTAATTAATAAGCCAAATTGTCAAATTCATATCATAGTATTTCATTCGTCTTTTCTTTTTTTCAACATCGTTTCATTCATTTTGGTGGTGATCCAAATCCAGATGCAGATCAGGAATTATCTGAATGATTTGTAAACAGTGTGAAATGGGCATTTTTGTGACAGTAACTCCCCAGACAATGTTGGAAATGCCTTGCGCTTCTACTTCATACTGTAGCTGAGTATTTCCTAGTGACTGGTTGAAATCAATATTTTTATTAATAGTTAGAAATGAGTGCTAAATGATACCAACATCAGTACCATGCTGTTATTGGTAAACAAATCGAAACAATGTTTTTCTATCAGATTTTGTACAAATACTTTGTACTACCAGGAAGACTTGTATTTTACAGCATAGAAAATAAGATCATAATGTCCAGCTGTAAAACCTCACATAAGACATGTTCAATCAAAGGTATCAAGAAGTGTCTCAATCCTGTCCAAATAAATAAATATGTTCTGAATCAAAAATCTTTGCGGACCCTCTACTACTCCCTTTCCTTATTTAAATTACTGTGTTGAGATGTAGGGGAATACATGAGTTGGTATTGTATATGTAGATAGTCTTGTACTGTATACAAGATCGTGTCTGTGTGTCTGTGTGTTTGTGGGTGTGTGTACATATGTATGTTGTAAATATAAAGGTATCTCTATGTTCATATATCAATAGATTGTAAGATAGAAAGATAGATAAATGGACTGATAGACTCACATATAAACAGCACACATAAATGTTAAAATGTGTGATTGTGGGAAGTCACTGTATAAAGAAGATTATAGGATCAAATACGCCATTCTTCTTACTACTCCCTTTCAAACATGGTGATTGATTTGTATAAAGCCTCAGTGAGAGTGTGTATGGATGAATAGATGGGTACATACACGCAGTATATATGTGTGTGTTATATTTACAAACATGAATATGTGGGTGGATGTATATATAGACGTGTACTTGTAGGTATTTGTGTACTTATGTCATTGCATTTTGATTGTTTTGTTGCTTATTGTTTGAAATAAACTTAACTAATTACTTGTCAGTTATGGGCACACGTGCAGGGCTGCATTTGGCCTAAGTAGAGCCATAAATAGAAGTTTTAATAAAATCCAAATGTAATTTAATCCAAATATAATGACAGAATTTTCATGCTTGTCAAGATGGAGGAGTTGTCCTGCACCATGGTTATTTTTCTCTTACTGGAGAAGATCACTAATAAATTGATTTGCACCTGACTTAGCTTATTTGCATCTATTCTTCCTGGGCAGGTAGACAAAAAGCACAAAAACAGGAAGTTCATCAGCAATGAATAAAGTTGCAGTGATCATGTGGTATCACGTACAGAGTAACTATCAGTGTTGGGTGGTGAAACTGGTGTTAAGAAAAATATTTTGGATAGATGCTTCCTGGAACTTGACGGGTTGCAAGGCAGCGTGGATCCATACTCCAGTCTTAGTTACAGATTTGCTTTGGCTCAGCTCAGTCTGGCTCAATTTGGCCACTCCTTGAAGGCACCCCTTACTCAGCCTTGTCCTACTGGCCCTCATTGTGAGCGCTGATGTCGACTTTGTGGACTCTCCAGTTTTGGGGGAAGATAATGGAATATAATGTGCTAATCCTCCGATCTGGGGACTGGTTGACAGCTAATCCAGGGGAATGCTGGGATTGGAGCCCTGGCCACACTCCCAGAACTGGAGGCCTCTCACTGGTTGGCTTCACCCCTGGATGGTGATTGTGCAGTCGTAGCCACTCGAACTCTCACATAAACACACGCATTCATGCTTCATGTGGGTATCACACACCCACACTGGAATGCAAATGAACGCACACACCCGCACACACACACAAAGGGAGCGGGATGACAGTGTATCATAGCGAGCTGGAACAGCCTGAAGTCTTGTACCTCTGTAAAGTCATTTAAGTGCTCTCTCTTGTCGTCTTAATTGTTGGAGTTTTGTTTCTGTCCTTCCTCTTCACACTGCCTTTTAATCACGTTTATTTCCTAAAAGAGATCGGCTCGTCTTTTAGTCCTCTTTTCTTTTTCTGCTGGAATTTGGATGTTCTACAAAAGAGCACTTTGTTGAGGAAACGTGTTTGATTATAAGAACATGGCACGTCTTCAGTAACTCAATATGAATGATTAAAGGATGGAAGCTTTGTGATGAATAAAGCGTACATATTGACGAGCAGACACACACACACACGGGCACACACACTCTTCTCACATAAAAGTGAGCAGAAGAATGAGTCTCCTCCCTCTCAGACACATAAACACTCAGTCACAATCACAGGCAGTCTTTCAGAGAGCGGTACACTTGTCCATGTTGTTGCAAACATTTTGTTTTGCCCCAGCCAGAAGGTCATGACCCCAAACATCTGCGATTCATGCCA
This sequence comes from Cetoscarus ocellatus, assembly GCA_037902135.1. Taxonomy (NCBI): domain Eukaryota; kingdom Metazoa; phylum Chordata; class Actinopteri; order Labriformes; family Labridae; genus Cetoscarus; species Cetoscarus ocellatus. Next base: position 968,773 of record JBAMNC010000607.1, read on the forward strand.
ACTCGGCTTCCTTGCCCGCAGAGCGGCACAGATTTAGTGCCATGAGTGCATCACTCACATCACAGCACTTCATCGACTCTGCTCAGCTCTCTTCTTCTTGATGAAAACTGTCAGGATGAGGAGGTGGAGATGGGCATCAAAACAGTTTTGATATGACGTCACAGCTTCTTCAAAAATAGATCATATTTGGGAAAACATAAAAACATTAGTAGAGCTGTTCTTGGTCAGAAAAGATGAGCTGAAAAATTCATAGAAGGTGCAAAGTTGTTACAATATTGTGAATTCGTTAAGCAGACAATTTTGTCCAAAGTGACAGGCATCTGAGAGATTTTACAATATGAGTGACTCTGAACAGAAGTTGTGCTTTAAAGCAGTTAGTCTAACAGTGTACTGCACCTTTCTTTATAATGTCAGTAATAGCTTTTTATTCTTAAATGCCATTGCTAATAAAAAACAATTGGTGGGTCTTTTGAAGCATACAAATTATTGATACGTTTTAAAATACCTATTAATCAATTAATTCAGTAAATTGAAAAAAATGTGAAAATCAGCTCCCTTGGCCAGAGGATGTGGACACAAACAAGGAACTTGACTCTGGTTCACTTTGTTCTCTGGGCACAAGTACTAAACATTGTATATTGATGAAAAATATCTAAGCCTACATCAGACTAGAATATGGTACAGGACATATAATATACAATGTGTAAAATGAAACAGAATGGTATTTAAAGAGCTTGAATTTAAAAGAGTTCCTGCTTAGGAAATAACACATGCCAAACTTGATTTCCAACTCACTGGGTTGCAGGTAAACACCATTTTGCATTTCAGTCAGTAAAAGTACATCGATATATGTGACTATAACAGCAAGGAAAAAATAACAATGCACCTGCAAATACACATTTTGTACAAGTCAAAATTGCTTCCCTTCTGCTTTAAGTCTGTCACTGTTATGTAATACACCGTAAGAAAGTCATACAGGGAAATAAATAGTTAAATAACTTAACAGATACTTATGTTATATTGCATAGATTTTTTTTTTTTTTTTTTTTAACTAAGTAACAGATTCTGCATCATAGGATCATGTGCTTCAGAATTAAACCTTCAAACCATTGCTTAACTTACCTGAATTGTTGTATTGTAACATTCACACTGGCTAAAACTTAAATCCACTACTGAGGAAGTAATTAAAACATTGTAAGAAGTTACTCAAAACTTCTTCAAAAGGTTATAAAACCTCCTTAAACTGCCCCTTAATTAGATAGTTTCTCAGGACTGTGTGGGTGTGGAAAAGTTTGTTTGACTGAAAGCTCAGGAGCTCTATAAACACTAAAGAACCGGTCATGATCGGACTTTTCACCTGTTGTCATTTCTATTGGTCCTTTAAATGTATGACATCATAAACTCTCAGTATAACCCCACCCATTTTCAGCCTGCTCTAATCGGTCAGACTAATCAAAAACACCTGTGTGAGTGTCTGGGACCTTTAAGTTATCTGTTACTTTTCCTTTTCTCCAAATTTTTAGGAGGTTTAAATAAAGGTTAACAATGGGCAGTGCTCTTTCACTTTTCATTGATACATACTCGAGTTAAATATAATGGCTGTTTTCAAAACTCTCTGTGACATACTACTAACAAACGCAGTGTGTAATGTTTAGTGCATACACTTTTGGTAGTAATTATGCAGTATGACCTCCAAAAAGCTGTTATTTTGCAGTGCGCTACACCCAGCCAGGCTAATTCTGCTTCTTCTTCTTTTTTGGTTTTCTGGTGGATGGCAACTAGGTGCATTACTGCCACCTACTGGGCTAGTTTGGATCAGAGCAACAACTTTTACAATACAAAAATGTATAAAGTACATACATAATAAAGTTTCTTTTAACAACACAAACAAAGCTGTGTGCTGCCCTCCTTAGTAATTCAGCTGATTTCCATTTTTTGTGATGAATAGAAAAGTAAACAGTAGCTTAGCTAACAGTAGCTTTGCAGCTAACTAAATTAACATCCATTAATGGACTGAAAAAAGTCTGAGTGATTTATGTGGTTTTTCATGACTTTCATCACTAAACACACATGAAAATGTGTAACATCAAAGCATCGAGTTTGTTTGTTTATTATTTTATAAATGCATAAAAAGCTTTGCATTGTGGTTGACTGGTCTGATGCATAGCCTACTGCTAATTTTTCTCAAAGTAGTATGAAATTCAGGTAGTTTTGGCATACTTTAGTAGTATGAAGTACTGCATAATACACACTGTATACTACATTTTGGCAAAATCAATATGTTCTGCTTGTGTAGTATGTAATTTAAAAAGTGTCCAGTGTTTCATGTTGTTTAAAGCATAGCTCACTCTTTTCCCCACATCCTCCATTACAACCCAATTTTAGATGAAAGTAACTCAGTAAATAATCTGTAGTTTGATAGTAACTGTAATATTATTCCTGATTTAGAATTGTAATTCCTGAGACGAGTGACTTACAGTAGTGTATTACACGTTGTTAATTACTGCTACAACACTGCTCAATCATATTAAGTACATTTCCCATGACAGTTTAATTTATGTACCTGCTGCAATGATATTTACATTACCCGTGTCAGCAAAAAGTACCAGTTTCCATCAGTTTGCTACAAAAGTATCTGTGTGTAGCCAACAGTTAGCTCAAGCTACAATCAACAAAGAGTTTGCCCAAAATCCCCATGTCTACAGCCAACAGGTGGAAAATTTACACACTGAGTGAGAAAAAACCTGCATCTTCAAATATATCTTACCTATTTTACAAACTTTAATGATGTTTTTAACATATATGCTAATACTGTGATTACAACAATCTATTAAACACCTTAATTAACACTGATTTCAAGACATTTATTGCCTTTTACAGTGTCAGATAATTCAGTCTTGTCATAAGTTATGAAGCTCTTAATTTTAGGAATGTAGTGTTTATCATGTACCTTGAATAAAACAAATGAAATACTTTTGACGAGAATGAGACAAATACACAGTTGAATGTTTCAAATGCGGATATGATCTTGTCCCATCCCAGCATGCATTGCACACACAGCAGAAAGCTGTCTGTGCAGTGTTGGCTGTTTCCCGGGGATCCAGTGAGAGGGTTAAACATTTGCTCTGCTGGACTGCAGTAACAGGTGGCACAAGGGGAGGAGTCACGCTCTGTAAACAAGCACTGACGACCGAGTCTTTGTCTGGACCTTTGTGATTTCATGTGTGTTTTCTATCTGAAAGACTCACCTTGTGTGTCTATATCAGGTCATCATTTCAGCACCAAACACACTTACTTTTTTTTTACCCATCCTGCACTGTTCTCCTCACAGGTCATTTTCAGCACCAACACACCCCCTGCCATCATCAGACCCCCCCACTCTTTCTTTTCCTTCCTCCCTCTTCTACGGTCTCTTTCTTATTCCTCCCCCTCTCTGGTTTTCTACCTTTTTTTACCTCCCTCTCTCCCTCCCCCCCTTCTCCCTCAGAGGAGATTGATTGGGTAATCTGGCGAGGTGCCAGTAGTGCCCGCTTTCTCGCTTGGGGGAAGGAGAGAGAGAGGAGCGGGGGCGACATGACGACACACAGGAATAATAATAACATCGATGATATAGGCAGAGTAGGATGGGGAGAAAGAAAGAGAAGAAGAGGGTGAGAGAGGTGATGTCTTCCTCATGCAGATTCTCCTGGACTTTTTTTTAGTTTAAATATAGCTTACACATGCCACAGCATTGTGTCTCCATTTCTCTATCCGTCTATCTCCCCCCTCCTCCTCCTCAGTTAGTCGTCTTTTAATATCAAACAGTGCGTGGAGTGCAGGCTGCAGGCAGACGGGCGCTGAGCGAGAGGACGCCGTCTTTGTGCTCTGTTGTTTACCTTTGTTGCCGTCTAAATGAAAAAGGCCAGTTGGCTCCTCTGTCTGTGTATACCTTTTCCCTCGATCTGAGGGAAGCAGCAAAGCCTGAAAGTGCTGCCCTCAAGCTGTGTGTGTGTTCGGCTAGAGGTCTGTGAGTGACAGAAAGCAAAAAAAAGGAAGATCAAATATTGTTTATGATTCCCCCCTCTTTCCTTGCAGGTTCATCCTGGGCGAGCTTTAAAATGTGCCGGGGTGTAAGCATTTGATCTCGACTTGGTTTGCGAATTGGGGGGCTCACGGATGTGTGTTTGACAGAGACAGACATGAAGACAGACATACGGAAACGACAAAGCAGGGACAGAGACACAGACAGGAGGAGGATGGGAGGGAGATGTGTCAGCCTGCGGGAAGAAGAAGGTGTCTGAAGTCACAGGGGACTCTTTTTGAAGTCTGCATTTTTCACAGTTTTATCTGAGTTTTGGTGCTAGCTGGGGTGCCGTCGACTCCATGAATCCACCTGAGCAAAGTTTTTGCATTTTACTCTATGCATGCAGATTTTCACCTCTTTCCCATTTAATTTCCCTAACCCAGTTACCCTTGAATGCCCTCTTCATTGCAGCATCATCCATAAACAGTAAATCTTTAAATGAAAACTACATTCCAGGAAATAATGGAAAACTCCTCTGGGGGGCATTTGTCTATCTCCCTGTGAATGCAGCCAATTCCTGCTACAGTGGCGTCATTTTCAGCAAACAAATTAAGGTTCAATAATTAAAAAAGAACATCCATCAATTGTTTTTCCTGACTGCAACAAGTTCACTGCAGAGAACTGAACTAAGCAATTTGTCAGGAAGGAACGTCAGAATATAGAGACAGACCTCTTCATGCTGGAGGTATAACTTTGAAAAAGACACTTTTACACTTGAAGCAGTGTTAATGATTGCCATAATCTGCTCTTATTTTTTACAACCACGTTGGTGTTTTGGTTTGGAGTATTGCCTGCCAATCAATCAGAGGAGGGTTTGGGCTCAACTCGTGCTGTCAGATGTGTATATGAAAGGGGGTGAGCAGGTGAGCTGATACTGATGGATAACTTACAGAAAAAACTTCAACCATCCGAGCATGAAGGGGTGTGAATAGATACACAGCAAATTGAGAAAAGTTAAAATTTTGTTGTTGGTAAAATTCCAGCAAGGGCAGGATTACTTATACTCCAGGTAGAGTCAAAGCACTGAAAATGACCTCTAAGATAAAAAAGAGTCTGTGTCAAAAACAAGTGTAAAAATTATGTTCAGTAAATCAAATCCACAGGTGTTACTGTAGGATCTTTAACTCTGAACTTTTCACTCTGAGCTTTGAACCAGTAAGTGACACTTGTAGAGTCAATCATCCCAGCCTTGTTTTCCCAAGAGTGAAAACAACACTTACTGGAGTGGACCCATATAGAAACTCAAGAAGGGTTAATATTAACTCTGACAGTGTTAATCTGTTTATGCAGATTTTGCTGTGAAGGTGTGAGCTGCAGTGTAAAAGGTGCTTTCAGTAGTGAGTTAGACTGGAAAAGCACTATTCAAACTCAAGTCCGTTTCCTGTTAACCAGCTGATGTTTTACAATGTGTCCATAGAAATTTTAAGTTTCTAGTGCTGCTATTTTCTCAGTGGCTATGATGTAATAATTGTTAACCCTAGAAAAATATAGCTGTCTGCAGGACTGTGAAATGGAATATTGAGATATTTTAGTGATTCTATGTTTTTTCTGCCACCTTTTATTGTTTCTACTGGTACTACTACTTTCTGCATCCTTAAATCATTTCAATTTCCTTTTTTTTTCTTTTAAAAATAAAGTGCACATTAATCAACATTTCAGTAAATGTATCAAAAGTAGCCAGAAGGCTAGTCTACCTTTAGCTTTAGGTCAAATGTTGAATAAGATCCTTTAAGAGAGTTAAATTTGGAAAGGAATAAACCCATTAAGGAAAGTGCAAGCCATCAATCAATCAATCAATCAATCAATCAATCAGACATATTTGTATAACGCTTTTCATACAACACATGTAGCACTTAGTGCTTTACATAAACTGAAAATAAATAACAAAGTACTTGCAACGCAGATGTAAATAACACTAATAAGACCCATTTTGATCTAAAACAGAGGATAAAGAACAAACTATGTGATATCATACCTGTGATGAACATTGCTAATTAATTACAAAAAAAGAAAAAACATGACAGTATTTCGACAAAGCATGGGGGCTCTTTCCTGTAGTCCATGTATTGTTGCCAGTTTGCACAATAAGTTGAGCTTTGCTGAGCTTTTAATATTAGTTATTTTTCTTGATATTTGTGTAAAATGTGCTCGAGTTGTCAAACAGCCAGAAAAGTTCACGCTGTACAGGCTGAGGTCCTTTTCACTGTTCACCATGTAAAGTCTTAGAGAAGCACGCAAATCAACCTTGTTCAATAATAAATGATGAATCTTTGGAACATTTTGCAAAATTGTATCTGTTTTACTAAGTCATCCTCTGCATTTTAAGAGTTTTCTTCAAAGTTTTCATCCCTTGTTGAATTGCCTGCTGCAGAACACTGTTCTCTCCTGAGCAGAACTTGGAGCAGCACTCCATCGCTGCCGTTCCTCATTAGGCCTTAAACACTGACGATGGTTATGAGGATTGTCAGGCAGGTCCCAAGGAGTGAAACTTATCTTTAAACACACTCCTGTTGGTTCACTTTGGGAGTTGAGACACAATTTCCTTCTTTTTTCACTTCAAGTCCCTGAATTCAATCAGCTGATACTGCTGCTGCTGTGATGAATGTAATAGAGGAGAAGTTTGATTTTTAGGTTATTGCTTGCTGTCACTCTGGTCCTGGAAGTGTCCAGTGAGGCAGTAAGGGTTACGAAAATTATGCAAGTGAATTTAAGGGAGAACAGGGAAGTCTTGTGGAAGTCAATGAAATATTTTTCAGGCAGTTAGACAAAGTGCACACATAAATATATTTGATTTTTTTAAAAATTGCAAGCAAATTTGCCATCAAGAAGCCTAGCTGTCTCCTGAGGGGTCAAACTTTGACACGCAGCAGTACACACTCTTTCATTTAAATGTATTTTGTTAAGAAGTAGGGACTAAAACAAGTTAAAGAGCATTTCCTCACTAGGGCTTCGAATAAAGAACAACCTAGAAATGTAAGATGTTGGGGAACAGATGCACACGCCTTTTCTTAAAATTGTTATTACTCCTTGCAGCTCAAAAACTCTCACAAATTACTAAAGCAGTGCGTCTTCACTTGTCTTAAAGCTGGATTTGATATCACGATGTATCCTTCATTTCCCATATTACTGCACCAGGCTGCTTTTTTGTTAAAAAAATATAAGCAGTCTGATAAATATGAACTCCTGTTATCAATTAGAAATGACTTTTGAGATCAACTGCAGAAAAATGTCTTGTCATTGTAAGCCAAAATAATTAAACTTCATCAGGTTCATCTTCCTAAACTTGTTTTTCTCTTCCTCAGAAACAAAACTGACATGACAGTCTAGCAGAAGCTTCTGCAAGATTAAACAGTTATTGACCATCTCTGTCACTCATGCATCTTCATCTATGGCCACATCTGATCCATCGATTACAAGATTATTTTTGACCCTCCTACAAATTACCCATGATGTCATAATAAGCAAAGTCTTAGCCTATAATGACAGATTTTTGCCCTTGCATCAACATATTCACCCATGCACAAAGTCTCTGAAATTTGAAAGAATTTTTCAAGGCATGCTAGAACACAAACAGCTGAATTTTTCACTCAGATGTTACCCATCATTTCCCCCACGAACTCCTTGCCTCAAAAGAAACTTTCTGCTGTTTGAGAACAACCTTGAACAAGAAAATTAAGAAATGTTTTCCTGAAGCTACTGAAAGAATAAAGAATAGACAACAGAAAATAACGAGTATAGTTATATAATGTAGTTTGTTAGTCAAATTTAGAGAAATCAAATTCAGTATGATTTCAATTGGATCATTCACATTCTTTTCAGAACCCAGCTTTAGTTGGACCATATACAATGATTCAACTTTGTCACTTTGCTTGTAAACAAACTGATAGTTCTTGCCTAGTGATTCATGATATTATCGGTATGATTTCAGTATTGGCATATAATAGCTCCAAAATCTGAATATCAGTTTCTGCAGATGTGAAAATTTCTACAGACATTTACAGCCAATATTTTGGCTGTAGATATTGGGCATAAATATCCCATATTGTTGCTTTAATATTAGCAGAATGCGCAAATGCACCACATTGTTTACCTTATCATCATCAAATGTCCACTTTTATACATGAAAAGTATTGTTTATTAAAGAACAAAATGTTGTTCTTCTTGCTTCACAGTGTTACTAACACAAATAGACTGTCACCATAAAAGGAACACATCCATTTTAGTAAAGTGGAGGCTTTCTGTCCTGGACAAAAATATCTGTTTCAGCGAAAATGAGTTTAGAAATCAGAAATATCAGAAATATCAGATATTGGCAAAACCCAGTATCATGCATCTCTGTTCTTACCCAGCAAACCTAAACACTCTCTTTCTAATAAGGTTGTTTTCTTAATCACTCTACTTGTTGCACGCTTGTTTCTGCAGCGCTTGTAGTTATAATGCCATTTCCTCCAGCAAGCACAGGGGCGACCACTTTTACAACTTAAAATGCAAATGCAGCAGCTTTAAATCACAGAGTTAATTAATAAGAAACTTTACTTCCTCCCTCAAGTCAGAACTGCTTTCCTGCCTGACACTACAGAGTATCGCTTTCATTCCTTTCAAAACAATTGCAATCTTTTTTTCTGAAAGTCTCTCTCTTAATTCTTTTATTCTCCTCACTGTGTCTTTGTCCACTCTTTCGCTGATTCTGCGTCTCACACAAATGCACACACTCCATCCTGCCCTCTCTCATTTTCCTCCGTCTCCCTCTCTTTTTGTGTGGCAGCGGGCAGGCTTGTTTCTGGCAAATGTTGAAGCCTGGCACAGTGTGTCCCTGGCACAGCGTGTGTGTGTGTCGCTCTCTGAATGCGTGTGTGTCTGCTGTCTGCCAGTCCACCAGTCTCAAGTACCAGCTGGGCACCCAAACTCGCAACCAAAATAAACTGGCCGCACTATCAATGGGCCCCGACGCGTGTGCAAGAGTGTGTTTGAGCCTGGGATTGTGCGTGCATGCATACAAAAGTGTGCGTCAGTGTGTCACGGTGTGTGTGTGTGTGTGTATCGGACACCCTGCTTATTAAGTCTCATTGAACCGAGTGGTGAAACAAACACAGTCCTTCCTCAGATGAATGCCTGAGATGTTTCGCCCGTCTCAACTTTGCATTTTACAATGAGGCCCTCCCTGCTAGGATTAAAGACTAAAACAATTACAAAGCCTGATTTGCAATTCAAATTCTCCTAAATGCAGACTTAATCCTCATTTTCCAAAGGCAGCAACACTGAGAGGCAGAATAAATGTGCAAGAGAGCCTCTGTCGGGGTTTCTGTTGCTAAAATAACACTTATAAGTTATAGTGAGGGGGGATAATGAATGCGCTTTGAGCTGGTTCAGTTATATTTGGAGAACGGTTTGTTTCCGTTAAAAGTCTTTGTAATGACAGGATAAATGCTCAGAATCAGCAGGGGAGACGCTGATTTCGTGCAGAGAGACGTACTCATATGCTCATGAATATTTGCGTGTGTGTTTTTTGAATATTCACACACGTGCACGTTAAGGTGTCCTAATGGCAACAGCCGCGGTGAGCCTGCTTTACTGCCGCCCAGGGTATATTTACAGACAGCGACTTTAATGTGGTGTAATGATTATTTTTATTTCAGGTACTTCGGCAGCCCGTTCTCTCTGAGTAGAATGACTCCCCATCGGCCTGCTGATTACCTCTGAGGCCACTGCCACACCTGCCTCCTTCAAATCTACTCTCGCCAATGTTACACCTTCAGAGCAAGAAACTTTTATAGCTGCACCCTCATTCGTTCATATCTTTCTCTATCAGTCTGTCTTAGCATAGGATCTAAATCTGTGGTTTTCACCTTGGGGGTCAGGACCCAAAAGTAGGGCACAGGGGCCATTTCAGTGGGTTGTGGATGTGTGCCTGACAAAAGCTTATGCTTTGCTTTTCACAAAGGCATGTTTTTCCTGTGAAACAATGCTCATACAGCCATACGGTATTTTATTCACTCACCAACCAAGTAGCTGGCTGTAATTCAACTTGACACAGGTTGTCAGCCATCTTCAAATAATCAAACAGAAGTGAAAGGCTATTTTTTTTAATACTTCCATCCCTAAAACAAAATTAACATTTTGACAAAAGTGGTGTAAATAAAAATGCTGTATTACATATGCCAAGTCTGTAAGTGGCACTGTTACGTTGCTGCAGACATAGACCAAAACAAGCGAAGAAGACATGGAGCCTATGCACACATCGTGAGAAACATCAACAAACACTGGTATCTGCTGTTCTCTATGTCCTCTTGATTCTCTGGGTGGTTGTAGCGGGGCAGTAGATTTTGCTGTTAAAGCCAAAACAAGCTCAGTAGCTTCTGAAGCATGATTGTGACATTGTATTCTCTCATTGTTTCTGTTGTTGTCGGGGTTGGTGCATGCAGTTTACAGGCACTTGTAACGCCGCATTGGTGTGGACGACCCAGGTTTCCTACCAGGAGTGATCTCTGCGGGTGCCAGAGATCTCAAGGGCCGGAGTTGGACTTTTTCAGCTTTGAGGTTGTCAGATAGGTTTACTTAGATTGATAACACACTTGCTGAATGTTTTCCTCATAGGTCCATGATAAAACAAATGTGTGTTAGCCCATAATGGATCTTACCAGGAAAAACAATTTTAATTGATGTGTATCTTGGACAGGATTGCATCAATTTTTGGTGTGATTCCTAAGGGGGCTCAACTTTGCTTAGAAGTTACAAAGAGGAGGGGCATCCAGAGAAAAAAGGCTGTGAACCACAGCTATCTGCATCCTTTATTTGTTGCTTACAGCCTGTGTTTGCCACTTAAGTCTGAATGCTTTGACTGATGCTGAGGACCCACGGACACTGATGGGGACAGAGTTAAAGCAGGCTATGTGTATCTGGCTATGGGTGCCAGGGGCCAAAGCTGGCTAGAGACCGTACTTGGCAGTGTCCTTCAGCTAATATATTTTGTAGTAACCAAAGGCTAGATAGCTGCTATGACACTTTTTGTAAGAGGAAGCAACTTTAAACCTTAGCATTACTGTATGTTTAATTAAAACAATTAAGAAGAAAACTGCCTGGAGCAGATCTAATAAGATACATTGCTCTTGATTGTTTGTAAAAATCAGTATTTCCACTTGTACTCTGAGATTAGAGTAAAGACAAGGGGTGTATGAACAAATTCAATGCAGTTTAAGAAAGACTTAGAACAGTGAAGACTAAAGAGGAGGACTCTCCTAAAGATAAATGAAACAAGAAGAGGTGAACTTGAAACACAAAATAAGAGTCAAAGAGGACAATCGTATTATAGTGCGCTGTCAACCTTCAGTTTAACCACTTAAATCTTAATCTATGTTTCCTATAATAACACAACAGGCTGAGGTGGATATGTTATATATATATGATATTTTTATCCATGCAGTCAGTCCAATAAACGTATGGCCAAATTAATTACGAGCTTTTTGACTGTATTACAGGTACTCACTGACTGACATGGTTTTATGTGGTCAGTTCTTTCTCCCCTTATTTAATATTTCTTCATTTTCTGTTATTAACAGATTTAATCCAATAAAGTTGCATACTTTAAATTGTCATTACTTTTCAGCCAAATAATCCATGATTAGTTACTCATCATCACACTAACTTGCTGATAACAATAAACTGCCCTTGTTTGCTTTTGTTTGTGTCAAACACAAAAAGGACATAAAATTAATAGTAGAAAAGAAAATCCCTAAGCAGAGCATCATTGTTAGAACCAACAGCCTTCGTTCCTCCCACTAGATTAAGGTCTACATGTCTGTGCGGTATATGCTTACACGGTCTACATAATTGCTCAAAATGCACCTGAACTGCTTCAGTGTCAACAATGCTGGGTTATGTATTTCCAGGTCATAGTGCAGCAACAGGCCAGAGGGCATGGACAATGACTCCATCTACAGCTACAGCCAGTGGCTGTTGACCATATTACACAACATTTTACAGGCTTTAGTCCACTTGACAAAAAATGAGAGTGAAAGCTAACTAAACCAAATGAAAAAATGCAGCAATGCATCGCCCCCAAACCATACCAAGGGCTGAGCTTCATATGTGAATGAGGCCTCCATAAGAAAATAACTTTTTTATATTCAAGGAACATTGACTCATTTCAGTAACAGGTCATTTATATTCCTGATGTGTCTTTCATGTACATGCGGACATTGTGCACATGGCTGTTAACTGAAGTGCTTATGTGAGACTATATATTTGGCTTCTGTAAATCTGACTTAAACTAAGGTGCTGTCTCATATTTCTTTAAAAAAAAAAAAGGAGATAAAGCCTGTGTGCCATCCAGTTTGCCATCAAGTAATTTTTGGTCAACACAGCTCAATCCTATGCCCTGTAGTATGTCACTGTATTCCTTTAGATAGAGGATTAGCCAACCTAAAGGTCAGCACTGGGTCAGAGGTCGCCCCTGTTCACGTTTTATTCTTCCCAGAGGGACAAATTCTCTAAAAGATCCACAACATGTTGTACAATAAAAGCGCTAAGTGTTAACTTCCAACCTCAGCGCTGCTGTCTGAGTGTAAGCCCTCGGATCAGTTATTTATATCTCACATGATTAAGTTCACTGGGTAAATAGGGCAGCACATCTGTTTGCTTATTTACTGAATGGTTTGACTTATTGAAGTCACATTGTTCATATTTGTGAATTCACGAAGAAGTTACGAAGAGAGTGTGGACATGCTCTCGCACTCTACATGTGTTATTTCTCCTTTATGTCCTGATCTGTCTTTACCTTGTCTGATATTTCCTGTAAAAAGTGACATTTTGAATAGAGAGATCCACAGCACTGCAGCGCACACTGTAAAGGTCAGCTTTCACTGAGTGAGAGTGTGAGAGAGAAAAGAGAGTGAGGTCTGGATTCAGTTCTGTTTGGCTGGATAGTCCTTACATTCCTGCTTTGTGTCGACTCAGTTTGGCTGATCTGAGTGTCTGTGCTGCTCTCTTCTGTGCTGAACTGTTCTACTGGATGCTGTAATCTCCTCAGCGCATGGCCAGATTACTGTCTGCTCCATATTGTCTGGTGGCGGGCTGCAGGACAGAGGGATGGCAGGAGGGAGGGGATGGAAGCAGCTCTGATTTGCTGCTACATAAGGAAGATTACCTTTTTTTTTATTAATGTATCCATCTGGACTTTTGCTATATTTGGTTGTTTGTCCAGTAGGTTTGTTTTGTACAAAATTTATGAGATTTCAATCAAGGCTGAGATTAAACACGTGTTATTTCTCCAGAGCTGTAAACCAAATGATTAAATCATAATATAATATAAATCTGATTAGACACTATTATAATATCAGCAGAATTCCCATTGTGACTAATACTAAAAATCCACTCTGCTATTTATCAAAAGCGTGATTTTCTTATTGAATTATTTTCAGAAAAGAAAAAAAAAAATTTCAGCATTCATCATGGCCCCCTACCCACCACCCCACCCCCTCCACGTGTCTTCCTCTCCATCTCTTTCTGTCTCCTGTGCACTCCGCGCAGAAATGATTTCCATTCCTGCTGAATTAATGAGGTTCTGCTGAACTGAGAAAAGGCAAAGGGAGTGTACGCACTCACACACACACACACACACACACAGACACACAAAGCCAGGCAGTGAGACACACATGCACAGTCTCAAACAAACACACTCACACAGATTCTCCACTATAGCCATAGTTAAGTCTGTATCCACACTCACTCGTGCACACAGTGAGGCACTGAAGCTCGGCCACTTTTATGCCATTTCAAAGCATAAACAGCGCTTTATTTTACAGTAAATATGAGGAAATCTACACAAAGCTACAGACCTGGATGGTAACCAATTGTCAGCTAAAACTGATGTAACTTTTGTGCTTTAAGGAGCTGGTTTCATGTCACACACACATGAAGCATGAACACAACATGCCTCCCGACTCAAGCCCCATAGCTGCGCCCAGTCACCATGGTGAGGCAGCATGGTGTGTATTAACACTAGAGTGGTCTGGGACCTTTGGAGGCTGTTAAACACCAAAACCTGAACCTCATGTTTACATTCATGTACATGAGGTGTACATGAGTCTATTGCAGCACAGTACAGAGCAGGCTTCCTCTTCTCTTTCTGCTTATCAATGAAATGATGTGACCTAAACTAATAATCTCAGCCAAGACCTGATTCAGGGACAGTCCATGTGTGACCTGCAGGGACCTCAAGATTCTAAACTATGATATGTTTTGTATTGTTAGTGGTGGGACTTATTAAAATTGATCATTTAGACTCTCTTGTAACAGGCTGACAGTAAGAACCTTGAATTTCAATTTGGTACTGATAAAGACATTTATTCAAAGTCACAAGATCCCTTATACAAGTCCTTAGGATTCAAGTCAATGCATTATTCGATCTTTAAATGCAAGATATGTGTTAAACATGTATAAAACATGAACATCCAGACCAACGTGGGCAGGTGCTGAGTCCAAAAATACAAATTAATAAACAAAAATAAATAATAAAAAACACAGACACACTATTCAAAACTTGTCTCACATGATTTATAAAATTTTATTCCATTTTATTTTTTCACTGTGTTCATTTTTTTCGTTTTTCTTTTTTTAAAATCTTTTACGAATATCATCATCTTTCTGTCATTTTTCATCACTGTCTCTATTCTGTAGGGATGCACAACTGGCATATTGGATTTTTGCCGATATCCAATATGCCAGTATTTGCGAACTCATTCTAGCTGATACCAAAATTCTTCATCAAGAGTGCCATGTCTTGACTTTATGAGAATCGTCTTGTTGCTTTCAATATAACAAACTATTTTTGTAAGGAAAAAAATGTAAAAACAAGCAATGCATCATTTACCTGTTAAAAAATAAATTGTGATTTTTAAATTACCCACGCAGAGATGATAAGGTGCAGCAATATGGTACATTCTTATATTTTGCAGATGTAACAGGCAAATCTGCCTGATATGCATGACAATTATACCTGTTTTACATATCTGCAAAAATTTCAGGGTCAGCTGATACAGATGTATTCAACCTTTTAGGCCAATATCAGCCTATAGCTATATCATACTGATAATATTGTGCATCGCTACTATTCTAGTTTTAGGTTGTTTTTTTTTTTATTTCAATACTAAATATTAGTTTTTGCCCTCACATTGGCTAATTTGACTGCTCGTGTGACTGTTAATGCCTTGCCCTCACCTGGGCATTGCTGGATTGGTTTTATCAAACTGAATACATAAAAGATGTGGTAAAACCCGTGATGTTTCAAGCTCAGGGTTTTCAAACTTGGTAAAAGAGTCCTTCCTGAAGGAGTATCTCTTCGCTGTCTGGCACAAACCTACTGTCTTCCTTTTTATTTAATTTTTTTTTCCATAAAACAGTGCTTTTGCTCACCCTTCATGTTATTGAGTGGTTGTTATAATCTTTTAACCAAGTCAAAGTACAAAAATACTTTGTTATCAGGACAGTACAGTATTCGTTCAATCAGTGGTCAAGCTTAGTCCTCATTTTATGAAAATTTTGGATATAGAAGATTGATGCCCTACACCGACGGCTAATTGCTTCAGAAAGTATAATAGCAAAAAGATGGTTGTAAATTGTGCTTCAATTTGTCTTTATGAAAGCAAGCCTCATGATCTAATGCTTGCCATATTTTAATTTATTTCCAGAATTTGCTAAATAAAATGGACCACAGGCCACAGTTGGCCTGCAGGTCATAGTTTGTATACCCTGGGTCTAGACCAAAGTGGCAAAGATAAAGGATGCAACTTTCATCCATAAAATATTGCCAGCTAGGTTTGGTAAACATATTGACAAACTGCAACCATTTATTGTCCCGTAGAAAAAGGGCTTTGGTAAATTTAACAGTGCATTTTTGTATCAGCACCCTGCCATCATTACACTTTGAGAAAGTCGTATAGATTCAGCAACCATGTCATATTGTTGTCCATGCCTGACAGTTGACTTCATGTGAAGGCATTGCGGACATGTTACAGAGAATGGCACAGTTGAATCTCAACACACACAGCGCTGGGCGCTCACGCTGCTTCTGAGTAAACAACACTTTGTGGTGTGGACCAATGTAGACACTGAAGAAGGGCCAATATGGACTCTGATAGTGTTAGTTTGTGTGTAGAGAGGAGATGTGAGTCAAAGGATATCAGATCTTAATATTAACACCTGTATTCAGGCAAATTCCATCCATGAAGATTTGATTTACTGGGGATGGAAAGTGTAAATAATTGCTGTTCTTGATGCCAACCCCTGCAAGAGGCCACCCGGTCAAAGAAAGTCTTAATCCGTCTCAAATCTGGACACAAAGATGTTCTCAGACACAATGCTCTCCCTCCACACCTTGATGAGCTGACAGGTGGCTCAGGTCTGATCATACATTGTAAACACAGTTAAAGCGAGCACGTGTGAAGGAGTACACCGTCAAAAGGATGTAATTGCGGTTTGAGCTGCTGTTGTTTCGTGCCAGCTTGCATGCCACTTAAAAGCCCCACCAAGGATCTACTGAACAAAATAAGCAGAGAGAAGGGACTGATTGTGGTGAGGTGAAAACTTAAGCTGATTTTTCCTAAAATGTGATTAGTATGTGACGTTTTTGGGGATAAAAACAGGGTATATAAAGACCACATCTGGCCACATGTAAAGCCTGAAACACAAAATTTATCTCTTTGTCTTTTGTTTATCGGACCCTCATTTTTCTTTCATTAACGGTGTATGATCATCAACATACAGTCACACATGCACCCTCTTTGTTTCTCGCTCTCTGCTGTTTCAGTGTTTCTCTCGCCCATTTATCATCACTGAAGAAAAAGAACCAATTCCAGTTTCATGTGTTTTCATTCCTCTCCTCTATTTGCTTACTACTTCATGCCCCTGTCTCTATTTTGATCTCAGGCAACCAGTCAGCAGTCAATAATCTGTTAAATAGCATTGATCGCCACCATTTAGTTTCCTGGCCAGCTACTTAGGTTGTAAAGCTGATCAATGGCTTTGAATGGGAACCACCTAGATAGCGGATTGACTGCTGGGACGTGCGCTGCAATCATATCATTTGTCTTCATTTGCTTTTCAATTATTTGCTGTAATGGCTGCTGTCAAAAACAAACCCCACGCTGGCCCACAATGGCACTCACGGCCCTAAAACTGAAGAGAGCACGCTGCGCCGGCGTGCCCGACTCGCTCCGCTCACCTTGACTCCCTGCACCCCCCAGCCCTTCCCCTTTTACTCGCTCACACTGCTGCAGGAGGAAAGACATTATACAGTAAACAGAGGAACAGTATCATATGTCCAAAGGAGTGCAGGCGTGTGTGTGTACAGATGTTGAGAATGTGTGTGATTTGGGAGTGCATGCAGATGGGGCTCATGCCAGGATGTGTCGATGAGGTCTGACCCAGACTGGACTTCCTCTGCTCAAGAGCCCCTTCCTGAACTCATCAATCACTTGTAGTAGGGCAAGGATATGGCTGTGTTGTCCAAGTGTGTGTACATTTATGTGTGTGGCATGAAGGGTCTCTGTGGGAAATTTTGACTCGCTCTAATTTTTGAGCAAGGTTATGATTTTTTTTTTTAATTAATGAACAATAAGACTATTTAGAGAGAAGAAATAGAAAAAATAGAAATGTGTTCTAATACAAACTCAATGCTTAAATTATTTCAGAAACAAATATTTTTAATTTTCATGTTTCATCAGGTTTTAACATTTCGGTGCTTCAGTGCTCAATCAGTCATTTACGTGCATTCTGAAGTCTATTTTTGCGTTAACTCAAAGTGGACTTTTTTGATAAATACAGACTTAAGGTTTAATTTCTTGTACAGGTTCAAACTGGCCCAGGTGCTCCTTGCATACCCTAAGTGTTGACTCAGCCGTCAGTTTGCATAAATAAAGGAGCTAAATAATAGAAGCAATTGACATTGCAGTACTTTTGGCTTTCTGGATATGCAATGCAGTTTTCTGATAAAAGACAAAAATATAGCAGATAAATGCTGCATGTTTTTTTGTACTTCAATAAATCTCTAACCTAAGGAATATATATTCCTCTTTTCTGTGTCTGTATAAGTCATTTTA
Source organism: Cetoscarus ocellatus (assembly GCA_037902135.1). Classification (NCBI taxonomy): domain Eukaryota; kingdom Metazoa; phylum Chordata; class Actinopteri; order Labriformes; family Labridae; genus Cetoscarus; species Cetoscarus ocellatus. The sequence goes on from JBAMNC010000607.1 coordinate 986,929, forward strand.
GGGTTTAAAATCCAAACCCTCCTGCTTTTGTCACACAGTTGATCAAGCACTATAGCAGCTGCAGATACATGCACATTGAGCTGGGGCAGAAAAAAGTACAGCGAAAAAAGGTGGAGAGGTCATAGAGCTAGACTGTTCTTCTTAAAACTTTAAAAATAAAGGTTGCTCTTTGTCTTGTTATCAAAAGTCATCAGCTATTTCAAACAATGTTTACAGTCATGATAAAATGGCAAGCTCTGTGATTGTTGAGCTGCCTGACTCTCACACTGCACAGCACACTTTCAGGAGCAAAAAATACAATCAGCAGCACATCTGTGCCAAAATGCTGCTTGTTAACGTGGTCACAGCAGTAACAAGCCGCAGGATGAGTATCTACACTTCTAGGTAAACACTGTTTATTCTTTGGCTCATAGCCCAGCATGGGGGCTATAGAGCAGAGGTCACTAACCTTTTGGGGCCTGAGAGCTACCCTAAAGATGAGAGGTATTATGGAGGACTACTTTGTTGATTTAATGTTCTTAAGTAATATACATTTTGTGATTTACCTTTAAATAATAAATATTATACATTAGGCCCATGCGACAATGTATGGTTACTTTTTTACTTTTGATAATTCCTAATAATAATTAGTACAACAGATTTTTAACTATATATTTATGTATATTTGAGAACATTAAACTTACATGAATCTTGAATTACTTTTTTTCTCTCAGTGTCAGCATCAACATATACTTTGACCCCATGCTGATCAATGTTTAGACAAAATAAATACCCATGTTATATTTGTTATTTTTGTATTTATTATGGCCAATTAATTTGCTAAACATTTAACCGACATTTAAAAAAAGGCTATTCAGTTCAAGTTCCATGGTGGTTACTTATTATTTTTGAAATGTCCCTGATGACTACCAGGTCCCCCATGGCACCGTGTTGGATGCCTTTATAGAGCAAATTTCACATATGTGAAATTTCTATACGTTCTTTGACACAGGATTTAGTGTTTACATGGACTTTTAAAGTCAAGTTTTATCAGATAAACACAGTACTTCTACATTTTTCTAACTGCATGTACACTTTCTGATTTATGTTGTCTGAACATTTTTACAGTGCTTCAGTTAAATATCCTGATCTAGCTGGTGCTAAAGCTAACTGTGGATGTAAATGCCGTGATACCTACCATGTACCCCTCTTAAAATCGCTGTCTTTCTATCCCTCTCCTTTTTTCCTCTCTTTCCACCTCCCCTGGTTTCATTGGGGCAGGAGTGTACATCCCCCCTTCCCCTCGTTTGTTTGAAGTGGCCTCTGCTTATATGTATCACAGCCCTCTCCTCACAGGATATCCTCCCTCTTCCTGCTTTACTCTCTTTTCCCCTCACTCGCTCCCTCTATCATCACCCTCTCTCTCCATCAGCTGGGGTGTGGAAGAGGGGAATACCTGTTAACTCTATTCCTTTTCCACACTTTAACACTCTTCACATGGACCAAGCGAACACACTCCCACACACACACACGATAACGTTAGATGTTTGCACTTCTCCAGCAAAGAGAAACTCGACTCCACGTGATTTAGTCAGGGTTTGTTGTAGTTTGTTATTGCAAAAGTCTTCTGTGACAAAAGAGATGATATTAATAGTTGATTAGAATGACATTTGCTGAGTTAGATTGTGACCTGAGTCACTTTTTACATAGGTATTTTTTTAAGTCTGAAATTTTTGGTTAGAAGATTTCACATTTACTCAGCTGACATTGAATTGACTGATAAGTTTCTGCAAGAAAACGTCCTGAAAAAATTTAGTAAAAAATTTATGTAACATTCTGACATGCATAGTTCATACAAAGCAAAGTGAGAGGTTTGATTTGTCCTGATGTTGAATTCTCTGTTTATATTCATCTTGAGACTCATGTTTGATGATTTGAGTTCCACTGTTATTGCATGCAATCGCTCTATAACTGGAGGACAGTAATATTCAGCATATTGAAACTGCAATGCCCACAGATTGACTTGTTTATCTTATTTGCATTAGATTCATAATTGCAGTTTAACTGCATTAACAGAGCTGAGCTGCTCATTAAGACGCTGATGCTCACTGTTTGGAGACGGAAACAAACATCACAGCCTGTGGTTGCAAAATATGAGAACTTTAAAGTTAAAAGTTATTTTGCCTTTATTTCAATTAAGCATTAGTATAAGCTGTGCCATGAGAACATGGTATAACTTCAGATCAGTACAGAGCTGCAGAGTCCCTTTAACATTTCTTTCTATGCTATACTAGCTGTATTTCTTAATACAGACAACAATAATCATGTGTCAGAAGACTTAATGACTGATGTTGATTTTAAAAGGACAAGCAGCCTCACTTTGTCAATCTAGTTCAACTACCATAAAGGTGTAAGTGCTGATGATACAAAACCAACTCACGTCATACGTTAATATGTGATGTGCTTATCCCTTTTGGGGTCGCAGGTGGATGGAGCCTATCCAAGCAGACATTGGGTGAGAGGCAGGGCATATGCTGAACTGGTAGCCAGCCAATCATAGGGCCACATACAGAGGAAACCATTCATGCTTACTCTCATGCCTAAGGGCAATTTAAATTTAAAGGCACGTACTTACTAATGAGCATATTTTTGGTTTATGGGAGGAAACCCACGTAGACACAGGGAGACCATGCAAACTCCACACAGGGGGTGGAACCAGAAACTGTCTTGCTGTAAGGCAGGCAGACTAACCTGCTGAGCCACTGTGCCACTTTACTGCCAAACATGGGATTCCCAAATGACCAAACTAATAGTACATAAGCTTGAACACTCATCAAGAGCTAGCTTTATCTGGAGCATGGCTCCTTTATACATATGTCAGTGTATTATCTTTGCAATGATGAGTTTACACCAAAATCTGCTAACATCCCATCTTACCACTGACCTGTGCCATTTTTACACAAATTCACCAAAACCTTAGGTCAAACCAGCAAGATAAGAGAAAATACCCGGTGTTGATCAACCATAAAAGAGTACTGTGTCATCCCCTTCAATTTCATTCAAAACAGATTTCATCATCACATAAATTCGAGGGCGTACTTGTACATAGTTTCCTGTTTTGCTTATTATGTCTGCCACAGACGCTCTGCCACCCCACTGTCCTTCATCACTCCCTTCAGTAACACGTTTTATTTGACTCTTATTCGTCCTTAATATCTTTCCTTTATGAGATTCATTATTCACTTCCTGCTTTTTCATTCAGTCCTGTACTGCCTCACTCCCCCACTCTCTCCTTGCTTTTCTCTCTTTCTCTCTTTTTCTAACTCCTTGTTTTTCTCCCTCCATGCCCTTGTTGTCATTTTTGCTACTTCCCCCCAGCTCTCCCCTCTACCCTCCATCCTCTCCTCACTCCCTCTCTCGTCCTTTTTCTTTCTTACATTTTCTCTCTTTTTCTCGCCATCCTTCTGCCCTTTTACTCCTCTCCTCCTCTCCATCATTCTTTCTCTCTCTCTCTCTCTCTCTCTTTCTCTCTCTCCCTCTTTCGACTGAGGACAAGGAGGTGAAAGCCAAGCGGATTACAGTGGCAGTTTAATCTGGCTGACCCACCAAGGGATTGCTCTCTACTTGGCTGCGAGGCTGCAGGGCTGGAGGGCAGTGGGTGGGTGGGTGGGTGGGAGGGGTGATGGGGAAGAGGAGGTGAGGAGGAAGGGGAAAGAAGACCAGGTTGTTGGAGGGTAAGGGGGGAGGCAGAAAAGAAGGGAAGGGAAGGAGAGAGGGTAGAGGGAGGAGGATGGGGGTGGTTGGATTTTGTAGAATTTTTTGCTGGGATGGAGGAGAAATGCTCTCCAGGACAGGACGGATTGAACACACACAAACACACACACTAAAGCACATGCACTGGTGGGTGTGGGTGTGACTGCATGGTGCCAAAGGTGGGGGAAGGGCTTTGTATGTTATTAAGAGATGGAATATTAATGCCACTTTGCCTCTAATTTCTTTCCATCTGTCATCAAGTTGTCCTCTGAGCGTGTGCCTGTCTAAGTCTATGAATAGATACTCCTCTGATATTAACAGACAATTAGTCTGTTCTGTGTTTCAAAGACGAAAATACAAAAATGTCCTTGGTTTGATTTTTTCTCCCTCTTTTATTCTGAAAAACATCAAAATCTCATTTTTACTCCATCTTGTCAAAGTCATTCAAACTCGCGCTGCTTTCATGTGAAGTTAACGCCCAGACTGAGGCCTCGCCAGATTTATCAGTTCAACGAGCAGCGTCTCGGCTGCAGGTCATTTGTGTTTGTTTTTTTTGAAACTTCTATTTTTAATCTCTTGAAATTTTGAACATGAAAAGTGAGGATAATGTGTTGATTAACTCTAGGGGTGCACACAAGGACGTTGGTTTAGTTTCAGCAGTGAGGGAAGAGAGAGGGATATGAGGCAGAAGTTCTTACGCAGCAGAAATAAGCAGATCAGTGTCACTGTTTTTGTCGTTTTGTATATACAGTAAATTCACACTGGTGTCTTTTGATGGTTGAAGATGGAATTTAATTGTAACACCACCTTTTTCAAGTAAATGCAGACTGGTCTAATGGAAAACAGAAATTTTCATATGTAAAAAGTTTTAAAACAGTGTCTTGAACTTCTACTGATGGTCAAATCCATCCCTTAAGGCAGGTGTTCCCAACTTTTTTAAAAATTTTTTTTAACATGACCAACTTTTATGTAATATAATATAGTGACAGACTGAAATTTGATAGAGGTATTGATGGGTTCCATTAGATCTCATGAGTCAGTTTGTCTGAGTTGCAGTTAGATATGTCACTGGGAACATCCCCTTTGGTCTAAATTTCCTACTAGGAAGCTGAGCGTTCTTCAGATACCCTAATACAGCTTTCCCACTAAAATTAGCAGGTAAACACTGTTTTTTTCAATGCAGGTTAACCCGCTAACAAGCAGCAAGTGACTCCTTTCCCACTGCCAGCAGACCTGGGTCTAATCGCCAGCAGACAAGCCTCATGGCTGTTTTTTCTTCCTCTGGTGCGTCAAGCTGTTGACGACATCAAACACGTGAAAGCCATGGACATGGTGGTTAACTATTTTCCACACTTTGTACTTTTTATGCCGTAAGCACGTTACGCCAACGTCATCCCGTAAATCAGCGGGTTTACCCGGGTGTGATGTTCCCACTGGAGCCAATTGGAGGTGAGCTGATGAAAACCTGTGTCGCTTGCAGGGTAAGTCGACCCGGGTCGAAATGCCGATTAGACCCTTTCCCCACTGCCGACAGGAGCCAATTGTTACCGTGTTTAAACAGATTTTTTGGGCAGTGGGAAAGGGGTATAAGTTTAGCAGCTCGTAGCTGAAATGCATTTGAATTGGAGTTACAAGTTAAATGGGATGCACCATATGACTCACTATAATGCAGGATCAAAGGGAGCCACTGCAAGAGACAATCATGAGGACTCACTCTGTGTTTATCTGCTAAGATGGTTCAAAGTAATGTGAATAATGAAAGAGATACTGTACTCTGTGGGGTGCCCACCTACTAGAAAAGTAAATTGCTATGATTTCCGTCTGACTGACATGTTTGTTTACATTTCAAAGTCCAGTATAAGTCACAAAGTCAAACAGGTATGAGCTTGTATGGCACTTTTTTTAGTCTTACCCACTTTTTCTCTGCAGGTCCCACCTACACATTCGTACTCATTCACTCTCACATTCACTACTGTAAGTTATCCATCAGTATCAACTACCACTTTCACCAACCCATTTACACACCAGTGATGCAGCAGCAGGAGCAATTTGTGGTTTAGTGCTTTGCCCATGGACACAGGTCACAGCTAGAGCTGGGCGCAACCTTTGACCTTTAAAATGACAGTGGAGCCATTTCCCATACTGTGCCACTGATGCTCCAACAGCTGTCTTTTGACATGGCATTATGAACCTCAATGATTCTGGTTTACCTTATTTGGATTCTGACGGTGTCAAACCTGTGATCGATCCAAAAACTGGTCAAAAAAAGGAAGCTGGGATGGGCCTTGATGCATTTTTTTTTTATCTTGGAAACTAGATAACGGCACTGAAGTTGTTTGCACTGGTAGTAACTCCCAAGGTTGGAATTCCTACTTGTAATGTCTCAAGTTGTTAGAACTGGAACACGTCCAGCTCAGATGTATCGTCATTCACAGCTCAGATGTCCAGAGCCAAGGTAAACTAAATGATCCATAAGTCTCCTGAAAGACAATAAGTGCCCACCTGTAGGTTACATCAGCCATGCCCCTCTGAAGAAGTCTTAAGGGTAATGAAATGAACGGGTTATAGATAAATCCAACCCTATACAGTTGTGCTGTGAAAGAAATCAGTTCAACTTTACAAAAACTACATTTAAACAAAGTTAAAATTTGATTGTAAAATGGGGCCATTAATGTGGATTTCAGTGGAAGTTTCTTTGCTTTTGCACCAGCTTCAAGTGCACATTCAAGGAGTTACCTTTTTTCCCCAACAACAGAGGTTCCTTCCAAAGCAAACCTAGAATTAACATCCTGCAAAACTCCGCTGTAAGTCAGAACCTTTTGTTTCTTGAGCATATGTGAACAATTAAAGGTGACTAAGATGAACACATGAACATTTTTATGAGCTCATATCTTCTCTCATCTGGATTCTGGCAGCTGGGCTGTAACACGATGCTGTTTGGAGACATTTTAGCAAGTAGACCAAAAGAAATGGGGATTTAAAAACGGGATTTCAAAGTTATTTAATTCCTTTCAGGTTGCATACATGCAGACCCATTTGACACTCAAACATTCCTGCATGAATAAATCTGTTTGACTAAATATGAAATTACCCATCCAAAAGGAAAACTAAGTATTTCGGTACTCAATTCTTATTGTGTTCAGAGAAGTTCTGTATGTTTAGTGGCATTTTTCTCATACAAGCCCTTAACATCAGTGTTTTTATCACTCTGCCTTACTGACAGTGAGAGAAACTAAATGTTCCAGTTGAGAGCTCTGGCCTTGAATGACCAGGATGGTAGTGGTTGTATGAACACAGGGTGCACATTAAATGCTTTAACCTGTGCATCAAGTGGCAAAAGTGTAAAGATCCTGCTCAAGCAAAGTTAGACCCCAGCCCAAAGTTTGATTGAAGAAACACTTCTTATGAAGGGCACAGAGACGATGTTTCAGGTGGCCATAAATGCACATTTTTGAAAACAAGTCCCAGAGTGGATGAATCTGCAAACGTTGGCTGAGTGTTTCCTTGTGGACAACGAATGTGCATAGTTTCAGAAATGATGACTTCATTGGCCCACCTCTCCCTTAAACCATATGCATGAGCCCCAGCAACAACAGAAATGATGGCAGAATACAGTGTAGCGTTGGTGCTGCAGAAGCTACTGAGCTTATTATGGCTTTAACAGCAAAATCTTCTGCTCCTCTACAACGACTGCGAGCAACAAGGGGACGTGGAGAACATACGCCAGTGTTTGGTTACATTCGTCATGGTTTATGCATATGCTCCATGTCTTCTTCCCTGGTTTTGGTGTATGTCTGCAGCAGTATTACAGCGCCACTTACAGGCATATGCACTACAGTGTTTCCAGTGTTTTCGTGAGGATGGACACATTTCTTGAAAAGATGCCGTCTTTACCAAGAACGTTTTCAATATGAAAACGGTTTTTTCTCTGTGTAATGTCCTTAAAGGCTTGTTGTATAGTGCTGAACGCAGCGCAGGGGTCCTTGCAGTGCTGTGTCTGCCGCTCTGTTTGCCTCTACAACGCCTTTCATGTCCCTCATATCAGCCACCCTTTCATCAGCCCACCCCTGCTGTGTCGTTTCGAAGGAGGGGTCCAGTCGGTAAGCGGGATTAGCTTCCAACTGGTGCTTGTCCAGATTCTGAGCAGGGGAGGAGGGGAGACCTAACCACCCTCGCATTAGAAGAAGGAAGGAAAGAAGGAGAGAGCAATGAGAGAGAGAGAAAGAGAGAGAGGTAGCTCCAGTGGAGTTGATGCATCTCCTCAGTGTTTACTTCACAATTAACACACTAAATTGTCCCGTGGATAAGTGAGACAGAGTCAAGTCTGTGGACTGTGGTGAAATAGGCCCCCACTGATACAGACAAAGCAAGACCTTAGGGAAGGGAAAATGGACAGAATCGAATCTCAGTGTTTTTTAATGGATTGACAAAACAGAATAAATACATTTTCTGGTATAAAATTTTGTCACAAAGCCAGGATTGTATACTTTGAAGCAATTCTGATTAAGGACAAATAATATTTACGTTTATCTTGTACAATATCCAATATGTATTGGGTAATGTCTTCTACTAAAAGGTCAACAACCAGAGACAAATTCAAACACACTGGCTTTATTGGGCAAGAACATTGTCAACATTACTGTTTGTCGAATTTGTAAGAAAGTCTTAACTCTTAGTTTCATTGTGTTTCAAAATGATGAAATATCCATTAATCTAAAATTGTTGTACCAAAAGGTACAAACACAAAATGATCTTCAGTCCCATTTTCAACCAGATTAGCCAACTGAATTTTGTTTTAATCACACAAATAAATTCAGAACATCTAAAATCGCCAGGAGCATCACCAGTTTCACACACTTTTCCAAATATTGCCAAGGTCTCTCATTAAGGGGAACACAGTCTGCTGGGAAGACACATTATGTGAGGTCCATGGAGATCAGTAAAGTATGGTCCATTCTGAGGTGAGACTATAATATAATAATAACTACATTGTACTTAAACCAAAATCCTAACCATTCATATCATGGAAGGGCTCTTTGAACTAAACTCATGTTGCTGTCAGACTTCATCATTAATACATAACCTGCACAAAAGTAGAGATGCCAATGGATTTGTACTATTGCTGTTTTGTGCGATTCTTGTTAATTGATAAGATTAAATGATCTACTATTGGGTGTAGGGTTGAGTGATAAACTTACTGCAATTGCAATGCATGCACAACTGACACAATGTAGGACGTAAAATGTTAGTCACATGACCTGAATAATCTCATGTAGCCACTTCTGTGGTATATGAAGACGGACAGTGTTTTTGTTTTTCATAACTGATCATTTAAATTCTGATTTCAGCATCAGTAATCAGAAAACAGAACGCAGTGCAGACAGAGTATATTTCCCTGTTTTTATGTTAAGGCTGCATACAGTCACTACTTCAGTCACAGTCACTCTGATATGACACCCAAGGCAGATGCCCAGTTACATAGGAATGATGTTCAGTGAGTGTTACTGTAACACACTGAATGATGACAATAAGGTTTAATAAGAAAAGGTGACTCTGTAACTGCAAACATAACAGGAAGACTTTGTACCTGAATCTAGTGGTGCTTTGCAGACTTATGCAATACAACTGCTGCTGTGATTGTTTAATGCACCTATAATGTATGCTGGTGTGTATGTAACTCACATGTAGCCCAGCAGGCTGTGATGTTTTTTTGATTTTCGGTTACTGTCATGTTGACTATTTTAACACTGGAAGCCAGGTTGATGACATTAAAAAAGGCACAATAACAAGCAACAACTGTGTTTGATTTTTAGATGAGGACATTGAGAAACATGTTGCTCTAATATTTCTCCCCTCATACTTTTTCTCCACTGCTGCCTTGATTCCCAACTTGGGGTCCCCTGATGATCTCTGAGCTCTGTCTGCTCAGAAGTCATCATATTTATTTTTGAACATACTAACAAAAAATAAGATAACAAACTCAAAGCACACTCAGTAAGAAGGTGTTTTGTTGAGAACAACCATTCCAGGCTCCAGTTTTTTGGAATTTTATCGATGAAACAGTTTAGTAAGGTATGCATTTGTACATGAATGTATCTTTTTTGTTATTCTGGGCCCGGCATTGACCCAGCCTATCTTAGGTATAAGGAAGGCGGGGTTCAAGGGAAATTCTTTGGGAACCACTGCTCGAGTGTATGTGTCTGACTGTCAGAGTCAATGTGGGACTAAACAGGAAAATTTAGATTTGAAACACAAAATAATTCAAGCTAATCTTCAAATTAAAATGTGCCAAATAAGAAATCAACATTCATTTTACCAATTGACCTTTACCAATGATAGAAACTAAAAATGCTACTTAAATAAATTGAACAAAAAAAATGATGATTTCCAATTAGACTAAACATACCTGATGTGCTTTATGCTTTTAAATCAGTTTATTCAACATTACACTCACCAGTATCAAGACAGTTAAAAACGAAAATATGAGTTTACTCTTTATTACACTTGAAAATATATCGCTGTATCTTAGAACTCTAGATACTTTGCCCAGACCTAGAGGGTACATGTCGAGCAGAGGGGAGGCAGGGGTCAGGCTAACACCTGCTCCGTTACATAGATGTGTACATACACACTGTACAGCTTTCAAATGTGCAAGAGCAAATCCACCCCTCACTGTGAGAGTCATGGTCAGAGCACAGACGATAGCATAGACCAATCAGCAACAGATGCCCCCTGGAGATAAATGATCTAGACTGTAACTGTGTGTGTGTGTGTGTGTGTGTGTGTGTTTGTGTGTGTGTGTGGGCGTGTGTGTGTGTTTGTGTGTCACAGTGGTCAAAACAGACCTCGGGAGCTTCTGTCATCGTCACGCCACCCTGCGACATGGCCGCCCGGGAACCTTATTTTAGGCCACACCAGGTGCAAGTGTTTGGGGCTGGTTACATGATCTTGGACGAATGTGTGTGTATGTGAACACATATTAAGAGCTGTGATTGTGTGCGGCTGGTCAGGCCCATGTGTCTGTGCGCTGAAGTCCAGGAAAGGTCAGAGATTGGGTGGAGGTGCCAGGAATAGGAGTGTGAGATGCCTGGGTGTCTACAGATCCATGTGAGGCGCACATGCCCATGAATGAGCGAGCTAACAAGCACATATACAAACACACACTTCCATGCAAGTCCATAAAACCCAAAGACACAGAAGAACAAAAGCTGGTCAAAGTGGGGCACCCCCCCACCCCCCCCCCCCCCCCCCCCCACCCCCCCCCCCCCCCCCACCACCACCACCACCACCACATTCTCCTCCTCCTTCTCCTCACATCCACCCCCAGCACTGTTCCCTCTCTCCTCCCCTCATTTTTTGATTTTATTCCTCTGCTCTCCTTTCCTCTGCTCTCTTTCCCTCTCTTCTCTCACGTAAACACGATGCTGCTGCTGCTGCCGCTGCTTTCTGGATCTGGGATGCCTGAGGGACAGAGCACAGACAGGAGCCCCGTCACCATGACAACAGCTTCTCCGAGCTGCCTGACACCCAGACGCCATTGGCTGAGGGCTGGTGGGGGGAGATGGAGGGGGGTGGAGAAGAGAGAGAAAGAAAGAAGAGAAAGAGAGAGAAAGGGAAGCAGGGCTAAGTTAAGCAAGGGGTAGGAAAGAGGAAAAGGAGGAGGGGAGGAGGCAGGGAGGGGGCAAAGAAAAGGAGATAACAGAGGCAAACGACCACATTTCTCCTCACGGGGCTGCTCCCGTTAATGTGCAGATTTAACATAAAGAGGGGGGAAGGAGGGAGAAAGAGAAGGGAGGGAGAGGTGTGTGAGTGTGTTAAAGGTTGGGGATGCTTGTGTGTAAATGATCTTTTCAGGGCTGTATAATCAGGCTACTGGTCCAGGTCTGTGTGCATAAATGATTTGTGTGTGTTTGTGGCTTCTTAAATTTAAGCGTATGAGTCACTGTCTGCTGCTTTCATATGCATTAGTTTGTGTTTTCATAAGGCCTAATCAGTAATTTATCTAAATGGAGTGTTAGAGATGGAAAACTCACATGAAACTCCCTCCTTCAACAATATGTACCTGTTAGGAGCTCAGATTCTGCTGTTGACAGGTTATGACATCAGGGCAATTTTTGTGTTAGACTGTTTTGTGTGCATGGCTGTTGTTGGAAACTAAGTGTGCTGCTGCCTAGCTCAGCCAGGACACTCTTGAAAAAGAGATTTTTAATCTCAATGAGATTTATTTTCCTGGTTTAATGAAGGCTTAATAAAGATACAAATAAAGTAGACCCATAAAGAGCCCAGATTTTGCAATTTTTAGTTTTATAGAGTGGTGCAGGAATGAGTCCAAAAAGGAAGAGGTGAGCTAGCTTTTTAGCACTTAAGGTTTGCAAGGCCTAAAGTGTAGGGGATTTTAGAATAGAATTTTGGATATACCTGAAACTACAACTGCATTGAGAGCAAGACATTTCCAACATTATCAGTCAAGCCATGGTTAAAAATGTGGAAACCTGCTCAATCTCATACTAGTAACAAATCCTTAAAAAATTCCTTTTTCCACATCCGGATTCTGATCACCATCAAAATCTAATTACCAATCCCTTGTGCCATGACCAGCATTCTCTGAAAATTTCATCAAGGTCCACCCAGAACTTACTGAGCTATAAGCTTGAATGTGAAAAACTACCCTTTCCCAAAATGTTAACAGATGTGGCCTTTTGTCTGAACAAGGACAACAAGCTATGGCTACAGGTTCTTGGCAAATATGTACCTTGCTTGGTGCCATCCTGATGAATCTATGGCACCCCTTTGAAGAGAAAAGAGGAAAAGTACAATGTCTTAGAGATAACAACATTTCACAGGAAACATTTAAACATAAATATGAACACATTGCAGAGCATGGACAGGTCAGAATTTAGTAAAATCTCTTTAATAGCCTAAGAACAACAATAGATAACAGTACTAGAAATAGAATACATAATGAGGATATAAATGTTGCCTTAGACAAAGAAACTTAAGCCAATCTTTTATAACACCAAATGTATCAATGAAGAAATATATTACTATTATTATTATTATTCTCCGTAACTTGTATCCGAGGACATACAAACATTGCCAGTGTTTTTCTTCCTCATTGGTGCGGTGTGATGGTAAAAGCATCAGAGCAAGTGGCCCGCTGATGTGGCTCAAATATTTTCCCGTGTTTGCATTACTGTACCTGCAGAAAGGCTGTGAAATGCAATGCACCATGTTTATGTGTAGCTTGGCAGCCTGCCGGCACTGCTCAGAGGGGAAACAGCAAAATGAAAAGTCTGTATGGAGCGGAGAAAGAGGGGATAGTGTGTGCGTGTGTGTTTGTTTGAGTGTAGGGGTCTTCCTGCAGCTCTGTGATCTCTGGCATATTTAGACTAATCATTGAAGAGGGGGAGCATGTGTCTCCATGAATACGATCATGGCTGCTGCATGCTGTTTGTGTGTAAGTGTGTGCACCTTTATATGTGTGTGTGTGTGTGTGTTCATGTGTGTGTTTGGAATCAAAACTCACACAGGGGGCATAAATGTCTCAGGTTGTGCTTGCACACGTGTTGGTGTATCCACTTGCAGGAGGTAGAGCTTTAGCCTTACCCACATATACTAGGGCTGGGCAGCAGTGCTGGAGTCTGACAGTTTTCCAGCCCTGGGGTTTCGTGGTTTAGACCAGCCTGCTTAAACTCTCAACCTCTATATGGGGATATGGTTTAATCCTTACTAACAACAGCCTTAAACAATAAGTTACTAAATTTTCTGGATCAAGGACTTCCATTTTTGTGGGTGTATTCAAGCAGGTGTCAATATCATTTATTTTTTGGACGGTCTTAAAATAGGAAATGACAGTCCCTATTTTGGCAAGTAAGTAGTGGATCAAATAGATTGTCTTGTGGTCAATAAGAACATGAGCTGAGCATTAGACATCTCAATCCATATCAACTTAAAGGTATAGTTCAATATTTTCAAAGTTGGGTTGTATCAGGTACTTGTCAATAGTCAGTAAAGTGCCTGAAAGGGTTCCCAGCAGCATTTCATGTAAAAGTTAGCCACGAAACTCTGTTGGGTGAAATGTACAATTGGACTTTATTTTTTCTCCAGGCAGTCTCTGTGTTGGCACCATTTTACGATGCAGCAAATGGCTATGTGTTTGGTCTGTAAATTTGTTTAACAGGCCGTTAAGGCACAAAGCAAATCAGCCAATCACATGGTAGATGATGCATGTAGACATGTAGACATGGTGAAGACAACCTGCTGTAGTTCAAACTGAGCGTCAGAACATGGAAGAAAGTTAAAATATGTTACTCTGAACATGGCATGGTTGATGGTGCCATATTGGCTTGTCTGAGTATCTTAGAATATGTGGATATTGTCTTAGATCACCATCTTTAGGGTGTATAGAGAATGGTCCAAAAAGATTAAATATCCAGTGAGTGTCAGTTTTCTTGGCAAAAACACCGTGTTGATGCCAAAGGTCAGAGGAGAATGACCAGAGTGGTTTGAGATTATAGAAAGGTGACAGTAATGATATTAACCACTTGTTACAACCAAGACAGTTTCTAAACACCATTTACCACCTCCTCTGGACGCCCCCCTGGTGAGGTGTTGCAGGCACATCCCGCTGGTAGGCGGCCCCGGGGAAGACCCAGGACACGCTGGAGGGACTTTGTCTAGCAGCTGGCTTAGGAACACCTTAGGGTCCCCCGGGAAGAGCTGGACGAAGTGGCTGGGGACAGGTAAGCAGGACTTCCCCGCTTAGGCTGCTGCCCCCGTGACCAGACCATGGATAAGCTGAAGAAGATGGATGGATGGATGATATTTAGCAGCAGAAAACAACACCATGTCATTCCTGTCAGTTAAGAACAGGATACCAGGGCTATTATTCACACAGGCTTGCCAGAATTATAAAATTGAAGACCTGATATATGTTGCCTGGTCTGATGAGTTTCTATTTCTGTTGAGACATTCAGATGGTAGGGTCAGAATTTGTTGTGATCAACATGAGAGAATGGATCAGTCCTGCCTTGTATCAAATGTACTGGCTGCTGGTGGTGGTGTGATGGTGTGGGGGTTATTTACTTGGCACAATTTGGACTGCTTGGTACCAACTGATAGGGTTTGAATGCCACAGCCCATCTGAATATTGTTGCTGACCATGTTCTTTCCTTTGTAACCACAGTATAACATGTACTGATGGCTACATCCAGCAGGATAATGCACCATGTCACAAGGTTCAAATCATCAAAAACTTTTTGCTTGAACATGATAGTGAGTTTTCTGTACTCTAACGGCCCCTCAGGTTCTAGATCTTAATCTAATGGAGCACCTTTGGGAGGTGGAGGACCAGGAGATTTGCATCATGGATGTGCAGCCCACAAATCTGTAGCAACTGTGTGATGCTATCGTGTCAGTATGGACCAAAATCTCAGTGGAACGTTTCCAGCACTTTGAATCTATGCTACGAAGAACCTGGTATAGCAAGTTGTTCCCTAATAAAGTGGCCAGTGAGTGTATATTTTGCTCTGTGATACATCTGTGTACCTTAGGAACTTGATATGTTCCCCAACCCTAACATACCACATGCTTAGAGAGAGAAAAGGAGCAATGGATGGAAGAAAAGAAGAAGAAAAGAGCACTGAACGAGTTTTAAATCAGAACCAGAAGTTGAGTGACGGAGCAGAGGCTCAGACAGGGGGGTCAGCGTGTGTGTGGAGATGTGTGTGTGTTTCAGGAGTGTGCTTGAGTCCAGGGCTTTCTGTCTGGTGGGGTTTGTAGGTGAGAGGGTGAGACAGAGAAGGAAAAGGACTTCAGCTTTGGTGAGGTGGGGTGGGGTGGGTAGTGCGTGTGAGAGAGAAAATCCTCCCACTTTCCCTGCAGTCAGGAGTGAACAGTAAGCACGTTTCACCTCTGACATTAATGCTTTATTCTGACCAAACACAAAGGAGTGAAGCATCTTCTATGTTTTTAAGTGCTCCATTTTCTTATTATTTTTCTCCTCCTTCTTTTTTTCTCTCTCTTTATTTCTTCTTCAATACACAAGCACATACAATCACAATTTTCAAGCTAAATGTAATGCTACATTAAGTATGTTTCATAATTACTATTAAAGTATTTAATAAATGTATATAATAAATCTTTAGTTTACTAGACTCACTGGAATTTGAATGAAAAGTAAACTGGTCATTGTCACCCAGCATAGATATGCATTGTGGGTCAAAGGCAAAAAAATGCTACAAGTGCATCTGCCATGTGCTTTTAAAAAATACTTATATAACCTTCATTTCAGCATAAGTCTCAACTTTTGACATATGATTTAGTTTTTAAATTGAATTAATTTAAAGTATTATTTTTACAATAATGGGTAAAATATATTTTTTATATTTTAAGTGTTCATTTATTTTCTAGAAAGGGACCCCTCTGACGCCCACTTTAGGAGCCACTGTAATAGCAGAGGTTGCTCGCTACCAACTTTAATAAATCAATTAATCAATCAATCAATTGATTAATTTGTGAGAATGTTATTTTAAGACACTATACAAAAGAGTAGGCCTATGCCATACTTTTAATTTTCCTTTTTTTAAATAACATGTAGCTTAGAAAGATTCCAGGTTCCAAATAAAACATTAATTCAAATCAATAAAACTATGTAGCCATAATATTAAACTTGCTAATTATTGTTCCATAAAGTTGAGCAGGGATTATATAATTTTATCAGACATCTCCTAAACTGGCATTGCCTGGGTTCCATCAATAAAAAGCTGATGAGATTTTTGTATTTTTGTGGGGATTACAGCTAAAAAAAGACTCCTGGGTCCACGTCAATTACACATTTTGCTAATATTGATAATAAGGATTTGGTATCATTTCTTTGTTTGTTTTCTGATACCAGTGCTAAATTACACTTTTATGATGGTACTGCTCCCTGAAGAGTTTTTAAACCAGCACCTTTTAAAGAACAAAGAGCATTCATTTATTACTCTTGTAGCAGCCTATGCGATAATTACCTCCGATGTTTTTACCGGCGTTTGTCTGTTTGTGTTCAAAATAACTTGGAAAGTTATGGACGAATTTGGATGAAATTTTCAGGAAATGTGTGGAATGGGATAAGGAAGAAATGATTCGATTTTGGGACTGATCCGGATCACCATCCAGATCCAGGAATTTTTTAAAGGATTCTTAAACATTGCCAGATAGGACCATGTTCACCAAAGTGGACTAAAGCTGCTTGGAAGAGGTCTGCGCTCTCTGAGTGGTTTTCTAGTTCTTCTTTTATTTGTGATGGCCATTTCTTTTGGAAAGCTCAATGAACAGAGAAGGCAGAGAGGGTTCAGAACGTTTGGCTCTGATATTTGGGATATGGTAACAAATGAGGGATTGAGATCCATGTTTGGTTTGGTTTAGAAGATATTGGACATGTTCATACTGGTTAGTTAATATTGATACCTTCCCTTTCTGTGCCAATGAACACCTCTTTCATATTTTTTTTAAATATAACTGTAATCAATGAGAGTGAGAAAGTTACTTTCAAGCTATGGGAGGAACTACAACATGGTGGACAGAATACAGAGGCACCACTACACCACAATTTTGACAGTAACTCATCTAACAGTGTTGGAAATCTCTTGGCATAGGTTTGTGCTTTCTGAGGACTTCAAGTTAGTTTATGTTTTTGAGACTTATTAATGTACAATGTTTTTCATGACCCACAGTTACATTAGCTTGTTGCTTACTTAGCCAATAAACCGACGGACCAAATAGCACTGAAAGGCAGGTTAATTTTCTTTCTGGAAGACTTCTTACTATACGATCTATGGTGGTTACTTACTGATTGAAGGTAAGGTTGGATTGATGTGCCTGAAGAGGTCACATGTCTGTTTGTATGTTGATAATAGCACACAAACTGTCAGGTTAGAGGGCATTATGCAGTAAATACTGTGTTAGTAAGTGAAAGGCAAAAGACTTATGTGGCTGGAGACACAACCACGCTTTCCTTTTTCTCTTCTCTCTCTTTCTTCATTTTATCCGCTCTGTTTCCCTACTTCTTGTTCTCTTCTCTCTGTTGCTATCTCTCCCAGCCTTTATCTGCACGTCTCAGTCTGTGTGTTTGCGTGTGTATGTGTGTGCTTGCGCTTGTCGTCCCCTCTCTGCTTCTCTCTCTGTGCGTGCTAGCTTGGTGCTATGCTGGCTGAGATGATGCTGGGGATATTTCTGTCAGCCTCTATTTATTTATTGATGCCGATGCTGGTGAGAGTTGGCCTGCCTACATGCAAGCTTGTGTTGAGGGAAGGCGAGGTGCAAATCTTTTTTACCTCACCTTCCTCTTCTTCTTCATCTTCTCCTTCAAGAGTAAATATTTGTTCACTTCTGTCCTAATGACAGTGCTGGTCTGCGACCCAGGAAGTGTTAGCTCTTTGACCTCCAAACAGCTGGATGGGAGGTAGAGACACTGTGAAGATTAAAGGGCCTGTGTCACTAAAATGGATGTTAAATCATCCCTTTAAGAGCAACCCAACTCTGAAGACAAGCTCTAAGGCGGGCTATGAGCAGTGCTGCTGGCCACCAGAATATTTTCTGGAAAAGCAAAAATACAAATTAAGCCCATTAATGTCAGATCTTGCTGTGTGTCAGGCCATTCTGAACTCTGGGAGCATCTCAACTGGTGGTCCAGAGGTCAGCATGCCCTACCCAGTTTATCTAACAGTGTGGGGGGCAAAGAGAGATAGGAGGGGAAGCTAGTAGAGGTACAATGGCAAGTATGACTGTAAGGTTAATGGCCCATTCACAGTGCAGAGACCTTAAAACCATATAGAGCACATCTGTCATCCTCCATTTTATAGGATCTTTCACAAATATATTACAAACTAAGGTGGTTGTGGTTCAGTGGTGGAGTTGCTTTCTTACTCAATCAGCAGTTCAGAGGTTCAAGCTGCACTTCCTGGAGGCATATGTCGGTGTGGCCTCGCGCAAGATACTTACCCAAAATTGTTCCCGCTGAAGGTACAGTGTCTTTATATTTATGAATGTGATTAATGGATAATGATCATCCATGTATGAGTGAGGTATAAATGGATAATGGACAGTAGGCGGAAAAGTGCTGTTAAAAAAAATAATAATAATATGCAACAGGATCTGTGCAGCTTACCACCTCTTTTAGACTACATCCTGTAGACACCCTGATTAGATGTCTTTTCACACTTAGCTGCTTAGATTTACACTGAGCACAGGAGCACTGCTTTGAACATGCTTAAAAGGAAACTTCACTGAAATCAGAAGCAGTTTAAGACCATATATTGTATTCTTGGTTATGATCCATGCCTGAGTGTCAGAAAGAAGCGACCCCTCACCTCATGTTGTCCTTATTGTGACAACACTTTGTTTTTCCTAAACCTCCCCCTTATTTGTCCAATCTCCTCCTTAAACTGCCTGTTATTTTTTTCTTTTCCTCTCTTCTTTCTTGACTCCAAGCATCTTTCTCAGATTTTCCCTCATTCCTCAGCATACCTGGGGGCCCTCAGAGTTTCAGCAAAGTCCCACAGACCGTCCATTGTCTTGGGAATGTGGTTTGCTGTCTCCCCTCACAGCCTCCTCCTCCGGTCTGGAAGGAGTCAGGGTTTGGTGCTGTTTGGCTCCTGGGTCTCTAAGGCCACTGGCTTTGATAACCTGCAATCACTGCATGACTAGGACCAGGACATGGTTAAAATTTGAACACTGTTTAGAGCAGACACATGCTTTTTGTCAGGTACATTTGTTTGTAAAGAGTTAAAGTTTTGGCAGACATTTTTCTTTATAAAATGTTTTTAAATAAACTTCAACATCAGGTAATAAAGTGCACAAATGCTCTTGTTAAGGAATGTTAGGCCTTCAGTGTGATGAAAAATATTTTTCTTAAAAATTCTTTCAATTTTTTGATTCTGTTTGATACTTCTAGACATATTTTAATTTCTTTTGAATGCCATTTCCTGAAAACATAGTATGAAAAAGTATCAAAGTAAACAAACAAACAAACAAACAACAAATAAATGTATTGTTATTGTTTAATCAAAAGCTGTGGTTGGAAACAGCGAAGGAGCATGATCCTTCTATGTTTAACCTTTGTAATAGCCCACATCATTAGTCTATGTGGCCCTGAACAAACCCAGAGGCCCTCATGTGTAGCCTGAAGTACACCTCCTCAAAAATGTCACTTCAAGTTTAGATAACCCAGAAAGCAAGTCCTGTGATTGGTCTGATGGTTAGCATCTAGTGCCTGGCATTTTACAACCACAGGCATTATTGTGTGTACAGTGTAATGTTATGGCATTAAGAGACTAAAATATTATATCAAATACAAAAATAGATACTCCTGCCTTCTGTCTTAGATGAATAAGCAGCTGCATGGATTTGGCTTCCAACTCTGGCTTCCTACTTGTGATGTAATCCCCACGTCCCATGTCCGAGTTCAGAGGCACCAATACCATTCTTTTTATTGCAAATGTACTTCTGCGATGCTCAGGAGTTTTTCTGAATCTCTTGACAAAGAAATGAATTGCCAGATACTGAGTGCTTTTGTTGCCCTGATATTGATGTCATTTGATTACATCAAAGTTTGACAGCTTACCTGATCTCAAAGTTCGTTGGCCTTTATGTGAAGTCAGTTCAGAAGTTGCTAGTCTGTACTTTTGTGTGTATGTTTTTATCTCTCATCCAGCCAACCCCCTAATGTCTGGCTCTCAGGAGGACCGCTCCTATGGGAATGCCTCTTCCTGCTGTTTCCATCAGACACAAACACACACACAGACACTGGCACACATATCCTCTAAAATAGAAATGGGGTGAGTGGATCAGACTGGTGTTAGAGAGCTTAAAATGACTATCCGGGTATTTTTGCTTGCTAAACTTAGGTGTCAGATAGACACAGAGCAAATGAAGAGAACTGTCTTAATTCTGTTTCTGTTGTTTTAATGCATCAAATTATCAAGTTGTTGGCTATGCCTTCAGTATTCTGTCTCCCTGCAGTGTTTACTCAGCTCATTTTTTGCTATTAGCTCAGTATAATATATGGTAATTTCTATAACCGATTGGAGCTAAAGACGTCTGACTGCAGCTTTGAGGTCCACCGCGTTGCTTTAGGCACCGAGGAATGTGTACAGCCCGACTGTAACTCCCTCTTTACTCTCTCTCTTTTTTCTTTTCCTGCATTCACAGTATACTGTACCACCTCCTCCCTCTCCCTTTCATTTTGCACCTTCTCAGCTCTGCAGAAATAAAATCCAGTTGTATGAGCGTATCATGAGACAGAGAGAGAGAGACAGAGAGTGAGGGAGAGAAAAGACGGGAGCAGAAAATATGAAAGAATGCCAAAGAATAAGGAGGAGGTAGATATTGCTAACAAGGTTGCCAGAGACTCTTTTCATTTTTAATAGTCCCGTAGGAGGTCTGGCTGATAAAGTGTTATGTTATATTATTAAATCTTGGCAAAGTTTGAGCTTGCAACAGATTCCATCAGTAGCAAGTGTGAAAGTGAGTCTGTAGGTTAGATAAACTGCAGCAAAATACATGGACAGGATCCTTCAGCATATCAATGTACAAAGGGGGATTCTCCTTTGAAGCTTTTCCATTTAAATAATTGTTTTATTCAAATAGACCAGCAATCCTCAAACCTAAGTGTTCCTCAGACTAATCTGAAACCTGAAAATCATCTAAGGCCCAACAAATCCCTCTCACAGCAACACGAGACTCATAATCAATACTACAACCACATCAACATAAATGTTTACATCACTGATTTTAGGACAGCATTTTTAGGTGTGATAGTGTACTCTTGATGTGCCACATTAAATTGTTTTGATCAGGCATCACCAAAGTCATCTACACTTCCCCCCTGAATTCTGTTAACATATTCTATCTCTCTCAAAATTCTTTCTAGTAGCCTTGTTGTCTCAGAGGACACTGAAAGATTCTTAAAATACAGGAGTGAGCATTGAGGTAGTTTGTCCTATGTGGTGCCACCGACTAATTCATCAACCAGTTAAACTATGACACCAGCTGTGTACATCAGATAAAATCAATCATACAAAGAGACATGTACTTTAAGGTCTTCTTTTTGCGTGTTTTCATATCATTAAGAGCAGCAATACGTTCAAATGTAATTGGTGTGTGGTGGCTCCTATTATTGGTCTACAAAAAAGACTGTACTGTAGTGATATAAATATACTGCTGCTTCTCTAACCTTATTATACAACATGCATTTGTTTACTTAAAGATGGAAGTAAAGCCATCAAAACATTGGGAGAAGCTAAAGAACTATGTTGATTGACAAGGAGCAAAATATGGTGGGAAGAAAAACATAACTCTGCTATCTAACTATTAGCAGGGGAGCATGCTTACTTATATTCAATAGCTGTGGGAAATATCTGTATTCCTGACTAAATTGTTACTGGTAGATGTGATTATGCTTTAAAACAGGATTTCATATTTGAGCATTTTGTTTGGAAAGAAATTAAATAGACAATAGATTTGATTGATGAACACAGCCATATTAAAAATGGGGCCAAGGTTAGCATTTGTACTGATTTTAAAGATAGTCATCTAAGCATTAGCATGGGAACATTCAACAGTCAGTGTTTTTCCAAGGAGTTATTGTGATTAGCAGGCTAAATGATTGGAGTTGGATCACCTAATATTTGGCACGAGGTAAACAAACCATTAAAGTTAAATGTTAATGTTTTTATTATAATACTTTAATCAATACAAGCCGTATACTCTCTGTCTAAACTGTAAGACAGCTGCCCGCCACGTTGAATCACTGTAGCTCGACTCATCGACTCCTGCCATACTGCCAAAATGCTCTTCAACTCAGATGTAAACAAAGAACATTTAAAGAACACAACAAGATGAGTAGACAGAGTTCTTAGGAACAGCACAGTTCATTAGTATTTTGATCTAGCAAACTGTACATAGGCTGTGTCATTGCAGTAAACCACACAATAGTAATGTGGAACCCAGCTCAGCTCAGGCTCGTGGATGCTAACCTGCATTCAGGACCAAAGGCTGGTGAGGCTTGCCTAGCTAATGTTAGTCACAATCAACCCTGTGAACCAACTGCACACCTTTTATTACACTGACGCTGTGATTGCAGTTAAATATACAGTCACCAATATTAGCTGAGTGTTTTTATCAATGTCAGAGTAGTCAGCTACATACAACTTAAATATATTTAGACAGACCTGAAATAATGTGAGAACATCCCCACATTGTGTCAAAATTCCTGATTTCTGTATGAGTTTAACTTGTCTTTATTTCCCTGCAATTTTAAATGATGCAATACAAAACCCAGAGATTCTGCTTGTTTTCGTCAATTAGAAAATTCCCTGCCACTGAGGAATCATTGCCTCTTTATAGAAAGCAAAAGGAAGTGAAGTCTAATGTGAGCTCCAGTGTGTTAATCCACTGTTTCTTGTTTAATGCCTGTGTTATCATTATGTCTCTATTTCTGCTTAGATCAATGAGTACAATCAATTTGCCGATTACCATCCCGCTCTGCACCCATTGATATTTTTAAATACTTAATGAATCTTCCTCTGATCCTATCCCACATTTATTTCCTCAACTTTCCTGTCTATTTCTTAAAAGAAATGTTCTCTACTCTAGAAAATGTAAAGGCTTCTGAAACCTTGTACATATTTACTAAATGTTATTAGACAAATCTTTGTCAAACATGAGTGGTACATGTGATCTTATGTAAGTGCTTTGTATGATGTTGGAGGGAAGGTGTCTGATTCTAGCAAATTTGTATTTGCAGATATGTAAATGTCACTGTTGCTCACTAAATGTCAATGTGGATGGTACACAGACACACGTCTGGATGTGTATGTGTGCATGGTTGCCTGGTAATAGTTCTCTGGAGCATGTGCATATAGTCACATGTGCTGTACTTACTGTTTGAAGAATCTGCAATATTGGACTGTAATGCTGTTCATCATCAGTCTGAGATGTTCAGTGAATACACTGAATCTTCTTTGGTGGTGAATTGTTTATAGCTGTTAACATGATTTTTGGTACCAGGTACTTTTTAGAACTCTTATTTATTTCTTTGGTAATGTTCTCAAGCTTTGCACTTCATTACATCCACCAAGGAGGTTGTGTTTTTACCTGCATTTGTCTGCTTGTTTTCATTGCTTGCAAAAATACTGACTGTATTTTTCATGAAATTTTCAGGATATGGTGGTAATGGCCCAACTTAAAAACGATGAGATTGTGGTAGTGATTCTGATAACCAGGACAGGAAGACTGTGCAATGAGTGATTAAAACTGCCCAAAACATCACTGGTACCCATCTACCGAGAACTGGTGATATCGGGGAGGTGAGGTGCCTACGCAACACCCAAAGGATACCGGAGGACAACAACCACCCCAGCCATAGCCTGTTCACTCTGCTACCATCAGGCAAAAGATACAGAAGTATCCACTGCTGTACCACCAGACTGCAGAGCAGCTTCTTCCCTCAGGATGTGAGATTGCTCAATGCACCATCTGCACTATTCCGTGTGTAATCTTTTTTTTTTGTTTTGCTTTGGAGACAAAATTTAATGTCATTGTGCAACCTGTTGTACAATGACAATTAAATTCCTTGTATCCTTGTAAAAAAAAACATGTAAAACAGATTAGGGCACTGGTGGTGCAGTCTGGTAGTATGCTCTTTCGGTAATCGGAAGGTTGTCCGAGCTCAGCTCCGGCTGTCACAAGGCGATGTGTCCTTGGGCAAGACACTTAACCCTGAGTTGTTCCCATTGCTGTGTCAGTGGTGTGTAAATGGGAATAAAAGGATGTGGATTTGTTAACTAACACTGACAGACTATATAGAGACTCTTAACCATCAGTTAGTGAATGGGTTTGAATGGGTAGATGTGACCAGCAGTGTAAAGCTGCTTTGAGTAGTCTAATACCCCTTTCAAACTGGTGAAAAAACCCGTTTAAACCCGGTAACAGTCGGCTCCTGTCGGCAGTTTGAAAGGGTCTAATCGGCATTCCAACCCAGGTCGACTGACCCTGCAAGCGACACGTGTTTTTATCGGCTCACCTCTGATCAGCTTCAGCGAGAACATCGCACCCGGATCTACCCGCTAATTTATGTCATGACGTCAGCGTAACGTGCCCACGGCATAATATGGCGCCCGTCCCCTCCGTCTGTAACTTACGTGACTCTTTGCAATCTCAGCAGCAAATTCCATCCGCCTTTGTATCATCAGCGCTCGAATATCGTTCAGTCTGCACCGAGTTTGTACATTTTTAAAGAGTGACAAAAGTACAAAGTACAGAAAAACGCTGACCAACGTGTCCACGGCCTCTATGCTCCTTTCCGTTGTTTACATGGTCGTGTTTCGGCGAGCGGATGATGTCATCAACGTGATGACATCAGCTTGACAAAAAAGCTGATGCAGCTCGTCTGCTGCCGATTAGAACCGGGTCTGCTGGTAGTGGGAGAGGAGTCACTTGCCAATTGTTCGCGGGTTAACCCGCGTTGAAAAAACTTGCGTTGACCCCCTAATTTTAGTGTAAAAGCGGTAACAGACACATTCAAAAAAGCGCTATATAAGCTCAAGTCCATTTACCACACATCTCTCAGGCTGAACGAAAAGCAGAAATACAGTTTTACTGTAACCTTAGGGATGACAAGGAGAAGCTTCTCCACAGCATCAGTTTAATTTCAGATGATTATATTTCATCTTTAATAATACCAATTGGTATTGTACTTTATACTTTTGAAAGGCCTTATGGACTTATCAGTAAAACTTGTCAGGATTATGTTGACGTAGAATGAGCAACACAGCTGAACGTGTGGGTAGCACCCAAAAAAGCATGCCAAAATTCCCTGCAACTGGGAGCTGGTGTTCCAGTCCACAGAGTTGCAACATTATCTGGTGTCAAGCCTGATTATATTTCCAAACTTGGGACTAAGTACCAGGTGGGCATCTCAGGATAGCAACACCCCAAGAAGACTGATTCCTCACCCTCTCACCATGAATAAAAGACATGTTCTTATGCAGAGCTTGTATCAGAAGTGTTTTAGTATTACATGTGCCATCACCCATGAGGTGGCCTCTAAGAAGATAATCTACCTGATCTGCAGCCTCTCTGACCTGCAGAGCGGAGCGCTGACTGAAGCCCTGCTGGTAACACGCTGTCTAGACTCAGTGAATGAGAGCGGCTATGGTGCGACACCAGACACATATTTCAGAGGACAGGAGGGAGATCAAGCATGATAAAAAGATCTCCTCTCTTTTCCTCTCTCAGATAAACGTTACACACATTTCATTCTTCTACATGTCAGACTTTTTCTCCTTTTATTCAGTAATTATAGACATACATTATACTCAATTAGGGATAAAGCTTTGAGTGTGTGTGCATATCTGCCTCTTTCATTAAGAGTGTGTTTGTGTGCGAGGACCAGTGTCGCTGTGACACCCTGTCCTCTGGTTCTCTGGTGACTCTCCACCCAACACCAGCAGCCTAATGAGGGAGTGAAAGGCCACAGGCTGAGGAGTGGGAGCTGCATATGTGTCTGTGGGTATGTGCTTGTCTGTGTGTGTGCGTAATTAAAGAGCAGAGCCAGCAGGGGGGACCTGTGTTAGAAAGGGTCACCAGAGCGAGCAGCAGGCCATCGCTAACCTTTGGTCATTATCTACCGACACTGCCAATAAAGGCCTCTGTGTGTGCTTGTGCATTTGTTTGTGTGTATATGTCAAGGGGCCAGCTGCTAAATTACTTTACATGAATACTGTATGTGTTGTGGGGGGGTTTATGCATTTTTGCGTCTGCTTCATTTAGCTATAAGTTATGGGATAAATCTTTAAGCAGGACATAGTAAAGTTCTACTTGCTTGTTTGATTTAGGATTGATTTAGGGATTGGTCAAGTTTGATTAGCATTAAAGTATTTAAACTTTCAACTTTGCCAAGAAGGTGACATGTCATTCTTGTGGTCTCAGAGAGCAAAGCAAATCTACATTGTCATGGAGTCTTATATTCAGCTTTTGTTGGTGATTGGATATCTCACAAATATTACGAGAGGTTTCCTCAACTTCTGCCGAATGTCCAGGATAAGAATTTGAAGGTAATATGTCAAAGGTCAGGGTCAGGGTTATAGAGACTCATATTCATCCCTTGCTTATAAACTTGATTACTCAAGCTCTAAGGTATTTTCTACAGATATTTCATAAAAAACATCTCCAACACAAAGATAAAATGATTACATTTTTGTGGTCAAAGGTCAAAGATCAAGGTTATACAGACTTACACTCATCCTTTGCCTGTGAATTTGGTCTTGTTAGTTCTCGTTTTTAAGGGTACTCACAAGGATTTTCCCCAAACTTTCAACAAATGTCCATTCTAACATAAGAATGAACTGATTGGACGTCATGGAGTCCAGTGAAATCTCCAAGGGATTTCTGTCCAACTTTGCACATGTGTCCTCTCTGACCATAGAATAAACAGATTTGATTTTGCAGGTCACATGTCAGAGGTCATCGGGCAACATGTTCATCTGCTGCTTGTGAACATATCTCATAAAGGCACTTTCTGAGAACTTTGCACAAATGCCTACTTTGACTCAAGGATGGACCGACTTTATTTTGGTGGGGCAAAGTTCTTCATGCGTCATCCTCACACTTAAAATTTGTGCTACTTTTAATCAGTTCATCCTCCAGTCAGGGACAAATTAACACAATCTGATAGAAATTCCTCAAAGCTTGTGATATTGCTTTCACCAGCAAACGATGACCCAGAGACATCACGACCTTTATCTTTGACTCATGAGCTCCAAAATCTCATTTATTTACACTTGTCATTGTGGGACTTTGCACAAAGTTTGAAGAAAATCTCTGAAAGAATTCTTGTGATATCACAGTACAACATCTAATTGAAAGCAAAGGATGATCATGAGACTTCATGACTTTGACCTATGACCTAAGAACTTTAAAATATAATTAGGTCATCCCTGAGTGAGAGTTAACACTATAAATAGCTTAAAGCTTTCTTGAAACAAAGCATTAACAAGTAAAAGATGAACACAAGGGTCTCTTACCTTAACCTTTGACCAGTGAATTTAAAAGAACTTACATTTATCCCAGAGTCAAACTGAGCATTTGTTCAAATTCTGTGGAAAATCCCTCCAAGCCTTCTTGAGATATTGTGTTCACAAACAAAGGCTTGGCATGAAGCTCTTCAATTGATCCTTAACTTAAAGATAACCGTAATCCCATGTTTGAGGCCTTTGAAATAAAAGATAATTCATTTTTGTAGTTATTTGAATATTTAAGTATTTTTTAAAGAAATTACCCTATTAATTTTACTCAAGGAATAACATGATGAAAAATTGTATCCTTGTACTGTAGTAATATTTTACCAGGACTATCTTTACTTTGATTTAGGTTATGAAACTTAGTCCACCACTCTTTATGAAGTCATGGCTAATTCTTAAATACATATAGTTAATAAATGGGAATTTTAACTTCAGTTTTAAGCTTTGAAATTCTGTTACTTCATTGTAGGGTTTGCAGTTTTAGAGTTGTTCGTGAAATCATCCTACGACTAGTTCTCTGTGCTCTTTTTTTGTTTGCTTGTTTTCCTGTATTTATCCATGTTGTTTTGTCTGTCGTGTGGTATAGATCCCTCACCTTCATTCTGTCAGCTGCCATCAGCCCACAGAGAGTCGCCACATCAATATCATGTTTACAAGCTGCAGAAATTGACAACAGAATCGTCTGTGTTTCTGCATTTGTTTGTTTCATCTCTGAGCAGGAATTTTTTTCCAGTCGTCTGTGTACATATATGTGTGCAGGATTGTGTGTTTATTGATGCCATCTGCACTCCAGAGTGTGTTGTCTCTCCTGTCAGGTGGTATTTGTGTGTAAATTGCCATGAATGGTTAGCCTGGGAGGAAGCAGTGGGAGTAAAAGCAGGTGCTCCAGGGCTGCAGAGGGAAGAGCTGGGCGACGTCTGTGCCCCCCCAGCCGCTGAGCAACCCCCTGGGCTTCCAGCTCGGAGCGGTGCCTGGGTACCTCCGAGGCGGCCCCAGGGGCTCAGGAGCTGGAGATGCTCTGGAGTCAGAGGCGACGTTCGGAGGAGGGATATTAGTGTGTGTTTTGTTTGTGTGTGTTCTGTGGGGGGATCCCAAGCAGATTTGTTTACCGGTAATTAATTCACCTGATTGACATAACAGCTGCTGGAGCTATGGGAGGACTTAGTGTGAGTGCTTCATATGTTTGTGCAGTTTATATGCTGTGCAGAGTTTTGCTTTTAATGTTTGATCACTGATGGAAAATACATGTCAAAATACATTTTCTTAAATGCAAAGAAACATCGGGGGAAGTGAGCAGAACTTCCCTCACCCCTTGCCAATTTGTTTTTCCCCAAAAATTACCAATGTATATGTGCAATTTAGACAGGAATTGCTGTGCAGTTTTTGATGAGTTAGATAATAAATCAATATTTTGGGTTTTGTAGGAAATTTTTCCCTCTGCTTATTTCTTCATCTAGCAACCAACCCCTCCTTTCAATATGCTGCTTCCAGTGATGCTCATTTTATTAACATATTTTAGGCAATCAGCACTCACCCCTCTATTGTCTCCAGGTTAAATTATCTGCCGTGGGCCTTCAGAATATCTAATGAAACCCTTTGTTATTGAAGTGAATAAGGATGATAGTGTTGAATGTCATGGGCTTTGTCCATCAAGTTTTTATTTGATAAAATGGGTGTGTTCTTTAGCCCCATTCACGCTGCCATCCCAAACAGTAATATTTATGCCTCTGTGTCACCCACACTTAAGCAGTTTTGCAGTGTGAATGGAGATGTTATGGCCTGGATTAATGTGGATGTTTTCTGGTGTAATGATGATGGAGGGCACTGTGAAAGGGGCTTTTGTCACACCATGGTCAGCCTGCAGGCCACATCTACAGTATATCAGACATTTGGTGTGATCCGGTTGGTCAGTGGGCTTGGCATATGCCTCATACTGTAATTATGTGTTTGTGTTACCATGGTCATGACAAAGACGTTGGCTGTATGTGTTGTCCATTTGTAATGCTTCATTTGTCATAATGCCTAATAGTAATATGCAGACATTTATGATTTTAGTATGTATTTCTGTATTGTCAGTGGGTGTATTTTTAGCTCTTTGGTTTGAATAATTGAGGTTCAAGCCCCAATATTGATGCAAGGTTAAGTTGTGAAATAAAAATCTATCTGTGATGCCGTGGTTGGGTTATCAGTGGATAGTTTAACTGATTGCACTAAAGAATCTAAAGGATCATAAAGGATCGACTGTTAATTGAAGGCATTCAAGTGAGTATCACATTAAGACCAAAAAATTCAGACAGATCACTTGTCGGGCTGCGCAGTGGTGTAGGTAGTGCTGTTGCCTCACAGCGAGGAGGTTGCTGGATTGACCTCCTGGACAGGCAGGACCTCTGTGTGGAGTTTGCTTTTGTGGATACTATGGTAACCTCCCACATATCAAAAACATGCTTGTTAGATTTGCTGGTGATTTTTAATTACTGAAAGCTGTGATGAATGTGTAAACAGTTGTCTGTCTATATCTGTCAGCTCTGTGATTGGCTGCCGGCCAGTCTAGGGAGCACTCTGCCTCTCGCCCAATGTCAGCTTGGATAGGCTCCAACCCCCTCAAAGGGTTAAGAAGTATAGATAATGGATGGATAGATGGTCAATAAGTATATTACTGCTGGTGATTCTGACTGTTAACTATCTATATACTGAGCATCAGGCCTAATATTGATATTTTTCTATTACTTTGACATTGTTCTTACCAATGGCTAGATGACATCAGAAAAAAAGCATGAAGTCATTTTAATATGACCTCAGCTTCATCAGTCTACATGATATTGTCTTGCATCTATCTTATTTGAAAATATTTCTGCTTATATAAAACTATATTGCCCAGCCTTTAGTCCATGCACTTCCACTGTGTGTGCGCTAACAAACTGTATTTAGCTGCATCCTTGTCGTGTGTGTCTCTTGCCATTGAAGGCATTTCCAGGGTTGGGACTTGGGTTCCTGGCAGAGCAGCACAGCAGCTCTCCGTCTTCCATCGATTAGACCCGTCTGTCGGCTGACAGCCCTGCTTACACACTTCTGCCTCCCCGCTAATCTTTATAGAGTTGACTCCACTGACAGAGTTATTGGAGCACTTGAAGCTGAGGGGAGAGGAGGAGAAGGAAGAGGAGGGCTGTGACAGGAGGACAAATTGGGGGAGATTGGAGGAGAGGGTGGAGGTATTCCTGGGTTTCAGAGGGGTTGAGCATGGTTAATCAGAAAATTTAACCCTAGTTAATTATCCGTTTACAAAGATGTTAACTTCAATTATAGTCAGTCTGTCAATTCTGGTCTTAACTTACAGAGGTTAATAATTAAATTGAAGTAAAAATGTAACAAAACCTGCATCTACCAGACCAGTGACAAACAAACACTAACTGCAAGTTTTCCCTCCATTTTAATGCACTGCACTCTTCTGATCATTTTTATCCCAACAAGAACAGTGCTGCCGCATCAGTAGGGTATGCGATACGTGACTTTGTGCAGGTAAAGTAGCATTTCACAATTTTTCATGACTCAGTAAGCTCCCTAAGGAACAGGAGGTGGTATGCTCTTGCTTAGGCTCCCTATGATTCATCTCTACCATACAAGGTCAGAGTTTAGATCCCTGTTTTCTTTCAAGTTTATTAATAAAAATTGGGTATCCTCATGAGGCCACTATGGTGGCACAGCAGGTTAGTGCGAGTGCCTCACGCTGAAAGATTGTTGGTTTGACTCCCTGTTTTGACCAGAGTCTTTCTGTTTGGAGTTTGCATGGTCTGTGAAGGTTTTCTTGGGGCACTGCGGTTTCCTCCCACAGACCAGAAAACATACTTATTAGGTTCAGTGGTGACTCTTAATTGCCCTTTGTCATGAGTGTGACCGTGAATGGTTGTCTGTCTCTCTATACGGCCGTATGATGGGCAGCGACCAGTTCAGGGTGTACCTCACATCTCACCCAATGTCAGCTTGGATAGGCTCCAGCCCCCTGCGACCCTGACAGGAATATGTGATATAGATGATGGATAGATGGATGGTAATCCTGTGAGTGTTGTTTGAAATGACTTTAACATTAGATGGGCCAAATTTGAATGCCACAGATGACATTTTAAATTTAGAGCAGGATTGAATTATCTCACAAATAACTTGACAATTAACCTAATATATCTCAGAACAAAACATACGTAGATATATGATATATAGTGTAAAAACCCTTTATTAGTGTCACAGTTACTTAAAGAGATTGTGATCCTGGCTGAGGGGTCATGAGTCAAAACTTGACTCACTCTGGTTCCAAAGGGTTTTCTTAAGCAAAGGTCTAAAGGTACATGCACACCGAACGCAACTTGAGCGATCTGGCGACCACTCTTCATGTAAAGTCAATGTACAGCCGCGATGGGGCAGAGCTAACCCTCCCATGACACCACGCTTAGTCGCCAAAGTTGAAAAATTTAAACTTTCCAGGTGATGTTGCGTCTGGCTGTGCGGCAATAGCCAATCGGCGTTGTGTGGGTGTGTGATGGTACCCGTGACAGACAGTTTTCATTCTGGTTCACACAGTGACAATCCACCTAGATGGACCGCAGAGAACTCACAGAAGATGCTGCTGCAGGGCCATCAGCTGCAGTGTTTTGTGTTTGGTAGATGAGTGAAAAGGATACAGTTGGAATAATGTCAGCTAATACATCCTATTTTATGATATATGATATGACTGCGGTGAAACTCAAGTGGGCGTGACGTCACTGAGCGACGGCAACAGGCGACGGTGACTAAGATGAGGTATTTATGGACACGTGACGCAACTTCAGTGGGCGATGCAATTTCAGTCGCAAAGTTGCGTTCGGTGTGAACGCAGCTTAAGACATCTCAAGGTGTAATCTGTGATATGATGCAGTCCACAGCAGCCCCAGTCTAAATCAGATTCAACACTGAATAACAACAATAACTATTATGAACTTGATGATTAATATGCTAAGATGGTAATATGAGTCTGCCTTAAAAATATTGAACTAAATAGTTTGTGCTTTTTTAAGTGAACATTTTAATATATAGACAGCTCTTACATTAAACGTTATTTTCATTAGAGGCTTTATTTAAGGAACTGGAAACAATTTGTGTAGTTTGGGTTTCCCTTTTCTACTCTTATGATTTTATTTTTAACTACTGTCTCATTAACAATCTAAGCACATATTATAACAGATTCAACTGCTGCAAGAAGTATGAGCTTAACAGACAACCCAAGTCAGTCAAATTAAGATATTGACAAAATATCAAGGCAATTTTAAGGATAAAATTCTGTTAGTCAGTGGTTGTGTCAGTAATCTGGGGTATTGATCATTTTGGGCTCTAACTCCACTAATTTTCCGTGTCCTCAGACCAGATCCCAGTTTTATTAATTGTGGTACAGATGTGTGCTCTGTCTCGTTATCGCATATGGATCATGAATGTATCAAATCATATGAGGCAGATTGGTGTGAACTGCTTATGTGAAAAAAACAATTCCATCTGTTCCCTTTTTGAAACTTATTGTCAAAATCCTTTTTTAAACGCTTTAACCACACCATGCCAGTTTTCCCCTGACTCTTGCTTTCTTCTGCTGTTCATGTTCATGAAACTTTTGTGTCTTCACTTCCACGCATTTCACCTGTGTCACTTTGTTTTGTCTGAGTTAGGGCATTGATTGGCTGAGAAGCATAGCATAAAATGGTTATGAATATTTAGTTGGTCTTTGACCTTCCTGGCAGTTAAAATGGCTGCCTTAAATGCATGAAAAGCTAAAAAGAAATCACCATGATCTGCAATGTTTAATATATTCACTAATCAAAATCAACACAGGCAGCAGCTTGGTCAGGATTTGGACTGGAATCCACAATTTAATGAAGCCTGTTATAGATCATTTGGGGTTGCATTGACGTAGATTGTTGTCATAATAGGCACAGAGTTTGAACATGACTTTTTTTTTTAATAAATTTTCCAGTGTAGTTGTCAGACACTCAGTTTCACAAGATTTCTTACACAACAGTGTGGAGTTGTTCATCCCCTTTTTGTCTTTCAAATTGCATGTTTCTGTGACTAGTTATATTATTATTGGTAATTATAATAATAATAATAATAATAACAATAATAATAATAATGACCACCTACATTTGCAATATTTTATTATATATCATGTTTTCACTTTTTCTTCTTGTTTGTGGACTTTCGGGTTTTATTGCTTTGCCTTTTTTATCAGTTTTCTTGATTTTATTGTTTCTTTTACTTTACCCATTTTGGTGTGCAGTAGGCTCCTAATCCTTTTTGACATCCTACCTGTAATAATTACTATTACTGTGGATTACTATTTAATTCGACCAATGCTTAGTGTTGACATGATTGTCATTATTAATAATTTGAATTCTTTTGTCAGTCACTTTTCTGCTTCCATTTACAGCACTTTGATCAGCAATAATTTGTTGTTGGAGTGTGCTTTATAAATAACGTTTCATTGATTGATTAAGTTTGAATGAATTTATTCATAATTAAAGATGTAGTCGTTTTTATGAAAGTCAGAAAGCAGCAGTGCAGAATTTTTTAGCCAGTATGTAAATTAGACATGTAAAAGGTCAGGGTGATCATCATGGCCTTTGTCGTGTCAACAGAAACTGACTTTAAAAGAAATTAAAGGCTTTCAATTTTTTTTTTTTTTTTTTTTTAATTTACATTCATATTACATGATGATTAAAAAAAATGACATTGACAATTAACCGGTACGAACATGTGTCGTCTCTGGTTTTTAGTCAAAGAAAAGTAAAGAAAGGAGGTGACATGACATTTTCAGAGTAACAAAGAGTATTCATTTATGCAGGATCACAGCTGTACAGTACATATTCCTGTTCAGACTTGAGCAGATGTCATTTTTAACTGAAGGATGAGCTTTTTTTAAAACATCAGCCTTCCTTCTTTCTCTGCTCCCCTTTTGCATCAAGGACAACTTCTTTACATTAGCAGCCTCAACCCGTCTGCTTTTTCAGCTGCATTCCGAGTTTGTGCTTTTTTGTTGGAGCTGTGCTGCAGACAAAGAGCGGATGAAGAAAGTGAGAGACTGTAGCAGATATAAACAGAAGAATGAGAGAGACACGCAGAGCCCTTGAGTGAATAATGTAAACTAAAGAAAAGTCGGACTGGACTGTGTGTGAAAACTTTGTGTGCTCAGCCTTAGGGCGCCAGAGTGGACTTTTAACATTTTGATGTGTTCGTGCACACTTTGCTGTGTTTTTTGTATGTGTATGTAAAGTGTGTGTGTGTATGTTGGGGGGGTGTTACAGTCAGTCCAGGCGGGTCAGGCTGAGCCCCTGACAGAAAAACATATATTCTCAGACACACTCACACTGGCACTAACAGGTCGGTATCAGTGTTGTTGTGGCCAGCAGGTAGCAGTGTGTTGGCCTGCTTGTCTGGAGCCAGATAACAGCAGATCCATTACCCCTTGGAAGTCGAGGTCTGATCGGCGGACAGATAGAGCTGCTCACTCACTGTCTGTGGGCAAACCGGGCAGCCAGAGAGCCAGCAGGCCTCCAACATGGAGCTAAAGAGGATCACAACCGGGGGCATGAGGAGAGCAGAGCCCTCCTGTTAGAAGAGACAATCAAACACAAACTCAGTGTTGACTACAGAAAGACGGTGCTTACCTTTTTCTCAGTGACTCAGAGGGAATCGATCTGCTTCAAATGTAGGATAAAAGGAAAAGAGAAGTATATGTTTCATCCAGGTTTCTCAAAGACAAAGGAACAAATGTTAACGACAAAATATACTCCTCAAAACAAATTTTGAAACAGTATTTCGGTTGATTATTATTCATCTTTAATAATACCAGTTGATTTTTTTAATCTATATTGTTGTTAATCCTTATTAGTCACCTTTACAGCAAGGTACAACTTATAAGGACTGTGCATTCATGGAATGAGCAACTCAGCTTAACATGTGGGTAGCATCCAAAAAATATGTGTCAAAACCCCTTCTTCCCCTTGAAGATAGCCTACAGTTCCTCAGGAACTGGTCTTCTTGGGGTGTTGTCGCCCTGGGATACCTGTTGTGGTCACCGGTCTTACGGAACTTGGTCCCAAGTTTGGAAATGGTACCAGGACTGGCTCCAAATAATGTTTGAACTGCTTTATTAAGCAAGCACTCAATCAGTCATCAAAACAACTCAAAAAAATGATCACCCCATCATGTTGAACGGGTGATTGATGATCCGAATCAGCCACAAAAAGCCTGACTTGAGCATCCTTTTTACCTCCTCTAATAAGGTTATATTTTGCTTCTTTTTTTTTTTTTGTCAGTGTAAGTCAAATCGTAAATGATAGGTCAATAAATTATGAACAGATTTTTATTAGATTTTCAGAGAATGTTGGCCATGGCACAAGGATGAAGTAATTCTGGATGTGGATCCAGGATTTTTTTTTTAAGGATTTGTTCACAGTGCAACATATGGTAGTTTTCCACATTTTTGCTTATAACTAATAACTTGTTCTCAATGGATTTTAATGACACTTTCAGGGGATATTGGTCATGGCACATGAGAGAGGGATTTTGATTTTGATGCAGATCCAAATGTGGATGTTTATCCAGGAATTTCTTCAAGGATTTCTTTAAAGTGCGAGAAAGAGCAGTCTTCCATATTTTTGACTATAATTTGCTCGACAATGTTGGAAATGCCATGGCAGGTACAGCTTTGTTGAGCAAGTACTCAAGCAGTTGTCATAACAACACAAAACAAGATTGGTTTTGACCAATCACACCAACAGGTGATTGGTGATCTATATCTGCCGAACAAAAAGCCTGACTTGAGCATCACTATTGTGAACTATGATAGTGACAGCGCAGAGAGCTTTAGCAGACAGAAAACATCTTATTCATTTGGTATTTACAGATTTGACAGAGGATGTATAGATGTATCAGAATTGAAGGCTAAACCTATTACAAATCAAGCTCATAGGATCATCATTTGAATACAGGTAGCAAATGAGTGGATCTTGTAGGAAAGTATATGGATAGAGACAAGATGGTAAAATGCAGGTTCAAAAAGAGTGAGAGAGTGGCATGTGTGAGGAGTTAACACTGCTCAGGTTTGTGTATTAACTCTGTGTGCAGAGAGAGAGAAAAGGAGAGATAGTCGCAAACAGGGCGGCTATCAAAAGCCACGGGCTGCTTTAAACTCCATCTCTGTTTCTTCTTCTCACTCTTTCTTTTCTTTTTTTTCTCTTATCTCTCTCTCTCTCTCTCTCTCACCCTCTCTTTTTCTCTCTCGCTCTCTCTCTCTCTCTATGCTCCCTGGCCATGCTGATGATTGACGGCCTGAGGGTTTTAATGGGCATTGGAGAGCAGGAGCTGAGGTCGGGGTTGTCATGGCAACTAGGAGAAGGGGCCTTTTGCTGCTGCTTCACCTGAGTACTGTGGAGCCTCGTTGGCTGGTGGAGGCAGGCAGCCACACACACACACACACACACACACACACCCCCACCCACACACGCACACACACACCCCCACCCACGCGCACACACACACACATGCTGGCCACACATACTTGCATGCCAGCACCACTTCCATTCACTCTTCCTCCTCTCGGTGTGATTCCCTGTCGTTCATCCCTCTACCTTTGGCCTCCTCTCTTCCCTTTCACATTTTTATCCTCCTTTTCTTTTTCGTCTTCCCTCCGTTGATCCCTCAGTAGTCAATGCTCAAGCCACAGCTCTGTGTTTGTTTGTGTGCATTTGTGTGTTTGTGATACAACATTTGGTTTGTTTCCTGCCATCCCATTGTTCAGTAGCAGCTCACAATTACACAGTTTATAGGGTCAGATGGAGGTCAGTTTCTAAAATCCCTGTATGTTTGTAGGAGAGCTCATTTTATAAAGCTTTATTTTGTTAAAGACTCACCAGTGAAAACACGTCTTCGCCTCACAGAGATCCCAACTTTCAAAAAAATAGCTTTACTTTGCTATGAATGGTATGAGGCCACAGCGTATATCATATGTTACAATAGGATATGGTAATGCAATGCAATACAATACAATATTTTAACATACAAAATATTTTGTAACAGAGTGGTGCAGGAATGAGTCCAAAAGCGCAGAAAGGAGTTAGCATTTAGCACTTCCTGGTTCCCAACCCCCAGAGTAAATGGGAGAATACTGGTTTCTGATAAATGCCTTAAACAAGTTTCATGGTGAACACACACACACGAGACTTAAATGTTTGATAGGAAACAATAAAATTCATCTGATGTTTCCTGCTTTTGAATCTTAAAATGTTGTTGTGTTTTTAAAACAATGGTTGCTAAATAACTGCTAGGACTACAAAAATGGTTGGGGACCTGACAGCAAGAATTTTTCAAAATCTTTTTTTGATAATCAATAATTCATACGCTATTGCCATAGCCATGAGGACCATCTTGAACTGGTCATAAGATTAAGAGGAAATTCTCAAACAAGAGGACACAATAAGAAGATATAAATGAGAAATACTGTTGTTGCTTTAAAGTTGAACTGACATGTTGTTCATTAATAGTTTGATAATAGCTTTTCATTCTTGACATCATGAAAAGTAGGTTTGTTTGTTAAGATTATCACAAAGAGCAGAACATGTAAGTTTCATTATGTTTTGTTTGCTACAGAGCTTATTATCAGCAATGATCCAACACACAGCAAGAAAACCCATAGATTTTTGTAGGCTTCCAGTCGAGGGAACCAGCACGATGCTAACTTCCTTATTGGCCTATAAAAATACATCATACCTTCACTGCTCTATAAAATGCCTTACTATTTGGTTCTGTTCGATTCAATCAAATTTAATTTCAGTCAATACAAAAGGACATGAAGTGATCCAATTTGGTACAATTACATGATATGTAAAAACATGGCAAAGTACAATATAAAACTATATTATACAAGAAAAATGATATGACACAATATCATACAATACAATGTGATAACTACATTAAATAGCACAATAGCAGCGTATGATTAGATTCCATTAGACTGATCATGATAATAATACCATTTAATCCAATTTTATTTAGACAGTAAGATTTGATAAGATTGGACCTGACATGATATAATATGTTTCAATATAATTTGGTAAGAAAAGATGCAATGCCAATGTCAATAAAATAGATTCTGACAATATAAAATAATGTAATAAGAAATTTGATAGAGGACAAGACACACTATCACGCATTTGGAGTCAAATTTTCACAATATGATATTCAAAATCATGCAATGTAATGCACCTACAGAACAGGACACCTGACAATACTATGGCAAACTAAAGTATGCCAGAAACAGACCCTACCTGACAGAACAGGCAACGCAGGTTGTAGTACAGGCTCTGGTAATTTCACGCACTGACTCCTACAACTCCCTACTAGCAGGGCTCTCTGCATGCACATTTAAACCTCTGGAGATGATCCAGAATGCAGCAGCATGTCT
This sequence comes from Cetoscarus ocellatus, assembly GCA_037902135.1. Classification (NCBI taxonomy): domain Eukaryota; kingdom Metazoa; phylum Chordata; class Actinopteri; order Labriformes; family Labridae; genus Cetoscarus; species Cetoscarus ocellatus. The sequence continues at coordinate 1,026,196 of JBAMNC010000607.1, forward strand.
GATCTTTAACCTCCCCAGAAAAGCACACGTCACTCCGATGTTAATCTCTCTTCATTGGCTACCAGTTGCAGCTTGCATCAAATTTAAGCTCTTCTAGCTTACAAAAAGGTAACAAGAATGGCTTTTGTCTACCTGGAATCCCTCATCCAGGTCTACCCTCCCTCTCGCCCGCTGCCAGTGAAAGACTCTTGGTGCTCCCCTCTCAGCATGGCTCAAAATCACTAGCTAGACTTGTCTCCTCTGTTGTTCCCAAGTGGTGGAATGAATTCCCAAACTCAATTCGATCCAAAGAGTCTCTATCTACTGTAAGAGAAAGTTGAAGACTCAGCTGTTTAGGGAACACTTAAACACTTAGTTTGACTCTTCTCCTCTGTAGTTCTCTGTGGTAGAACGAGTTAGAGGGTTTAAGACCCTGCTCTTTGTAAACAACTCAGCACTTAGTGTGTTGATGCTTAATATGATGTCGATGTCAATGGCATTTAGACTTGATGATGAAGATAGTAATGATGATGATATCAAGGTGACTTGGAAAGGTTTTCTGTAATTGCTTGGTTAAAGTATATATAAAATTTGGCACTGCCTCTGGCACTACATGTCAGCACCTGTGTCCAATTGGACTTGAAGCGGTTTGTTGCACTTACTCATGCTGTTCCCTCTGGTCTAGATTCTTGCTTGGGTTGAATTTACTCTCAGATGTACAATGTTTGTCTCTCAGATGTTTGTACAAAAGTGGGCTGCTAAATGACACTTTAATATGAAATTGTAAACATCACAACACAGTACAATTAATATTGATTCGATCTGACACCATCCCACTAGGGCTGAACAGTTCATTCGAATGTCATTAATACATAAACGTAAGCCTGTCTGATCCTTTTTTAACTGAAGAGGTTTTACTTTAGCTCATGCAGAAGTGTCTAAACCGTCTTTTTTCATCGGATGCACCACACTTTAGTCACACTGTTAAAATATTGAGTATATCAGTACTTTTAAGAGGCATTCTTAACGACCGAGCTCTATGCTTCTTTGCCATAGTTTGGTTGAAACTTTTGACTTCCTCCTCGTGTGCTTTTGAGTTTTTAAGAAACCTTCAGTACATATACAAACACACTCACACAGACATCAGAGAACTATAGAAGCTTCCTTGGTGAATATTTCTCCACTGTCCGACCCCTCGTCACCTTTAAAGAGATCCATCTGCCTCTTCTTCTCTCCATCTCCATCTCTCTTGTTCAGCAACCCCACTCTTTTCTTTTCTCCACTCTTGGCTTGTTTCTGACTCCTCTGGATATATACATGTCCACACTCTGTAAGGCTTGCATGATTTGTTCAGAGTCCCATAGATTCACACCCTTTTACCAGTGCTTTGTGAGCGTGTGTGTGTGTGTGTGTGTGAGAGGGTGTGGGTGTGGGTGTGTAGGTGTGTGTGTGTGTGTGTGTGTGTGTGTGTGAGCGGCCTCATGGCCCCGGGGCCTGTTAGTTAGTGTCTGGGCCGTGCAGGTCAGCCAACGGATGGAGGGATTGTTTGCTCTGGAAGTGAGTGAAGCTCTTGTTACAGTGGAAGAGGGGCTGGGGGAAGTGCTGAATGTATGTTTGTGGATTTTTTTTTGTTTGTTTGTTCTTGAAAGCTTTAAATGCTGTGCAGTACATTTAGCCAAATTTTAAAATACTATATTTTATCTATGATGAAACAAATAGTGCAATTCGTCCTGTTTGTCTGGCTTCTTATAAATTATCTCCACATCTTGACTCAAAATGAGGTCTTTGATTGAACTTTTGTTCTGCTTCATGTAGCATGCCAGCCATGTGTAAGTGTTGAGCTCTGACAGAGCAGTCGTGACCGGACACTGACCGTCTGCCTCACCGCCTCCAAAGAAAAGCACAGTGTCACATATGTCATCTTAATGCTTAAAATCATTATAATTGAGGGGTAAAATGTTAAATAGAAGAAAGAAATATGGCTAAAAATATATAATAAAGGTCATTTTCAAACAGGGGTACCATGTAGGAATGAAGTCAGCTTGTAAATGAAGATTGTTGAGTTTAATTACAACATTGTCAAATGATTTGATGTCAGATGACAGTGACACTGCCTAGAGGTTAACAAATCTTTCAAAAGCCTGATGTTGGGTTGCTTCTATTCCTTCCAAGTATTATTTTATAAAATGTGTAAGCCTCATAAAGGAACTACAGAAGGGGCCTCCAGCCACTGGGCCATGGGCTTATTCTTCCTATTTTTATTTATTTATTTTTTCATTTTAAGCCAGTTCTGATAAAAAGACTGATCTGGCTTTTTGGTCTGATGTTACGGTTTTCAAACTTGCACAGAGCCTCAGTGTTTTTTAAATTTTGCTTTTAACGTGAAGGTTCTGTTAATTTATCAAACATTTTTTTGAGGGGCTGTGGTCAGGAAGAAGATCACTTTCACATTTTTTGGAGCTGCCCCAAGTTAGTAGATTACTGGCAGAGTATCAAAAAAGAAAGAGGAACATATTTGAATATAAAATTACTCTATAAACCAGTTTATTTTCTATTAGTGATGTTACCACAAAATATAAAAGACAGAAATAAGATTTTGTTTGAAAGAGATCTTCTCCTTATTGCCAAGAAGATGATGCAGTCACCTGGCTAAAGCTGCAGCCCCCCCACTCTGGCATGATGGAGAACAAGAGTCAAAGAGGTTTACAACATGGAATTTATAACTGCAAAGCTAACATTGAAACTGGTTAGCTTTTTCTTCAAATGGTCCCCAATGTACACATTCTTTGTTGATTGATGTGGAAAAAATAAATGGATATAATATTCTTTGTTTAATTGGTATCTGCAATATGAAGAATGTGAAAGTAGTTATCAAGATGCCTATTTATCTGTTTTCTAAATATGCACTGATTACTAATATGCTTCTTTTAATTTTATTTCTAATTGTTTGTTGAATGACCTCATGTCATCCCTGACTTACTGATGAGTTGCGGAGAGTGTAACACTTTCTTGTGCGTGGGGGTTGTGCATGGATTTTTTGTGGACACTCACATCTGTGGACAATTGGATTTTTGTACTGCCCAGTGTGAAATGTGCCTGCATTGATACCTATCATTTGACTGCTTTGTATATTACTATGTTTTATTGAACAAAATATAGTTAAAAAAAAACTCTGAGTTGAGTATCATATTATCATTTTGGTGTCAGTTACAAAATTTGGTATGTATATACTCATAGATTATCTGAAGCATTTATAACAGACTTAAAGTACACTTTCTTTAGAGGTCTTCGCATGTGTGTAGTGTGTAATGCGTGTCGACCCTTTTTTTCTGATTTTATCCATGAAAACAATTGAAACATGTGCTTACTATGCACATAATTTCTTGTGTAGGTTTTTGAGGGTGGGGCTAGGGATAGACTCTTCTTAGGTACGCCAATTTAATGGTAAAACCAGCAAAGGGAAGAAAGTGGTCGGTTATACCTGAGAGAGTAAGCAGCTGTTTGGTTGTTAGCTGGTGCTTGTGGAAAGCTGTGTGAAGAGACAAACACAATGAGGTCCTGTCCACACAGACAAAAACATATTCGTATTGAAAAAGTTCTCAGTAAAGACAGCATCATTTCAAGAAATGTGTCCGTCCACATGAAAACACTGAAAACTCTGTAGTTTGTATGCCAGGCCTGTAAATGGTGCTGTAACGTTGCCAAAGACACCTAAACCAGAAAAGAAGACATGATGCTTGCACATACATCATGAGAAATGTGAACAACACTGGTGTATGCTGTTCTCTGTCTCCTCTTGTTCCCCACGGTGGTAGTAAAGGAGCAGAAGATTTTGCTGTAAAAGCCTTAACAAGCTCGGTAGCTTCTGCAGCACTAATGCTCACCTGTAGTCCACCATTGTTTCTGTTGTTGTGTGGGTTCGCGTATGTAGAGGTGAGGGTATGATGTTGTTTCTGGAACTATCTGTATTCATTGTATACATGGAAACACAAGGCTGGCGTTTTCAGCTTTATCCACTCTTGGACTCGTTTTAAAAAATGTGTGTCTTTGAGCACCTAAAAAGACGTTTCCATGTGGATGAAATGCTTATATGATCAAAACGTGCAGATACGCCTGAATTTGTCTCTGTGTGGACAGCCCCTGAAACAGCTCCCTCATTGCATTATAATTGCATTGATTACTTATTATTTACTCCGGCCAAGAGTTAGCGCGCATCCCTGATTTTTACAGGTTCTTGTAATATCATCTCATTTTGACTTTGTGTAGAAAGTTTGCCAGACTTGCAAGGAATGTCTATGTGAAGTCCATTGAAAATTTTTGACAATTTTTGTGCTGCTTAACCCCCTAAATTTTGGATTAAAAAAATCTGCATGTGAGTCTGGAGCTTTAAGTATTGTTAATCTCTTTTCCTCTCTTGAACATTAAAACTTAATGTTATGTCTTTATTCTCTGTTTTCCAGAGTGCAGCTGCTGCTCCCAGTCCAGTGATGGGCAACATGCCACCAAACGACGGCATGCCCGGTGGACCCATGCCCCCGGGCTTCTTTCAAGTAAGCAAAAAAGTGACTTCATCCCATCTCCCGCCCCTGCCATCACCGATCACACACCCCACCACAGCCCCTGCACCCCTCCTACAGCCGTTGCTAAGCCTAGCCTTCTGTCTCCTCCTCCTTTTTTAGCCTCTTTAGCTGTCCTAATCCCTGTCCAGATGTGTTCCCTCCTCTGTGTCTCTGCCTCCGTCCCATATGTCCACACTCGGGCTGTTAACTCCTGGTGCTCTGTGTGACACTGCAAACTGTTTTCTAAAGACTTTTTTCCACTCCTGTATGAAATGTTGCCTCAGAAAGCAAGTGAAAGTGGCAGTTGTGTTTTTTTTCTTTGGTTGAGGAGAGGAGAGAAGAGGACAGGAGAGGAGAGGAGGCTATTTTCTCTGGTTTGTGTTGCTTCACTAATTCCTCCTGTCATCACTGTTCTCTGAAGGCTGTCTCTGAGGCTGACGAGGTCACACACTCGCTCTCTCTGTTTCCATCACTCTCCCCTTCCTCCCTCGTACACAAACATGCAAGCATGCAAGCCCAGTTTGACAGTTTGACACACATTAAACTAGTAACACTTTCAGATTGGAGGTTTTAAAATATCTGCACCCCCGAGGATATTCACTGTTACGACAGAGGTGAAAAGAGATGAAAAATCTATCCAAAACTGCTGAAGAAGTTGAAAATATTCAAAACAAATATATAAAACAACATATAAAACATCAGTATTAGGACATTTATTCAATTAAGACAAGTCATTGCACTTAGAAATGAGGTGAGAGATTATTTAATTTTGACTAAAACATAGCCTTGAGCAGAACCTATTCTATTAACACACATCTTTATTCATATTTGAGAACTGAAAGGAAGACTTGTAGGGAAGAACTGATTTGTTTCTTTGCAAGTGCTACCAATTTTGAAGCCATCACAAGGAGGCGATTAGCTAAGCATGGCACAAACATTAGAAAAAGTGCCAAACCACTGGCTCTTCCTTTTTTAAATCAAATCCAACCAATTTTACCAGAAAACCTCTTGCGCTCAAAAATGAAGGTAACGTGGATAAGTGAAAAAGAGCCGTTTCTGAAGCGGCCACTTTAGACTGGTTGCAGAAACAAAATCCCTAGTACAGACAAAGGTGGGCTCTTCCCAAACAGAAGGGCTTCTCTGTTGGCCAATACACAGTCAGATTCGATTATCTGTCATAATTTAATACATTTGTTCATTAACGTTGTATGTATTATTCACAATTGCTATCATTACTTCGTTATTAAAGGGGTATTTCAGTGTTTTTAAAGTTGGGTTGTATGAGGTGCTTGACATTAGTAATTAAAGTATCTGAAGGGGCTCCCAGCAGCACTGCACCTTTAAGAAGAACAAGCTCAGATGACCAGTAAAGGATGCAGCTGTTGACAGGTGCAGTTACTTGGCATAATTGTGTGAGTTTTAAGTAAAAACAAGCCACAGTTTGACCCAATGTTGGGTCAAATGTACGATTGGGTGAAACATTTCAGAGAGCTTTATTTTTCACTATTTTATAATGTAGCAAATGGCTATGTGCTCTTCCCTTTATTTTCCACGACCCTTGGCCTAGGTTACACTGCTTCCATTGCAATGAGTATCATTCACATCTTTCGTCCAATCAAAATTCACCCCTGTGTTGACTCCTTGTTTACTAATCTGTCTCATGGCCTACAGAAGCTGGTCTGAATCTATTTTCAGTTGAATTGAATGAGAATGATATCATTAATGACCAGTTAGATTTTGAGTTTAATGTCAAGGTTGTAGTCTTTGACAACAGGGGCAGCTAGCTGATCTTGCTGTGGATCAGACGTAGCTTGTCGTCAGACAATGGGATGAGCTGACCGTTGTGACATTTAGCAGAAGCGTTTCGTCACACAAGGAGTTTCACACATTCACAGTTCGCCTTTCCAATGCTGAGTCCACATGTTCCCCTCTCACCAACATTACGCCTCTGATATCACCACTGGAGACGGAGCAAATGTGAGGTCTACTTGTTTTCTCCATTATGTGTCCACGGTGGTCAGAGCGGAGGCCGAGTGTCACAGGGGCAAGAATATAACAGCTTGAAATGGCAGAATGTATGGGGACTGCATAATTAGTGCCGAGTTATTGAAAATGTGGAGCTGAGCAGTGCTGAACTGATCAATTACCAGGGTAGGCCAGTCAACCAATAAGTGCAGTCTGGGCCCACATGGGGAAGGGGCCCAGAAAGTGGCAGGGGCTCTAAGACTGAACATAAACTTATTTCTGACTACATTAATGAGGATGCATGATGGCCGCCACACACCTCTGTGTGGTTTCAGTGCTTCATTTGTGCATGTCCAGAATGAATGCAATGCAGACATAAGCTGCAGTTTACACCTGACCAGCAGGATCAGTGTAGAGGCAGAGGAGATATGAAAGAGTCAACAAGGCAGCGTATAAACTACTGATTAGTAGTTTTGATCCACTGCTCAAAAGAAAGCTCAACAATGAAGCATTCAAGAATACACCCTTTCTTTAACTACGACATCATCAGCCCTGTCAGCCAAAAGTCATCAGCTATCCTGGTCACGGAGTAGACCACAATACTGAGACACTTATAATGTTTCATGGGAGAAAATATTTTGTATAAATGGAGTGCATAGGAAGTTGATGGTGAGGTCTGACCACTGGTCATCAGTTGCTAACAAATATTTGGTGATGACTTTGACCATTTGTGTTTATTTAGTTACATTTATACTCAGAATTACTGCCATGTTTTCTGTTTACTTCTAATACAACAGGTAGTTGCACACAGCCTGAGGTCTTTTACGCCCTCTTGTGGTGTCTTCCAGTAACATGGGTCAAATAAGGGCAAGTATGTAAACAAAAGTGCTCATCACGCCAACAAATGTGAATGCAAGGACAAACTGCAAGTATGTATTTCTGGCTTAGTAGAGTGTCCCACAAAGTCTGAGATAACATGTAGATCAGGGGTGCTTACTATTGGAAAACTAGAAGGTAATTTGAACAGTATTGATTGTGAACATACCCTAGCAGTCATCCAAACTGCATATATGAACGCCAACTTATGGCAAACTCTGACCTCTCTGAGTGGCCCACAAACAAAAAGCAGGGTTGGCTTCTTTCACCTTTTGTTGATCAGTAGATAATCAGTATAGGTTTAGGTTTTTCATATGTTCCCTTCAACAGCTGTAGATATTTTTAGTCAAAAGCCATCTAATCTTGTGATCTTGATGGTATGTATCTCCTTAATTTACTATCCTGTGTAATTCGATACATCTAATAAATAATCAAGCAGGTTTGAATCCTCTGTAATGGAGGTTTAGTGTGGCTGATGTGTAAATATACAACACAGAAATGTATAGCCTATTGCCTGCATTGTCTTGTATGCGCAGATCGGCAGCATGTGTGCAGTAGCCCTCATGTAGATACGTGTGTGTGTGCGTGCAGCGGTCGTGGAGAATGTTAATGATGTATGAGCAGCGAGCAGGCCAGTGAGAAAGCTATCTGATGGTGTTGCATGAGTGACATTGCTTTCCATAAATAGATCCTGTGTGCAGCAGATAGACAGACAGACAGACAGACAGACAGATTGGGCAGAGGGGAGAGCAAAATTCAGTCTTCTCTGTTTGCTTAGCTCTGCTAACATAAGCGTTAAAGCTGGCAAAGGTAAAGAGAGCAAAAAATAGAAAAGAGTGTGAGAGGAAAGGCTGGCAAAAGCACATGCACGAAATATTCTCTGCACCTTTTACAAACTTTGCATCAGATTCTTTGCCCTAACAGCAGAGTATGTAAATGTGTGTCCATGTGGCATTTTTCAACTTCAGCCAGCATTAAAACCACACACACAGTCAAGGTAGCAGCACTCCCCGGTGAACTAATGGTTGCAGTCCGTGCTGAAAGTGCAGGCTGCTGACTTTTCTGCAGTTCATTTAATCATTCAGGTGAAGGGGACGCACAAAAAAAATGTATTTCCCTCCCACATATAGTTGAGATTTTACTCATGCTGTTAAATTCCCACATTTGTAGTGTGTGAGAGTACAAAGGATTCAAAACTCTAACATTTTTATTTTTTGACGTGGAATTTTGAATGATTGGCTCTAGAGAGCAGTGTTTTTATCAGTTTAGTCATTTCCCATCACAGCTCCGGGTTGGCCTCCTTCTCCCTCTCCTCTCTCCTTCGCACACCCGGCATCCTTCTCCATGACATTTCCTCACTCTCTCCATTTCCCTTGTCTTTGAAACTATTATTTTCTCGCTCGCACACTCTCTGCTCCAGTGACACATGCTTACTCACTGACTCAGTTATGTGTATGTGAACTGTCCTCTTTTTAAGTGTGTGTGTGTGTGTGTTGCAGAGTTTTCCCCACTTGCATTAGCGAGGTAATTAACATAGGTGACCCCCAACACTGTTCTTGGCTGCAGTCCTGGGAGAGAGGGAGGGATGGGGGGTAAAAGGAGGGGCAGTGGAGGGAAATGGAAGTAGAGGTGGGTGTTTGCTCCCATGATCTCCTGATCTGTGGCTGCAGGACGAGTTGGACATTGGGTCTCATAAGTTAGGAGGAAGAAAGGAGGCACGGTCAAGACAGAGATAGTCCGTAGAACTTTTCAAACTACATTTTGGGGAATGTGCTGATTTTCACTGTCATTGGCAATTGAGAGATTCATATTGGCATCCTCAGTCCGCAGTGGTTACAGCATTGCAAGACCTTTAATGCCTGCAATCAGGCTAGTTCCAGTCTATTAAGACTGTGCTTGGCCAAAAGCAGCACAGCCAAATCAGAGTCCCTTAGGACAGGAAAAGGTGGGAGCTACAAGTGTGAGGAAAGCAGGAAGTGGCTACCCTCAAGGTGCGTTCACACCGAACACGACTTGGTGACTGAGGTTGCGTCGTTCACCCAAGTCATGTCCATAAAATAGCTCATTCTGTCACCGTTGCATCGCTCAGTAACGTCACACCTACTTGAGTTTCAGTGTGATCATATCATAGATCATATAATGGGATGTATTACCTGACATTATTCCAAATGTATACTTTTCCCTGATCTACCAGCAGCTGATGGCCCTGCAGCAGCATTGTCTGTCAGCTGCACCTTGAGTATGGAGTTCTCTGCGGTCCCATCTAGACGGAACTAATGTACTCACTAACCAGTGTTCCCACACAGACATGGATTGTCACTCTAATGTGAGCTGGAATAAAAACAGTTCTGTCACAGGTGTCGTCACACACCCACACAATGCTGATTGGCTGTCGCGGCACAGCCACACGCAACGTCGCCAGGAAAGTTCAAATTTTTTAATTTTGGCAACTGAGCGACACAACCAGGTCACATGTCCCAAGCGACCTGGTAGCGTAACCAAGTTGCCCAGATCACGTCCGTTGCATCGCATCAGGGCTTGCCTCGCCCCATCGCAGCTGTCCATTAAAGTTGCAGAGTGGTTGCCCAGGTCGCCCAGGTCACACAAGTCACGTAGCAGTTTCAGTAGCAATTTTGTTGAATCTGGACTGCAGATTCCCGCTAGTCAGACAACTTGTTTGTGCTTGCTTCAGTTCTTCTAAAACAAACAAGATGTGGTTTGCTCGCCTCAACTCTCACTTGCCCTGATGTCAGTCGCATAAGTAACATGTCATCAAACATCACGGACTGCGTCACACCTTCCCATCTTTCTGGCTCAACCATTTCACAGTAGTCCCGTCTTTTGTTGTCTTGGCTTGATGCACCTCTTTTACTGCCTCTGGACATGGAGCAAAGACAGGATCAATTCGTTCCCCCATTCCATCTCTGCAACATTTACTGGGGGGATCATCACAGGGGCGTAAATATTCAACTTGAAAGGCAGTATGAATTTGGCTAGAGGAGGGACATGGAGGCAAAAGTGGGTGTCTGTCCCCATGATCACCTGATCTGTAGCTCCAGGACGAGTTGGACGTCAGGTCCAATAAATGAGGAGAAAGAAAGAATACACAGCCTGATTCTGATAGTGTGAGCATGTCTTTGCATTTGCTGTATAATCCTCTGCTCCTTGCAGAGAAAGTCCATTGCTGCTGCATAACGGCCCTCTGGGGAGGACAAGCAGGGGGAGGAGGGAGAAAGAGGGAGGAGCGGCTGGGTTGAGAGTTAATGACAGGGAGATGGAGGGAAAGAAAGGAGTAGAAGGTGGAGGAGAGGAGAGGACACAGGGATGTCAGGAAAGTCTTTCATTATCCTTCATGGAGGTGTAAGCCCTGAAAAAGACAAATGATTGACTCACTTAGTCATAGAAAATTAAATAAATTAGGGATTTTCAAGATTGATTGTTAGTTTTTTGTAAGGAAAGTAGATAAAAGAGGAGTGTTTGGCTTTGGCCAGGGAAAAGCAAATTAGATCAAATCTGCTCTTCAGAAATTTTTATGCTCCATCTGTCAAATAATCCCTCTTTGTTGACCTTATTCTCTGATCAACACGCGCAAGGTCCCGTACGCAAAAAAACAAACAAGAAAAAAACCTTAACGCGCTCCATCAAGACTGTACACCAGTCAGGGTGGGGCAGCTACTTTTTTTCAAACTGGAATGTGTCTTCTTGCCAAAATAAGGATCCAAAGTCAAGGGCAGTGTGTTTTACTGCAGGTAATTGAGGCTCTTTAGGGACAACAGCAACAAAAAAAGCACACCAAGAGGATTAGGTTTGATTACACATTTAAGAACAAGCAACCCAGGTATCAAAGGCAAATTTAAGAAGCCGTTCAAAGCTGACACATGGCAGCCACAAGTGGAATTAGGGAGACATCTGCTCACGGTGATTTATTTATCAAAGGTAAGATTGATCTCAGAGGGTCAGCTGTTTAACAGAGATGCAAATGAACAAAAACGTACGTAAATAACATGGCTGTAAGGCTCATGTGCAAGGATGTAGAAGGTTGTAAAACTGACTGAGGTTAATATTTGTGTGCATTTATGAGATACAAATGCAAACAAGACAGTGTAAAAAAAATCTGTAATGTTTCAAACTGCTGCAGTGGGGGAGGTGCAGATGGTTAATGGACTTGAGCTTATATAGCCCCTTTGTAGTGTCTCTGACTACTCAAAGCATATTTACATTCACATCTACCCATTCACAACCATTTACTCTCACATTCACATTCACTCTGATTCTGAGTTTCTATATATGTTAGCAATTAATAGCAACCAACACATCTTCTCTTTACATACCCATTTACACACCACTTGTTCAGCAGTGGGAGCAACCTAGGGTTATGTGTCTTGCCCAAGGACACATCAATATGTGTATATATGACAGCCAGAGCTGGGCTCAAACCTTTACCTTCTGACTGATGGTACAGCATACTACTAGAATAAGTCACCGACACACACAGGTGTCAGATGGGGGAAAACTAAGACCTGTACACAACTGCCTTTTTTGCTCATTTCTGGTTAAAAAAAAAAAATGAAAACACTCACACAGTAGAGTTTGGCTTGCATATTAATTCCCCTGCACAGAACAAGCTGTTTCATTGTAAATTCTCATGAGCTGTGTCTGATCTCACCACTCTGAAGCAGTGCATGTGGCTTCAGCTTTCCAGCACTGTGCTCAATTGTGTACTGTGGCAGTACAGATATGCTTAAATGCTCCATACACTGTCCTCTTCCACCTGTGGTAAGAGTAAAGTTTGGCTTAGGGAGTGGCTCCCGTCTGTGGTAAGTTGGATATCTCCTAATGACATCATAAGGGGAATTTTTTTCAAATGGATGACATGTTTTCTACAGAGTAGAGTAAGCAACAAAGGGAGAGAAGCTTATTTTCCCATGTTTTTTTTTTTTGTTTTGTTTTGTTTTTTTGCTTGGGCAGGGGGCTGTGGACAGGCCATGGACACATAATTTAAAAAAAAATAAACACTTAACAGTTCAAACTTTTGCATAGTATATAACCTTCAAGTAAACTGATAATTTTACTGATGTTTTCAGCATTCAGCATAATGAAGGCTAAAACATACTTATTGTCAGGTGCTTTTTTTTTCTCTGTGCATTCATCACTGTCATTTCTTTGTCATGGCCCAAAGAGCCCACTAGTAGAGCGTTCCTATTTTTGTTTTCAGCACAACTCACCTTGACTCTTCTAAATGTGTCCCATTAGGGATTGTACTTGTTACCTGGTACATCTTTTTGAATTAACTCCATTGGGTTAACACAAAGAAAATATCAAACAATAAGGATAATTGGACTCCAGGTCAGGCTGCCTATGGTGTCATACTTGTGAAAACCCATGAGAGCAAACAGTCTCTTCAGAATCCCTGATGTACAAAAAAACTGAGTTTTCACATACCGAGTAACCCGGAGTCATCTTATTTTCTGTCTGTCCGAGAAGCTCTGTTGGAGCTCCTGTCACTTAAAGGCCATCTTTCCCACATGGGCCCACACTGCTGTGATTGGTTGACTGGTCTTTTCTGTTGTAATTGGTCAGTTCAGTATGATACAGCCATTTTTTCAGTTGCTCTGCATTTTCTCTTCAGGCAACACTGCCCAGTCTCTAAACATTTCATGTAACAACTAGACTCATCTATACTCGATGGCCTTCAATTCAGATCAACCCTGTCCCTTTCTGTCTTTTCATTTGTATACTTTCTATAGAGTTTTTTTTTTTTGTTGCTCTGAATTGTTTTTTTCTATGCATGTCTCATTTTTGTCATTTTTGTTTTGTTCTGTTTAATTTTTTTTTTTTTTGCACTCTATTATCTTTACCTGTAATTTGTTTCTCTTTGGGCTTGGTCAGTGTATATTGTATTTAAATTGATAAATGAATGACTTGCCTTGACTTTCATGTTCACTGCATTGGGCTTGCCAATGGGCTTTAACTACTGATGAATCAGTTGTAGGATATCAAAGTGGTAGATCTTTCTGGAGGGGGCGTTTTTTCAGGCAGCCAATAAAGCTATTCACAGGAGGGGATGGGGAAGTCCAGATGCCATAGACTTTGTTGTCTTGAGCATAGAACTACTCTATCATGTGGAAGAGGCATGTAAAATACACTGAAGGGCATAAAAACTCAAAAAAGCATTGTATGATCCCTTGTGGTAAAACAGTAACTTATTATAAGGTTTTTTGACCATTGCTCCTCTTCTATAAGTGTCTGTGAGTTCATGTGTATGTAGTAGTTGGGTGGTCTCACAGTCTGATTGAATTTTCTTTTGTGTGTGGAAGATTGTAAGTTCAATCAGTTGAAACACTGTTTGTGGTCTCCAACATTTTTAAAACCAGTCAAGATCAGAAAATCTTTGAGTGCAGTCCCTGACAGCCCTGCTCTATGTAGTACAATATAGTAACAAACACACGTTGTGTATACTAAAACCTCACGCAATGCAGGATGAGAGGGCTTGATTCCAGATCAGAAAAGACTCACTCTGTTTGTCAGATGCTTCACAATGACATTTTGGAACCAGTTGACACAGTAACTTATTAGATTGCTACACCTTTTAAGCATGGAGGGAAATTGAGTAAAAACAGCAAGCATAGGATACTAAAGATATGTGTTTCATCCATCTGTCACCAGTCAAGGCTGATGTTTCCATTGATTAACGATTAGTATTTTATTTGGTTTGACCCCTGAACTGTTTACATTAGAAAGTTGAGCACTCTTGTGTGCCTCAAGTGTCCTCCATTTAACATCATTTAAAACACATCTAAAGTACTGCTGTGAATGTTAATCCAAAAAATACGGATGACAATGTGCAGGTAGAACTCTTTACTTGTGCCTGAACTTAACCCCTAAAGGAGTCAAACTGTCTTTGTTATCACCACAGCTCATCTTTAAGAGGATCGAGACAAAGAGTAATACAGAGTGATTCTTGAATGAGAGACACTCAGACTCAGAAGATGTTCTTGAACAATTCTTAGCCGTTGCCTGATCTAGCTACCCTGGTGCTCAGTTTACACATCTCAACACTGATCATGTACCCTTTGTCTGCCTACATTACATCCTCCATCCCTATCACCAGCACTTGCTATCTGCATATGAACTGCACGTCTCCCCTGTGAGTGTTGGTGAAACTTCAGCTCTGAGCGCTAAACGCTCCTTTTCACTGAAGCATGGATCACAGGTATATATAAATCATTTCATGGCATCCTAACATGTTTAAACGACTGTCAGTGTTTTCCGACGGTCCTCTGGGGAGAAAACACCCCTGATAGCGTGTTGTATTCATCTGTGAGCTGACGTGTTGCCATGCTATATACCATGAGCTAGCAGGAGAGACCCACTGCTGCCACAGCCGCTCTCTCAGGAATGTTAGCAAGGAATGACAATGAGTGTGGGTGCGTGTGGATGTGTGTGTGGTGCTGTTCCTCCTGGCTTTGTTTGTTGTGTTCACTGATGCAGGCTGCTTTGTGCTCTTGCTCTCTGTTTGTGTGTACGTGCGTGTGTATGTGCAGGAGTTTGATGACAGATACACACTGCCCTCTAGTGTTGGCAGCTGTAAACAAAAAAAAGAAAACTCCATCTCTCTGCTCCCTCCGTCTGTTAGTGGTCCATGAGGGGCACCGGTGTGGGTCTTCCTTAAGCTGAAATGAGTGTTGTGTTGGGGGGTGGGGGGTGAGGAAGGGGGCTTGTGTTGCGTTGATGGGCTTGTGGTACTGTGCCAAGCTGTTATCTCCTTAGCCGGGTAGAAAATGATTTTATTAATTGCTTCATTTAACGCTGCCGGTGCCCCCCACCCCACCCTCTCTCCTTCTCCCCCCCATACTCGTATACACAAACACCATCGTACAAACACACTCACTCTCTCACACACACTCCACTACTTTCAGACTCACCCTGCGTACACCTCTGTGACAGTGGAAATGTTCCCTCTCCCTCAGGCTGGCTCTGTGGGGACCTGCAGAGAGAACAGTGCGGCCATAAAGGCCATATGCTGGCCCATTCAGATGTAATAGCAGGAAGGCCCAGGGAGGCCCAGCCAGAGGAGCAATGCTCCATTATGGCACATTATAGAGAGGAGCAGGAGAGTAAGCATGCGTGTAGTAAAAACGTGCATTTACTACATCGCAGGGATGAAAGGTGTTCACATAGCTGAATCCACAGGAAGATAACTCCCATTTTGCAAAACAGAACTTAGTCTCATAGCACAAAGTGTTGTGTTTTAGACTTACCGTTGGTATTAGATTAACAATTAATGATGCACTCAACTCACAGTGTGATGGGTATCATGATTTAGGTTGAAGTAAACAATTGTAGTGTGATATTTTGACTTCTGTATATGAGAGCAACATTAACATGATGAACAATATGTTTAAATCTAATCATACAAGGTATATTCTTTAGCAAACTGAATGGACAATGATTATTTTCCTTATTTTACTTTATAAATATGTGATGCTACTGTTTTGATTTAGAGATTGACAAGTATCTGTAATCAAATAGTTCATACCTTTTCGAAACAAAAGGGACTCTGACAAATGCTACTGCTGTATACACTATTGTCTAACAAGAGCACCCAAGAGTGGTGGTGCTTCCTGGTGGTTGGTAAGGTGTAGTGTAATATAAAAGTTGGTTAAATCAATTAGGGTTGTCCATAATTTTATTGACTTGTTGCTAATTGTTTCTAAACCTATGGTTCAAAAGACTGACTTGAGCATGTACTTACAATTGCTGTTAGAATCAGCTTTCTGGTTTCTTAGTTTTGTCCACTTCTGTTTATGTTTACTTTAGGATAAACAATGTACACATCATCAATGACCCTTCCTCTGCTCATTATGACACTGGCTTAATCCCTAAGATCCTTCGTGGATCTGTACCCTGATCTTTGTTTGAAACTCTGAGAAGGACAGAGGTATGAAAATTACTTGACATGTGGAGTTTGAAATGTCTCTTCTGTTTGCTCTTTGGAGCAGAGGAAAGGGCATCAATGATGCAGTGTGTATTGTTGGTGCTTAGTTTTCAACATCAAGCCTGTACATAGAGCCTATTGGCTGCACAGTGGTGCTACAGGTTAGCACTCATGCCTCACAGCAAGATTTTTCCTGTTGCAGCTTCCTGAGCCCAGGCCCTTCTGTGTGTGTCTTGCAAGTTCTTCTTGTGCATGTGTGGGTTTTTCCAGGTCCTCTTGTTTCCTCCCACAGACCAAAAGCATGCCCATTACATTGTTAAGTGACTCTAATTGCTCTTAGGTGTGTGTGTGTGTGTCTGTGTGTGTGTGTGTGAATGGTTGTGTGTCTCTACATGCTGGTCCTGTGTGCTGACAGCCAGTCCAGAGTGTACTCTGCCTCTCACACAATGTTGGCTGGCAACATTGTGCTGGCTCCAGCCTAATTCAAAAAGGCCGTATTTTACTTTAACTCTGGTTCATGTTCAATTTCATTGACTGCTAAGCATGTTTAAAATCACTAATGTTCAAACAAACCTAGTCTGTATATTGAATATCGCTGATCCAGCTGTATTCTCAGTCTCTCTGAGACCCTCTGTCAGAGTTCCCTTTTCCATATAGGCCCAGTCCACTCTGATTGGCTGACCCAATTACCTTTGGGTGGTAATTGGTCTGTTTGATTCTTCAGTCTCTGCTCAGCACTGGGCTTGCCACTTTGAGTCAATGAGCCTAAACTGCAGATGAAACAACAGTACAATGTCACACTGGTAGGCCTGATGGGGTTGGGGGTAATGAGCCATTTTAGGCAGCTACTGGCACTGTAAACAGGGAAGGAGATAAGTCACAATGCAGACTTTTTGTGTTGTTCATATCAGTGCTCTATCTTCAGGAGACATGTAAAACAAACTAAAGAGCATAAAAAACTAAAAAGCATCATATAGGTTCTTTTCCACTTTTTACAATGATTTGGGCCACATTAAGTGAAGGTATGATCCTTTTATTCCAACTTTCAGGCAGTGAAATTATCTCTTTATTTTGCTACAGTATGCGTGCTCTGCCTCAATACGGTTGTGAAGTATATTCACTGATTAAACTGATGTAAGTTAAGACATTAGTTATGATTCAGCTGAGGCTCCCAATGACCGAAGATGAGTCAGTGTGAGTGTGTCCTTCTAAACAACAACAACCAGGGATTGTGTGTATGGGTGTGTGTGGGCGTGTGTGTGTGTGTGTGTGTGTGTGGGTGTGGGTGTGTGTGTGTATGTGTTTACAGAAGAAGCAGACTGCTGCAGCTGGATCTGTGCAGCCAAACCCTGCAGGGGTGTCTTGTTAGACACAAACATACGCTCACAGACACACATGCAGGCGCACACACCCAATCAGACTGGCACGTCAACAACAATAACCTCTGAGGTCAGACAGAGCTAGCGCAGCATTAGCCCCAGAGTGAACCTGCTGAGAGACAGAGCAGACCCATACAGCTGGTGCTAACCAACCAAAATGCACACACTCACACACATAAGACAAGGAGAAAACCATAGTGGCATGGTGACAATCATCATAACTCTGGAAATAAACATTTTTACAGTGCTGAATAGATTATTGATTGGCTGCTTGATATGTTGCTGGTTAATAAGTGGTGTTATTGAAGGCTCAAATGCCTCTCATATGGCTCTTACAACAATGAGATGAATAGAATCAATGCATCATGGTGTGTAAACTGCCATGTCTCGGTATGACAGGAATCACCTGCTGCTTTTGAGTTCATCCTTTAAAGAAATCTGAAGAAGCTGCTGCGATTGTCTCCACATGCATGCATAACCTCATCTTTGCTGCCAAAACGGAGACTCTCACAGAATACCTGGCAGCTGTTGCTCTGGGAGAACGTGTGTTTCACGCCATCATTCAGGCATGTTTATTTTCCCACTGTGGCGGCACCCACAGGCTCCTGGTCCATGGCTCTGCTGGTGCTCTGGCCATGTCAGCAGAGCAGACACGGAGGGAAGTGGGGGCACAGTGGGCATTGTGAGAGGAAAGATTATACATAGGAAATTAGATGCATCCTCCTTCAGAAAAATATGTTCATACAGGTAAGAGGTTCACACAGTTTCTGCAGATGGCTGTTTAACATGAGTCTGGATCTGCTTGAGATTTCTGCCTACTAAATTGAGGTGTTTCTTTCTGCTGTCACTTTGCTGAATTGCCCAGAGCAATGCCCATGGTGGGTTAATGTATTGTTTTGTAAATATTTAAATAATAAAACAAAGACTATGGCTTCAACCTGGGGTCTTTTTTATAAATATTGAACATTAAACAGAAGCTAACCTTTTTCAGTGTAAATCATATGAGCATGAACGGTTGTCTGTCTCCTTATGTTGCCCTGTAATTGGCTGATGACTGGTCCAGGGTATATCCCCCATTTTGCCCAATGTCAGCTGGGATAGGCTCCAGCTCCCCTGCAGCTCTGAAAGCGACGAGTGATATAGATAGTGGATGGATGGACGGATGGTTCTCAAGCTAACATTTGTTGCAAATTGGTGCCATATGTTCAACTGGTCAGTCAGTTGGTCAGTTGGTTGGTTTCAGCAGTGTTAATTTTGTAAACTAATTATTTTCATCATAGTTGTCATCAACAACCTTTTTTCCCCGGACGAAAACTAGACTATAACTAAAAAAACCAAGTGCACATGGACAAAAACTAAAACTAAATTAATTGACATTTTCGTCAGATGAAAACGAGACTAAAATGTTTGACAGAGACTAAATCCAATCAGACCAAATTTTCGTGATGTAGAAAGTAGAGACAAGTTAGGAATCACAGCTACTTTGGTTGTGTGGAAAGGTTGGATGAGTTAAGAGGGACATCCAATCACAACTGCCTTAGCTTCATGGTGGTGGGATCCAAGTGTAAAACATGACTTCAGAAACACAGATAACATAAAAAAATGCCTTTGACTTTACACTTCATATTTTAGTTAACTAAATTTACTGTAGATTTCATCGACTAAAATGTTGTGAAATTTCATCAACTAAAACTAGACTAAAATTAAACAATTTAGATGACTAAATTCTGACTAAAAACAAAAGATATTTTAGGCAGAAGACTAAAACTAAATTAAAAAGTGCTGCCAAAATTAACACTGGGTTTCAGTAATCACTGACACACGTTTCACTGTTAACGCATCTTCATTGTGGCATGATTTTGTTGTAGGTAGTAGTAATGCATTCTTGCCTTGGACAGTGGCAATTCTTTTGACTACTTGCAAATGCATTACTTGATCTAAAGTCAAGTCACTACTGTGGACAAGAGTACTGCTATTGTCTGTGGGTGCTTTTAGACCCTTTGAAGGGGCCTGCAGCACCCCTGATTTAATTCTTCCCCTGAATTCTTACTTACTGAAAGGGATGAAAATATGATTATACTGGAACAAAAATAAATATATATATTTTTTTTAGATTTTTAAAAGACAAAAGGTGTTCAGAAGTTCTTAAGGTCTTAATCATGTATCCAATTTTTTTCTCATATTTGAGATTTAAATGTGTGCCAAAGGTTTTTTTTTTATTATTTACTGACTGACTATGATTTAATTTCTGTGTATTTGTATAGAATAGGCAAAGTAAATATTTATGTTAACATGTCCGCTGTGTGCATGTGTAAAGTGTGTGTCTAAGATTATATTTCACGAAGGTAATCCCCTAATCCTTCAGCTTTTCACTGTGATGTTAGATACACACCTGTTGAAGTAGCAGCCCACTTCAGACTTCACACACACATTAAAGCTGGCACACACTCTGCACCTGAGGGAGACAGATCCTGCTTTCACCTGCTGAAAAAGAGGGAGCTCTCATATTCACATTCATTGTTGCACAACTTACAAAACACACACACATGCACACACCTGTAATGTTACCTGATAGCAGGGAGCTGTGGCAGATAAGCAGAGTCTGGCAGTGGGTGGTCCTCTTTTTGTGTATTGATGTTCAGGTGGTTTGTTTCTCTGCTGGAGCAGCTGCTGCAGGAGTAAGATGAGGTTATATTGGAAAAGGCAGAGAGGTCACACAATCTTTTGATACTTTATTCACTTTAATGGACTTAACATTGTGAGATTAACTTCACAGGCCAATCATCCAGAAACTGTTGTTGACAAAGCACTGACAGCGGCATCAATTCAAACGGCATTATTTCATTTCTTTTTAACCGGGGAGATGTTTTGCTACAATCAGGTTTGATTGGGTTCAAGTAGCTGGCAGATCATGTAGAGAAATAGACCAAAATAAAGCTTGCTTTGGCCATGACTGCAGACCACAAAGCAGCACCGCTGTCAGCATGAATTAGGACACATCCTGGTTAACTCTGGCAAAAAAAGGAGCAATTTAAAGTCTAGACTTCTTGGATTGATCTGACCCAATCCTGGCAATTAGCAACTACTGCACACACAAAATATTGTGTTTTCCTTTGCAATATATCTGACAAGTCATGCTTGTTGGCTCTCTTTTTGATGAAATCTAATGGCTATCGTAGCAGCACACTGTAGTTATAAACTAGAAGAAACATAGAAGAAAGTGTGCTGTGATTGTTGTACTTTAAGATTATGTTTGCAGTTCATTTAAAACTGTGTTCATCTTGTTCACTGGGAAGCTAAAACATAACTCTAAAAGGTCCCAGATTTACTCTTTTTCAGCAAGTGTATGTGCCAAAGAAATGCACAGATGACTGGGCCACATTTATATACCTGCCTTAAGTGTACTACAGTTAGTAAAATCAGTTCAGCGTAGGTTAAGATATGCTTATATATTGATTATACCTAAAGAAAAAAACAGCCTACAGCTTTCAGTTAAGGGTTTTACAAGGCAAACAGCCACTCATTGTTAAGATGTCCAGTCAGATTTCAGGGGGCCCTGGGTGGTCAAGGCTACCACTTGATAAGACCCTGGTCAAGATGAGAATGACCCTCCAAGCAGCAAAAGTGAGATGCTGATGGCCCATCTCCACTTTTAGACTCACAACAAGAGCAAACTGCAAAATACAGGCCCTTGGTAGGTGCTTATAATCAAAAATTGAGATGGAGAGGATAGCAAAGCAAATGAGTACAATTCATGTTGGTCCTAAATGATGCAATCAGTTTGTCTTTATTCTTTATTCATTATTATTATTTATTATTCAACTTGCTGTGGGCAAACTAAAAGTTCCAAGCACTGGTATGTCCCTGCACTCCACATACAGAGGCTGTCCTGGAGTTGGACAGTTTTGGCTCATGGCTTCTTCCCTGCATGTCATTCCCCATCATTTCCCCAGTTTTCAGCCCAATTCATTGCTGTATCACTGAAAAAGAAGCATTATAGCCCTCAAATCATCTTCAAATCATCCTTACAAAGGTTGTATTCACTGACAAAGCTACACGTGAAAGTGCTGTAATGTATTGATAACATAAGCTTCATTTTTTCATCTTCCTTTAGTAAGTTTGAATACCACTAGATACATTTTTGGAGCATTTTATTCACATCTTCCTGAATTTCTGTCCTTAGGGTCCTCCAGGATCTCAGCCCTCCCCTCACACACAGCCCCAACCACACAATCCCAGCAACCCCATGATGGGACCTCACGGACAGGTAAGACACAAGCATTTACACCCTCTCCTCATCTGCTGTGTTTTTGTCCACTCTCTCACACACCAACAGCGTACGCACGCAGCACACAGGTCTCTTGTTGTGCTAACAGGCAGGACAGGCAGCATCCAGGATGGTTGGCTAGATGAATAATTTAGCTGTGTTGGCCCAGCTGTAAGGAGCCGTGGTGCATCTGGAGGGCCTTCTTTCTCCCCCAGCCCTGCACTCACCATCCCATAGTCCATCAATAGAGCATTAATATTGCAGCAGAGCCTGACATGGTGCAGCTCTTCGTGCACAAACGCACCACAACATGGTCAAAGGAGGAGACAAGGGAAGGAGATTTGAGAGTGAAGAAGACAACAGTAGTAAATCATTCCTTTCCTGAAGGGATAAATGGGATTATATAACTCGTCCCCCATTTGCCCCGAACGCACACATTACACACATATTACACATACACGCATGCATAATTACTATTGTAATCCAGTCTTGTGTTGTACTTGACTTGTCTGCTCTTATCTCTGTGAGAAGACAATGAGATGAACATTACGCTGCTGCTCATGCTCCATGACTCCAACACACAACTCTTACACAACCAGCATCCAAATCAGCATGTTTCTCCCCCTTACACTGAAGTAACAGGATGAAAGTTGGAATTAATTCTTTTCATATGACACAGCCTCTCTGGATGTGTGTTTTAGTCACAGCAGCGTAGGTAATGCTCAAAACCATGTGTCTGGAGTGCTTTACATTATTTACTAGTTGTGCGCTCACCCTGGATGTGTGTCTTAGATTTTTCAATGCTCTGCTGAAACATCTGGGTAAATGGTGGTTTACTTTTTGTTGTATATCTCGCCATTTAAATAGGGTTTTTGTGGCACTGTCTTGTTTTAAAGGCCCATGTGTATAACCACATAAAACAAGCATCCTCCCATCACATTGTCACATTTTTGGTCCTCAGCCTCCACACTTTCCTCACCCATTTGTTCTCTTGCTCCATGCTCCCACCCTGCATGTTCTTATCTGTCCTCTTTTACCTTTATCCTAATGGATTTACCCACCTGAGGTCTTACTTTCCAAAACTTGACTACAAGCCCCTCCTCTTTCTTGAATGTAACTAAACTGCCTCAGTGCATTGTTCTCAAACACAATAGCTCCCCCTGCTGGCACTGAAAGAGAACACACTCAAATTTGTCAGAATAAATGAAAGTAGATTTTCCCAAGGCTTTTGTGCCTGGTTTCACCTTCTCAAAGGTAACAGAGAGAGGACTGGCCATTCTACAGAACTCATTTCATAATGTAGCAGTTTCTTCACTAGTTCAACCATTTAAAGACATTTGAAGCTTCGTGAAGACTCTGACTCACAGCAACATGGCTTGCCCACCCTAAAGGGTCATGAATTGCACCTCAAGCCACCCTCCAGCTCAGAAATGAAGAGCTTTAATATATTATTTATGATTTGAAAGTATGTAAGGATCCCCCCCCCCCCCCCCCCCCCCAAAAAAAAAAAAAATGTTGAAGCTTTTTTATGCCAATTTGTACTGATGGCCATGCACTGATTTTGTTCCCAATCAAACACCTCCATGATCCGCACAGAACCTCCAGCATAGCTTTCAGCTGTTGTTGAATGATGCTGTTTATGTAGTCATCATAATCTCAAAAATATGATTTAAAGGAGCGTGTCTCTTGTTCTTGGTTAGACTTTTTTGGTAGGAAGAAATTAAATACACATTGATCATCTAAAAATACAAATGTTGTATTTTAGCTGAATTGAAATAAGATATATCTTAATTCAGACCTCACATCTGTGCAAGAAGGAAACAAGATTACGGTGAATAACAGGCGAGATGAGAGAGACTTTAACAAAAGGTACTTAGCCATTTGTCAGTGGACATTTGCAGAAGAGGATGAGTGATATTGATAAGGGCTTGGATTTTGGGAAATTATCAATAAGGGTATCAGTTTCATTATAAAAAAAAGTGTCCAAAATTGCTAATTTTCATAAAATGAAAAAAAAAAACACTTAACTGAATATATAAGCATGATTGTCCTGATTCCAAATTAGTTTGGGGGACTTTTAATCAGTTGAATATGTATAAAACCCACTCATCAACATGGAGGGTGACCAATAGCACTTTTTATGACAATAAATAAAGATTATAAAATAAAGAGATACATGATTTTGGGATGTATGACATAGCTTGTTTGGATGTAAACAAAAGTTTGTCCTTGTAAATTTCAAGGTAACATCATAAGTACATTATATTAAAGCATATAATGTGATAGGTTTTTGTGAACTTATTTAAGTAGTTTTATTTCTTGGCATTGTTACATCATCACATAAATATTTATTTGTAGTCATATTACAAGACACCCTCATCCCCCACCACAGTGTTTTACATGCCTACTCTGGATAGCAGAGCACTTCTATGAACATGGAAAACATCTGTGGCATCTGGCCTGCTCCCTCTCCCCCTCTTTATGGCGTAAGTAGCTCCCTAGAACATTTTGTCCACCCAGCCCCCTCCCTCCTCGGGATAGACCTACCAGTGTGACATCATACCGTTGATTGGACAGCAGTTTAAGTCCATTGGGTCATGATCGCAAGCTCAGTACAGAGCAGCAAAGGTAGAATAAAAGCAGAGTTGTTGACAGTACGACACAGAGAAGTGAAGTGAACTGACCAGTTACAACATAGCTGACTTGTAAATCAATGAGAATGGACTGGACCTACGAAGTAAGTCTTGATGCCTCTTTGTGAGCTAGAAAGCAAACCAGGCTGTACAAAGACTGACTCTTCCTGCAAATGGTTCCTTTAAAGTTGGTCAGGGGCGTAGGTGTCAGATGAGGCAATAACAGCACGCTGGCAGGACATTTATTACTGCAAATGTTCACCGTAATGTTTCTGTCTCCCAGAAAGAGAGGATAATTAGTTAGAAAATCTTTGTGCACATTTACAGGACCTAATGAGAAAAACACAAGGCTCACTGCTTTGTTCACAAAATCAACGCAATGCTGAAGTTTCAGGGGCCGTCCACACAGAGACAAATTCAGGTGTATCAGCACAAGTTTTTAATGGTAAAGGTGTTAAGTCCACACGGATACAATGTTTTGGTTGTGGGTAAATCTGAACGCATCAGCTTTGCATTTCTATGTATACAACAAATATAGATATTTTCAGAAACTATGGTGTCATAGCCCCACCTCCCCCTTCAACTGCATGCCTGACCATGTTGTGAACCCTGACAACAACAGAAACAATGGTGGATTACAGTGTTGCATTCCTGCTGCAGAAGTTACTAAGATTGCTATGGCTTTACAGCAAAATCTTCTGCTCCTCTACCACCACTAGGAAGAACAAGTGAACACGGGGAACAGCACATGACAGTATTTGTTTACATTTCCTATGATGTTTGTGCAGGCTCTATGTCTTCTCTGTTTTTGGTGTCTGTCTGCAGCAGCATCACAGCGCCACTTACAGGCCTGGCATATAAGCTACAGCATTTTCAGTGATGTTTGTGAACGCGCATATTTCTTGAAACAGTGCCATGTTCACAGAAATGAGTCCATCCCTGTGTAGGCAGAGCCTCAAACAGGAGCTTTAAATGACTTCCTCTGCGTGTTTTCACAAAGCTCTCTATACATGAGTATTTCTTAGCTTTATATAATATTTTGATGACATGGTGTTACTCTGTTCTTAACATATGTGTAAAACACTATATCTAATTAATTCTTCAAAATAAAAATCTGTTGAGAAAATTATTAATTTCTGTGTCATCATGAATTGAACCTTAGATATAATGCTAATAAAGATAATGTGCTTTAATGTTGTGTTTTCTGTTATACCATCTAATCTTAGACTATTAGATTTGACACTTATTTCAAACAAAGTCCCCGGACAGTTTATTCATAGTATTTTAAAGCCTATCAGGAAAGAGTTATAACAAGTATTTCCCTTGTGATCCTCATGAAATAAAGTAATGGTTGTCCTTCTCATGTCCTTCCTCCAGCCTTTCATGTCTCCACGGTACCCAGGCGGCCCCAGACCCTCCCTCCGTATGCCAAATCAGCCTCCCGGGAGCATCCCTGGGTCACAGCCTCTCCTGCCAAACAGCTTGGACCCCACCAGACCACAAGGTATCCACAAATAAGATGTGTTTTAGAGAGGCAGTGGAGGAATCTCATATCAGCAGAATGAGAACATTGCCTCCTCATTTATGGGATTATTATTGATCTAAAAATAGCTGCCTTTCAAACAAGCTGTGCTGTGTGTCACTACAGGACATCCAAACATGGGGGGTCCAATGAGAATGAATCCTCCTCGAGGGATGGGGGGCATGGGCCCACAGGTAGGAGCCATTTTTATTACTTCAAGAGCAGTTTTCAGGTTGGAGACCCCAGATAATTAGTTTGAAGGAGAATACTGTGTTTTCAGTTAAATTTATAAATTAATTTAACACAATGAGCTCAAAAGTCATTTTTGTACACTTTTTTTTTTACTTCCTCATTAAAATCACATGATTAAATGTAATGTAGTGAAAGCAAGCGTCACTATTGGTGCTTTTCTATTTGAGGTACATACTCAACCTGGCTCAACTACAGTTTAGAGACTACCTGCTTCATTTTATGTTAATGCATAGACTGTATCAGTACCTCTTTAAGGTAGGCAGACTGTCATAGTGTGGCTATGTGAAACTACAGTGGCATCCTCACAAACATAGGAGGAAAAAGAGGCATTAGAGCTGCCTGCCCCTTTGTTTCTTTGTCACAGTTGACTGGAGTTTGGTGGAGATACTAAGGTTGCTGTTAATTAATATATAAAATGGAAAGGAAATCCAACAGACACAAGTGGTATATTGACCCAAAATAAAAGCTTATAAAATGGAATGTAAGACAATTGAATTGACATAATGAAAATATGAAATGACTGCTTGGACTTTCAAAAGAGTACAGTACAGCAAGCTAAGCTAAATTCAGAGAATGAGCCCTTTCAGTGAAAGTAATAATATGCAATACTGTAAAGAAAAAAAAATGTGCTCAGTAGCATCACCGAAAATAGGTACTTCCTCTGCCAAGGCTTTCAAACATTGTCGGGCAAGTAATTGTCAAAAATGTGGGGAACTGCTCATTCTTGCATTGTTAATAAACCCTTTAAAAAGAATCCAGGATCAAAATCTTATCACTTTTCTCTTGTGCCATGACCAACACTCCCTGAAGTGTCATCAAAAGCTACAGAGAAGTGGAGTTATTAGCGATAATGTGGAAAACTTAATCTCCCAATGTCAACAGATCTTTTTTAAAATTTCTGCATCCATTTTTGGATCACCACCAAACTCAAATCACTAATTTCTTCTGCCATGGCTAACCCTGCCTGAAAATTTCATCAAAGTTCACCACTAACTTTATCCGTTATTAAACCAACAAATTACCAAACGTCTGCAAACACATGACCTCATTGACAGAGGTCATTTTCAGTCAAGGTTTTATATTGATGTCAACGGGACATGACTTGCAAATTGCTCTTTAAGCAGACTTAAAGAATAAAACACACAAATTGGATTTTATGGCCTAAAAATCAGAACATTGGGTGATGTTCATTTTCATTCTGCAACTGTTCGACTCACAGACTTGGTAATTGGATTGTCTGTTTATGACCAAAAATAAAGTGTGCTTTCCTTTCATTAAGGTCCACAACAAAAGCAGCTGAAATATCAAACCAGCAGTGAATAAATGCATGCAGATGATCCTGTGCTGAGGAGAAATTTGGTTCCACTGGCCTCATAACTCTACTGCTAAATATCAGAATCTCTCTTATGATTAGCTTGGCTCCGACCAGATCTCCCCACTGCCAGGAGCCGTTCTACATGTTAAATCCTACTTGCCGACTCCCACCTAGGGGACAAACAGAGGAGGAAAACTCAAGCTGCTCTGAGCAAGCCACCAATGACACATTTAAACCCCAAACTGGTGCCAAGTTTGGCACCGTTGGTTTCCTTTTATCACATTATTTTTTGTCGTTGTGATACATAAGATGCTTAAACAACAGTGTCCCTTACAATTACCATTACCAGCCAGCTGCTTCATTCTGCACCCAACAAACTCCCGCTCCAACATCACCTCACACAGCAACACACACACACACTCCCTGTGCCCCTCGGCTCCTCTCTGTGCCACCCTGGCTCGATGACTTTGGCAGCAAGTGCACCAGCAGCTGGTGTGGCATCTGCTCGACAAGTGTAATCGTCTGCTGAACAAAACTCTTCCTCTGAGTGAAGCTGGTCTCTGGCCTGCCCCCCTACTCGCTCACCCTCCTTATATCTATCTCACTCACAAACACACATTAACACGCACATGCACAGACATGTAAGTGTGCCAAACCTGCCTGCTGGGCAGCCATGAAAACATACATGGAGACACACAGAGGGGAGCACACATGCATAGACACACAACATGCAACAGACTCACATGCACACAGCTCCAACATCCCATAATTAAACAGTAGTTAGTGGGAGACATGATGGTCGCCGACCTTCATTAAGATTCAAACATTTAGACAGAGCAGGTGTGAGACGGCCTGCTGACTGTGTGTTTGTATTTTGCAGAACTATGGTGGAGGAATGAGGCCTCCTCCAAACTCCATGGGGCCAGGGATGCCAGGCATGAACATGTAAGTAAACTAAAGAAAGGAATAAATTCAATATTTTATGCGAGTTTGGCTGCCGGGAAAGAAAACAAAATGTTCAAACTCTTGGTTTTTTGTTCTTGTCTTCTTTTTGAAACATATTAAACCATATTTCAATGTATAAATGATGGAAACACTTGCTCAATGTAAATGTGTACACAAGCAACTAGATATAATTTTACCTCAATACATCTAAAGTACAGACCAGTTATGAGTATTATTAATGTAATAAGTCTGCTTGATTATGGCAAAACTTATTGTCAGAATTATTTTGATGGATATTGTGATCAACCGTCATGAAACACAGTCACTTGTGGACTTGACAACGTATACGTTACCTGCATTTATAGAAGTCATAATTTCTTTGAGCTCTGACATACTGAACAGCAAAAAAGTCATGAGAAAAGGAAAATTAAATGAAATGGACAGTATTTGATAATTAAAAGGTAATAACAACAACTAAGGATATTTAAAAATAGATAAAATAGAAAACAAGCCCAACATAGATCATTGCACATTAATAATCTAATCATATTTATTTTGTTTATGAAATTTGAAGCCATGATTAAACTAAAACTGAACTTTGAGTGACTGCCCAACACTTTAATTTGAATTTAAAAAATTACATAAACAAGAGAACAAGAAATACCAAGTTTCCTTTTTCTTATAGGTCCCATATTCTACTTTCCTTGCAGTACAGATGAATCCACCTGATTCAATGTCTGTAATCAGACTGATCCATCTAGCCAAGCTCCAAACTCCAATGACTGTGAGTGACCCAAAGCAGCACGGCCCAAACAGCGTCCTTTAGAGTAGAAAAAGGTGGGAGCTAGGAGCAGGACAACAGCAGGAAGCAGCTGTTTGTGCAGGGATTAGCATAGATGCTAACAGCTTCAGTAACAGTTTTATCAGATCTTTTCATTTCTTTATTAAATGAAAAACAAATAACAACACTATAAAGGTCTCTATCGAAAGGCACTTCTTACATGTTTGCCTTAAGTTTGTTTTATGGAGTGGCTCATGGTTTGTCCTTTACACCACAGCAGCAATGCTCACCTACTACATGATCTGATTGATTTTGTTTGGAGTTGCTGTTTTTGCAGAGCTGGTAACAACATATATGATGGCTCATGCCTTTTGTGGCTGGCCCAGGTTGATTCTCACCATTTGCTGCGTGTCCTCCCTTGATCTCTCTCCATTTTCTAAAGTCTTTCAGCTGTCTCCCTACTATCATTAAAGGCCTAAAATGCCCACAAAAATATTTAAAAATGAAAAAATGGGCTATAAAATATATTATAAGATATATAATGTATGTCTGTTGGATTTTGCATGCCTTTAAAGCCCTCTGTTTGAGCCCTGCTCAGAATACGCTATTTTTATATATATCTTTATGAGCTGTGTCCAACCATGCCTCTCTTTTAAAACAGTGGTTGCAGTTTTTGTGTCCTGTGCTCTAATGTTTACTGAGGCATATCCCCTAATGACATCATCATCAGAGGATTTTTTTAATGAACTGATCGAGCAAATATTTTCTGAAAGGTGGAGCTAACTTAAGAGGAAGGGGAGGGGTTTTTCTTATTTTGAGGGGTTGTAATCAGGCCATGGACACACATTTTGCTATAAAATCCATTAAAACGTATGTTCTTCTTAGTATGTTACCTGCAAAAGTTTCACTGTTTTCTTACTTTTAAGGTCATTATAACTTTCATATTCTTAAAACAGTTTCTCCCTTTTTTTTCAAGAATAATTCACTGACTTTAGTCAGTTGCTCTGAGGAGGAAAAAGTGGGTCAAACACAGATCATTGTCTTAATTTGAAATATCAGAAAGCCAAAGCTCCTGTTGGCAAGTTTTACTATGTGTTTTGGTGACCCCTGTTGTCAAAATTGTAGTTCTTATCTTTCTACATTTTTTTTTCATGTGCATCACAAAAGAAATGTCCTGCTTCCTTTTATTTTGTCAGACATCACAGCGTGACAGCAATTTTAGGCATAAGAATGAAATAGACAGAAAAAGGCCTGGTTGATCTTTATGCTGATGATGGTCCTGATTGCTTTCTTAATTCATTAAGAGACATTAAATTGTTTTAAGTCTATTTCATAGCCAGCTGAAAACTCCTCTTAGAGGCTTTAAACCTAGAGTGAATAACCTTATTTTAAGTCAGTTTTGCAAGCCTAATTGGACAGATCTGTTGCTTTTGTGTTTTTGTCAAGCTTGTCCTGGACATTTATTGAACATTTTTTCAATTAAATATATATCCTGCTCACCTTTATTTTGTCCAGCAAAGTTCCAGGCATTAAACAGACTGAACAGGAATAAGCCTGGTTAAGCTTTATGCTTATGATAGTCTTATTTGCTTTTCTAGGACATAGTCTGTTTTATAATCTGATGAGAACTCCTTACATGAGCTTTAAAGCAAGTAGCTTACAGTTCTTGTAAGTTACTTTAAATAGCTATACTTTTAATTAGCATGATTATTTTTTTTAATTCATAATTATCATTTCTGTGAGGCGTTGGTGGCTTAGTGTAGTACTAAGAGGGTTGAGAGGTTGAGCTGTTGATGTGTCACTGGGCAAGGCACTTAACCCTAAGTTGCTCGCACTGCTGTGTCAGTGGCCTGTAAATAGGTACAAGAAGTGTGTATGTGCTGGTTAATACTGCTGGATAACTAACATAGAAACTCAGAACCATCGGTAAGTAATCGTGAATGGGTAGATGTGACCTATGGTGTAAAAGCACTTTGAGTTGTCAGCCCATGATCATTTACCGTTTTCATTTGACATACTCAAACATTTCAAAAATTGTTGTAAGAAGGCTAAAGCCAAAGGTACTTCCAGTTAGCAGGCTGTACAGAAAGAATGTTGTCTGACTCCTAACCCATGGCAGCACTAATAGAGATGAACATAACTAAAAAGAAATGATTGGTCTTGCCCCTGATAGTCTGAATTACTTTGGTAGGTGATAGAGTGGCATAAAATTGTATCTGTTTCATGACCAGCTGATAAATCCTCGCAGGAGCTTTAAAAGTATTGATTTCTCATTGGTTACAGTAATCTGCTCTTTTTAACTAATTCATCCCCACAGCTCAAAAGTCATGTTTGCCAGAAACCCTCCATTAAATACCTGTGTGTGTGTGTGTGCGTGTTTGTGTCCCCAGGGGTCCCGGTGGAAGAGGTCCATGGCCGAACCCCAACACTAACTCAGTGAGTCACTCTCTATCTTCAACACTACTGAGTGTGTTTACGATAAGTGTGTCTCATGTTTTGTTTCACCCCGGGTCTTTTCTCTCCACAGATAGCTTATTCATCTTCATCTCCAGGCAACTACGTGGTAAGTGTCCCGCTATGGACTCATGTTGGACCACGGGCCATAAATTACCTGTCATGCAGTGATATCTAACAGGCACGCTGCCATCTGAAGTGCACTCAGAGCTCATTTCTCTTTTTTCTCTTCCCCCCTCAGGGCCCTCCAGGGGGAGGCGGCCCACCAGGAA
Source organism: Cetoscarus ocellatus (assembly GCA_037902135.1). Lineage (NCBI taxonomy): Eukaryota > Metazoa > Chordata > Actinopteri > Labriformes > Labridae > Cetoscarus > Cetoscarus ocellatus. The sequence continues at coordinate 1,058,333 of JBAMNC010000607.1, forward strand.
CTCCCATCATGCCTAGCCCCGGAGGTGAGTTATATACTTCAGTTTCCCTTCTGGTTTTTTACTTTTATCTAGTGTTCAGTGAGAAAAGGCTATGTCTTAACAAAATCAAACCTGTTCTCTGTCAAAGACACATTTCTCTGCGGGATCAACAGGTAGAGACATGATTCAAATACTGAGGAAGAGAAGCTTTCAGGATGAATTTAGTGACTTTAAAACATCAAATTTGTTTCAATTTAATTTTAAAAGTTTATTAATACTTTAAAGGGAAATTGGTTTGATTTAAAATAACCTTATCTTTGCATACAAATCCCAGTTCCAATGTAATTGGGACGTTGTGTTAAACGTTAACAAAAATAATATATTTTTTTTAAAATCCTGTTCAACCTATATTGAATTGAATACATTACAGAGACAAGATATTCAGTTTTTAAACTAATAAACTTCTTTTTTGGCTAATATTGTCTAATTTGTTATTTTTAGGGCCTGTAGCATGTTTCAGAAAAGTTGGGGCAGGGGCATGTTTACCACTATGTTACATCACCTTTCCTTCTATCAACACTCAATAAGCTTTTGAGAACTGAGAACACTAATAGTTGATGCTTTGTAGGTGGAATTCTTTTCTATTCTTGCTTGATGTTTGACTTCAGTCTCTCAACAGTCCGGGGTCTCCGTTGTCATATTTTGAGCTTCATAATGTACCACACATTTTCAATGGGAGACAGTTCTGGACTGCAGGCAGGCCAGTGTAGTACCTGCACTCTTTTACTACAAAGCCATGCAGAATATGGCTATGCATTGTCTTGCTGGAAAAAGCAGGGATGTTCCTAAAGAAGACATCACTTGGATGGCAGCATATGTTGCTCCAAAACCTGTATGTACATCTCAGCATTAATGGTGCCTTAACAGATGTGCAAGTTGCCCATGCCATGGGCACTAACACACCCCAATACCATCGCAGATGCTGGCTTGCTGAGATAACAATTTGGATATTTGTCCAAAAAATACTCACAGGAATACTTACTTATTTGCCACATCATTTACGAGTAGACGTCTTGTATTGTGCTTCAGCTTCATTGCCCTGCACTTTTATCCACTTCTATAATGCCACATAACACTGGGGCTGTAACTTATTGATTTATTTATGTGCAAAAGACTAAATACAATAACTGCTCATCATTAATATTGTGATTGAGAGAGGAGGGAGGTAAGAGGCATTGTTGAAAGCTAAGAAACCCAATGGAGTTATAAGGTTTCAGAACAGGCTTGTTTTGAAATTTATTAAATGCATTTACTGACATTGAGGATGACCATCAGTTCAGGTTATTGAAAAATATTGGAATATGAGAAATGCAGATATAAAGTTTTCAACCGGCAACGACAGAAACAGAATGGTTGAAGCTTTTGTGATTAAGATCATGGCTGTCATTGCTTTTGTTATTTGCATATTTGATTTGAGCCCCATTAAGGACATTTATGTAGTGCTGTTAGCTGTGTTAGCTGTGTTAGCTTGTTTTAAAAAGGGAAAAATCATGCATTTTAGTATGTAATCAAAAGATTTATCCATGACAGCTTTAACCAATCAAACCAGCATCTCTGTGGAGGATAAGCTGAGAACAAAACGCTGCTGGCTGATCTCCTGTAGATGTTCTGTTTCTGCTGGCCTGTGGAGAGCTTCTTTTTGTGTCCACTATTTATTATTTATATACGTGCCTCCATTGTGATACGTTGCCGGGGCAACCTTTTGCACAAAACGCTCCTGCTCACACGTACACTGGGAGGGGAAAACATATTTCCACTGCAGTCGCCAAGACTGTGTGGACATGCACACACACACATTCACACACAGACACACAGATCTCGGACAAAAATTCACACCTCCCACTCAGTACTGCCCCCCTCCTTCAGTCACGACAACACAAGCTAGATTCAGGGACACTAACAGGAAAGATCTGACTGTATCCATCTCCTCTGTCTCACTGATGTTCCTGTTTTTTCCCGCTGGTCTCTGTGTTCCATGCAACTTTCTGCCAGCATCATCAGATCAAGGTCACCTCACCCTTCTGAATCTTTCGAAGCCTCACAGTCAGACCAGGAGCGACTACATTTTCTGCACAGGTTGTTGCTTAGTTGCAGCAGTGTCCATGTAAAAACTTCTAATCTCCTGATTGTATGTTGAGGAGATAATGGCCTCTTTTATTGCACATTGCAGAGAGCATTGTGTAAAGTGACTGATGGACAGATTCACTGGTATTATGTGCAGGCACTTGAGGAGGCATACTTTGTCCTGTGCAGCTGAAATGAGATCATGTCTGGACTGTGTCTAAAAATGTATTGTACAAACTGAAACTGAAACCGTGTCAAATACAGTGGAGGACAGTGCCATTCTGGTTGCCTCTGTGCAGCTTAGCTTGTTATTTTCCTCTCATTACACAGCTCTGTAACCCCAACCCATGTGTTTTTGACATTTTTTTAGAACAATCAGTATAAATAGACAGAAATAACAGTGGAAAGACTGATTTCCAAATATCTCCAAGAGTTTTCGAACAATGGTCTTGCCTCAAGATCCACCACCTCCTCCTCTGACCCAAATTTCTCGAGAATTTCAACCACTAAACCCTCAAGTCCCATTAGCCATTTTTTGGGGGTGTAAACATTTTTGTTTTTAAGGTTATTTGTCAGTTGTTAATCCATTCGTCCGTCTTTAATGTTTATCCCTTTAGGGGTCATGGGGGGCTGGAGCCTATCCCAGCTGACATTGGGCAAGAGGCAGGGTGCACCCCAAACCAATCGCCAGCTGATCACAGGGTCACAGACAACCATTCACCCTCACACTCATATATAAGGACAATTTAGAGTCACCAATTAGAAGTCATCAATTAACTCATGCAGGCACAAGAAGACTATGCCAACTCCACACAGAAAATCTCTGGTCTCTGGTCTTCTGCAACCCTCTTGCTGTGAGGCATGTACACTAACCTGCTGCTCCACCATGCCGCCTATGATGGCTGATGTGTAATCGGACATGTGTACTTTTTCAACAAGTTTAGAAATCTGAACTTATGATAGAGCTGAGGTCGTGCTTGTGATCAAAATATTCTCACAAGACCATAAATGCTAAAAACAGCCATAAAGTTAGCCCATGTTAACAGTGAGTTTGGATTGTAAAGCCCTGCAGCATTTGTAAAATGTTATGATTGACAGAATACTTTGAATCATTTAGGTACTGATGGTAAAAAAATGCAAATCCCAAGAATTTACACTGTAAATCAATCTTTTGACCAGTACAGCACAAATAATACAAATTTATTTTTACAAAATCTTTTCCGTTATTATTATTGGGACATTCTTTTCAGTGTTATTAACAGAACTGAAGTTGAAGAAAATATCTAATACAGTTAAACTAAAACATGATATTTATACGCAATAATGATATGGTAATTTTAAAACGTGTCTTCTTGGGACTTAAAGGACCAAGTGTGACTTTTTCCTCCAGGCTGACACAGCATAAAAGATAAAAAGCACCTAAATTAACTGTGCCAATAATCACTTGCATGTCCTATACTGTGTTGTTAAAAAAGACACTTGAGCATAGTGTATTTAAGAATAAAATTTAACTTATATATAATTTTATAAATCTTTTGTCATTGTCTCAGCATGTTTTTAAACATGAACTTAAAGGGTTAAACTTTTTTCATTTTTATAAATAATGAAGGTAGTGAAACATTATGGTGCTGCTGTAATAGAAAATCATATAAATATATTATATAGTAGTTTTGTGCTACGTCCACTATTGGACAGAGTGTGCTATGTGTACTTTTTTTAAACAGGACTTGAGAGTTAAATGTGTTTTTAAAAAGTTTCAAATGTAATTTTGACCTCAAATGTCTCTGAACAAAGAAACAGGGAAATTGCTGTTTTATAAATAAATCTATGATTACAATTAGCCCTTTACTTTAGATGTAATTTAACCAGTTTTTCTGTGATAACATTTAAATTGTTATTCTGATAGATCTTGAGAAATTAGCTTATTATTAAAAGCCAGCATCATTGTATGGAGATAAAGAAACGTTTTATTTTTAATAAACAACATAAACTATCATGTAAAAACAAAGAAAACTAAATATAAGAATGTATGTAAAAAAAATAAAAAGGCAACAATAATTTAATTAAATTTGATTTTAAAAAAGATTATAGCATTGAAATACTCTTTTGCAAAGCATATTGAGATAACATTTGCAATGATTTGGTGCTTTACAAATAAAGATTGATTGATTGGTGTCCACTCAGGGCTTTCTTATTCCCAGGACATTACATTTCCAGGCACAAATTAGAGACCCCCTGAAAACATCCCTCTGACCCATTTCTGGACCCTGAACCAGCTGGTTAGAACCACTGTCTTCGAGAAACAAATGAGAAACTTATCTGGTAGTGAAGAAATTGGATGTACACTGCAAGCTCAATCAGAAGTTGAAAACCATCAGAGCAATGTGGAAATATATGTCTGTGTTTGCTGAGCTCGACATTGAAAGATGTGAAAGATGTGTGTGTGTTCTGCTTTAAAAATGCCTAATAAAAAATACCCTGTGATTTTCTTTTGGAGTGCATAAGGTTGCATGAAAGCAGTGGTCCAGCACCCTAAATGGTTGTTATTGGAAACACAAAATTTTTCAGTAACAGTCCTCATTTCTTCTCATTCACAGACTCAACAAACTCAAGTGAAAACATTTACACAATGATGAACCCCATCGGGCCAGGTGGAAACAGACCTAATGTAAGTAATGTTGTGTTGAGAAGTTTTACATGACGATGAATTGCTTCAGTCTGAGAGTAAATTTTGAGTTCTAAAATAAACTAGTTTGTCATCTGATACCCTTGCTAATGTTTTTTTTTTCCTCTTAGTTCCCAATGGGACCAGGTCCTGATGGGCCGATGGGTGGAATGGGTGCAATGGAGCAGCATCATATGAACGGATCTTTAGGTGAGAGGCCTATAACTGAGTAATCTGGCCTAACTCCATTCAACTTCAAGTCATTTTAATTAGGCAATGCTTCTTGATCAGCATGTTCAATCACTGACTGGTTAATATTTCCTCCATTTAAGACACACCGTCCCCTAAAAAAGTACCGTAGTGTCACATGCTGAGTGAGAGCTGCTAAATTTACAATTTTCAGCTTGATTGCTGTAATTCCCATTCACCTGCCTCCACGTGTCCTCCCTCAGCTGACTCACTGATTGCTCACTAGGGCCAGTAAGTTCACCCACATTACACCCACCTTATTTGACCTTAATTTGCTTTAGCTAAATTTAGCAGCATTTTCTGATGTTTTTATAAAACAACCTGTTTCAACATATAATTCTAATTTGAATTTAGTAACTCTTTCACGTTTTGATTACCTTTTATGATATGATATTTTGTTTCTCTTTTAAGTTATCATTGTTATTGTAATTTCATATCATTTTATGTTGGAGTTTTTTCTGTTAAAGGTGCCATACTAAATACAATTTACTTATTTAACTTTTTAGATTTGATAATGGTAATTAATTTATCTATACTCCTCAAAAAAGTTTGGCACATTTTTGTGGGGCTCTACCCACGTTTAGCTGTGTTGCAAATTCCATGAATGCACAATCCTTACAAGTATGCTTATTATAAAGGTGACCAATCAGGCTTTCCAACAATATAAAATACAATACCAATTGGTATTATTAAAGAGGAGAATAAATCAACAGAAATAATGTTTCCGAACTTTTTAAGGGGTATATTTACGAAATTTTAATATGGAAACTTGGGACATTTTTTAAGGGTTTCAGACTCTTTTAAAAGCTCTCCTTTGTTTTTGTTTTTTTTTATTCCTATGTAAATTTCAGTGCTTAGCCCTAAATACCTAAATATTCCTTGTGTTTTATCACGAGAAAAACATAAAATCTTTAGTTTGGACCACAGTACAAGAAAAAAGTTTTGTACACTATAATGCACTGATGGTTTAACTATCATATTTATAACAAATGTCTTCACATGAGGACAAAATCAATTATGAGAACTTCCTTCTCAACGACAAAAGCTTACTGGGATCAGGCCCCACTAATCCCAAATAGCAGTAGGATAATCAGAGAGCATAGCAAACAAAGCTGGTTTGTTATTATATCTTTTTGTTCCAATGTACTTTTGCTATGTTTTTTAATGCTCTTTAGATCTACTTGTAAATTTATAAATGGCCCCTTTCTTTGCCTTAAAGTGTGACTCTAACAAGTGTGTGAAACCAGCACAGGAGTGAGACCTGTTACTTTGTGCTTTTAGAGGTGAGACACTGCCCTCTTGTGGCTTGTAGAGGAAGTGCTCTCCCTGTCTGGTATTGAACAAAGCCAAATCAGATCAGTGGGGCAGGAGACCCATTGATCCTGAGGACGGATCATTAAAGCTGCTGCTCTTCTGTATCAAAAAGAAACAGCTTCATTAAAAGATGTGAGAGGAAGAGCTTGTTCACATGAAGAGGATATCCTGACCTGATGTTGGATTAGCAACGAGGGTTAGTTAACCTCTGCCTCATAATGATTTCTTCTTCTTTCTTCCATCTCTGATCACAGGCTCTGGTGACATGGATGGGTTGCCAAAGGTAAGGTTGGACAAATAGTCTTTACGGCTATTTATCTCTTTCTTGAATGAGATCTGTGCTCTTATTGTTGCTTTTGGTCTGTCATTTAGAATTCTCCTAACAACATGGCGGGCATGAACAATCCTCCCGGCACACCGCGAGATGACGGGGAGATGGCAGGCAACTTTTTAAACCCATTCCAAAGTGAAAGTGTGAGTACTCCATCACATATTATAACATTTAAACTGGGACTACATGGAGAATGTAAAAATCTCATTATTCTGGGAAAGGCAAAGAATCAGATGTTTAATTGCTTCGTTAAGGAGATTACAATCACATCTGTAGTGCAGAAGTTGCAGGATCATGTTTCGATTTACCACAGAAATGCTTTTCTTATTTATGTGATCGCTCCATTTGTTACCCATTTGTGGATCATGTGTTCTGTCAATAATGACATTGGGCCATCGTCACAAAGAAAGGCTAGACCATACAGCTCCATAAAATTTGAAGGGACCACTGGAAATACAGCTGTCTGTGGTTCCTGTTTACATAGGCTGTTGCGAAAAAACCCAACTTTATTATAGTTTTGTTATATTTTGAACATTTATGGTGACTCCACCTACTTCTACATATGCTTTTTGGTTAAACACCTAAAGGAAATAAACAGGTATTTCAGTCACAGAAAATGTAAAATCAAAGAAAAAGTACTTAGTATCCTTCATCATTATGCTAAACCATTTAGAAAGTTAATATGTTATATCCCCTGCGACACCAGAAAAGAGCTAGATAAAGGCAGGATATGTCCCTGTTTTGAGAAAACATGATTCATTATTTTTTGGTGATTTGGCTGTTATAATAAAAGACATTTAATACTTCTGTCTTCATTTTTTTCTGTTTTACATGGAAGATAAAATATATTCTCTTTTTCTCTGAAATCAGTGAAATGCTTTTTTCTAAAATACAAAGCATAATTCATTTTGTACAACAATGTACTTTGTGATTACAAAATACTTATTTTGTTAGTTTAAATAAAAGAGTAGATTATAATTATTTGTAATTATTAATGATCATTTCAGTGAGTTTACTGTGGAATTATTGCCTTTTGATTAAGAGGAAACAAGGCAGATTCATTTCTGTGAGAAAGTGTCTTGTTATTCTTAGATGATTATGTGGATAATCAGCTTAATTTTTCAATGAAAATGTATCTCAAAAATTCAGTAAGGAATCTTATTAACCCAGATAAACAGATCTGTATCATTTAAAAAAAAATCTTTCAATTTAGGTTAAATAAAGCAGATTTGGCCTTTTCAGTGTAACCTCTTAATTCTGAAATGTTTAACTAAATATTTTTTCCTTTTTTAAAAAAAAACACATCTCAAAAGTGACAATTTTTTCACGTTAATCTGAAACAAAAATAATGAAGCAGATTCTATCTGATTCTATTTCATGAAAACATACAATATCTTGCTATTTTGAGATAGGTATTGGATTTTTTCCAATATCACTTCCAAATTTCCAAATTCACTTGAAAGAATCAAGTTTTTGAATGTTAGAATGTTAGATACTGCATTATCAGGCTCCTCTTATTCCAAAAACTATGCTATAACCTTTTGACCTCAAGGATAACCTAATCTGATTGTGGCTCCTTCTCATGTGCCCAGTTTTCCCAGCTTAACTGCATACACAAAAACACAGCATGCACAAACACCAGCATGTATACAGACTGTACACTCTGTCTAATGCATGAAGAGATGGTCATCATTAATATAAGTGTGACGTTTTGCTCCACTCACTGTAATCTGACATTCCTTAACATTTTCCTCTTGGGCTGGACTCTGCTTTGCTTGCTGCTGGTGGACTGACATAGACAACAGATAGGAAAGGGTTAAAGTAAAAGTTTAATGTATGCTGAGAAGAACTGAAGTTTAGTAAGGTAAACTGCTCTAATCTTGTACTGTAAAAGTATAAGAGGTCTAACATAGTTTTGGCTTATCTTTCCCCCTCCCCCTCTCTTTTTTCTCTCTTTACAGTATTCACCCAACATGACGATGAGTGTGTGATTTTTTTATTTTATCTTTTTATTTTATTTTATATCTTTTTCATCTCCCCTTATCCCAACCTTCCCCTCCCGTGGTGCGTCTTGCATTTCCCTCCCCCCTTCCTCTCCTTCCTCCTCGTGGACGTTGTGCTGTGCCACGCAGCCCCTGGGGATGCCCCTGGAAAGCAGGACTGCTCTTAAGGTCTCCCACCCCAATGCCTGTAAGATGGGTGTAAGAGCATGAAAAGGCCTCTGAAGCAACAGAAGAGGGTCTCTCCACGCCTGCCGGACCTCCACACAGGTCCAAGGACAGCATTGGATTAAAAAAACCCAAAACCTGCCCTTGTGGGTGGCATTTAAACCCATTCAGGATGCCCCTTTGCATTCTCCACCACCTATAAATCACGCTGATCATAATTTAAAAGGACGTGCAGATGTGACTGATGGAGGCCGAAAACTCACTCAGAATCTCAGCTCCTTTGGAGGGAATGATTTTGAAAACAAAAAACAAAAAAAACAAGGAAGAATGAACTGATAAATTTATTTTAGGACATGAATGGTTTCATTAAATGTTTGTATTTTTTGTTTCATGATGGTAAAATTATTGTTATAATTTCATAAATGATATGATTCTACTTATGTAGTTTTGGTTTCCTATAAAGGGCACATTTTATCTCAGCAGCAGCATCAACAATGGCAGAATAAGCACACAGTGGAGAAATGCACAATGTTTTTTTTCTGTTTACACGATTATGACTTTTATTTGTTGTTTGTTAGTGTCAGTCGGTATCACTCCATATACCTCTCCTTTGAAGCCTCCTCTGACCTGTAGCTTCAGTCTTTGCCTTTAAGAGGATTGTAGCATCAAATCAAACTATAAAGAGTAATCAGAATAATTGGGGTATATTTAATGATCCACTTCCGCTTTTTCTGGGACAAAGTATCTCGTCTTGACCTGTTCTCACTGCTTTCTTTGCTTTTCACTGCCTGGAAGTGGCTCTGGTGTCAGTTCTCCCTCAGCCCCAGATAGAGATGTCAATGTAAATACATCTTGTTTAGCTTTTATGTCATCCTGTTTAATGATTTGTTATTTACAAGTCATCTGTGAATCCCAAAAAAGCGCAGTTACTTCCCATTCATCACTGCTGACTCCAAGCTGGTTTTGCCTCTGTGGATGCACGATGGACGGTCTCCTTTTGGACTTGATAGAAGTTGTGGGACCTCAGTTTCAATTAAGGAGCCTTTTTGGGTTGAAGTTGTGGGCTCTGTTGCAACCTTGGAGCCTACATCAACTGGCACAGACTCCTGTATGAACAAGACAATGGATCGAGTACCTCAAGACTGTAGCTGCATTATGATGGGAGCAGCACCTTGGGACTGGCTGACTATCTAAAGAGGAGGAACAACAATAAGAAACGTTTTAAAAGTTAAATGTCCATTTTTTGTGGATTGCCTTCAGTAGATGTTTTTTTTTTTCGAATTTTCCAAATGTAAAAAGAAAGCCCACAGAATCTGCACAGAAAACAGAGCATTGTGACATATCATGCTATTTAATTTTTCTCTCTGTATGTTATGTGCTCTTTGTCATTGTTTGAAAGGGGTCCTTCATTTGTCCTTTTCACACATGCAGACCTTAGGGGGATACTTTGCCTAAAAATCCCCTTACTTGATTGTTCACACTTGTCTTGCAGCAGGGAAACAATACCAAGGAACTAGCCTGAGAAATTCAGAGAGAAGTCTGGATGAAAACTTGCAATGTGTGCATTAAAACGTTCAGTTCACTCTGACATTTTCAGGAAATTTTCATGGAAGAGGAGCTGGAAAAATTCAGAGAAAACTTTGGGTGTAGGCTGCCTGCATAAACACATTTAACTTATTCATGTGGATTCAGAAAAATCTGGAGGCTTTGTGCATGAAGTCCTTTGCAAATACAAAAAAACTTGAAATTTCCTGAAAATGTTCAGGTTCTGGTACTTGTCAATTTCATGATTCCTGTTCAGACTTTTCTGTCACTGCAAGATGTTTCCCTGAAGTTTCCCCTGGGCAACCTGGGGTTGGGAAAGAGGATAAATATGAGGGTTGTATCGTAAAGAATCAGGTAAAAGTCTGTGTTAAAAAAGGCTGCAGTTTGCGTTCACACATGCAGCTCATTATGAAAAGTTTATGCTTTTTCCTGCATGTGAGAATACGTTTTTTCATGTCTTTGTTTATGTGCTCTCTGTCACTGTTTCAGAGGGGTCTCTCATGAGGCCTTTTCACACTCTCAATCCTGAAATTTCCTTAAAAATCCTAGAAAAAGAATTAGGAAACCTACCTTAAAATTACCCTGAGTTTCTTGTTCCCACTTGACATTACAGCAGGAGGTTTCCCCCATTTTTTAATGATAGGGTGGTGGGGAGAGGAAAACTATTCAGGGACTAGCAGGGGAATTTCAGGCTAAAGGTAGCACATGCAGCTGACCCCTGTAAATTCAGAAAATTGCAGGGTTTTGTGCATGTGTGAATAGGATTATGGTATCACACTGCAGCACGTCAGTTTATTAAACCAACAATATCTACACAACCACTGTAGCCTCTGAAGGTAATGGTGATGTTCGTATCCATTTCTCTGATGTCAATGTGAACAGATTGTACCCACAAGGGACGTCTCCAGGATTTAGCTGTTGGTGGGGAACACTCCCTGGTTGCATTTCCACCAAGCTTTTCAGTACAGTTCAGTACACCTTCTTCAGTAAGAAGGTACCAAAACAAAATATCTGTGCTGTCCCACTTGTTTGGCACCCTTTTGCTGGGGTACGAAGCATACCTGTCATCCCCTTAGCTTGACACAGTGCAGTCTGTTGACTGGTCAAATAAGCATCACTTCCTTAACAACAATTGTGACAATGGATAAACCCAATGTACCATCTTTGAATATCCCTTGAGTCAGAGAGAAAATTTTTAGGAAAATAAAACTTCTGAAGCTTATGTTTACCACAGACAATGTCAAAAATCCAATAGATATTGAGACAGAGAAACAGGAAGTGGCAACATGCTAGCTCATTTCTGGGTACTAGGACTCATTACTGCACCTCTCTAATGTTGCCATATGTTTACTGCGTTGTGTTCATATTTATTTTAATAATCAACAGGCTGCATTGTGCCATGAGCTATGACACTATCTTCTTTGAACTTACACCCTTGCTTATACGAAATAATAGTATGCTTGGTGTTACATCAAGGTTTACTGTATCAAACCAAACCCCAATGTGCTGAACCTAAGTGGATCGCTCAGTGGAAATGCACCACCTCTCTTTGCTTTTCCATCAGTGTAGTGACACACACCTTCCCCTGTCTTTCCTCCCAATCCCATTCCCCCTCCAAAAAAAACCTTCTCCCTTTGTCTTTGATTTCCTTTTTTTGTAAATACTGTATAATGCATTTTGATATCATTGACATGTTTTGATATGTCAGTCACTACCAATGAATACAGCTGAAAGTAAATTATAAATAAATCTGTCCATGTTTTTAGAGAGAGCAGATGCGCTGACTATTTGGCTCGTGTGGCTAAAAATTTTGGTAAAATGTACAGAATACAGTGGCACAATAAATGCAGACTGTATGCTAAAGATTTGTATGGTAGGGGGGATACAGGACAGAGAGAGGACAGGACAGAGAGAAGCAAACAAACTGTGGCGTCCTCGCTCTGCCCTTGTCTCCTTATGTTTTAACTGTTTCTATTGGCTTTGAATATGTTTAAATAATTCTACAAAGGGCATCTTCTCACACAAAAACATGTGACCTCTTATTGCAGTTTTTAATATGAAGGATTTTTATCAATTTAAGGAAAAAAACTTTTAAAAAGACTTATGAGAACCTAATTTTAAATCAAGACTATATCAAAAAGTGAACTGTGTCCTTTGCTATTCGCCCCTGTTCTAGCATTGTATAGATCGAAGCTCTCTCACTGATCCTCTCTCAGTCCTCTGTGTATATTGATCGTTGGCCATCTCTGTACTTCTATTGTGATGTATAATACTGTACCATTAGAAAGATTTGCTGGTTGGGTGGGGTGGTGTATGTCGAGTCGGGGTGGGGTGGGGGGACAGGGAATGGGGAAAAATGAATGGCTCCTGTACCATTCATGGTCCTTTCTGATGACACGGCAGTATTCAATATGAAGCAGTCTGTCTCCTGGGTTTGCTTTGTATTTACATGGTAGGATAGTTCAGAATCTTGTCTTAGGGACTTAGGTGTCTTGTGTAGGTAATAAAGATGTTCTTTGTATGTTTCTTTATATTGTAAAGTTTCTTTAGACTGAAAGAAAACAGATAATTTGCTTATCAGAAAAGAAACGATGCATCAATAATAAATGTCATTTGATTTTTTTTTTCTTCTTGTTTGACTCTCTTCAGTTTTGATTTCCAGCTCCACTCACACAAAAGGGAGTTTGACAAAGTGCAGGAGCAATTTCACATGAGCCAGATCTGTACATGATGTTAACTTAAGCGTAGACATGTGGGAGGCAAGGACCTCTGCTTAATATGTGGTCGAAAAAATAGGGTCTCCTATTGTGGAATTACTTATGCTTCAGTTTGTCTCAGGCTGTTTCCTGCAGAAATCGTACAGAAATAGAAATCATTCGAAAAAAAAAAAAACATATCCACTCTATATCAGCAGCATAACACATTAATAACACAATAATAAAACATTTAGAGGTCCACAGCTATTAAAGTCTAGCAAGTCTATGACCCTCCCTGATATCTAATTTCACTTCAAACACTGCAGTCAGGGAACTCATAATTGCATTTGTATAAAAGAGGAATGGGCACCTGGCAGCCCGAAGGCCACATGTGGCCCTCCTCACTTCTAATTACCAAAATTTGCAACCATAGAGATAAAAAAAAAATCTCTGCCATGATGCATGTTAGTGTAATTTGCCACTTTGACACAAAAAGTAAAATACAGTGCAACATAACTAACTGAAACTATATCCATAAAAGTCTGAAATAATTCTTTTCATTTCAGGTTTTCAAAAAATTACTCAATATAATTATCTATAATGGTCACTGCAAATGTATTTTATGAAGCATTATTATTATTTTTTTTTTTTTGGAATGATCAGGCCCTCCGAAACAAAGAATAACAATAATGCAGCCTTTGAGGTAGCCAAAGTTGCTCATCCCTGGTTAAAACATTTTTTTTTTTTGAGCAACAAAACATTGTAAAGATTCTAGGCTATAATCACAAAATAAGCATGCAAATGCAACCCACTGGACTGCTTGAAAACCTGGCACTTTTTCTTTTTTTTTACCATTAATTCTTTATATTTTCAGATTTTTTTTCATATATATTTAAAAATACGATTTGTCTTCATTTCTTCCAACCTTCTTTCAACAGCATTAGCAGTATATAACAAAATTACATATGACAACTGTAAAGGTTTATATATAATAAAAGAAATCAGTTCTTCAAAGTGAATTAAGTGAATCTCGAATTCTCATCTACATGCTCTGAAATGGCCAACAGGCTGATACAGTGATTAAGGATATAATGATAACACTGCTAATAATAATAAAAATGCTAATACTACAACTACTACTAATAATAATACCATTATTATTATTATTATTATTATTATTATTATTATTATTATTATTATTATTATTATTATTATTGAAAAGCTAATGAGTCAGGCTAAATGCTTGGCATGTACAGTATTTTGGATTTCTTGATGGCGTCTAACCCTTTTTAGCAACATTTGTAAAACGGGGAAGACTGACAGAAAATAACTAATTATCGACATTAAAAACAAAAACATCGGTGTCTCTAAAGTTAAATACTGATGTTGTTACAGACGGACAGCAAAGTAGCTCAAGGTTAACAGGAAGCATCTCATTGGGTCAATTTGGACCGCAACGAAGTTAGTTTCCTGTTACTGTCTGGCAACATGCGGAGACTGGGCAAGTCTCCTGAGTCCCAACGTCCAACAGACTTCAACACTGTGAACTGGAGGAGAGATTGTCCAGGACCAAAACAAGGCTCTGCACTGATAGTGGGAGAAGGTAATGTTCTGTTTAGTTTGATTAATGTGCCTCTACGCACGACACGCTGACGAACTCACTTTATCTGAAGTAGATATAAGCCGTGGTTTGAAGCGGGACTGGAGTGAAATTGTTAGTTTATAGGCACCAACACTTGCTAGCAGGCTTCAGCTAATGCTAGCCTGCTCTGTGAGCTTCCTCGGCTAACGTCTGTTAGCATGGTTTTAGCCGCTTGACTGGAAGGCTGTGGGACAACTTGACAGAAACTTCTGGAAACGCGTCGCTAGCATTGTGGCTTATCACGAACACAAGCTATTGTAAGAGACCATTGTAAGTTGTTCTTTGTATATTTGTCCATTTATTGGCAACGCAGTTCTTGATGTTGTAATGTTGGTAGTCGTGCTGCTTTATGATGTGTGAGGATAGAAGGATCGCTAATTTAGCAGCAGTTGAATCAGTATTTGAGAGAGCACTGGGGTCTCCTGTCGTGGGACAGTTAAAAAGAAACATCTGCAAGGTTGTTTTTTAATTGTTTCCCTTCTTATTTGCTAAAGCGCACCACTAATGGCGGATAAAGAGGAGACCATGGAGGTGTCTGATGGTTATGACAGTCCGCCATCAGCGAAGAAGAATGGACGGACCTCGTTGCTGGACAGTGGGGAAGACTTTGAGGTTTTAGATGAAGCAGACATTGACGACGACCCTCCTCCGTTGGAAGATGCTGGAGGTGGGAGGGGGAAACAAGCAGACGAGTCTAATAAGGAAAACACAAACACAGACCCTCCAGCTCCTGTGGATGAATGGATGGATGTATTAGGTAGGATATAAATTGAATGTATGTTAGCTGCAGATTGCAGTCTTTTCTATGTGCTGTTGTCATGAGGTGTTGCTGACTGACTGGTGCTCCACACATACACTCCTGATCAAATTTTAAGACCAGTTGAAAAATTGCAAGAATTTACATTTTGCACTGTTGGATTTTTAAGAAGGTTCTAAGTAGAGCTTCAAAATGAATAAAGAAGAAATGGGCGTGAGACAAAACATTTTGGAAGCAATTTACTGCAAACAACAATGAAGCTGAAATAATCTGTTCACCAGCTGATTGAAAGTTTAATATTTGGTGATGGATGGCAAGGGAAGTTTACAAAAATGGACATCAGTTCCAGACAGTGGATGCCCTCCGTGAAGCCATCTTCACCACTTGGAGCAACTTTCCCACTAGTCTCCTGGAAACACTGAGTTCCCAAATTAAATTTTGAGATCATTAACAAAAATGGCGCAACTACTCATTATTACTGAGTCCTTTTTTGAAAATTTTATTTCTACTTTAGGGGGTTTTCGGGGGTTTTTTTTGAGCAATGGTCTTAAACTTTTGATCAGCTGATGAACAGCCTATTTCAGTTTAATAATTGTTTACAATAAATTGCTTACTCAAATTTTTTTGGTCTCACGCCCATTTCCTCTTTTTGCATTTTGAAGCTCTACTTAGAACCTTCTTAAGATCCAACAGTGCAAATGTAAATTCTTGCAATTTTTCAACTGGTCTTAAAATTTTGATCAGTAGTGTCTCTCTCTCATACAATCCTCATGTGAAACACTAATACCCCCTTTGGACTGTCCAAAAAACCCATTAAAACCCGGTAACAGTTGGCTCCTGTCGGCAGTTTGAAAGGGTCTAATCGGCATTTCGACCCGGGTCGACTGACCCCACAAGCGACATGGGTTTTTATCGGCTCGCCTCCGATCAGTTTCAGTGGAAACGTAACACCCGGGTCAACCCGCTAATTTACGGATGACGTCAGTATAACATGCCCACGGCATAATATCATGCCCGTCCCCTCCGTCTGTAACTTACATGACTCTTTGCCATCTCAGAAACAAATTCCATGTATCAATCATCATTTGTATCATCAGCGTTCAAATGTCTGCGTCGAGTTTGTACATTTTTAAAGAGGGACAAAAGCACAAAGTACAGAAAACAACTGACCACTGTGTCCATGGCTTCCATGCTGATATCCATTGTTTTCATGACCGTGTTTCCTCGCGCTGATGATGTCATCAACATGACGACATCAGCTTGATGCACCAGAGGAAAAAAAAACAGCCATGCATCTGCTGGTGATTAGACCCGGGTCTGCTGGCAGTGGGAAAGGGGTCACTTACCGATTGTTAGCGGGTTAACCCCATGTTGAAAAAACCTGCGTTGACCCGCTAAGTTTAGTGTGAAAGCGGTATAAGCTGAAGCTGTTCAACAATGCTGCGACAAGGGTAAGAAATGTACTTTTTGCTTACCTGTCATCATGGCTGGTCTATGTGACACTTTTTTTCAATTAAAATGCTTTATTTTTGAAATCCTCACTTTGATGGTGCCATTAAAGTCCAATCTTATAGTATATAAGTAATATCTTATTTTATAAAGGAAAAGGTTTTAACTATTAAAGAAATACTGATGTGACTTTGTTGGCAGAAAAAAACAATATATAGGCCTTGGGGACAAAAAGAGAGCCTGTAAATCACAAAAATTTTCCTCCTCACATTTTTAGAATTTGATAATCTGGGGGCTGGATGTGAAGCTGTGGGGGGCCTGATATGGCCCTGTGCTGCCAGTTGTTAATTACCGCAATAAAAAATTGAATTTTTGCGCAGAATTAGAAATGGCATTGGTATCAAAAAATTTTTCATCCCTCTTGATGTGGAAAATTACCATTCAAGCCATTATCTAGGGATACAGATGTTATGCAGATGATGCCTTACATCCCTGAAACTAACTTGATTGTTCTGTTTCCAGGTAATGACCAGCTGAAGAAAAAAGTACTGGAGGCTGGAGAAGGGAGAGACAGCCGACCTGAGAAAGGACAAAATGTTAGAATAAATCTCAGAACATGCTTGAAAGATGGGACACTCATCGAGGAGCAGTCTGACCTTTCGTTCACTCTTGGAGATGGAGATGTCATTCAGGTAAAATAAACTGTGAGACACTTTATTGCAGTCAAGGCTAAAAAATCTAAAAGTGTTTTCAGCAGCTGGGATTTTATATTATGAAGCATAGTTCTGTGTTATTGTTCTCTCTGTAGGCTCTGGATCTCACAGTGCAGCTCATGGAGATGGGGGAGAAAGCACTGATCCAGACTGATGCCAAATATGCATATGGCACTCGGGGGAGGTAGGGGCCTGTTTCAAATTATAAATTCATGCTTCTTTTATGTTATTGGTATATCTACGTTCTCCGTGGAAGACATAATATGGACCATCTTTGTTATGGATATGTTATGTGTTTTTTTACATTTCATACACAAGCGCATGTTCTTTTGTGAAGCTCTGAATGACAAGGACATACTGAATGGGGAGGCCCCCCTCCTTCTGGCCAGTTCGTCCATTCTGTCTCCCTGACATTCAGAGCAGAGATGAAGCGTCACAGGAGCTTAAATATTACGGCTTGAAACAGCAGCATGAATGGGGCTGTTCTTTAAGCAAGTAACACAAAGTACTTTAAAAAAGTGCAGCGAGGGACACTTTTAGTGTGAACAAGAGGCTGCATCCTCTTTGCACTACTACTACCTGACATATACACATGTTTTTTTTTTTAATCACCTCTCAGGTGTCCTTTACGATGAGTTTGTTGGACATTAATATGTCACAATGAAAATAAAAATGTTTCATTTTAGTCGTTTTGCCCCATTTTATATTTTTGTAATTGTTGCCACATACTCTTACTTTTTACCATGCGTCACTTCTCTTGAAGGCATATTTCACAAGAAGAGGAGGCAAAAGCAACATGGTTTGCCAGTTCCACTTTCTGATATCAGTGCCACTGCTTATACTAGAGTGTCATAAAATTATCTCTTGCTGTCGTATATGATTTCAACACATGAGAAATTATAAATCCCTGTGTCTGTTAAGCTTTTAAATATCAGTTTATAAGGTGTGAAATGAAGTGGACTGTTTCTCTCTGCACTTCTTCACTGCTGTTTCCAGAATTCTATCTTTTTTTAGAAGTGTTCTGATGTTTTATTATTATTATTATTATTATTATTATTATTATTATTATTCAATCATTGCTTAATTGGGCAATGTCAAATTGTGTCTTTAATTGGCTGCAGCATGAGTCAAGAGTCAAAGGCAAAGTTAGATACTTAGTTGGTAAAGTAATGTTGATCCTTTTGCCAAAATGATCTCTGTTTCCACCTCTGTCCAGTAATGAACCTGAAATTCCCCCGGATGCTGAGCTGTCTCTTGAAGTGGAACTGAAGGAAGCAACTGATGCCCCTGACCTGGAAATGCTCCCCCCTGCAGAAAAAATTGCCCTGGCCAGTCATAAACGAGAGAGGGGCAACATTCATTTTCAGCGTGGGGATTATGCCTTTGCCGTCAACTCATACAGCATTGCCCTGCAGATAACAGAGTCAAGCTCGAAAGGTGAGACAAAGGTCTAAGCATTTATGACAGTTTGGGAGAGAGGAGCGCCATAATTATGGAGTCAATGCCCAGTGTTATTTAACTTTTTATAAGATGTCCTACTCTGGCAAATAATCCCACTTGGTTTGTAACCATTTTCAGAAGAGGTTATAAACCTTGTGTTTTCTTTTATTGCTTGTGCAGTGGACATCAGTCCTGAAGAGGAGCAGGAGCTGGTGGATGTGAAAGTGAAATGTCTGAACAACATGGCAGCCTCTCAGCTGAAATTGGACCACCATGACGCAGCACTTAAATCTTGTGTAGCAGCCCTGGCACACCAACCAGACAACGTTAAAGCACTTTTCCGAATGGGCAAGGTAAAAAAAAGTCCTTTCTTCTTCTACATTCGTGTTTTTCAGTTGAACATTTTGGTTTTTTTTTAATTATGTGCTTTCACTTAAGGTTCTAGCCTTGCAAGGGGAATACACAGAGGCCATTCAAACTTTGAGGAAGGCACTGAAGTTGGAACCCAGCAGCAAGGTACTTGTGGGCCCTTTACATTCAGTTTAGGTCAAAACAAGAATTCAAACCTCGCCTGCTCCGAAGAGAAAGCAAATAGTCTTTCTTGCTACCAGTAGATGGTGCCATAGGGAAAATATTGAGTTGGTTTGTAGTACAAAGTCAGGTAGGATGTTGAGTCATCATTTCAGAGGATCTATTTTCATGTTGATGCTGCAAATAGGTTTACCCTGAACCCCAGCTATATCTTAAACCAAGCCAGTGTTACTATTCTCCAGCTAATTCAGTCTGGTATGTGAGGATCTTTCACTGAACAAGTCCATCTGACAGAGATGGTCTCAGTGTGTGGGATTCTTGGATCAGCCCTGAGCCACAGCAGGACAGTACTCGTGCCCAGAACCCCCGCTTGTGTCCTACACCAATCTGTCTAACAGCACATGGCCTGGCCACTGCTTCAGCCTCTCATCCAACAAATGCAGTGTAAAGAAAATGCACAAATCTATTTTAAATGAAAAGATCTGTCTAAGGAATGTTTAAAAGCCATAGTTCTCTTTAGGCAAAGTTTTTTTTCAGGACTGGATATTTGTGGAAACAAGCTTTTAATTTATGAATAGTGTCATATTAAATTACATAATTTCAATTTCTAAGGGGAGACTGTTGAGATGCACTGTATGTTGTGTAACACCATTCATCCAAAAAATATATAGAGGTATGTTTTTTGATCCATATCACCCAGCTCCATTGCTTCATTAGTGGTTTAGTTATAGATTGGGATAAAAATGAAGAACCTGTTCCAGCTAAGAACTGGTTTACGTCAGTTGCTCTTAATTACTCCCTGTCATGCCCCCCATTCAATATTCACCAGCCACCACCCACAAAGTCATTGAAATTGCAAAGTTGATATTTTTTCTAAATACATCAGAGCATATAAAGGCAGATTTCTCCATTCAGCATAAGAGTCTAAACACAGAGGTCAATGGTATTTGTGTACCACTTTTATGCAATTATAGTTGATATTCTAACCTCATGCTATCTGAAAAAAAGATTAAAAAAAAAACAGGGTGAAAGTTCATATACTTATTCCTTTTAAGACTCAAAGAAAGATTCAAGTCCAGTGTCACAATTTTGTGTTCTAACTGAAGAAGTTTCACAATAAAACTAAATTAACCAAGATGAACATTTTTTTAAGTGGAAGAAATGAACAATGTCAACATTAAAAAGACAAGAAAAAAGACTAAATAATCAACTGTCATTGTATTAAATGTTTAGAGATAAGGCAATCTTGAACACTCTATGGTTTATCTTGTCTTTATTGTTGTAATGTCCTGATACCTGAAAAACCTGAGTACACGAAAAAGACATTTACCAAAAAATAAAAACCAGATGCCAGTTGTTAAGTAGCCCACTTTTTTTTTTAATATACACTCTACCACTGACATGAAACATCGCCGATGATAGAGCAAAATTTTGGACTGGCACCTGGGGTGGATAATCAATATTCTAAGGGGCCCAGGCCTGCAAGAGGCAGTCACCACAAATGACAGCAAATGAGTCGAGGAAGTAGCCATGAAGGACAAGAAACATCATGGTCTAAAATGGACTTAATTCTACACAAAATAACCTCAGCAGTGAAACATACAACGTCTGTTTCTTTCAAACAAGAGTGGAAACTCCATCAACATACTTGAACATTTTTGAATGCAGCTCAGCGTTTGATATCAGGAGTGCAATGCGTTTGACATTTTTAAAATAGAAAATCTGTGAAGGATTTTTTTTCCACACAGAAAAATCCAAAGAAATCAATAAGAGAATAAATTGTGTATCATTAGTCTTGATTGACAGTGGCACTAAATCAGTAAAATATCAACAATTCACATCCCTTTATGTGTAACACTGGACTTGATTTAGTGCTTTGCTGCAAAACAGTGGCTGCACTTCAGTGACAACACCAGAATGCTTCCATTATAATCAATGAGGCGGTTCAAAACAGGCACAGGCTTCATGAACTGACAGAGTGATGCTCCATCAGTCCTCACCAGGCACTGGCAGACATGTCTTTATTTTTCCAGTGATGTCAGCTTTTTAGACCTGCTATCTTCTACTCAGATGGATGAGAGGAGATTTATTTGTCTGGGTTTTTGTTTACTTTTTGACGTGTTAACGCAGACTTGACAGTTCCAGTTCAGACAGCCTCAAACTTGTTTACTGTGTTTTGGCACATGGTTATTGTTAGGACAGGATGTGTGATATATATATATATATTTAGCCTACTTTACCCGAACTCCATGGAGAAGTGAGTGTTGTGTCTTTTTTTTAGTTGTTAGGTGATTGCATAATATTGTTGCCAGTTTGCTTCGGCTCAAACACGGTGCTTCAAATGTTACTCATGCTCATCACATTACACCTGAAAAACTGTCACTGTCCCTGCCCAACATGTATTTTCTGTTAAGACGCTCAAATTGAGATCATTAACTGAAGATTCCGGTTAACTCTAAATTCTTTTGTCCTATCTGAAAGCAATGGGTTTGCTTAATCACTCAGTTCTCAGTGACTCAGATCTGAATCAGTGATCAAACACTTAAACTGAGGCCATATCCTGGAAGCATGTGGACATGTTGGCTCAATGAGAGACTAATTTTGTGACGCAATCCTCTGACTTCTGGTAAGATTACAAAGAACGCCTTTTGATTATTTTCATTTATTTATGTGAGTTGGGTTTATGCCTTATCCATCCTTAATGATAATAAATGGTAATCACATCCTTGATAGTCTTGTTTTGTCACTTAGTTTTTAAGTGGTGACAGCTTGTGTATGTTCGTGTGGAGCTTTGTCATCCTGAAAAATCCTGTTAGATGAAACATCAGTCACAGCCAGTTTAGTAGGAGTACAGAGAAGATATTGGAGTGGGGCCTATTTGTCTTGTTTCTTCATGGTTGTCACAATGCCAGATTTTTAAACTTCAGTATGACTTGAGAAAACAGATATTTAAACATGTTTTCATACCACAGCAACAAAAATAGAAGTTCTTGGTGCCAAATTTGGGGTAATTTATTGTTTTAACTACTTAAAAATGTAGACAAGCTCCTACACATGATCTAAATTACACAAATACATTGCCGGCGTTTACTGAAACATAGCCAATGATTTTGAGCATTACTGACGAACTTCTCTTTCTTTGACGTTTGGCTGCTTATGGTTAAAAAATTACTAACAATCTTCAATGGGTTACACCAGCTATATGTAAGTTCAAATGCAGGCTGCTTCAAATGTTTATTTCAACAACAGTTTACAGTCCACTAAGAATTAAGATATTGCACATCCTGAGATAATTTCTGCTGTCACCACATCATAAGGCTTTATGTTTCACAAGCACGCTTTCTTCTGTTTGTGGATTAATGGCAGTTAACTGAGGCTATTTCCAGCTGCTTGCTTGAAAAGAAAACAGCATGAAAGGTAACACTGTAACAAATATTGCTTCAAAAGAAAATGTGATTTGCTTTTTCCATCTTTAAAAAGTATTTTCAAAGCCTGTCTGATTGCACTTAACTTGTTCAATTTTGGCAGTGTCACCTGCTATCAACACATAGTGACTTTGTAAGTGTCCCTCAGTCCTCAAATGAGAGAAGTGTATGGTCTTGCAGCATAAGTTGACAGAACAGACATTACTTTTCTTATTATGCATTACAGGCACTGCCCCCAATTACGTAACAGTTTGCAAACAACAGTCTGTACACACTTGCAGAGTCATATTTAAACAAAATCCAGCAATATCACTGAACCGTGTTAGCTGGCATAGTCTTTTATCTTCTCACTGTGTCTGTGGGATTTACACAGTTTTCTTACAAACTATAGTCTTTGAGGCCGTGTTTCCACTTGGTGGCCTGGTTCAGTGCTGCTCAGTACAGTCTGAAGTGGTTAACCCTGACCTTGTTTGTGTTTCTATCACAAGCTGTACCTCTATGTGAAGGTGGGGACATGAGCCAGGAAGAGGGGGTAGCGCCAGCAGTGTGACAAAGTGCAGCATTCTGGAGTAGAGTGCAATGGTGGACAAGGAGCAACAATGGAAGACTTCCAGTACACATTTTATTTGAACATGACGTGGCATGTATTTGTGTTTTGGCTGCTGTTGCATGAGAATTGAAGATTTTTGTGACCAATCAACCAACTGTAGCGCTTTTAGCTCCACACTTTAGGGTCTGTTTGGTACGCTCTGCACCCCCTCAGAGGGGTGCCAGAAAGGGGGACGTCATGGGTCAGTTCTTTGGGTACCTTTTCTTTTCCTTTGACAGTGGAAACACCTGCATTGTGTATCATACTGAGCCACACTGAACTGGACTGCTTGGTAACCCAGGTTATGTCAGAACTCATATTGCTGCAACAGGCACATGCACAGGCATTTTTAAGCTTTGGCACTTTTTGATACAATCTGTCATTAAAATATTTAAAAGAAAATCAAGGTACGTGTGCTATAATGAAAGGATAAGCACCAAGTGAGAAGACCTCTAACCTCCCTTATATCCAGTACACTACTGATGAGTTATGGAATCTACCACATGGCCATAAGTTGCCACAGCATTGCCACCTTTAACAGACCCTTCGTACATGCAAGCTTCAGGTAATGACGATGCTACCTGCCTTACTATAAGGACTCCCGCAGGCCCCCTATCCAACTGTCTAGACTTAAAAGCTGAAAGAGCCAGAACATCGCTTGAGTCATCTACTGGAAACCCCCATCTTAGGTGTTTCATCCACACCTGTAACAGGCTGGGCCGTGATGTACAGGAAATTGCAGTTTATTAAAACATGCGGTATCAAAAACCCATCAGTGAATTTTGTCTCTTCTGTTTAGACAATCCATGCAGAGCTCTCCAAGCTGGTGAAGAAGAACTCTGAGCAAAGAGGAGCAGAGCAGGCCATGTATAAGAAGATGCTGGGTAACCCCAGCAGTGCCAGCAATACACAGAAACACAGAGCCAAGTCGTCATGGGTGAGACTTTCATTCCCTCTGTTAAAGAAAGTGCTTTCGTGAAATATCAGTTTATGTCACATAAGAACTGTAGGAGGCAAGAAAACCTTTATGTGTGCTAATGAGTAAGAAGCCCCAATATAAATTAATATTTCAAATCTGGTGGATGTTTTTGTTGTAACTTTTCATTGTCATGCTATCCAGCCTATTTAAAGTGACTCTTTATTCTTGTTACCTCTTCCCCACAGGGTCTCAGCTGGAAATGGCTGTTCGGTGCCACTGCTGTAGCCATCGGTGGAGTTGCTTTATCCGTCGTTATAGCTGCTAGAAATTAACTCAAGCATCTCCTGAAGGCCTGACCAACAGCTACAATGTAAGAGTCGAAATACAGAAGCACATTATCTGACCTCAGGCCAAAACAGGGTGTAAAAATGTCACTCGGTCAGTTGCTTCTTTACTGTCACTCTCTTTTCTCTGCTATGTTTGAGAACTATACGTGACAAATAATGAAACATCAATATTTGCATATGGATATTGTTTTTCCAGCCATACAAATACCAAGGTTTATGCATATCTGTCAGGATGCCAGACACTGTTTTCTTTGTGGCCATTGTCATGTCTATGGTAGTTTATGTTGATTATTTGCATTAAATTAAAAATGCAAAATAGATTCCAATAGGATTTATTTAGATATTTTCCCATTCAAAATAGCTTTGGTTTTCCCATTTCTATATTATGCCATTGTTGAAAGGCAATAAGTCGTTCAGTTAATTTATAATATACCATAAGATCACAAGTAATTTCACTTTTTTGATCACAATAACTTGGTTTATGTTTACTTGCTTTCTCAGTGAGTCATGCTGATTTGGTAGCAATCACACCCTCTCAACAGCCTTACTTAAACACCAGGTGGCAAGAGACATACTCTCATAGATTGAAAAGCAATACAACAATCAGACTTTTTGAAAACTGTAAATTTAGCTGTCACTGTGCTGAGTAGGCCTTGTGTCTATTGAGGTTGGAATTTGGTGTGAAGGTACAATAAAGTGTTTTCTTGATGTTATGGTGTCTAGAGATAATAAAAACCTATCAGGACCTCACGGCAGTGCGGGTAGGCAAAAGCACCTTATTGCAGCCTCAAAGAAGTGACGGCAGTCTCATACAACGTCAACAAGGACTGTGTGTATCTGATTACAATTCAGTACAGGGCAGTGTGACGTCTCTAGATTTTCTTAAATACAAAAGCATCAGCTTATTTGGTATGGCTTTTAACACAAAATGCTTATTTTCATGTAAACATAATTGCCTCCTCACAGTTGAAGAAAATGGTACGTTGAGTTTGTTCAGTGTTCGGACCATGTAAATGCAGAATGATAGTTTATTTTGATCCAGTTTAGACGGTAATACCTCAGTTTTTAATTATTTTGAGTAAATATTGAAGGCAGTCTCTTTAGGTCCAACTTTCAATGTTTTTTTTCCTTCATGGTTTCCTCCCTGGTTTCCTTAATTGTTCTCATGGGTGTTTATTTATTTCACTGTTTTGATGGCTTTCTTATTTACAATACATGTGACACCTACAAAAATCTCACTTCTTCAGAGTAGATGAAGGATCCACAGAGCCAAAAGTTGTTTTAACTCTGAACAGTGGGTGACAGATGATGTCAAATGTCTTTGTCTAGCATTCCCAGCATTTGTTGATTTTATATTCATCACAATAAAATATGTTATCAAACTATGGTTTCTTTCCTCTTTTGGATTGTGTCACTGTTTCTGATTATGTATCTAACAGGCATCAGGTACAATTTATTTTAACAGTTTTTTCTCTTGAGTTAATATTTTGCTATGTTCATGGCACTACAATGATTTAAGGCAATGTTTTCTCCACCACGTGGTTCACTTGTGGCCCCTTTAGTCACCCCAGTCAAAATGTACTGTTAAAAAATGACAATTCTCCATCCCTCTAACCACCAACTTATATACATGAGGCTGTTGTTGGACAGAAGTAATAGTTCAATACTGTAAATATACTGCTAATATTAATCCTTAGTCTGTGATGATGCAAAAAAAGTCCTGTTATTATTTCTGCCTCTAGGTAAAGTCAAAGGCTTTTATCAACACTTTTCATAATTTTCCCTTATTAGCAAATCTGACTTTTTGTCAAAAATGATGTGTCTTTTGGGCTTACATTGGAACAGTTTTTGGGGGGGTCTCTTTCCAGTTTGCTCCTTGATTAATAACTTGATTTGTGGGTTTTATGTCACATGCAAGGTACCACTGAACACGACATGCAACTGTTTGATTGCTATTAGCTCATACACCAGTGGTCATCAACTGTATTTGTACAAGGGATGTTTTTGTGAATATACACTATGAGGGCATTTTAAAATAAATTGAATTAATATCCATATTTTGGCCTAATTGACATATTATTAGTTAGATAATCTAATTCTTTCACTTGTCGGCATTGTATGTATTTCCTTGCCTTTAAAGGTGAGATCAATCCCCATCACCTTTACTACTGTCAGCCGTTTGGAGAATGGGTATGTCTTGGGGCTGTCACATGTTACATCACTGGGTTTGACTCCTCTATCCTTGTTCTGGTTGAATGTTCATTGAAAATGGCTGATGGGTGGATTTATTTAAAACAACGGACTGATAACGTTTTTAAATCCCAGTTGTTTTGGGGGGCTATATTGTAGGGATTTAAAACAAAATTAAAACCACAAGATTCGTGCTAATCCAGCTGCTGTATGAAAACAAAAGTGTTTTAAAGAGACAAGATGGTATAGCTGAAAAAAAAGGTATTTACATTTTTTGTGTGTTGGAAGAGTCGGACATTCCCAAGTCTTTTAGTCATTCCCCGACTGGCTTTAATTTCCACACGTTGACGTTTCGCTGACGTAATCAGCTGACATGTCGTTTCCCCTCTTCCTACGCATCACCGAAGAGCAGAAGTCACTCCTAAATACTGTGTGTGTGAGTAAAAGTACTGAAGGCCTCCATTTCAGCGCTCATATGTCAAAAAATAGCAGCGACATTGATTTCATTGCACAAGTATTTATGCGGTGTCAGATTTAAAATGTTGCACCTTCTGGAGACCCTCGAGCCCAAAATGCACACGCAAAGAAAAACTTGAAAACATCATACATCAATATCTTTTTCTGCATTAATCTCTCCAACTCTGCTCAAGACTACAAATTATTCTTTAATTTTCGGGATTTAAACACTTCAAATTCCATTATACATATATATGATGTCACTTGTTATACGTAAAAATAGATATTACTTATTAAATGAAAAGTGGGTGGGGGTTGCTTATGATCAGAGTCTTGGATATGTCCAAAAGTGGTAGCAACAATGGTTTCATTGCATCATTATTGTTTATGCGGTGTCATATTTAAAATTTTGCACCCACTAGGAACCCTCGAGCCAAAAATGTGTATAAAAAGCAACTTCTATAAAATCATCTTATTTCAACATTTTTTCAGCTTTTTTCTGCCTAAATCTCTTAAACCACTTCAGCTCTGCTTAAAACTGCCAAATATTCATTAAAAACACAAAATACGAGATATTTTCCTCATAATGGTATATGCATTTTTAGGCCTCTGTTTCATGTGTCTTTGAGATAGACATACAAATGAACCTGAATGAAGTCATGCCTACCCTTGTTGGATTCAAAGATATCGTTGGTAACATTGTGCAGAAAACACAAGGCTGCTGTAACTTATGCATTTGACATACCCTATCCATAAAATCCTGAAAATGATTTAACATGTGATTGTTTTGATCAGAAAGTCCTTCCGTAAGCTGTAACACAGTCATAGTTATATCCAAATTTTGAAAAGAAAAGTTAGAAGAATATACAAAAAAAATGCTCTTTGGTCCCTGTGAGAAACTTTTAAAGCTCAGTTTTCTAGAATATTAAGCTCTTCTGATTATTTTATTTAAAGTTTTTTCAGGGTGGTCATAATGCGCCGTCTTTTCTACAGTATGTTTACTGTTGTATTTCTGTGTTTTCCGTGTACTTGTGTGTCTGCAGGAGGCTCTCGCTGCTGCTGAATGACTCCATCGTCAGTGCGGTCATTGAATATTCAGTGAAAAGCGACGGGACTTCTCGGTTTACGACAGAGTGCGTCCGTGCGCGTGGTGGGAACGGTAGCAAGATGGCGGCGCTGAAGGAGGAGCAGTGCTACGGACTGTCCTGTGGAAGAGTGAGCAACGGCAGCAATGTCTCCGTCTTTCACGTTAAACTTACTGACAGCGCACTGAAGGCATTTGAAGGCTATCAGAGCAGTAAGGTAAATGGACCTCTTTTTACACCGTGACATTTTTGTTTCTTACTTGAAATGTGTCCGGGCGTCAGTGACTGTCAGGCAGAGTGAGGTCAGTCTGCTGCTGTCTTCACGCTGGGAGACTCAGCAGGCTGACAGAGGCTGATTAGTTTGAGCTGAAAAGTGTCTGCTTTAACCACCGGCTGCTCTCGGCAGGCCAGGTGGACTTTAAGTAGATGAAATGTGTCTTTTTATCAACTACACCCGGACTCCTTACCGTCTGCTAATGCACTAACATCTAGTCAGTTATTTAGCAAGCCTACTACTCGGTCAGCTGTTGCCAAGTCCGCTTCTTGTAAGCGTCGTTGGCTACCTTTTTTTATAAGTCGGTATTTTCAGTCACGGGTTGTGGTTGCTGGTGTGTAGCTGCCTATTCGGATTTCCCTGCTCCCCGTGTGAACCTCTCCGGTTTCCCTTCAAGCCCTCCCCAATTAATGCGAAAGTCGATACTTTGCCCTCATAAATGTTGACCAGGGGGCTGTCAGGATGGAAATGGCTACAGTAAACTATCATTTTAGTAACATCTAATTATCTGTGGTTTGTCTGGAGAAGTTTTGAAAGGCTCAGTGACGTCACTAATATGTTGCTCAAACATGCAACATATTTACTTTGTTTTGACATGGAAATGTAAAAAAATGTGTAAGCACAGGATAGAATTGGCCTGTAGTGCCAATGGGTGTGTATGTGGAGAAAGTAAAAGTTCATATATCTGTAATCAAGTGTACTTGACTCTTACTGAGGTAGGAAGGATTACCAGTTTCGGGGTTTTAATCTTTAATTTCTACGAAGAGCCGAGTCGCTCCCAAATCGCCTCTTTTGGGCATGTTTCCACATAGCTGTTTACTTATTTCTCTCGCGAGATCTGGCAACGTAGCTTGGTGCTCCTGGAGTCGAAGCAGTTATTTTAATTTTAGGATGTTTGCTTTAGTTTGACTTTAAACTCGGTCCTGTGGATATTTGACGCTCCAAAATACGTTTGACAATATTAAAATGCTAACCCGAATTATTCCAATCACTTTACTCGTGTTTGCAGATGTTTCCAGAAAGTTTGGCTGTCAATAGATCTGACTAACCCTGTCAGCTAAACTAACCAGCAGCTGCCCGAGCATGAAAGTAAAGAGCTCCCGTTTAGTGCATTGTTTGCCCCATTGTTTCGATATTCCAACCATTTTTAGTTGGTTCTTCTGGGGAATCCTTTCATTAGACGAGTATTCGTTGTTAAATTGGTAAATCATGTGGAAAATGTACCCTGCATTTCGTGTAAAAGATGGCTATCTCCTTTCCCAACCCCCGCACTGTCACACTTGCGCATGTTCATTTGGTAAGTACTGCTGTCTTCAACAGCAGATTTTACGGATTTTAATGTGCTTAAGTGTTTGGGGAGAGGGTTAAATTTGACATCCAGTGTCTGAAACGTGTCCCCTACTTTTAGTGCGACTGCCTGTGCCTCTGGCTAAGATTTATAACTCTGCTGATGGCCATCTAATGTTTCAGCTTCTATAAATATTTGACAGGGACAGAGCCTTATCTTCAGTAGCTGTTTGCTGCAGGCCTGTAGCTGATTGGCCTCAACAATAAATTGTCACAGGTAACTGGGGGACTACTAGGTGTCAAAGAAGCATTGCACAGTATGTGGAAGTAATTGCCGATACAGGCACACCCTTTTGACTCCTAAAAATATTCCAACAGAAAACAGTGACTCTAAGTTTTTAAAGGACACTTATTTTATGTTGAACTTTTTTTATTTCTATTTACAGGGCTTTTTTTGACAATACATATTGAAAAAGCAATCAGTTTTCTTATTGTGCTTGTGTTACTACTCTGTCATATTTTTTCATTGGGAAAACATACATCAGATTGTTTTCGAGACCTGTAATATCTGTTCCATAATATCCATTGTACCCTAAATAACTTGTGATTAGAAGATGAAAAATATTGACATGGAAATTAGGGCTGGACAATTCAAATCAAATTTATCTCAAAACTATTATATAAGGGCAACACTAAATTGATATATCACTTTTTTTAAGGTCTCATGTCCTGCAAAGTCAATTTTATTTGCTTTTAATGTTGTTAGATGAGGCTTGGGGAGCAGAAGAACATGACACCTTTTTACTAAACTTTCAGTAAACAGAGAAATGTACTATGCCCATTAAAGAAAATGCCCATTAAAATACTTATTTTTTTATTTTCTTGTGTTTATATGTAACGGCAATGCAACCTCCACCTCCTTGTGTGTTTTTGTCACAAGTAGATGCCATGACTGTCTTAAAGTCTGCTCCGCGGCCTGTAACCCTTCCGCCCCGCTCCCATCAGATATCATTTGAGCACCCAACCTGCACAGAGCTCATCATCATAGCCTTCTGTAACCGCCCTGCCCCGTCAGACCGGAGTGTCTCCAAAGGAGAAGGAAAAGGAGATGCATCTGATCTTCTACAGAGAATAAATTTTTCATTCTTTGTTTAAGTTCAATTCAAATCCTTTGTGAGAAATTATGTATTTTTGAGTTTTAAATGTTGTAAAATACTTATTGGCAGATATCAAATAAACACCAATTAAAAAAAAACAAAACCAGTATCTTGTTAGAAAATTGATACATCTTGATCTTTTAATATACCGTGTTCCCCTAACCTTGTGTAGCAGCTTGACCAGTCTGATTCAAGGTCTGTAATCATGCTGATCCATCTTGCCAAGCTCCAATGTACAACATTTGTGTTCAGCCCAAATTAGCACGGCCCAATCAGCTTTCTTTAGAGCAGGAAGGGGTGGGAGAGACGAGTGAGACCACGGCAGGAAGTGACTATCCTTATAGAGATTAGCATAGATGCTTCAGTAGCAGTTTTGTCACATTTTGACCGCATTTCTTTATTAAATAAAAAACAAATAACACTACAAACTTCTCTGTAGTAAGGATATTTTCGCTCCACTTCTGACATATTTTGATGAGAGTTTGTTTCACAAAGGGGCTCAGGTTCTGTAACGCAGAGTGCCTACCTACTACATTATCTGATTGTCCTGTAATAAATGTTGATTGACGGAACTATCGTCCAATCACCTGCCAGATATGCTTCTGAACGGTTCAGCCCTCCCTAAACACTTTCTATGGGCTCTCTCCTAGATGGATTACAAAAATATATTGAACGGTCCATCTGGTGTGTCAGGTTAGTGTTACCCAGCACTATTGCAAAACATCATGACAGAGCGATTGAATGGGCCTTTTTCATTTGTAGTATCTACTCAATGCACACCTTAGCTTAAATCCATGCAGTTAATACTGCCTGCTTTATTTTCCATTACAATGTGTACTGCAATAGTACCTCTTTATTTTACGTGGGGTCATCATTGTGTGGCCAGACAGAACTGCCATGACATCCTCACAACAATCGAGGAGGAAATAGAAGACAAAGAGCTGCCAGCCCCCTCAGTCTGTGGCTTTTTCACAGTAAGGAGACAAATTTCGTTCCAGAGATGGTTCAAGTAGGGGGGAGTTTGGGGAGTGGGATAGCATTACAGACTTAGCAACAGAAAGTGTTTTATTTTTGTGTCACACTCCCGTCTTCTTTTAGTGATATTGTGGCCATTCAGTGGTCAGCGTTTCCATGTCAAGTCTCTTCATGACCTTGCTAGAGTAGATGCAAAAACCGGTGCCAGGTTGGCTCCCCAGAGGAAAACCAAAAATAACTACCGGTAAGTAGAGTCAAGTGAAGTTGAGCAGATAAAGCTTCACAGTGCTCATACAACTGGTGAAATGATGTTAATAGATTGAGAGAATTAACAGAGGAATCTGGTACTAAATTGAAAAAAGTTAATGTGAAGAGTTATACAAAACCCAAAACCAGTGAAGTTGGCATGTTGTGTAAATCGTAAATAAAAACAGAATACAATGATTTGCAAATCCTTTTCAACTTATATTCAATTGAATACACTGCAAAGACAAGATATTTAATATTCGAACTGAGAAACTTTATTTTCTTTTGCAAATAATCATCAACTTAGAATTTAATGGCAGCAACACATTGCAAAAAAGTTGGCACAGGGGCATTTTTACCACTGTGTTACATCGCCTTTCCTTTTAACAACACTCAGTTAACGTTTGGGGACTGAGGAGACCAATTTTTGAAGCTTTTCGGGTGGAATTCTTTCCCATTCTTGCTTGATGTACAGCTTAAGTTGTTCAACAGTCCGGGGTCTCCGTTGTTGTATTTTACGCTTCATAATGCGCCACACATTTTCAATGGGGGACAGGTCTGGACTACAGGCAGGCCAGTCTAGTACCTGCACTCTTTTACTACGAAGCCACGCTGTTGTAACACGTGCAGAATGTGGCTTGGCATTGTCTTGCTGAAATAAGCAGGGGCGTCCATGAAAAAGACGTTGCTTGGATGGCAACATATGTTGCTCCAAAACCTGTATGTACCTTTCAGCATTAATGGTGCCTTCACAGATGTGTAAATTACCCATGCCTTGGGCACTAATACACTCCCATACCATCACAGATGCTGGCTTTTGAACTTTGCGCCTATAACAGTCCGGCTGGTTCTTTTCCTCTTTGGTCCGGAGGACACGACGACCACACTTTCCAAAAACAATTTGAAATGTGGACTCGTCAGACCACAGAACACTTTTCCACTTTGCATCAGTCCATCTTAGATGAGCTCGGGCCCAGCGAAGCCGGCGGCGTTTCTGGGCGTTGTTGATAAATGGCTTTCGCTTTGCATAGTAGAGTTTTAACTTGCACTTACAGATGTAGCGACGAACTGTAGTTACTGACAGTGGTTTTCTGAAGTGTTCCTGAGCCCATGTGGTGATATCCTTTACACAGTGATGCCGGTTTTTGATGCAGTACCGCCTGAGGGATCGAAGTTCACGGGCATTCAATGTTGGTTTCCGGCCTTGCCGCTTACGTGCAGTAATTTCTCCAGATTCTCTGAACCTTTTGATGAAATTATGGACCGTAGATGATGAAATCCCTAAATTCCTTGCAATAGCTCGTTGAGAAATGTTGTTCTTAAACTGTTCGACAATATGCTCACGCATTTGTTCACAAAGTGGTGACCCTCGCCCCATCCTTGTTTGTGAATGACTGACCATTTCAGGGAAGCTGCTTTTATACCCAATCATGGCACCCACCTGTTCTCAATTAGCCTGTTAACCTGTGGGATGTTCCAAATAAGTGTTTGATGAGCATTCCTCAACTTTCTCAGTCTTTTTTGCCACTTGTGCCAGCTTTTTTGAAACATGTTGCAGGCATCAAATTCAAAATGAGCTAATATTTGCAAAAAATAACACAGTTTACCAGTTCGAACGTTAAGTATCTTGTCTTTGCTGTGTATTCAATTGAATATAGGTTGAAAGGGATTTGCAAATCATTGTATTCTGTTTTTATTTACGATCTACACAACGTGCCAACTTCACTGGTTTTGGGTTTTGTAATATGCTTAACATATGATGGGCAAATAGTATACTTTACTTTATGAGATATTGTGATATTGTGGGCCATGCATTTTGTCTTGGGTTATTCTGTGATTTGCACTCCCAATTGAATTACGTGACATTGCCCTTAAGTAGTAATATTTGAGCAAAACTGACAACGATGGGAAAAATGGCACTAGCAGACAGCCATTTTAAGGCAGAGTGTGTCCTTGTGTTAAGTTGTTTAATGCTCTGAGGCAGAATTTTTGAGTTAATATGTTTCAGCTTGGGTCCATCAGTGGAGGCAGAGACTGAAGAGTATTTTTGAGGAACAAGCTGGCTATGTGTAACATTGGTGCTGGAGAGGCAGGACAGTGCTGTGTGTATGCGAAGCTCCACTGTGTGCTCACATGCTGTGACTCTCACTCTTTAGCAACCATTTAATGCAGTGTAATGTTACCAGGGATGCCCCCCTTGTGTTTTGTGCTGCTGATACCAATGCCTATTCATCAGTGAGAGGCTGTTTACGCGACTCTGTTTACACCAGAAACGCAAAGGTTTTTCCTTTGCGTCTTCAAAAACGATCTGCGTTCAGACGGAGACTCGAGAACGACTGAAAACGCTGTAGTGTGCATGCCAGTCCAGTAGATGGCGATGTAGGCTTGCAGAGAAACAGCGCAGTTACAACACACTTATGAAGAAGAACAATTTTCCACAAACAACAATGGCGAGTCAACGCACGAAGACGCAGGAGTCTCTTGTCCGGACAACAAATCTGTCGGGACAACATATCTGTCTGCACAGTAAGCAGCACACATGTTACTCAGGAGACAGCCGAAGCTGTTGTTGTTCCTGGTATGCGCGCGCAGCCTTCATGTGAAAGAGTACTGCGCATGCAGTGACGTCAGCGTTTCCCCCTGAAACGCTGAATAGTGTTTACATGAGACCGGGTGGCGGCGTGTTTTGACAACTCTCCACCTTGGACCCTGGTTTCAAAAGTTTGCAGATTCAGGCACTCCAGGTACCATTCTCATGTCAACGGGAGGCTAAAACGCAATGAAAACTCTTCGGATTCGGCCGAAAACGGAGTTGTGTGAACACCACCTGAGAGAGGCCAATACTGTTAATGGCCCTATTGTGTTTGTCATAGCAGCTGGTTTAGGTTTTGTTCAATAGAGCTGCGAAAAGCTTCTTAAATGTCAATGTAATATTAAGGATATGTGGTAATGGTTTAGTCCTTAACACAGTTATTAACAAAATTAAAACTAAAACATAATCATGAAGCTAAACAGTGCAGATATTCTAATAAAGAAAATGCAATAGGTGTCAGAACACTAACTGTCACACTATAGGATTAATGTTTTTTTAAATGTTACCAAAAAGACAAAATGAAAAAAAAGTTGAGGTGTGCCCTTGTATGTGAGTGAATTGGCATTTATCCTCCCAATCTCAACACAACAACAATACAAGCCTGGATTAATATCCTTAATTAAAGGACTGAAAACAAAGTCTATAGATTCTGCCACATGCCCTATTGTTTTTGTCAATCTTGACAGACTTTTTGTATTTTGGAAACCCGAACATGCTCAAAAACATGTAAAAATTGGCATGATTTTGTATTATCTGGAGATTTATGTAGTTTCAAGAAAAGAATGCAAACAATTGTCTTAATAGCGCCATCATTTGGTCCTCAATGGAGCAGCAAGAAAAGTAGTTTTTAAGTAGAAAGATGAAGTTTGGTGAGCCGATTTGGCTCGCTGACATCTGCAAAAAAAGTCAGTTGGGTGGTTTTTTCAAACTTCTACAGGAAAGCCATCATTTTGAAATAAGTAACTAAACATGGGTCATTTTTGGCCATCCTTGAGCGGATGTCAGATCAGCTGAGGCAGCAGATAAGTGGACAGATTTCACAAAGAAGGTGCTAAATTAACCCCATATGACTGTGTTGTTGACCTAAAGCAGTGTTTCTCCAATAGTGCGGTGTGACCCCCAATAGGGCATGACCAAACCCCAGGGGGTCATCACTTGTCGGGTAAGGGGCAAGGCCAACTTGGGGCATGTGCCCCCTGGAATTTTTAAGGTGGGATTTATGTAAAAATCAGCGAGTGCTGTGTAATAACAGATTTCTGTATAGATATAACAAGGGCAAATAAATGCTTTTGATTTCTGTGTTTGCACAATAATACTAGATGAACAAAATAGGACTTACGTGTTTGTATCTAGAAAAATCTGAACTTTGCCCTTTAAATATTGAAAAGTTATTGACCTAGAATGGGGGGCACGATGGAAAGTAATTGAGAACCACTTTCCTAAGGCCTTATTCTGATCAGCAAAACATGTTTTCACTGAAGATTTATTATCAATAATGATTTGCTCCATATTGATCAGGCCTTTAGTGTCTCTAATTTTAAAGTGTTACAGATGAAACTTGTACAAAGATGCAATAATGGTTGAACTTTTTTTGGTGCTATTGCAATACAGCAATATTTAAGGGGTTAAAGGATTAAAACAGATCACTTTGACTTATTTTCAGGACTTGTGACAGGTAAAAATAGATTTGTAATGGGAAACATGTTAATATGACATCATCAACGAAGACCATATTTACTTGTACTTTTTTTTTTTTTATTGGTACAGTTTTCCCATTAATCAATGAAAGGGGACAAGTCATGTAAACAATTAACATCCACCTTTGTGGAGAATTGAATCTTGTATAGACTTGTACTGTACACATGCAGCTACTCAAGCTGTATTTGTCACTTTAGAATATTACATACTATATAAATATAATAACTCCTTATTTCCGTTTTTTAAGTCAAAAATCAGTTTGACCAGATCAAGCCCACTGAGCCATCAGATGTCTGCATGTCTCAGTTGAGGTAGATCAGTTTGTGGTGAAGGTTCAGAGCAGCTGAGTGATTTAAATGTGTACTGAAACCATGTCAGGGCTGTTTGTTGACAGCATTGGTCAACGCATATTCTGTATTTAGCTGTAATGTATTAAACAGACACATGAGAGGTATAGAGCCCTGACATCCAGGAACAGCGTCCTCACACAATCGCACATGATGAGCATACATCAAACCAACCTTCTCACACAAAGTGTTCATGCACAGGCGTCAGGTTTACCACGTTTGAATCAGTTACATTATCAGTGGGTTTACATGACATTATGTTAGTATGAAAACAGGATTTTTCTCAGTCAGCTAAAAGAGCTCAGACACTTTAATATTTAAAAGAAGCATGTTAAATTGTATAGTCACCAATAGTACCAGAAAAAAATCAATCTTTCATCTGTAAGTGTTACATAGAACAGGTGGTCAGACACAGAGAAGTAGTCCTTTGTTCACTCAGAAGAAAGTTGGTTAGATTTCTTTCAGGTTTGTTGTATGTCAGATTATGTCATCGGAAACTTTGGCCTACTTTTTTCTGCTGGATGCTTTTTAATTGATTCTGAATCTTTTCCTGGATATGATTACCGTATAATACCAAATAAACGCCTAATCGCCGAGTCCCAAATAAACGCAGGGTGTAGCAGCACATTTTGACAAATAAATGCCCGTTCCAAATAAACGCCGAGTTCAGTTTATTAGGCACAGCCTACGAGCTACGGTCAAAGTTACAGTAAGCTACACACCTGCACTGAGCTACCAACTAACAGCTGACGCTTGAAAACTGATTTATTCAAAAAGAAACCTGTTCATAGTGTACCTTATCAGTCCGCATGGTTTATTTGTCTCTCGGGACATCCTATCGGCTCACTTCGCCACCCTCTGTATGTCAACAAATGCACGTTGGTGTGAGGCGCTCTGTTTTACAGCAGTGCCGTTATGCTCAACGACCACTACGTCTAGGGCACTAGAGAGCAGAAAGCCGGAATCTTACATACTAGGGCTTTTAAAATTCAAAGAAGAAGACGTTGTCACTGCCGCTGCATGTCGTTTGCCTTTATCTAACGTCAGGAGGCCGGTCACATCAGTTAACAGTACATTGCTGATGATCGCCATGACCCCGGTACAGCCAAAAAAACGTAAGGCCTTAACTTATCTAGTTCCTTACCAGTAGTAATAATGTTTAGAGAGTGCTGAGTTGAAAGAGGAAGACAAAAGTATAACTATGGTACTGTAATTTTGCCTTGAAAATGTAAAGGTGATATTCATACTGGTGTAAATAAATAATATGATTACATTTACCATATTTTTTCATTTTTTTGCGAAGCAAGATTTTTGTGAGAGAGGAATTAAACGCCCCTTCCAAATAGCTGCCTGGTCCCAAATAAACGCCTGGTCTGCTCAGTGATTGAAACAAATAAACGCCCCAGCTATTATTTGGTATTTTACGGTAGTTCTAATGTACATCCATTTTTTGACACATTTAGTTGACATGGTTCATCAAAATTTTGAGGATTTTAAGGCTCTTTCCAGAATAATAACATAAAAATCGCTTGTTACACGCGGGCTTAGTCCAGGAAAACATTGACAGATGAGAATCATTACTTAAAGCATTATTGTACCATAGACCTGATTTAACAGAATTATGTTACTAAATTTCCTAAAACAAATATTGAAGGGTTAAAAAGCCAAATGGTTGAGCTGTGTTTTTACAGTAAATTTTCCAAGTTAATGTGGTTCTCTACTGTTCAACAGAGGTATAATCATTTATTAATACTTGCTCTTGGGTCAAAGTCATTAATAGTTTCCATTAGTGCTCAAAGGGGACAAACGCTTTCTCATAGCTATTGTCTTTTTAAACGAGGACACAATGTTGATTAGGTTAAATTTAAAGTTATTCTACATTAAAAATGAAATAGTTAGTTTTATCAGACCCGCCAACACCCTCAAACTTGAGCTCCGATTACTTTCGGTGTGGCTCGAGTATCTTTTCGATGGGCTGAACCCTGCCAGCTTCCTCATAATTCAAACACTGGCTGGCTCCCAAGATCAAGGGTGAGTCGGGAATTCAGCGAAGGAAGAGGAAGAACAACAGTGACACACACATTTCAGTTTGTACATTGTGGCATGCTCAAAGATGCATTGCAAGTTGTGATCCCAGTGTTACTTTTGTTAGACTGGAAATCACATAAATCTTAGCAGGCCTGGACTTTAACAAGGACCCCAAATCCAGCTGCATGTTAGGCCACCATATGACAGAGCAATGAGAAATTGTAGACCCCAGTTAAGCAGCAAAACTATTTACAGTTGAAGTTGGCATTGTAAAGACACAAGTTACTTTTTCCACTGATGTTCCGAAGTAAGTAAAAAGTCACTACTGCCACAAGAAGTATTCATTGTTCTTAAAACCTTGTTTGTATTAAGCAGTGATTGTTTCTTAGTGCTTTCTGTAACTTCATTATACATTCCCAGGACCACTGGAAAAGTAGCAGTAGTCGAGTGTATTGACTGCTTCCTGCAGTAGATGTGACTGTCAGCTGGTTCCTCTTGCAGTGCGTTTGAGGACAGAGTGAACTGGAGTTCCTGCTGCGGCACCAGCAGTCCAGACTCATATTATTCCTCTTTTTCACTGACTCTGACATAAACTAGGAAATGAATAAGTCGGCCAAAGCATCATCAAGCTGAAGGTTATGAAGAGTAGTGATTAAAGTCGTCAGTTGTGGCTATGACTGTCTTGGGAACAGCAGATAATTGGAAAAACAAAGTGTTTGAGTTATACCAGACAAAACTTTAGAGTATTTACCTTTTCTTTATGTTTTTTTCTATGTCTTTTTTATTTTTAATGGAAAGCCCATGAAAAGCATCATGTATTGTTTTTAAGTGCTGTTCTTGTTAGTCTTATTTTATATAAGCTCACATTTGACTTATACACTGCCTGGCCAAAAAAAAAAGTCGCCACCACAAAAAACACACACTCTAATATTTTGTTGGACCAACTTTAGCTTTGATTACAGCATGCATTCGTTGTGGCATTGTTTCAGTAAGTTTCTGCAATGTCACAAGATTTATTTCCATCCATTGTTTTATTAATTTTTTCATCAAGAGCTTGTATTGATGATGGGAGAGTCTGACCACTGCGCAAAGCCTTCTCCAGCACATCCCAAAGATTCTCTATGAGGTTAAGGTCTGGACTCTGTGGTGGCCAATCCATGTGTGAAAATGTCTCATGCTCCCTGAACCACTCTTTCACAATTTGAGCCTGATGAATCCTGGCATTGTCATCTTGGAATATGCCCGTGTAATTAGGAAAGAAAAAATCCATTGATGGAATAACCTGGTCATTCAGTACATTCAGGTAGTCAGCTGACCTAATTCTTTGGGCACATAATGTTGCTGAACCTAGACCTGACCAACTGCAGCAACCCCAGATCATAGCACTGCCACCACAGGCTTGTACAGTAGGCACAAGGCATGATGGGTGCATAACTTCACCTGCCTCTCTTCTTACCCTGATGTGCCCATCACTCTGGAACAGGGTAAATCTGGACTCATTAGACCACATGACCTTCCTCCAGGACAGTTCTTAATCCAATTTTAGTAGTTTCTGCAATCTCTTTAGATGTTTTCTCTTCTTGATGCATGCCAATGATTTGACCCTTCTTAAACAGACTAACATCTTTTCCATGAACACAGGATTTGTCTTTTGACATGGTTGTTTAAGAAATGAGAAGCTACTCATTGCATCAGCTGGGGTTTAATAACTTGTTGCCAGCTGAAAGATAATCACATGTGCAGTAATTATCCAATAGGAGGCTCGTACCTATTTGCTTAGTTAAATCCAGGTGGCGACTTTTTTTTTTTGGCCAGGCAGTGTATTTTGAGTTATTGGAGGTGATGATGAGTGTTGTAGGTGTAAAACCCTTCTGTGGACCCAAGCCGCATCTTGTGTCTCATGTTGAGGTAATGGATTGGTCATTATAAGGCTGAAAAATGCATCTTGCATTTTTATGATACCCATGTGGTCTTACCTGGCTATTTAATTTGTTGTGTTGCAATTACAGTTCACTCTAAGCCCCCAAATTATGCTATGACTAGGCCATTAAGCCAGGTCTTTTTTGATGTGGTGTTTTTAATAATAGACATCTAAAAATAAACTGTTTTTTTTTTTTTTTTTTAATCAGCTAAACAATGCAGCAATGAAATTGGCATACTTGTAAAATTATGTCATGACAGTGCTGGAAGGAAGAATGTGTAGCTTTAAGTACTCAAAGGAGACTATATTAACATTTCAAAATAAAAAGTTAGAAATGTTGATTATTTTGTGTGGCCTAAGTACACAGGTGAAAGATATCAAGATATGACCTCCACTTTCTGTGTGGCCCTGTTTCCCTTTTTGTGTATCCATGGCCTTGTTTACATGGACACAAGTAATCAGAATACACACTTGATCAGAATAAAAACACGTCATGTAAACATGTCACTTGGAAAATTCTGTTCTGAAAGAGTTCAGTTGGAAAGAAATTTAATTCCAAATGTGAGTGGTGTTTTCTGCCAGTAGTTATTCTGAAGGACGTTCATGCAAACACTCATTTTGAACGAGTCTTCTGGTACACCCTCTCTCCTCTCCTCTCTACTCAGCTGCTCATGTCTGGAGCTGCTCAGACATGCGCAGTTGAGGTCACTCTGGTGCCCCTCTAGAGTCGGTCCAAGTCTAGTCCTGCTACAGACTGCTTCGGCGGCTACAGAGCCTTTTCTCTAACTTTTGTCTTTTTAAACCGCAATGTTTTAGTGTTCTCATATAAAGAGAAGCTGAAATACTGACAGAGTATTTATCACACTGTGAAACCACATTTCTAATGAATTTGGCCCTCGTAAAGAAAATCTTTGTCAGTACACTCTCATGAGGAGAATCATGTACGTCTTTTTCACATAGTTAGCGGCTGCCAATATACTGTTTCTCAGTGAAATAATAGTGACCAGAAATAATTTTTCAGAAGTTAACGTGCTTTTTTTTTTTTTTTTTTTGTTATTTTTAGAGTAAAGAGCAGCTGCTCCTTCTGCTGTCTCTGAGTTTAGACCTTCTCAGCATGCCTCGATACTTTTAGTCTGATTACTTGTTAGATGCATGTACACACCCATCATGATCAGAATGTGTCCATGTAAACAGTGAATATTAACATTCTAATTTGAATGACTTCAAGTGTTTGCCAAGGAGAGTTTGCACGCAGCGAGCAAAAAAAGGTAATTGAGCTCACAGCCTGCAGGGATTATCGGAAAGTACAGTCTCATTACCCACAAGTTGCTCTGCCCAGCTCTGCTGGTCACTTTCTGTATTGAAGGGTCTTTAAAATCTAGCAGTACTTTCCTCACTTGGCTCATACTTAACAGTGCACTCCTGTTTTCTTAAAATGCAAGATTATGACCTTGTGAAGGAGAAAATATGGTCAAAATTGGAGCTGACACCTGTTGGCCTGGTCAGTGTCACAATGTCCTGGCATGTTGTGAGCTTTGAAGCGACCACTCACAACACACTATATATGGGAGTGAGTTTTTAATGGCCACAGGATGTGCTGGATGATTTTCAAAAAAAAAAAAAACCTAACAATGTAACAAGGTTGTAAAAAAATCGATCCTTCGTTACTTTTTCAATATCATGTTTTTAAATGATGCAGAACCATAGCTTTTTCCATTTAGTTGTATCGAACATGAAGTTTACAAAAAATATTTAGAATCAGACTTTTCAACGCAAGGCTGCAAAGGTGTTATTTACATAACACAAAGTAATGATCAAAAAAGGCTGTAACAACTGTCTTGAGTTTACCATTAAAACATTTAGAGAAAAAAAGAAATTTTAGTCAAGCATTTAAGATAAAGAATGTGTTATTTTACAAAACAAGGACATCTTTAAGAATTCACTGCAAATGTTTTGTTACATGTTCTGTTACTTTTCTGGACCTGCATTTTAGCGCTGCAGGTTGTCAATGAAAAAAAAAAATACATTTTTTAAGGACTATTTGCTGCTACATTTACATTTTTGCCATGTTATCCAAACAAGCATCAAATTTCTTGACTAGCATTGTTTCAAAGTTTACTGACAACCTTACAATTTGGTTTGTTTTCCTTTTGCAAAATAAATTGCAATTTTATTGAATTATGTTATGTCATTAACTGTTTCATGTAAGGTTATAGTTAGGTTTCCTCTACATGACAAAGCTGGGCCAAAGCTCGTCATGTTGTTCTGCCTATGACTTACACACTTGAGCAACCCTACAGCTGTAACTTTTAACAGTCACAACAGCATTTTATTGTATGTTTGGTTGGTGCCTTGTCAAGCAGCAGAACAAGGTCCTGCAACTTGACAAGGCACTGCTGACAGCAGGAAAAGACTGACTGACTGAAAATCCTCCTTGCGTGGCAGAGTATTAGCTATTATAACTCGACTTGGTGAATTCAAACTCCTCCAGGATAAAGAAGAACTGAAAAATATGACTGCTTGTGTTGGCATGCAGTTCATGCCAAAAAATCAGGACATTTCCAGTTTTGTACATATGTGAAAGCACCCTATGAAACATTTACATTCTTGGGTTGAAGTCACAAGGTAACTCCTGATATAACATGATATGTGATGCATGATAATGGCTTCTAACACAATCTGTAGTGAGTGAAGTTTCTGTACAGGTGAAGATCAAACCTCAGTTAAGTAGTTGTGGCGACAGTCTTCCGGCCTCGCTGAGAAGGTTGGTCTACACAAAGTCAGTCACGCTCTTGTGACTGACTGTGCTGCACCTTCTGTCTTGACCCCTATGGGAATGCTATGGGAAGTAATGGAGACTGGGTGGGGATTTAGTTGCTTGACGCTGGTCAGCCTGTGCCACTGCTACGGTTATTTAAGGAATGCTGACTCCCCAGTTTCAGCTGATCACGGGACACTGGAAGAGATGACCATAACCATTAAAGCCAAATTTCACTCTGTATGTCACGGTGGTTCGATGTGTGACCGTGTCGGCCTGGTGTCAAAGCAGACTCAATGACCTGCTGTGCCTTTTTCGACACATCAGTCAGTGCAGTGCTTTTCTATCTTTGTCAACATATTTGCTCAGTGCTCACGGTTTTAAAACAATACTGGAGCAGTGTAAAGCTCAAAATCGAGTTGCAGTGTAAACCTTTTTATTGCATTCCGAGGAAGTATAATTTTATATCACTTATAGGAAAAATAATAAACGCAAGGGACAAATGTTCACACATTTGAACAATTACTGAATCAGTGCATAAAACCTGAATCAGCCAAATCTTGAATTACTGAAAAATCCCATTAATTATTTAATTTTCAAACAAATCTCTGTATGTCTACTTCCAAGTGTTTTATCTTTCCTTATGTGAAGTGAGAATGTTTTATTATAAACTCCTGCTGGCATTCTTTTATACACCA
The DNA here is from genome assembly GCA_037902135.1 of Cetoscarus ocellatus. Taxonomy (NCBI): domain Eukaryota; kingdom Metazoa; phylum Chordata; class Actinopteri; order Labriformes; family Labridae; genus Cetoscarus; species Cetoscarus ocellatus. Next base: position 1,102,929 of record JBAMNC010000607.1, read on the forward strand.
TACCATAACATACCATTCATATTATTTACACAGGCACCTTTTATTTTTTTCTCCTCTTGTCATGGTAAAGGTGGAAAGCTCAAAGTCTGTTATACACTTGCACTGCTGTGTCCTAGGTCGCAAGTTGTAGAACCAACAGAATCCACAATTCAAGGTTAAACAGCATATTTGACAGCCTGGAAGCTACCTTTAGACAGGGGATATAATTAGCATCCAGCTGCTTTCTGGCTTATATAGATTGATTTGGTAGTATTACAAAATGAAAACAAATTTTTGTGACATAGTTAATGAGTGTTTTCTTTGGGGAGCCAGTTCAGGTGGTGGAGGTGGTCCTGCTCCATATGTTCCATTAAAGTAGCTCTCCTTTGATAAAGCACTTATATCTACATATATTAAGCACGGCAGGGAAATGTGTTACACTTTTGCATTTGCAATGCTAATCAAGTTGGAGGGAGCATCTTGTACTGGTAGAAGGGGTGTAAAGAACCACCTGTGTAGTGATATATCCATTGGCTGATCAATTATATATTTCTGACACAAGAAGCTGTCACAGAGAAAGGAACAGGTCAGTTTTAGCAAAGCAGAGACTTCATACATTTGATGAAAAATATCAGTTTAGGTGATCATGAGTTTTGAAATATAGGCATATGATCTGTATAAAGATACAATGTATGGGTACATTTTCTTCTAAAATTGTATGTAATCAACTAGAATTAAACTTCATATATTGGCCTCTTAAAACATAGATGAAGTTCATAACATTGTATATCTATGTGTGAGTTTAATAGGTCTGTATGGAGCACTTTAGATTGCATCCTTCCTGTTAGACTGTGGTCTGCATTTTGGTTACAGAGCTAAGTTTTCACAGCTGTAAATGGGTTTTGTATTGATTTTGATCAAGGTAATAAACACAGACAGGAGTCTTTTTGTGCCTGTCAGTGTCACTTAGAGTTACTTTTTGGAAATTCTTTACATTTTTAACATTTACTGGGATAAGAAGAAAAAATTTGTCACATTAGAACATCACAGTTTATTAACACAGCACAAATGTGTTATCTGGGTGCCTTGCATATTTTTACTATTCTTTTTAAGTCATAACAATTTAAATATGAAGCTGTAACAAAACATGAAAGCATGGAGGCCTACAAAGCTTGTATGACAACCACACCCAGAAAACATACTGTATCAAATACAGGACCACCTCAATCTGCCTCGTTCCCATTGCTGAACATGGCCCCTGGACCTTGACAAAGTCTGGTGTTACATTATAATAAAGAAGAACGCCTTACAAAGACAGCCCTCGCCAAGTGTGTCATTACAAACTTTTGCATTATGCTGATGTGGTAGTGGACGATAGATAAGCTGGACACGTCAAGTACGCTGAAGTCAGAGTAAATTGTATTATATATCAAGACCTTCAGAACTGATTTTGACTTTTCATTCTTTTTTGTGACTCTTGTTTTTCCTTTTGCAATACTACAGGCTTTTCATTGGCCTTTTTCCTTTGACTTGCTGTGAATGCCTGCTGAGTCATCACTTTCACATCGCTCTCTTCAAGGTTGCAGATTACTAGAAGAACTATAGACTGTGGTGCACCCACAGAAATAAAAAAAAGTTCAAAGATGTGTGCTGTCTTAACACAAACTTGCACACTACAACTTTTAAAATATTGTGGCCCATCACGCACAACAGGTTGATAACATTGTATCATGTCACACTTTTTTCTGTCAGGCAGTGCCATAAACCATAAGGGTTTGGTATCAGTTGGGTTTTGTTCTGATAATAGTGCTCAATAATTCTTTTTAAACAGTGCTGGTACCTAATTGGTTCCTGAATTGACACTTTTATGAAAGAAAAAAACATTAATGAGTACTTCTGTTGCCTGTATTTGCATTGATTTATGCTGAGGGTAACATAGAACAGCTTACTTTGCAGAGATAATGTGGCATCTTTTGCTCTAATATTTAGGGAGTAGTACCACAATCTGTGTCGTGATTTGGTTTGGCTAGTTACTTGTCACATTGTATCACTTTCGTTCTGGATTTTGGCACTCATCCCTTTTCATCACAAAGGCTTTTATGTACAACAACAAATTCAGTTCAGTAATAATTGGTTTCTACTTCATAACAAAGTCTGTGATGTGCAACTTTTTTCCAATTCCAGTCAGAACTGTTTTATATTCATATCTATTCCAGCCATAAGTCTGACTGGTATCAGGGCGCAACTTTAACTGGTGTTAACTGCCATATCAAGTAAATATTCCTTAGTTTATATTTTAGATCAGTACATATCTGATAATTTATCAAATTCTGTTATTTAAAAGTTATGTGGATCACAAGTCAACAGGGGTTTTGTCCAAAGTGTCAGCAGAGTTTGTATCATCAGTGTTTGTAAAGCAGCACCATAGTAAGGGAGTGACAGTAAGTATGTGTTGAAATGTAAACAGTCCAGCCAGCAACACGAACAACAGCAAAAGTTTATCAATGTCCGCTGCAACTAATGTAAACAGCAGTGTAATATTTTGGCATTTCCCCAAGGAGGGGTTTGTGCAGAGTGTGAAGTTTGAGGCCCAAAATGTAGATTTTTGCTGTCCATGTGGAAACGACCTGAACTGATTTTTATAAAAATCTTCACCCTGGCAGGACTTTTCCAAAATATACATTTTCATGACTTGAAACGCCATTTACATGTGGGCAGAAGGCCAAAACACATGGTAAAAGCTGTGTTTTCATAAATACTCTGCATATGTTGTGATGTGTTTGAGGTTTAGTCCGTAACATTGTGATGGATTTTAGTTGGCTTGGTAAAATGGTTATTTGACAGAGGTTTGCACTAAATGTGTTAGAATGACACTTTAAGAGAAATAAGTTTATACTTTGGCCAGAAACTTGTATACATACAGTTTTGTGGAGGCGAAAGTTGTTTGTTTTCTTAGTAATATGAAATAACTTAATTAGCTGAATAAAGTCACTGGGATGATGATTTTAGATTTATTCCTTTTCCTCATTATACTGTTTGCACTGTTCAGCCTCTGGGATAGGCTGAAAAACTTTTTTCAGTCTTTCAGGAATTATGTTGATTAGTGCACGTGAACATATATCATTTATAAATTATCATATCATTAAATCTAGTTGTCCTTACTGTATGATACTGGTTGCATTGCTCCATTGGACATTTTTGTTCTTCTCCATAGATCAATCACTCAAGCAGTTGTTGCAATAAAACACAAACATTATCAGTTATCAGTATCAGCTGCTCTCATGAATAGGACATTGGGGATTGGTAGTTTGTACAGGCGTCAGGGCAACACTACTTCTTGCTCTGATTTTTTAGCACTGAAAGTCATTCAGTTTGTTGTGACCCATTCAGGTCAGAAAGCTGGTTGTCAGGCTACTGGCTGTTTGGCACGATACATTTTTTTTTGTAATTTTATTTTAAAATGCTTTGATACAACAACCAATGTTGTTCTTTTTAACTGTGCCGTCATTAATTGTAAAAAGACTTTCAGCAGTAATACATCCAAGTGAATCAATTTTAATATAATGGTTTATCTATCTTTGGATTTGATCTGATTAAAGAAAGATCTTGAAAGATTTTGTAAGTTAAATGTTGGTGTGAGACCCGTTTATCTTACTCCTTCAACAGAGCAAGTTCTGCAAACAGATGGCATTTTCACCTCCATTTGAAGACGGGATCAAAGGAAGCTCAGCATTCATGAGATGACAGCTGTGAAAGCTTCAAAGTCTTTCTTGCTTGCAGTGAGGAGCTAGTTATAGAAAATACACCAACAAGAAGCTCCAATTAAGCCTTTGTGCTTGTGTGATACATCAAACACTTCTTTCACACCTCTATGTCACTGATATTTAAAGGTTTGAACCCCCTTTTACACACGGCTCAAGATCCTAAGTGATGTAATGCAGCACTGTCAGAAGGGACCTGCGAGCAGGGACACCCTGTCCAATTTTATCCCAGCTGAGTGTGTGGCACAAAGTGCTCTGAAATCTAAGACACTGTGGAACATCAGTGTGACGGGGATGCAAGTAAGCACCTGACAATTCCCAAACCCATAGGGAGTTAAACATGACTATCCCAGTGTGTACCTACGACAAAACAAAGAAATGTTTTAGCAGTGTAACAAGGAAGCCAAGTAAAGAATAGTTTGGTGAGGGGATAGCATTACTGTAGCCTTTTACAAGAATGTAATATGTGTGTCAACAGTGCGCTTCATGGCTAACGAGGTGCACAAGTGAACTTGATGGTGCATGTGTCACATTCACTTAAGACAGACGCAGACATTCACTCTGCTACTATCCCCCACTGAGTCTGTGTGCACCCCTGATGAAGCTGCTTGTTCACATCAGTAATTTTGCAGCTATCTCTGACATTTAGCCTGTCATATTTTTTGCACATAAATTCCCTTATGAATTCCTTGCACTTTTTCTGCATGCTTTGCAAATTAAAGGCCTCAAAATCTCATCAGAAGCAGTCACAGAAACCATAACAAGTCAAAAATCATGGCAGACAAATTATTTCTTAATTTTTAACAAAAGAGGCATACAGCACAGCTTTGAGTGGAAACACCATCTACTTGCAGAGACAAAGCATTACATATCAGGAATGGCATATGTTTGACATGGTTGCTACCAAAAACCTGTTAAGGCCAACTTCTGCCCACACAGAAAATTCACAGGAATCAATAAAAGAAACATAAAAAAAAAAAAAAACAGATCAATTGGCAGAATCATAAATAGCATTGGTGTTAATGAAGTCTTATCATCTCCCATCCCTAAACATTATATAGATATTTCAGCCAATATAACGTGTGTGTGTGTGTGTGTGTGTGTGTGTATATATATATATATATATATGCATGGCTGATATTTTAGTAGAAATTCCCATATCTGCAGATGATATTAACTTCCAAGATGTATCTGCTGATACTAATATTGTGGCGATAATGTATTGCACCCCTAAAAATTAACCTTTTTCAAATTGCATGTGAACATACCGAGTGTTACATTTCACATTGTGTGTTGGAAGTGTGAGAGGCACAGCACATGAGAGTGCCCCATACACACAAACACCCAGATACTCACAAACAAACACTGTTCGGTACCTGGCTCTGATGTAATGCATAGCTACTTATCTTGCCACTGTAACACCCTTTTTCCACCCTCATTGGCTATACAATGGTGGAACAACTTCGCCCTACTGTCCTGCCTCGGTCTGTCACACAATGAGGAAGAGGTGGAACAATGGCATAAACTTCCCACCTTTAACTGACAGTCTTAGAGCGCTCACAAAGGCTTTACTCCTCGTCACACAAGTCACAGGATCATCTTTCTGCCTTGTTGCTATTTGATGCATGTCACCCATCACTCTCTACCACTTTCATCTCTTTCTCAAGTCATTTTATTGCAAATATAGGCAAAGTGCTAATTTCTTAATTCTTGAGGCATACAACAAGTATGTCAGTAAGCACTTGTCTGACATCTGGGCAAAATATAGTTCTGAGGAAGAAAAACCAGTCAATAACAGGACTCTACTGAGAATTGTCTTACCATCTGCTATTTTCCAATGTAAAGACTAAACTTCAACTCAAATTAAGAGAAAAGTTACCACAGTTTTTCCTAAATAAAAGCTTTAAAGTCTTGGAATAGCATACTTTCAGATACCACTGAGGTGTTTTCAGGCATTGGTAGTGGTATTGTTTTGTGGATTCTCACTTAATGTAAGTTGTCCTACAAGTGAAGGATTTTGTGTCATAATAGATGGCAATTGACACTTGAGTTCACTGTAAATGTGTTAATGTCTGTGAAGTCTTCATTTGCTTTGATTGTGCTGTGATAAAATGTCTGTACATTTTGTTGCAGTATTCAGGCTGCAGAGTGAAGAGAAACATCACTGATTTTGACAACTTTGTCATCAGTTTAATTTAATTTGGGCCGTCCCCATGCTACGTCCAGCTGATCCTCAGTCTGTTGCTGGGTGGCGGGTTGTGGGAACTTCCACAGCCCTTGTCATCGATCCACGGTCAGGACCTGTACTCTGTCCCTAAGGCTATACTAGCTCCGTGGAACATTCTGGGCTCAGGTCCCAGAGAATAGTGACATGTCAGCAGCCCATTCAAACGAACAGGCTGAGGGTAGCACTATGTTAGCAGTGCTGGGATGGGGGAGGAGCACAGGGTGGGAGTGCTAAAACTGGTGCTGTGTTTGACACTGCAGGGGTAGTCCAGGGAGTATGTGGCTCCATGAAAGGTCTGCTGTTCTTGGATAGGCTCTGAGAGTTTGGAGCTATGGGCAGGGTCACACTTATACTGAGGACAGTGGTCTTCTCTCTGTATTTTTTTAAGTCCAAAAGATGTAGAGGAGATTTATTGCTACCCCAGAGTTCACCATGTCCCGAATCCACTATATTGTGCTCCACATGGTATTAGTACCTATGGATAACAAAATGACAAATCTACAAAGACCGAAGCAGTTTTTTTAGACTTTACTTGAACAAAGTAATACTTCAAGCAAAATACCAGTGGCAATATGCTTACAAGGACCACCGCTGTCTCCCTTTAGAGCCGTGTATTGTTTGGAATTTTTCTGATATCAATGCTAAGTCGATACTTTCAAGTTGTAGATCAATGAACCTTTCTTGAATCAACACTTATGCTGGCCTGGCCCTACGGTTAGTGGGACTTGTCGGACACAAAAATTGATTCCCCAATTTGTGCAGTATGTGATGGTAAACAACAACAAAAGACTAGGCTCACGACTCCATGATAGAGTCTAGCATGTTTGGCTTTTATCCAGACTCCTACAATTTGTTTTTATCAGAATTTTTAATCAATCCCCAAATAGGGATGCCCCTGTCAGGCTTTTTTTCATCATCTTTTTGAGAGATCTGCTGATACCGAGGATGTAACCCGTTTTTGTTTTAACAACTGGTTGAGTGTTTGCTCAACAAAGCTCTACAGAAATATCTCATGGAGTCATGCATTATAGTATCCTATAGTAATATAGTATTGACCAACTGACAAAAACAATTAATTTTATCCCACAGGCGAAACAGTGCAAATAGACTAATAAGCAAAAGTGAATATGTGTCTAAACATTACATCAGTTACATAATGTAACTGATGTAATAATTTGATATTGCAAAAAAAATCACCCCCACTCAACATTATTTATTCAAGGTTCAACCAAAATGTAAATCCTCAACTCTGTGAACTACATTTAAACACATCATGTTCTTAGCTTTTTCAAATACTAATTTTACCGAGCCAAGCTGATCACATCGCTGTTACCAACTGGACATCAAACGCATCGCTAAGCACATGCTTATGTAGTGTAGCTATTTGTAGCTCATTTAGCTTAGCTGGCTAGCTTTTTATCCTGTTGGTCTCAGTGTGAATCTCAACACAGACTTCTATACTGGATGAGTATTTTTGACTAAAAGGACTGAAAACAAGGTTTGGGGATTCTACCACAGTTAATTCCAGAGTTTGACAAACCAGAAGACTAGGGGACTAGTGGATTACCTTCCACAGGTGACAAGGTGGTTAATCTACAGGTGATCGATATTGGTGACTACATGCATTGATTTTGATCAAGGGCACTTATTTTGGTAAAAAAAAAAACTCAGTGGTATTGGATAGACTTTAATTAAATTTTAATCATAAAAATGAGAGACCTGGCTATTTTAGCTCCCATCAAACAACACTGAAATAAAATGGCTTCTATCAGGTCAAGTGTCGAGACTTTATCCCCATCACCCTCTATCAGTTCTGCTGATTGAACCAATTCTTCATCAGTTTTCTCATCCATTTATTTGGAGATTTTGTGTAGAAAAAAAGTAGGTCAGCACAGGTTTTTCTTAAGTGTCAGCGAAATCACACACACATGGCACTCGTGATATTTAATGATATCTTATGCTGTTCTGTGTCTGCATTTTTTCAACATTTTGCCTGTGTTTCCAATCTTGCATAGAATGACACAAGTACAGTTGCATGTTACACTATTCACATAATTGTGTGTACCACACTTGAGAGCCTTTCTGTCGCTGGTCTTCCATAAGGTCTTTCTTGACCCCCTTTGTTCATGTCTAAGGTGTCAGCCTCTTGCAAGAGCATAGCCTCCATATTAACCAAGGCTCCCAGAACTAAGGAGGAGGCATTGATAAAGGAATTGCTGAGCATATAAAGAAAAACGATTCCCTTAGCAAGGTGTTTGTGGTTCTCAACTGGAGCTGCTTCTTTATTCCCACCCCTAGTCAAGTGACTTACATTGTGCAATAAAATATGATTTTTGTGTTGCATACATGGAAGGAGTAGCAGTAACAACCATATATTGTTCAGCCCTAAATAGGTTTTTTAATGGGTCTTCCTATTAGGATTTTATTGCTCACACTTGATTCATTACAAGAGCAAAGCCAAAGGGAAGGACAAGTCCAGATAAGCACCTCTTTTCATAATATTTAGTTCATGTAAGTTCAATCTCTGAAATGATTCTCACATACTTTACAATGTGTTCCTGTTTTGATGGTATTCCCTTATTGAATGTTTATGATTTGTTTTTAGTGCCATCAGTGCAAAAACAAACACTCTTGAAGAAAGTTTAGGTGAACTTTACAAGGACAGGTTATTTTCTGTCTGTCTTTTCATGCTGCTGTGGCTGTACAACACACCATCATCAGTTCAACTGTGTAATAAGTAGAACAGAGCAGTAGTTTAAAAGCACAGGACTCAAACAAATTAACATTTATTTACTTCAAAATTGGAGCCCTCAAGCTCAGGCTGCTACAAACAACACAACCCTTGTGTTTTAAAAATGCCCTCTGTATATGCTGTGTCACTGTTAGTTTTTAAAAAAGCACAGTGGTGTCTTTGAATTTTGCCCCATTTGAAACAGTAAAACTGAAATTAAATGTGATGAATCACAAAGTGGGGATGTGGAACTGATACTGAAAGTCAGCTCTCACTCTTGCATTTTTCTAGAGCCCTAGAAGTGCTCAGAGAGCAAAAACCTCCACCAAGACATTTATTAGCCAAGTTATTGGTGAAAAATGTGAAAACTGCACTCTCACAGTGTTAACAAATCCTCTAAAAACTTTGTGCATCTGGTTTTGAATCGCCACCAAACGTTTTCACTTCCTCCTTGTGTCTTCAAGTGATAGTCAAACATTTTTTTGTTTTTGTGTCTTTCCTCACTCCCGAGTCCACGACAAGCCAATAGACGCCATTCTTTTGACTCTGCGTGCTATAACAATTAAGAGATGGACGAAGGTCACCCACTGCTAACTAGCTTAGCTCAAATAGCTGGAAGTCAATGGGATGTAATAGCCTGCCTCTGTCTACAGTCATCAGATAAACTCTTCAGCAACTCTAAACGGTCCTGTGTGCTTGTTGTTACTCAGTTTGTACCACGTTATGTTACGTTAGCTTCTATGATCATCATATTATCTTCTTTTACCCCCAAACAGAGGCTTTGCTTTGTTGACCTACTTCCGTGGAGGTTTAGTGAGGTTCACGAACGAGTTGAGTTTTTTGAACGGCTCTTTGACGTGAACGATGCTTAATACGATGTGTTTTGATATTAACTTGGTGTCAGTATTGAAGTTAAAATGTTGGTATTGTGGCAACCCTAGTTGATGAAAAGCTTTTGCAAGTTTGACTTTTGTCATAATTACTCTAGAGACCTACTCTAGGAAAAGTCACGTGACTGATTTGAAAATTACTGAATAGAGTAAAAGTGCACAAAAAGTTGCTCTATTACAGTAACTTAAGTAGATGTAATTAATTACTTTCCAGCCTTGTGAGATCGTTTGAGAGTTTTCCTGCTTTATGGTGTCTCACCTTTAAAAAATGAGATTTGAAAACTGCCTAGTTTGTAGCTCACCTTAAGCAGTGGTTCTCAAATGCAGGTTTTGACGAACCAGTCCATAAGCCATAACTTATAGGAATGATACGTCTGTTTTACCTTGGTACTGGTCGATATCAGGCCTTTTCACAAATAATGGCAAATCAGGAAATGATGTGAACAGATGTTATTTTCTGATATTTATTTGTAATGACACATCAGATGAATATGGCATCAAGCACACCTAACTGCTGATGGAGAGGAGTTTTTATTGATTAAAAAGTAAAGTGATGGACAAAACATTGGCAATGTGGGTGAATTACTGCATAGAAGTAATTTGAAAAACATCAGCATGAGTCTCAGCAGTCGGCCAAAGTGTTGTTTCAAACATCATTTTTGAAATTTACCCTGATTTTCAAAATCCGTGCAGAAGAAAACCAAATCCTCACACTTAAAGGAGTTGCACAGATATCACTGGGAAGTATCCTTTTATTTAAGATTATTCCACCTGTTTGTTTCACTGATCTTTTTAGCTTAAATATATGGCATACATGGCATACATAATGATAGTGCCAGCAATGAAACGGCAGCATTATAAAATTACTCTCTCCCACAGCAGACTTATCTGAGCCTTATTTGGGGCTATTGTGTGTGAAAATATTTGAAAAATGTCAGTGTGAAGCTGCAGTCGTTGGGTGGTTAGCTGGCTGGATGATCAACAGCACACAAAACACACTGACTGACTGATTTCTGCTTTACTTTGTCAGTCTTTGTTTTGTCTGTCGGGCTGGGACACCAAGTTACTCAAGCTGATGAGGAAATTAAATGAAAGTGATCCTGGAGATTTGTGCAGCTAGGATTTCCACTTTTTTAAAAAAAGCAAAAGTAACATTAAGAGTAAAGGTTTACCGTAAGAACTTGATATGGACAGTTCTAATTTGGAGCTCTAATAGCTTTATAGAAAATATAATTAAATTTGTGGTTTCTATTTCCTCATCTCCCTGAAAAAAACATTTTCTCCTTCTAGTTGGCCCAACTGTCTCATACAAGAGGTTGTGAACAGTAATAATACCTGGTCTCATCTTCCTGTAACAGGGAAGAAAACGTTTTCTATTGATTCGTTATGGTGGCTTTAACACGTTACACTTAATGAACTGATGATGTTGTGAATTTCTACTTTATTGTCTTTTTGATTCCAAGGGATTCTCTAATTCAATTCTAAATCAAATTGTCTGTTTCATCAAATAAATATGTTGTTTAATACATTTTTTTGTCTTCCTTAGGTGCTGTCATCACGACCATCGATCAGGTTTAATGGCAACCAAGGGGTAAGAACACATTTCTCTCCCTCTTCTCATCTTTGTTTTCTCCGGTCTAAAACACACAGTTGCACCTAAGCTTTGATGGGTAATGAGTTATTATTTAGTGGGATGTTCGGGCTGGGTAATAAATTTGAAAGGTACTTGTATATATCTTTAAAGGAGCCATAGGATCAGAGAACATTGTCTATGGACAATATGGTTTATGGTCGTGTTTATTTAAGAAATAGATGCCAAGCCTCATGCTTAGTACAGAGGGTGTTTTCAGTAAGAACCACAAACAGTAACAAGCTTATTGACCTCAAAATAACCTATTTGATGTGTTAAGTGTGAATGGAAATTATATTCTTTTTGTTAATTTTTTTTTTTCAATGATTTAAGCAGCATTTCAATAAAAATCCAATTATTCCAACACAACAAAAAACAGTTATCCTTAATAACATTTTGTAATTTATTGCTTTTGACTATCAAATTGTAGACACACTCCTGCATACTTTCCAAATTGCACAAATTATTAAAACCGTGTTAAAAAAGAGTTTAGACCTAAAAGCTGGGAATCACAGGGGAATTCTTATTAAGATATGATTCAGTATATATTGTCTGCGATACAGATTATGTCAGGATACAGCAATGCTGCAATACTTAATAAACAGTAAGAGTATCATACAAAGACATATCTGATGAACAGAGGAATATCACATGGATCTAATGGTAATTTGTGGGTATTAATGTTTTGACTCCACAGTTTCATACTCACAGAATTTGATAAGCACTGGGACCTAACAGTGTTCATAATTTCATTTTTTAAATCAAATTAACAGCATTACACAACTGATAAAAACTGTGATAAGCACAGACTGAATTAACTTCTATACTACTAACTATAAACACAGCACCATATTTTTTGGGTAAGTATTGACACTTGGGGCGGACTTATCTATTATTAAATGCACATGCAAAGATGGCAATATATTGTGGTATCAGTGTTTTTCCTTCTCCGCACCCTTTTGTGAAATATACGTTTCTACTTTTGATACAACCAATCACACATGGCATTATAGAGCTCAGAATAAGAGTTTAAAAATGAAATGCAGAATTGTTGCCAGGATCTTTTACCAATTGTGTGGTAAGAATGAGTTTGTGTACAATTTTAATGACATTTATTTTTGTCGCAAATACTTGATAAGTAATTTGTTGGAAAGTTAGTAATTCTGTCATTCTAACAGACAACAATATTGAACTAGAAAAGCACTCGGACCTCCGCCAAGCACCTCAGTTTTTCCACAACCCCTTTAAAAGATACAATTCTGGATCACCATGCTCTCTGATTGGACGGCCGAGTCTCCACTCATGTCCGTCCATGTGGAGAACTCCTAACTGCAGCTCTTTTGGGCAAATGCGCTTTAAAACTATGTGCAACAAGAAGTGCTTGTTTGAAGGATAAACTGACTTAATTGGGTCAAATGGTGCATGACCTCACTTTTAAGCTTTAACACCAGCTAACACACACAAACACACACAAAACTTGCATATCACCCTCATTAGCTTTCTCACAAGACATGATTATGCCAACAGTGGCCCGACTGCAAGCTTGCAGGTTTTTTCCTCCTAAAGGTGACACATAGACTCAAAGTCTTCAGCTGCAGTGAGAGAACAGACAAGATGCCTACATACTTTCACCTGTTATCATCAAAGATGTCATGTGCCCTGTCATCAGAGCTTGATCAAATGCAGATCATAATGCACTCCTGTCACTGTGACCTGATTCAATAAAAGTGTGCCAGTTACGTCTACCACAGGCCTCAACATTGTTTATTTTGCTTCTTTTGTGCCAAATGTCAAACAGGTCTCGAAACACAACTTGCCTGGCAGGAAAAATACTCCTCATCCTTTTGAGAGGTTCTGTTAACAGTGTGATTTGAAGAGCAGATGCTTTGCTGATGATTTTTTGTCTGAAACTGGATCACTCAAAAGCTTGTTCTCTGCTGTTGTTGAATTGTCAGGGGCTTGCTGTCAGTTATGTATTTGAGAGAGAAGAAAAAAACAGTGTCTTTGTGTCAGAGCAGATTGAAAGCTGCAGGTGTTTGTAGCAGCTAATACTCATCACAGCAGCAGAGAAGAAGTTGTCTCTGTCTGCCTCTTAACTGCTTTACTTCAACATGGACTAGTTTTAAAATGTAGCAGAGAGCAGAGACATATTAACAGCACGAAATATAACCTGGGTTCTCTGTTATCCTAAAATGAATGACAACATGAACCTTCCTGCAACTGTTTTCTCCCCATCAGTGTTATTGTCCAAGCTCACACCCAGGTGCAAATTCTCTCTCTATGAGCAATAAACCATCCACATGGAGACAATAAACAACCTCGTGCTCAAATTTTCTGAACATGCAGCTTCTCTGTTAATGCAGGGTTAACATGTTGGCAAGTCCAAATGTCTATTTAGAAAACAGAGGGCCAAGGGGAAGGGGTAGATAAAGGGGTAAGACGAAGGGGGAGAGCTAAGGGGTACAGTTGGGATTGACCCTTATTGTCTCATGCATAGAAGTACTCGATCATGCAGAGGAGACATGTAAAACATGAAAATGCATGATATATGGTCTCAAACTGAATTTGTAGTTGAAGTTTCCTTTCTGTCATGTCAAAACATGCAAGGATGCAACTGATAAACTAGTCTCTTTCATAATATAAGCAATTAAGCAACACAGCCCCCAGGGACAATAAAGGACTTACAGGACATGTTTATCATTAGTTGATCATGATCAAAACTACAGCTCGCTGCATTGAATCATCTCAAGCTTAAAGCAAGTGAGTCCAGAGTTTCAAAACACCTTTATTTAACTGTTAATGAAAATACAAAGTACTGCTGTGTTGGTTTCATGTAAAACAAAACGAGTCAATCCACTCTAGCGCATAACCTTTGTTAAGGCCTGCGACCAGACTGCTCTGGGTGCTCCGTAAAAGGAGCACACATTTACTTGATGTTTTATTATTGTAAGCATTGAAGAGGTAATATTTGCCTTTACCCAGGTTCATATATTACATTGTAATGGCTGCGAGAGTATGTTCACAACTGCTAATGTTCTAAAAACCTGCCAGTTTTCACATACTGAGTACCCCAATCCACCTCTATTCTCACTCTGTTGGACCTCTGGTCACTTTAAGCCCCCTTTCTTGCATGGGTCTACTCCACTGGTAGAACAGTCTACTCTGTCATTGGTCAGCTGAGCACAGTTCGGTGCCCTTTTCAGTGGCTTTGCATTCTTCCCACACTTTAGGCTTTGCACTGGATTCCCACACTGACCCAATGGGCTTTAACTACTGACTAAGCAGTAGTAGGGTGTCACAGTGGTAGGTCTATTTGAGGGGTGGCGATGCATCAGCTGCTCTAGACAGGTACTTTCACTATCACAGGAGAAGTTCTGATGCTGGAGACCTTGCTGTTTCCTGCACATAAAGGTATTCTAAAATTTTTCCATGTAAAATTCAAATACAGCAAAATATGACCTCTTCAAATTTGGGTAACAGAGAAGAGGTTTACCTGCTGTGGTTCGTGTTTGCTTGGTGTGCTTCAGTCCTTTTGGTTGGCTTTACACATCATTCATCTGACCCAGTGTTTTAATATATATATATATATATATATATATATATATATATATATATATATATATATATATATATATATATATATGTGTGTGTGTGTGTGTGTTTGTTTTTTTGCTGTTAAAATCACAAAGCAGTACTTGTTTCACCCTGATGCAGCCAGCAAACCATGAAGGAGGAAACTCTGTTGGTTTTGATATTTTAATGCCAGTCAGAGGTGTGAAAGTGGCTAAATTGCAGAGCAGATGGCCTGGCGTCTCAGAGAGATCCCATAACCATTCATTCATATTCATTCATCTTGTTCAGCTCTCCCTGAGCTCTGACAAAGTGTGCACTCGCATACAAAGTTTTACATGAGAGCAATGAAGGAATCAAAAGTGTTTTTTTCTTGTCTTGTTTTTATGGAGGTTCTGCTTTAGACTGGTTGAAGCAAACACAGATGCAGATAAATCTATTCATCGACCATGAAGCTTGTATTCCCTCACAAGTGATCTTACTCCAGCACAGATTCATTGTTTTTTCATTATGTTCTGATTGGAGGATACTTTTCTTTATTATCATTCCTGAGAGGTCTGTGGCATTGAGGGTACAAGATGGTTACTTTCATATCCTTGATGTTTCCTCCTATCTCTGTCTGATTTTGTTTTCTTTCTTTTTGCTCCCTGTTGCTTCTCTGGCCTTGTAGAAAGGACTAAATGGTGTACGTAGGGGTAAGCTCCACTCCAACAACCCTAACCTGAAAAGAGGCATTGTTTGCTTAATGCCATGCTAAAGTAGAAGATGAGGCCAGCAGTAGGCAGAGCATTATGTCTGTGGGCTAAAATCCACTCCCAATTCTTCGGAAAAGGCAGATTGTTGCTGGTGAAGATGCTGGGTTTCATTGTCAGTTTATGTCCTGCATTCGTTGTCTTATGTCGTCTCTCCAGTGCCGCCCCTTCTCTTTTTTCCTGTCCTGTTTGGTCTAGATTTAGTGCCAAGAGCTGCCGGTTGATCTTGAAGTCGGCTGTTGCATGCACAGGTTGAATTTGCAAATAAGAGAGTCCAATAAAATTTGTTTTTAGATTTGTTTGAAGGAGAAGCTATTTATTTTAAAAGGGAAGGTAGCCTTGAGAAGTACATATTGTTCCTGATGTGTTTTGAATAAATCAGCTCAGAAATAAGACAATTTGATTGTGCTTTTTTCCAATTCTAAATATTGTTTCTTGTGTTATTCAATTTCCAATGCCTCAATGAAAAACTGGTCCATGTTAATAAAGTCTTTGTACTCTTGACAAAAGGCATTGGTGTGGATGGAAATGCGTTTGGAAATATCAGCATTTTGGAAAATGGGAAAATACATTATCATTTACTTGGGATTCAAGGAAATATTAGAACAGCAATGTACTTTACTATACTGCTGTTTTGATACTTTTAGTGCATTATCTCATTATTTCACTATTCAGTAATTTATAGAAATTCAGAACAATTAATTTGTATTTTTTTGCAGCCTTGGGTTATTAGTTGGCAGAAGATAGTCAGTCATTTGACCATCTGCCTCTCTGCTGGGTTTATTGTTGTTTCTGTCACAGAGATGAAAAACAGGGGGAGATGTTGAGGATCAATATTGAGATTAGGTGCTTGGAAAGAGAGCATCAAATGTTGCAAACCAAGCAGTGATTAAGAGAAATAAGACATAATTTTCCAATCATTGTTCATTTACAGGGCAGCAAATGCAGTTTTAAAGTTCCTTTCTTATCTCAAAAACACATTTAAATTCAGAATCTGTAGCAAAATTCAGTGTTAGCTTGAGAGTCTCTCTCTGAATCCCTGACCTTCAGACTTTTCACTTTGAACTTCACAATGTCCTAAACAAGTAAATTACAATATACAGAGAGCAGAATCATTGCACCTCCTCTTGATTATTGGTCATAATTGAGAAGAAATATTGTCTTTGGACATACATCATGTTTAGATAAATCTTGTTCATGTTGCCTTTTATTACTGTTAACACTTAGGCTAGTGCAGAAATGTTTGATGACCCTTCATGTTCAAGTTCGTAGACAAAAATAACTAAATTTACCAGTTTTGGGTCATTTTTTGTTGTTTTGGAAATGATATCAACACAGGTATCAGGACTGTTGGTGTTTTGTTAGCATCATATTCATATGAAAATTATGGGATTGTGTCAATGACAGCTCAAATGTTGTCGAAATCTTCAGTACAGTCAGATTGACCGAAAAAGGGAGTGTCTGTTTTCTCCTTGAAGATGAGCCATTTTCATTAGAACTGAGCTCCTTTATGGATGATTTGGCAATGTATGTACGTCAGAGTTTCAACGCAAGTTTGTTGAACCAGAGTGTGAGCCATTTGGTGTGGAGGAGCCTTTTTTTCTCTCCTTGCTCTTTCATCCTCTGCGATGTGAGTCAGTGAGTCAACTAAGTCACTCCCCTGTGCTTTCCTCTCAGTCAGTTCCTCTGCCTCTTAATCAGCTCTGGATTCACACACTCGACCTTTTCTTCCGCTTGTTTCTACAGTAATGAGATCGTTCCAGCTGTGAGTTTGATGGGATGGTTTTCAACGTCATGCAGTGGAGCAGGTTGTGCCATTGTTGGTCCTCATCCCACGAGTAAACATGGCACACTCTAAACAGCCACATTTTGTTTTATGCTCCCACAGTGTGGCACTTCATCACTCAGGCTTAGCATAGCCTTCAGCACATTCACAAAACAAACAATGTGTTGCAATGACCCTGCAATTTTTCTGTTGCGTACTATTGCAGCACTCAATGAGTCTGTCTTTATATGTTCTGTTAAAGATTGGGCTGTTACTCCTTTGTTGCATCTCCTTGTCTGTGGAGAAGAAGCAGAGGTGGGATGGTAGGGTGAATTTTTAATCAGAGACGTAAACAACATCTAGGGAAGAGCAGTACTTTGCAGGACATAGAAGCACCGTCAGTGCGTAGCTGGTGCCCCTTGTTTACATGTTACGCCTCTTTATTCTCTGCAGTGCATATCAAACATTCAGCCAGCAGCCAATCAGCAGAGCTTCATTATGGGGCTGTGGAGCAATCTCAGTGTAACAATTGGTTGCAGCTACCCTAACATCAGCCAGTAGTTTGTCAGCTGCCATTTGGAAGACACAAAACTGGCTTCATGGCTGTCACTTATTTTCAGCTACTTATTACTCAAATGTTAAGGCGGAGCTGGAGATGATTAACAGATTAGCGAATGTAAGATCAGTCAGAGCTACATTATGTTTCCCTGCTGCTGTTTGAGCTTACTGTAAAAAATTATTTGTGATAGAATTGGGCAGATACTTTATGCTGTTTGTGCTGATCCTAATAGGTCTTAAGTAATGCTTTTGAAACTTAGGGCAATTGAAAGTCTTTAAAAGTATTATTTTTGATAGTACATTCACAAAGAATATCTCAGCCCTAAAATTTGTGTTTATAGTTGCAATATCATTTAGGTTTTCTTAAAACTTCTTACACAGTGGTGCAGGGATAATGCATTCAAGTAAGCCAACCCTGTAGTTAACATTGCTCTGGTGTCCTAACAGGAAGCCTTTTCAATGGGTTTTTGGATTATAGCATATAATTAGCTCTGAAGGTACATGAAAATTATTTTTTTTTGTTCATCATAAAAATCTTTGCACATGAATGAAACTGTGATTTTTGAAGTGTAACAATAACCGGAAAGAGTTAAAAGCTAATGTTCAGCTTCTAGGGAACTATGACATGGCAGTTCAACTTAGAGGTCACAAAGGCTACTTTTACATGAGAGCTTTAATTCTCCTTTAATTCAGAATAAAACTTAAATCCTTTCTAAAAAGATTAAAAATGACCTTGTAAACACCTAATTCTGAATGAAAATGACCATTCCGAATTAAACTTAATTCCGAAGTAGGTGGCTCATTTATTCTGATTTTAAATCAATCAGAATTGAATAATTCCTCGATCATGTATACCTTCATTTCGCTTTAAATTAATTCTGGTTGTTCTGCACGTGCTCGTTCCCTTGTCCTGTTGCAATGACACACATATTCTACACTGACAGGAACAGAATGACTGCCCAAAGCAAGCATTGGACTCGAGCCGAGACATTTTATTTAATTAGAGCCTTAGAAGATTTGGAAATAATGTAAAGAGTGGATAGACGTAAGCATAAAAAATGCAGACATTTTTAAGGTTGTAGCGTCCAAGTTGGACAAGGTTTCCCTGACAGAGACGCTGGAGACGCTGAAGTGGAGTTTGTTTTCTTCCAGTAGACGTAAATGCGTCACGTCCGCCCCCTGTCCAATCAGAACCATTCCCAACCCCCAGACCTTAAGCGGAATTGAATAAAGGCGAATAAACATGTTTTCCATGTAAACTTCAATTCGGAATTACTATTGCCATGTAATCGCGAAGGAGAATACTTTAATTCTGAATTATTTAATTCTGAATACTTAATTCCTAATTAAAAAACATCATGTAACTGTGACCAGTAATGCTCCTAATGTATGTCTAAGCTGCATTAAACATTGCCATTTCAAGCTGTAATATTGACTCCTCTGTGAGGTTTCACCTCCACTGCGAGCTTTGGGGGCAGCCATTTGCTCTGTCTCCAAATGTAGCCTCAGAGGTGTGAAGGGGATTACGTGAACTCAGTGGGGGACAGTAGCTCTGTGAATGTGTGTGACTGCTTTTGTATGAGAAGCATGTGCAGTGTCAGTCTCTCTAGTGCCTCCAAACGCTTTTTGTACAGTGAATTGACACAAATATTAGGTCTTTTAAAATTAACGGAAGTTGTCACCAACGTAGCTCTGATGACAGAGCTACATTGAGGCATTTATGGGTAAATGAACTGTGAAAATAGCTTCTTAGTTGCCTGTTGTTAAATGGAATTACCTCTTAGTATAACCTGATTAACTGTGATCTTGGCTGAGGCAACTATATGTGTAACATCGTTCTTTTTTGACTGTCAGAAATGATCACTTTCAAGGTACCCAGCCATTTGTAGTCCTTGGTAGCAGTTTGTTAGCAACCCTCCTTTACAAAAATCATTCCAGATACGTTTTATGTTGTAGAAAAAAATGATTAGATCTTAAATGTCTGTGTTCATCACAGTAGCCTTAGTTCAGGCTTCAATCTGGAAAGAAAAACTATTCAGATATTCCAGAAGGGACCAGAAGTCCTAAAATACTAACTCACTTCTGTGTTTCAGGACTCATTACTGCACAACTTTATCAGAGCACCTGGCCAGAGGCAGCCCTGCTTTGTATTAAGTGTAAAGCCCTAATGTCTCAAAATGGGACATATTTCTCTTTAGTGTTGTTTAAGATCGCTGGGAGAGGGAATTTGAAAAGGAGAGCTTGAATTGAGGTTAAAAAAAAGAACTGTGAAAAATCCCCTTCTCACTCCCTGAGGGTTTAGGCTGGTCAGAGTTTTGGTTGAAAAGTTGATTAAACTGCATCATCTGAGAACAAGACTGTTTATGTATTAGTTTTTAAATATGAGCTAATATGAGGGGAGGTGTTGTAAAAGTAGTTTTTGCTGTTAAGTGGGAGGTGCATGTTGTAATTGTGCATAATGTTCATGAGTGACATTATCCGTTTACAGTCATTCTCGTAGCTGTGTGGTTTTAGTTTCTTGTATGCTAAACGTCATATTTTTTATTATCATTCTTATAGCAGATCTGTGGCCAGGAAAATTGAAATTTGAGTTTGTTAACAAAGGTAATTACCAACTTCTTGTGGTTGCTAAGAATCCCGTCTGTCAAGGGTGCTAAAGTCAGATTACCAAAAGTTTCTCTATT
Source organism: Cetoscarus ocellatus (assembly GCA_037902135.1). Classification (NCBI taxonomy): domain Eukaryota; kingdom Metazoa; phylum Chordata; class Actinopteri; order Labriformes; family Labridae; genus Cetoscarus; species Cetoscarus ocellatus. Next base: position 1,123,476 of record JBAMNC010000607.1, read on the forward strand.
TACTATGCATTTGGTCATGGGTCAGGCCTCTGGAGTTTTTTGTGAGGTTAACCTTGGTAGCTTTAATGATGCTTCAATTTTGACAGAGAACTTGGTAAACTGTGCTGTAGTGCCTTTTCTATTTGTGTTATCTGCCCAACTCGACTTGACTCCTCACGGTTTGGTTACTACCCGTTTCGTTTTTCACTGCAGTATAGACTTTTGATTTCCTAAAGGTAGGTGGAGTCATCGTAGGGAGGCCGTGTGAAACTGCTCTGACATCCTCACAGCAGCTAGCTAAGGAGGAAGCAGAGGCAACTTAGCTGCTGCTCTTCTGTGGCTTTTTTGGCACAGTGTGGAGGTGAATTTTGTTCCAAAGAATTTTGTTGCAAATCTGCATCTGATGCCCCTGACTGGTGGCGATACTCTGACCATTCAGGAGCCCCTCTGGAGGTGATTTGAAAAATTTGTTACAGCAGCTATGCAAGATCCCTGATGGAAAAGCAAAAAGTAAAGTCGATTTGAGTCAAGCTGATACCATGCAGTGGAAAAGCCCCGATTGGGTCTGTTAAATGTAAGAGATGGTGCAACAGTGTAAGTGAGGAGTATAACATTCAGAACTCAAAATAAAAATGTGTCTTGGTATCTGGAGGCAGATCAGCCCTGATAATGTTTTCAGATGTCCTTTTCTACCTGCTGTCTCTCTTTTTGATGTACAAGGGTCCTCATTCTGTGTTTGTTTTTGTTCAGTCTGATTATGGCAGTAGTCAAGGGGAAAACCTACTTGTGTTGTCACAGTTTAGTGGTGCTTTATGAATAAATAAGAGCATAGGTTTTCCAGTAGGCAAAATAAAGGACAATGTATTTATTTTTAGTTAGCCACCTGCAGCCTTCACACGTGACAGGACCTTTAGTAAACAGAACATTGCTGCTCACAGTCTGACCGCAGTCTGTCTGAGCTCTGATGAAGGAGTAAGTGAGTCACAGACTCGGGCTCTGACACAGTAAAAGATGCTGCTCCCTTGTAAGGAGGACCCCACCTGGGTGCTGTGTAATTGGTAACTGTAACCACTGAGGCAGCACTCATGTGGGATCCTGTAGCTATCGTTTGTGACCCTTGTTCAGTTTGATGCACAAGTGTGAGATGGTCTGGTAGATGTATCAAGTTTTTGAAAAATATTGATGCTTTTTGTGCAATATGTAAGTTTAGACAGTGTTGTATATATCAGTGTTGTTGTGGATGTGCCAAAATAGCGTTTAGTGAGCCATAATAAGCAATACCAATGCTGAAAACGGCAAAACAGCTGGCAAAAACAGCTTGAGCATGATGATTGTTTTCCAAATTTCTCATTAGCACCACAAAGATGACTATGTAAGTCACTAAGCTGCAGCCCCAAACCTCAAGCATTTGTAGTCTACATCAAAACGATCATACTTTAAGCTTTATTAACCTGTGTTTTCTTTTAAATTATCTATCTGGAAATAAAATAGCTTCATGTATTGAGTATCGCCATTTAGCTAAAATATACCAAGATTTTATTTTTGGTCGATATTGCCCAGCCCTGAAAGACTGTATTAGAAGGAAAATTTACAGGAATTGATAGGGGAATTCATAAAGGCATTAGTATCATTAAATCTCTGCAAATCCCATGTAGAATTTATTTAAGTATTTTTGATCTGGTATCAAACAGGCATCACTATCTTTTGATTTATTTTTTTTGATTTTTATTTTTTTTCAGAAGATGAATGCTTCATAAATAAAATGAAAAAATCCTATAAAAGGATAGTAGCTCCCAAATGACTTAATATTTCAAATTGATTATATTGTGGTCAATAAATATATAACTGTTTGTATTTCTGACTGTGAGTAGTGTTTCTGTTGATCATGAGGTTAGCCAACTTTTTTCTCCCAAATCAACTTAAACAATATCAACGCGAGTGTTCTCATACCTTCTCTCGTTTGAAAATATTTTGTTACATCTGAAATAAGAATCAAAATATATTTTGTTTTCACCCAGTCTTAAACTTGGTAATGTAAGTACGGGTTTTAATGTAAAACCCCACTTTGAATTTGTCAGAGTTTCCACTGTCTAAAAGAGTGTCCAGCCGCCTGCAGATGATAACAAGTCAGGAGAGGCGATGAGCACAAGTCCACTGTGGTTACCTCCACTTCCTCTGTAGTTTTTTTTAAATTAACACCTGTACTGTGAGGGGGTAAGTTAATTCTGGGGATGGAAAAGGATGTGCGTAGCTGTGCTGAAGGCCAGTCAGTGCAGAAATACCTCTCATAGTTCTTCTGTTATAGTAATTCACCTGTGGTTCCTCCAGTCCCACTTTTGGATACAGTTTGGAACACTCTGCTCTGAAAAGACTGCCAGCATTTAAATATGCTGTAAAAAGGAGAATGTCGCTGATTCAAGGCTGCAATTTGTGAGGTTTTCATTGTTTTGGAAGCCAGCAAGAAAATGCTTGTGGTGTATTCAGAGCTCGGCTCAGTCATGACCAGGTGTTTGAGTCAAGGTATGCTGCTCCTAAAAGGTTCAAAGTTGTAAATATATTAATAGTCTAAAATTAAGCAGTTGAGGCATGCTTTCAAAATTCTTGCCTAAATAGTATCTTTATTATGGCAACCTTAATATTATTGTAAATTAGATTCAGAAAATTATGGTATGATTTCCATGGATCAACTTAAAACGGTAATTTTGATTGAGTTTCATGCTGGGAAATATTGTTTAATGATTGTGTTTTTTCTTCTGTCTTTTACAGAAAATTTCAATACCAAGGTCAGAAAATTCCAGTGAACTGCAAACGTTTACTTTCTACTTGTCCAATGTGGGCAGAGATAACCCCCAGGGCAGCTTCGACTGCATCCAGCAGTACATCACAAGGTGAACAAAATCATGAATACTCACTCAGTTTTCACTTTGATATATCAGGTATGCAGCTAATTCTTCTTTATTTTGAAACACAGTCATTAAAACTAATGTTTAATTTCAGACAGTGGATAAGCTCAGTGTGGACAATCAACATTTACTGAACAGTTAACAGCGTCTGCACTAGATATTATTTGCATGATTGTAACAGCGGCTTATAAAAATATCCTGTAGTCTGAAAACACTGGATGTTGTAGTTCTTACACAAATAGTTTAAGGACTTTGTAAGTAGGTTGTTAAAGCATGAGCAAGTCCTTAACAATGTGACAGTATGTCAGTCTTATCAGCAGCATGGACATTGTTTATTATTTAGTATTAAACATAAACAACAAATACAAACCACTCTTAAGGGCAGTATTCTACTCTTTATCCTATAACACATCCAAAATATTTCCTAAAATTACACACATATTTAGCTTACAATGACACGGACAGGAACTTGATGTATTGATAAATCATGACAAAGAACTGCTGACAAATCATTGATTATGATAGTCAGTGATTATTTAGTGCTCATTGACTATAATCCCCCAAAAATAAACACTCCTTGCATAGATATTCTTTTGCATGTTTTGGCTTTTCTTACAGTAAAACAAAGCAGTTCAATTACATTGAGTTTAAGGGCATTGTTCTTTTTGGAGGTGATGAAGGACAAATGGAAGAAGGAAAACAGAGCAGGTGTTTCCACTTCACTCACACCAGAATTAGGAGCCTTTCTGTCTCTAAATATTCATCTTGGTTTTAATTGTAATGATTAAGTCTGGGTATCTTGATCGCAGGATTACAGAGCAGCAGCAATGGCTATATACTGTATAGAAAGCATGATATAAGGGTGTATCTGACCTAAATTCCCAGGCCCAAAACTCTGTCCCCCCACATCCCTGGTTACCAGTTACCAAATAAATATTCCCAGGCAGTCAAGCTGTGTTTTTATTGTAGTCAGGATCTTCAGTAATTCTGTTTTAGACATTTTGGGTAGCTGCTGGTGCCATAAAGACAGGTAGAAGTAGAAGTCCTCATGTTGTGGACTTCCTGTTGTCATAGAAGTGCTCTTTCACATGGAGGAGACATGAAACACACTAAAAGGCTTATAAAATGTGAAAAAGCAGAATAAGTGCTCTTTAGACTTTCAGTACAACACTTTGTGAAGCATAACTGAATGTATTTGATAAAACATCTAAACATTAGTAAGGCATACTTTAACAGCTTGAATACTGTATTCATGACATTGAAAGGTATTTTAAATATGCAATAAATCCATGTTTACTATATTACATTTGAGTGTACCATTTGCATTTGCTCACTAATAAAAGCTATAATTTATTTTGTTTGTTTCTAAGTCATTTTGTTTGTAAATGTAAGAGGCCTTTTGACAGTGAGAATAAAACTGAATGTGGTCCTTTTGGTAGCCAAAATTGCCATATAATTTATATTGCCATATAAATTATTTTAAGATGGGTTTGTATAAGGACTGCAATGACACAAGGCTTACTTATCAGTTTAGTTCATGCACGAAAGCTATTAAAATCATGCTGCACCTTTTTTCTGGCCTAACATGCCCCAGTGTTCTGACTGAATAAATGAACAGGACCAGATGTCTGTGCTTAAACAGGAGGAAGCAAAAACCAAAATGAGGAACAGCAAGACTCTCTGCATCTTGACTGTCAGTTTGTGCGCAGCTTTTTCTGTACGGTTTTCAACCACTGGGTCATGTGGAGTTCATCCACATTTCTGATTGAATCCTAATCAACCTTGAGATCGGATATAAAACCCAAATGACAGCACTGAGCCTTCCGCTGACTGCACCAGAAACATCTCATTTTCTGCCAAATCCCCATCAAAGTGGAGGCAAATCAAAGAGAGCTGGAGAGCCAGGAGAGCATGGGATTTGGTGCAGCAGTCTGTGGTCGTACTGTGGGAACCCACAGTTGGATGGAAATCGAAAAAATAATAGTTATGCATAATAGTTATGCCCTCAGGGTGTTTAATGAATCTCATCTGGGGCAAGAATTCTTGCTGAAGGGGTTACCTTGGATTCTGTCATGTATTTTCAAGTCGCATTCTTTAAACTTCAAGCTTAGAGAGTGAGATTGGTTTATTTTGTGTCTGCCTCTCTCATCACTTCCTCTTTGGTTTGGCAGTGAAGGGAGCATTCAGCTGGACTGCCTGGGTGGGATCCAGGACAAGATTACAGTTTGTGCCACAGACGACTCTTACCAGAAGGCCAGGGAAAGCATGGCCCAAGTGGAAGAGGAGACTCGCAGCAGGAGTGCCATCGTCATCAAGCCTGGGGGAAGATACGTAGGTGAGAGGCCATGGTGCAGAAACATGCAGATCAAAGAACATGCTGCTGACAAATGTGTAAAATGGCAGGGTTTCTGATTGATCTGGGTAATCAGAAACCAATATTCCAGGTGTGAACCTGCCTTAATGCATACTGATAATGATTTAATTCACATCAGCTCGGGCTGCTGATGGACATAAGCTGGGATGCCTTCATCAGTATTAGGTATGAGAAGAGATCAGTATGCTAATATATTGTGACATTTTGTGTTGAAGTAATGTATTAATAATTTTAGTGCAATATTGTGATACCTTATTGTTCACTAATTTATAGAAATTCAGGAAATTTGATTTGCATTCATTGGCTGCTTTCAGCTGCTAGTTGGCAGCAGACATTCAGCCATTTGACTCTCCCTCTCTGTGTTTCTGGTATTGCTTTTATTTCTGTCCCTGGAACCCAAAACTTAAGTTTATTCATGTCAAACCATGTATAAAAACACTGACACTGAGTAAAGACTGGGTTTTTACGCATAAAATACAGTCTTATGGAATAAAAAAGACTGTAATTGAAAAAGTTATGATATATTGCCCTTTTTATAAAATCACTATATAATGTGATATATTGTATCAATAGATACAAGCATAGTTTGATGTGGGTTTGCTAAACAGTATACAGTCTCCTTTAAAAAAATGTGTTTTACGTGAAAATGAGGAAGAAAATCTGTTAAAGGGTAACAGCCATGCTCTTGCTAGCTCTTATCTCATGAATAATTTGTCTCCATTCAGTAGTAAGCAGCTCTACTGCACCTAATAAGCACAGAGGCCCCAAGCAAAGAGTCTGGTGCTGTCACGTTTAACAGCTTTTCTCCCTTATTTCTCCATACACCTAAGTAAGTTGCAAAATACTATATTTTTATTTTTAAACTTTAGGGTTGCTGATTTGTTGAAAGTGAGCTCTGCATGCATGTTTGTTTCTGGGGGTGTATTGTAAATGTAAAGTGTGGACCCACTTACCAAAATGTCTCAAACTTCTTATGAGATTATCTAGAACAGATGTCAATGCTAGTAAATGCAATTTAAAAACAGGCTCTTAGGGTTTTCTAAGTATTTAATTTTGTCCAAATCCTCACTGTTGATACATATTTAGTTAATACATTTTTTTTGTTTTGATTTGTACACGTGAATTCACAAAAGATACACAAACATCTGTGAACCATAAACAGAAAGATAAATTATAAGATAGAAATGCAAATTGAAGGAAATTTGCAAAAGTCAGCTCGACACAACAGTCATCAGGTAGGTTGGAAGGTATACAAAAATCTTAATAACTTAGATGATGGGTATGTGAGCACTACATACTTTCAAGAAGCACCAATGCTAAGGGGTGAGAATTTGGCATTGCTTTTTCTTTGTTTGGATCTGAAAATCTGATGCCTGATGTAACTGATGTAGGCTTTTGCTAGCTGTCTTCCTGCTTAATATCAACAAATTGCTCATTTAGCAAAAGATATTGTCAACCAGCCTGATAGAGCCAGCATAAATAAGCAGTAATTTTATGTCACCACTAACATGCAAACAGAATAGCAATATGTACATTTTATAATGCTGATGTTACTAGCAACATAATGTTATTTTGCATTTAAGCAGCATTACAAAGCTAGGTAAAATTAACATAACCTCACACATCATTATTATAATTTTTTCCTCTTGCACACAAATATAAGTTTTCTTTGTGACTGTCAGTATTTTCAATTGCCATTCAGGTTTAATCTAATTCAAAGCAGACATTTTTCAAAATTAATATTTTATTGGTTAAGGAAATAAGATGAGGAAATGCCTTACATTGTAATGTGGATGTCTTAAATTGCTCTTACAAACACCCTGACCATAATTTTGAGCATGTCTAAAGCTGCGTTTCCACCAAGTGGTCCGGTTCATTTTGGCTCGGTACGGTATACAATTGGAGGTGTTTCCACTGACAAATATTGGGGAAGATACCCAAATTAATGATCCCTGCCATCCCACATTTTTGGTGCTGAGTGTACCGAGTCGTCCCCACAGGATGAATCTGAAAATGCTACAGTCTGTTGACTGGTCCCTTAAATTGTCACTTACCAAGCAGCAGCAGTTGAAACAAAAGCAACATACAGCAGCATGTTTAACTCACCTGAGGAAGCGACTTACCTACTACTTTTGTTTAAAAGAATGTCTGCATAGAACAATTCTGTGTGGAGTATTTCAGAGGTGCACACATCTTTTTAGAGAGGAGGAAGTGCAGAGGGAGCTGGACACAGCTGGCTTGACCCCTATCTTCTGGCTTAAACCCTCACCTCCAGGTGAGGGTACAGCTGGCAGTGGAATCACAAGCGAGATCAGAGCTTGCCGCTGCTAACAGCACCAAATTGTTGACCAAACCAAACCAGACCACTCAGTGGAGATGCAGCATAAATAACAAAGTCAAGATCACTGTTTACCACGATGCATTGAAAACTTGGAGAGTGAAAGTTCGTTAAAACTGGAGCTAGCCCAATAACAGTTCCCATGAGAGGGGCTTTCTGATCAGCGGGTCAAACAGTCAGAGAGCCAACAAAAGGTTAATTGTAAGTTGCATGAGGAGATTGAAGAAATATTTTTTCTCTGTGTGTGTTTGCGCAACCTTTCTGCACATGTGAAGGGTTCACATTGCAGCAGAATACAACCTAATTAAATTCAGTGATTGTTACTTCTATATTGTTTAATATATAAAGTTTCTGGTGAATGCTATCTATTTCTTTGAAACATCTGTTTCTCTGATTCAAACATATAGAGGGAGTAATGTCCCTGTGCATAACTTGTCAGCTCTTTGTCGTTTTGTGTTGGTGTCTGACTAGAGCTGTAGAAACACAATATGCAGCCTTGCTTATCTGCCTTCAAAGTAGTAATCCAGTGAAAGCCTTTGCACTGTGTAATGATGAGTCAAAAATGTTTAGTCCCTAACTGCTGCCAAGCTAAACAGTGTTTTGGTCACAGTAGGCGGCAAAGCAGGAATCTTTTTGAATCTAAATCAACTTTTAAAACAAGTTCTCAATCGGAGGAGGTGATTAAAGCTGTTGTTTGTAATGGTAGGTGAACTCAGGTTGATGTGTCTGTACCAGAGAGCAGGCATCAGACATCATCTCTGAGTCATGCTCTCAGTAAATGCTCTCAGCCTTTATCACTCCCTGAGCTGGAAGATGTGATGGACACAAATGTATTTCATGCTTGTATTATGCTTTAAAAAAAAGAGACAAATGGCATATTTGTTTATAGAAATCTTCTTGACTTTTCCTTTGACAACTTTTGTAATTGAAAACAAATCTTCTCATTTCTTCCTCACTCCGCAGGTAAAAAGGTTCATATCCGCAAACCTGCACCAGCCCTCTCAGACATTGCGCCATTACGGAGGACGTCTCGGCCCGTCTTAATCTCCAGCAGTACGCTGAAGAAAGGCACAACTCAGCACAGACCGCTCCGAGAGCGCCTGCTACACCTGCTAGCCCTCAAGCCTTATAAGAAGCCTGAGCTGATCCTGAGGCTGCAAAAAGATGGCCTCTCACAGTTAGACAAAGACTCCCTGGATAGCCATCTGCAACAGGTGCCAAGTCGACAAAGCGCTCCTATACTACTGTACCTTACTATCACCACAAATCTCTGATATGACCACAGTGAAAGTCAAATTTACCAATCTTTGTGATTTGGTAGGTGGCGAACCTGAATGGGAGGGACAACACCTTCACATTGAAGGACTTTTTATACAAAGAAATTCAGAAGGACTGGCCTGGCTACACAGAAGGAGACCAGCAGCTTCTCAAGAGGATCCTGTTCAGGTACGTTACAGATTTAGTGCCCACTGTCAGTTTGCAGGGTTTGGTGAGGCTTTTTAGTAACATCTATCCCTAAAGAAGTCATAATCCTGACTTTAAATAAATGTCAGGTATATCATTGAAGGAAATAAAGTATGTGCAGTGCTTTTTTGTTTAAAAAGACTCTTAAACAGGCTGTGTGCCCATCACAACAACCCCTTCAGAGTGAGAGCTTATCTACCATACTAAAGTGGCAGAAGGACAAGGCAACATGGAAAAGGAGATGGCACTTAAAGAGCAATGCAGTTGCATGGACACCACACATTGTGGACTTTTCTGAAATCGGTATGTTTGTTGCAGCTTTGGTTTTCAGAATAGGACTAAAGGTCTGTGGTTTTAAAGTGTTGGTGCACTGCACTACTGTTGATCAGTAAGTGGTGGAAGATATATTGTTGTTAAACGTGTGACACTGAAAAGTATCAGTCTTAAGTTTTGTCCAGTTATCTGTAAGAACCCCACATGTGACCCTTTTTTAAAATCTTGTCCTTTGTGTTGTAAACTGCATCAGTTGACATGTGTTTTATGACTTGCATTACGCTGTGTTTTTCTGGTACCCATGATTATACAGAATATTTTCACTTTGCCCTGATTTTATGAGTCACTTGCAGTGTATATTTATGGGTTTGTAAGATGATGCACCATACCAGGCACTGAGCGAAAAAAGGCTGATACTGCAGCAGTGGCTTGCCCTTTTACACTAACAGTTTATGTTTGTTTGTTTGTTTGATTTTTATTCAATAGATATAGTTATTTTTTTTTACTTTGTATACCAGATACACTCACATTGAACTTTGATTACATTTTAGCCTTTTCTAACTTACAATCATGGTATTGTCTGACCTAGAATTTTGACACTGCAGAGCTGCTTGTTTTGTTGTTTTTGTTGACTCTGGCACGAGTGAAACCACAGGATGACTGCTCTGGTATGCAAGAATTATAGAAGTGAATTATAGAACTACCTTTGCAGAAGTTCATCCTATAAGGAATGCTATGTTTATGCTATATGAATCTTTTCCTCTGGAACTGATAGAAAATAACCTCCTAATGAGATATGATTTAGTTATACAAGATCCGTTCAGACTGATTCTGCTACCCTAAATGTTTCACAAATATGTACACATATAGATGATAAATTCTGAGTGCTTGACTGAATTTATCCCAAGTGTTGTGTTTGTTGACAACATGAGCTTCTGGCCTTTTCCCCCTGTGGAAAAATCTGTTTTCTCAAAGGATCCGGGACACTAGGGAAAAGCAAGCCCTCTTGGCTAAATTTAGATCAGGCTGCAAAGCTGGGCTCTCAGTTTGTGTTCATGCGGTGGACTCAAGAATAGCTTCTATTCATGACAAGTTTACTTTTAGATTTGTTTAGTTTTACTTAACTCCAGTAAAAGAATCAAGTGTTGCAGCTTTGACTAATTTGCAAACAGTATATAAGTATACAAAAACAGCAAATACATAGACTGCCTTTTAACCTGAAATACTGAACCTATGTAAAACTGCAGGTGTTTGATTTTTGAAGGTTTTATGTTAATGCCCCTTTTTCTCTGTATATATGCATGCCAAAAAGGCACACACTCACACTGGTCTCTATTCAGCAGTACTTTGGGCTCAGTTTTGGAGTTTATCAGCTGACTTAACAACCACAGCCTCCTACCTAACACCACCCCCCACCCCTCCTCAGCTCCTCCAGAGTTTTGAGCTAATGCAGTCAGTCACGCAGGAGCAGCACAGCAACACGACTGGAACGCACATGATGTAACAGTGTTCCAGCACATGCTGATCTGTGTGTGAGGTGGCACCGGTCCAAGGTTCAGGCATATCTGACGGCCTGCGGCCTCACTCCAAGCCCTCATCTGTCTATCTGACCATCCCTTTAAACACCAACGTATACACACACATATGCAAACACACACACACAAACACACACACACATAGCAATGCACTCTCTGATTGAACTAGGGTGGGGTGTTGACAAGACTTGCTGTACCCAAATGCCCTTGTATGATAATGTCATTAGCTGTGGCAACAGCATCACAGCATGGGCACAGTGTTCTTTTTAATATCTGATTGGAATATCTCCTTCATGTCCTCTTTGTTTTATCAGTAAACTCTGAAACCGGAGCTGGAACTCTGAGTTAAAATAAATATTTGTGTACAGAAGTAATGGCTTGTAAAAACGATCAAGTTGTCCTCTTAAAATGAGACTAGCTCAGTGGGTTAGCTTTCGAGTTGTCAATTACACCATCTATTTGGAGTTTATAACCAACTGCAATTTTACTAGTCTTCACTCTTTGAGCCACACAACACGATAAAGGATTGGCCATTTTTACCACGTTTCCTTTTTTGTACTCGTCACTGCTGTCAGGGCTCGAACCCAAAGTGCCAGTATGGGCACAACCAATAACGGTTTAAAGGATTTGGGACAGGATTTCTTTCTGTCTGTTAATTTTTAAGAATGATACGCAGTAGGACAGAACTATCTGTAATTTTACCACAGCATTTTCAATGTATTCATGCACAGAAGTCACATTGCTGTGTCAGGATGGGAATCGAGAACCAGTTCCAGTTGAGATCTGTCAGGACTAGCTTGAGGGATCAATATCATTTTCCTTTGAGCAAAACAGTTCCCTTAAAGATTCCCTCGACTTTACTCCTCATTCCTTCAAAAGCACTCATGTCACATACCCAGAAAAGCAGTCAATTTCAATGACAATATAGGAATCCAGAAAGAAGTCATGGTGGACTGGAGACAGAAACAGTCTTAATTTTGCACAATTATACGCTAAGTTCTGTGCAGTATCTGTGGCTGTGTGACTTCACGCAGTGGTGGAAACACTATCAATTCACTGTAATATTCATGGGTACAGAACAGCAGTGAATGTCAGGATTACCATGTGTTTGTTGACACAGAAAAGTTACTTGTTTCCAAATCAAATATCCAGAAGAAAATTAATAAAGAATTTTATCAAGGGGTATAATCAATAATAGCGCAGGTACTTGGGTTGGAAATCACAAAGTAGTGTCTAATACAATACAATATGCTATGCCATGCACGCAGTATTGACAAAATAATGATACCACAGTACTGCAATAATCCATATATTGCAAAAATATCATAAAACGATATATCAGGATGGCGGATAAGATGAGAATTAATGTATAAGCACATGCCAGGACAACAGTATATTGCAAATTGATATTTTGTCCCTCTTCTTGTAAGTACTCACACAATCTTATAAATTCCCATCCTTACTTTTGAATGTGCGATGATCCTCACTTGACTTTCAGCACTACATGCTACCAGTCGTATTGTTTGATAGAAACTCAAACCAACAGTTGACTCATTTCCTAAGACTAATGCATGATAAAATCTGTCATCACCATCAGTGGTCAGATAAGACTGCTGTAAATGTAGTCTGTATGTCTCCTGCATGCAAAAATCAGACTGTTGAAAAAATTGCAAAGCCAGAATGGCATAAGTCATTTGGTGCTTGGAAGCCTTTCTGCACCAACTTTCATGTTTGAAACACTACCTCAAACTTAAGATCAGCACATTAGTAGACAAAGCAAGAAAATTTAGTCTGTCTGACGAGTAGCAGCACTGCATGGGCTCCTGGTCATGTCAACCTTGCATGCCTGACCCTAAAACATTAATAAAATCAAAACAGCCTAGGAACTGCATTATGTTTGACCTGACCTGGCTTCCCCATAGCTTAATCTGGCCCTTGTCTTTGAAACCAATGAAGGTCTCAACACCTGAAAGATTTTCATTGCTGCTTGAAGTTATTGGTCAGTGGCAGGGGCAATCACAGGAACTTTTCAAAACAAGCTGATAAACCAAGTCACAAACATGTCTGTCAAATAGGAACCAACAGGTAGATTATTTTTATAAAAGGTCAGGTTTTAACCCCTTAAAAGTAATAGGTGTAATGAGTCAACCAGTAATCATGTAAGCTGGTTAATTTGATGAGGAGTGCATCAGTGTTGTGACGGTTTTAAATAATTTAGCGTTGAATAAAATGCATTTGATGAGAATGTTCTTACATTATGATGAAAAACTTCACGAGGTGCTCAAGAAGACATTCTCCATTTTCTAAAGGCGCTATAACAAAAGGCTGTTGGCTTAAAGTTACCAGTTAACACAGTCATTTATTTAAAGTCACAACAGGACAGTTACATCACTGCACAGAGGAAAATTATATTGACACATAGAGCATCAAGTGTTGATGGTGGGTTCTACCCTCCTGTTACCTGTTAATAACAATTTCCTGGTCATTGTAAATATTATTGTAGTTTATATTGTTAGCAAATCCTAAAATTTCCATTGTTGTTGTCACAATGTTTGCAGTTTACTGGACAAACAAAAGGTAGTTGTATACAAGCTGAGCTCTTGGTTGTCCCTCCAGTAACATGCCAAGTGAACCTACAGAAGTGTTCATCTACACAGCTGACACAAATGCAGGGATAAAAAGCAAGTGTATCTTCATTTCTTTTGACCCACCTCCAACATCTTCGTAAAATCCATGCACACTCATATCTCCTCCTTGCACCTTGATCAAACTTCTGAAGAGACATACCGACAAATCACTGTCTGCTGACTCCATCTCTCTTGATTGATTTGGGATGAATAACTTCAGCTGACAGAGTTTGTTTCTTCATTTTGTTTTTTCTAGTAGGACCCAAAGAGCCACATTTAGTTCTTCAGAGCTTCATACAGCCCAAGAGCCATGGGTTTATTTTAGGTTTGTCTGTTCAAAGTTCCATACAGCAGATGATTTTGTTTTAGTACATTTTTGTAGATTCTTGGGAGGATATCATGAATCTCCATTCTGAGAGGGAAAACTTGTTTGAAATTTAAGTAGGAATTTGCAGCAAGGTTTTGAAAGTATTAACTTACTTTGGTCTAGAGGTAAACTTATTTTCTTCTCTGCAGGAAAAATTCTGCTATTTCTTGTATTTGAGAGACATAACAGGCTGCTTGTAAATAGATCAAATTTTTAATTGTTGCTTTGTCTATTTTCTGAAGTGTGGTTCTCTGGTAAAACGCTGTTCTGTTAAGTAGGCTCTCAGTTGCTCTGTTGTCATAGCTACTCTCTCAGCTACTCAAATCAATGGTTGTACCTTGTTTTTGACGTGCTTGTTCATCTGCAGAATGAAATTTCCACCAGCAGAACTGGCATTTATGTTGTTTGTATATTTTGCTTTCATTATCCAAGGGCTGTTATCCCTTCAGATTTTTTCACGAGGACATGGGCTTTTTAGATAAATGTTAAACCAGTTATCATTGCTTTCACTCTGTATTTTGTAAAAGATGCATTGGATCCTATGTTTTTGACTTTAAGTGCTCTGTACTGCTTGTGTGTCATTGGCTTTTTTACAGAATCTATATCATTTTTTTTATTTTGCTTTGCATCTGTTCATTCTCTCAGGAAACAGAGCCAAGCCCAGAACAGCTCAGCCCCTCCACTGGAGAGCCCTCCCAAAGAGCCTGCCAGCAGCTCGCCATCTCAGGTGAGTTTTTCTCTTTAACTGACTCCCTTACACTCAATTCTTCTTTTCTCTCCAGGGTGACAGTGACTTCTCATTCTGATATTTCTGAGTCTTAAAAGCCCTACAGGCCCAGAGAAAACTTGGCGATGTTTGCCAACATGTGTTCACAATTTTAAAAAAAAAGAAAGGAAAAATACAAATACTTAAAAGTGTTAGTTGCTTCAAAATCAAACATTGTCCACACTGACATTAGTGACTGCTGCATGAACCTATTGCACAAGGTTTGAGGCTTATAAAAATTTGCCCACATTCATTATCTATTTTAATTTTTCACATCATGGCTTATGATATGCAGAGATACATAGCAATAAAGACAAGGCTTGCGCAGGTTGGCATCAGTTTTTTGCAGCTTTTCTCCCATGTTCGGTCTTAATCCTGTATTGCCAGGTAATTGTTGAGTAGTAAACACTGTGAAGTCTGGTTTAAAAAGACTCCCCAGTTAAAGGCAATAAGATATTTTTTAAAACGGGTCCCAGAGTGGATAAATCTGAAAACGCTGGGCTTGCGTTTCCATTTGCACAACAAATACAGATTTTTTCAGAATCGATGATCTCATAGCCCCATTTCTGCCTTAACCTGTTCAGCCCCTTCCCCTTTTTTAAGCCTTCTACTCGAAACCCACAAGGTCTATTTGAATAATTTAGGTGTCATAATAAAAGTAACACTTGAGAGATTTGTCCAGATGTGTAATTATCAGCATATGTGTTACTGGGACAGTAAATGAAGATAGAAGTCAGAATAATTTGAAAATTTCATCCTCGCCTAAAACAAAAAAAATCTTTTTTAATGTGAATATCTCTTAGAAATGATGCTGGAGTGGCTGTGAAACTCCAAAAATAAATAATAAAATATTTTTACATCCTCTCTGCAAAGGATTATTGTTATAAAGTGATTGAGAAGAACAAAATTAAAGAGGTTTTATAACAATATGGTCAGGTAAGGATTTTGAAACAGTGCATATTGAGCCAAAGGTCAAAAATATATGTATTTTGTCAAATAAAAGCCAACATGACTATAGTCTTGAAGGCACAGTTCACTGCTTTGTGCTGTCGTGTCGAGGAGCTTTTCTCCTGAGCCCCAGCAGACCCAAATTCGGGTCCTTTGGGGCTAAAGAGGTTAAATGAACCCTGACGACAGCTCAAACCATGGCTGAATACAGTGTTGCGTTATGGCTTTTACAGCAACATCTTCTGCTTCTCCACTTTCACTGGAGCAACAAGAGGACAAGGAGAAAAGTATTCACCAGTGTTTGTTTACTTTTCTCATGATGTTTATGCATGCTCCATGTCTTCTTCTCTGGTTTTGGTGTACATCTGCAGGAGCATTACAGTGCCTTTCACAGGTCTGGCATATACACCACAGCATTTTCGTTGTTTTCATGAGGACAGACAAAATTCTTGAAACAGTGCCGTTTTACAGAGAACATTTTAAAAAGCAAAGGTTTTCATCTCTGAGTGGACAGGACCTAAGTCTAAAAGGCAGATGTTTTTTTTACTACTGAATTAGCACAAATTATTCCAGGGATAGCTCATAGCTACCTTAACCTCAGTCTTAGGTCTTTATGAATATTCACATTTAGTTCAGATAAGTCCAATACTTGCGGCTCCTGTGCACTGATATTATTACTTTTGTTAACCATCTGCTTTCGGCATAATGAGCTTACTCTTCTGCTAACTTTATTAAGACAGCTGAGCTCTCAGCTTTTGGTGTCTGTTAAGTTGAAGACACACAGACTGTAAGAGTCACGCTGCCCACCTCTGCCTGTTGTCCTTGATTGAGAAATCTTTTCAAACAAAAAGTGCTTAACAAGATTTATTTACTTTTCAGTGCACCAGTATGTTACTTAAATACAGGATTTCGACTCAATGAGGACTAAATGCCATTAAAGGGTTTTGAAAATCCCCTCCAGCTCTTGTTCATCTGTGTTTACCCACATGTGTCAAACAGGGCCACTTGTGCAAAGTTTAGGTAGCGTCAAGCTGTTGCTGTGTTTGATGGTGATGACATAAGGTCATAATGGTGCATGACTTAGCTTCTCATAATGGCATATTAGTGAAATCACTGTAATTTTAAAAATATGTATTAAGAGTGCAGTTTATTCATTGGATTTTACTGAGCAACTTATTTGCTTACTAAGTTAGGCAAACTTCTTCTTAAAGTATTTTCTTCCTTATAACAATGAATTCAGACTTTACCTGTGAATGTTCTTACTGTCACAACAATGGCTGGAGATATGCATTACTTTTTTGTTTTTGTTATTTTTTGTCCTCAGATGATTAAAACTGTGCAAATTTCCTGGGTTCCTAAACCATGTGCTTTCTTTCTCAATGAGAGATCTTCTAAAGAAATCTTATATACATATTTCATACATACATACATATACATATTTCACTAACTGTACAGTCTACCAGTTGTTGGATAGCCTTTTGTGATTTCTTACATTTCCACCAGTACATTTCTAACTCTGGTTCTAAAGAAGCTTGTTTTCCACTTTGCCTGTCAAGAAATAAAAGAAGTATCGCGGTAGACAGACACCCACTGTCTATCCTTACCTTTCTACTTCCTCCCTCCATAAACACAGGGCACAAACACTCAAGCAACCAGCACCAGAGGCTCTTATTTAGATTCAGAGGTCTAAAATGTAAAGCTGTGAGTAAACTTTAGATGGGTCAGAGAGGGATTAAGGCGAACTGCAAGGCAAACAGGGCCATAGTGCGTCCACAAAAAGATAAAGCTGGCTGGATTCACCCACAGATATTTCTTTTGTTTCAAGTTTTTGACTATGTATGTGCAAGAACAATGTTTCTTTTATACTGCTGTACAGAAGATGAAGTGATATCTCTATTTTTTCAGCAGTAGTCAAAACTCTAATGTGCCATATAGACAGTATCTGAAGTCTGAACTTTTAACAGCTGTCTTACACCATGCATATCTGTAGAAATTCACTGTGAACGCCTTAGGGTGTGATTTATCAAAACTCATTAAAGTTCTCTGTTCTGAAAATGTGTGACATACAGTAGATATATTGCCATTTAAACACAAGTAGTCTTAAGCTGCTAGCTCACTTCACAGCTGGAGTGCAAAACCAAGAAGTAAAAGTAGGTATATCAATGGCTCAGTTCTTCTAGTTGTCACAAAGTTGGCAGGCAATATGAACTAAAAAACATGTTTCTTGTTGTGTTTATTTCTTAAGAAATAACACTTTATATTCTAATTACCAAAATCACAAAGTGACTGTAATTTAAATTGAACAATATTGAAAACTGTTTGATACAGCAGCAAAGCTATCATAGATACACAACACTTTACCATTTTTTGTTTTTAATTGTTGAGAATTTTCAACCAAATATCCACACACTCTATAACTTGAACAGAAATATCAACATTAAAAGGATAAGCAAAATTTTTTTTCGTGTCTTGCCTCAGTCCCAAGTCCATGACAAGTAGAGTAGTAACAAGGAAGAGATGGCCAAAGCTTGCCCACCGCTAATTAGCTTAGCTCAAACCCTGGGAGTCAGTGAGTAACGTTAGCCTGCCTCTGCCTACAGTCTTCAGATAAACTCTTCAGCAAGTCTAAATGGTCCTCTGTGCTTGTTGTGTCTTGTTTTTTTGTTTTTTTACTGCATTATGTTACGTTATCTGTTTTTAGAGTAAGATCAGCAATTTATGTAATTTTGAAAGAAATATATACGAAGCTAAACCGCAGGGCACATGTGCAAACCACAGCAGACGTGCTATATTTTGTTGACCTACTTCTGCAGTGGTTTTTGTGCATGCACCCTGTGGTTTAGTTTCATATATATTTCTTTCAAAAACTACATAAATTGCCAATCTTACTCTAAAAATAGGTAACGTAACAAAACGCAGTAAAAAAAAAAAAAAAAAGAGTCACAGCAAACACACAGGACCGTTTTTAGAGGAGGAGTTCATCTTTCAAATGGTGGCAATTTTAATTTTTTTTTTCTTTTTTTTGAAACAATTTGTATGTACAGACAGTATGACTGTCCTCTCAAAAAGAAAAAGAGATAACACGAACAATTTAAGAAACTCATGTCTAAATAGTTTATAAATTATCTTAAAAGCTTTGCATACCCGGACAGCCCTCACCTGTCTACTTTTCTCCCTTTTCCTGAGAGACTGATGGTGTCCTGGTTAGGACAAACACAACACAGTCACCAGCTCAGCCACTCCCAAGACATCAGTGGTAGCTGGGTCAAACAGGACTTATTTGTAATATTATCCTCAGTATTGTGAAAAGAAAGCTCAGTCATCAGAGTCTCAGTGTTGTTGAGGACATTGTACCCCTGACACTCATTCTTCCTCTTACTCTTCCTGTAGTATTGCTTTTTCTGTAAGTCTATTTCGAGAACATCCTCCTTCTGCTCTCTCTTCTTTCCTCAACAGCTCAGACCATTTTTATTTCCTCTGACATGCCCTGCAGTTTTGCTCTCACTTTTTTAAAAGCTGAATAAAATCGTGCTGAACACTATTTGTAGTTTTCCTTCTAACGCTGCTGTTTGTCTGCCAGAAACGGCCGGCTGCTGACTTCATTGACCCTCTTGTCAACAAAAAGCCCAGGATATCACACCTCGCCAGCAAGGCTGCAACAGCCCCGGTTAATGGCAAGCTCAGCACCTCCAACGCAAGAGGGGAGTCAGGTGGAGTGCAGGCAGGAGTGGTGGTTTCTATGTCAGACAGCAGCACGACATCCATCTCCCAGCCACTGCCCATGCTGGACATTCCTCGGCCTTTTGAAGCGTTGTCGGACGTCAGCAACGACTCCAGTCACAATGGGAGAGACTGCGACTCTCAGGAAACAGCCGTGTCCGAGAGGCTCAGCCAGCCGCCATCAGCGTTCTCGAGCTCAACAACGGCCACGGCACCCTGCATCGACAAGTTTTCTCCCAGACACACGGGCCCAGATGCCCACACAGACAAGAACCCTTCATCTATGAACAGCAAATCCAAAAAGAAGTCAAAAAAACACAAAGACAAGGAGAAGAGTAAAGACAGGGAGAGGAGAGAGAAAGGGCAAGAGAAGGAGAGGAAGAGCCGTGAGGAGCGTGAGCCGGAGCCGAACAGAGCGTGTGAGCTGAGCCAAGTAAACCTCAAAAGCAACAGTATTCCACACAAAAGCACAGGTAAACACCAGACACAGAAAAACAAACGTGTGTTTTAAGTATTTACTTAACTCAAATACTTCTGACGTCGTCGTGATGTGCATACTTACTGACTCTCTGACTGAACAGAGACCCCTGCTGTTCACTTTTATACATTCAATAAGCCAACAGCTTGTTTGTAAAGAGGATTAGACCATATGTCTTTCTAAGGAATGAGTAGTGTCTACAATAACTATTTGAAATGAGGCTTTTTTGTTTCTAACTTTCCAGTTGCACTGCAGCAGGTTTCAGGCAGAAATGGCGGAGATTATATCATTGTGTTTTTCTCTGTGACCTTATTTCAGATCTGAATGGGATGTGCAACAGTACCAGTGTTTCTCTGTCAACATCAGAGGTGGCAGACTATTTATTGTGAGTATTTAAATGTAGATTGAAATACTGATTGAAGATTGAAATACTTTTGTTGTTTTCTTTAGGTCTCCACTTATTAATGTTTATTTCTGAACACAAAGCTGTTTATTGCATGAAAACAAGTAAACTTACAAATATGAAGGTGTCACAGGAAAATGGAGTCCAAACAATCCTCTTACTGATGGATTCAGGCAACTCTTTTTCCTCTTTAACCCCTGTAATTACAATGCCCTTTGAAATTGCCTTTAATGTAAATCAAGCACATACAAAAGAATATTTGACCACATACAAGGAGAAAGTTAAACATTTGCATGTTGTTGTATGTCTACTCTGGGCTTCTGTTGTGTTGCATTTTTTAACATTTTTGTCGTGTCCTGCCTCGTTTACTCTGTTTTGCTCTGTTTGTGGTCCAAACTACAAATGTTTGATTTAGCAAGTTTGAGCTGTTGAGTCTGTTCTTTATTAGGAGGAGGTGGTGGTGGATTCTGAGGCTTGACCAGTCGAGAACACTGATGTTCAGTTCTAGTCTGACTAAAATTTGTGTTGTGACTAAAACATGATGTAGTGTCACAAAACGTAATCAGCATTTAGATTTCTTGACCCCCTTTAATGTATCAAGATGATTAATCTCACTTCCATCAACAAACAAGCACTTCTTAAAGTTGTTTGCTTCATTTTTATGGAAAAACCTGGAGAAACTTGTATTGTTACTTTCTACAAATTTTTATTATGATGCTGTTTTCTCAGAAAACTTAAGACCTTTCCCTTTCAGTATACAAAAAAATCTGCTTCTTTTTTTAGAAATCTCTCATCGCTTAGCTCAGTGAAAAGGAAATGTGCATGTTGGTGTTGTAAAAGCAGATAAATATAATGATTGATCCACATGATCCATAGTAGTGGTAATAACTCAGAAGACAGCTCAATTGGGTAATTATGCAACCTGAGTACCTCATTATGCAATTACCTATTGATAATAGTTTTTAGAAGTACATTATAAACATGACCTGCTGATACCCGCTACCATCCTCATGTCTTTCCAAGTAAAGATAATGTTTAAAATAATCTTAATATTTACTCCTTTTTCCCTCACAGGTCCAAATAAGCAGGCCTTTAAACAGGACCTGTATTGCAGAAATAACTTCATTGGTTTATCTTGGCACTGCTGCCTTTGTTTCTCTTATGACCCACCTTCTTTGACTTAACCTGACATGCCAGATGGACTGTTCAATATTTTTTATGAGTCCATCCAGGAAATAGCCCATAGAAAGTGTTTGGGATTTTCAAAGCATATCTGGCAGGTGATTG
Source organism: Cetoscarus ocellatus (assembly GCA_037902135.1). NCBI lineage: Eukaryota > Metazoa > Chordata > Actinopteri > Labriformes > Labridae > Cetoscarus > Cetoscarus ocellatus. The sequence continues at coordinate 1,144,938 of JBAMNC010000607.1, forward strand.
GACGATCATTCCAAGAATCACATTCATCGCGGGTCAATCAGATCACGTAGTGGGTTGGCACTACTGCCATGGTGAAAAGGAGAGAACTCTGTGTTGTTGTTTTTTCTTAATTTAATAAAGAAATGTGATCCAGATCTACTAAAACTTCTACTGTTATCATACGTGCTAATCTCTGTCCGAGTAGTCACTTCCTTCTTCGTCATCCTGCTCATAGCTCCCCCCTCTTCCTGCTCCAAAGGGGACCGCTCACAGTTGTAGTAGATTGAAGCTTGGCAAGATAAATCAGCCTGGTTACAGACATTGAATCAGGCTGATCCATCTGCACTGCAAGGCTATCTCTGACTGCTTTGTGAGAGCAGTAAGCATTTTTCATTGATGTTTCCTCTTATACCGTGCAGGAAGTACACAGTGATTGACTCTCCAGAGCAGCGTCAGAAGTATAAAAACGATTTCAACACAGAGTACAGTGAGTACAGGGATCTGCATGCACGGATAGAAGGCATCACCCGACAGTTCACTGTGCTCGACAATGAGCTCAAACAGCTTCAGCAAGGCACAGACAAGTACCAGGTACACACATGCACACAATATTGCTGTTTTTGTTTGACATTATGTCACTGCTTTATTCTGAATTTTTAACCTTAACCCAGCGACTCTTTTCTTTTTCTGTGTTATTTACAGACAATCCATAATCAGATACTTGAAGAGTATCATAAAATAAAAAAGGTATGTTTAGCCCATCTTGTCTTAATGTTTGAAGTATTGGTAAAGTTTAGTTTAGGTTTACTGTTTTACTCTGAATGCATGTATTCATGGGGAAGTACCAGTTACATACATGTATGAAGGCTTGCTTTATACATTATTTTATATATCGACTGATGTGCTTTAATCATGTAAAGTTATGAGATGTTAATGTTCATGGTATTTAACAGTATTGCAGATATATCAGGACACAAACATGTAGTAATGCCAAAGTAATTATGATTACCAGAGCACATGCAGATTCTTAGTAAGTCTTAAATTGGATTTTATAATACAAGATCATGTGGTATCTTAAAAGTCTTATTTCATCCATTTGATGTCTTCAGTGTTTTGGGAACACTTTGATTGAGATATGATTGAATACTTTATCATATCCACACTATCTAGTTTGCTTTGTATGCATTTTTTTTCTAAGTAGCTCTGTGGATTTGGTTGCCAACACTTAAAAGCTAGGTGCTTGGTAGACATTCACAAACTGCTACAGCAGAAAAAAAAATGCAAGCTGCAAGAGAGGTTATCCTCAAAAGTAAAGTTAGAGTAAATGATTGGTCAGCAAGAATGATGGGCTAAGATATGCAAAAAAAAAAAAAAAAAAAACTTTGAACCTTGACAATGGAAGTCAAAGCCATTTGGTATGTAGCTAAGGGATGCAAAACATTTTTTTTTTCCTTGTTGGGTCCCATAAAGTCTTACATTTGATCTGAAAGTGTGCAGCTACCCTGGATTACAGCACCTGTATTTCAGCTAATAGATCCATCCATTATTTGTCTTGTCTCTACAACTGCAAAGAGACCTTTACAGAAATAATGAACTTCATGAGCAATGAGATAAGACGACTGAAACATGTCAGTCAGTGCATTAATCGTTGCATAAAGTCATAAAAAGATACTTTAAATATACCTGTATCACTGATATTTCATCATAAGTGAATCATTTTTGTAAAGATTAATTTCTGAAATTCACGATGATTTAAGTACCCTGAAGCTTTACCAAAGAGTATGTCCAAATGAATGTTCAGATTGTGAATTTGTGCTTTTTCTCTTGCAGACTAATCCAAACTATAGTCAAGAGAAGAACCGCTGTGAATATCTACACAACAAACTGGCACATATAAAAAGACTTATAGCCGAGTACGATCAACAGCAACTTTAGAGTTAGTTTATTCGACATTGTTTCCCTCTTATCTCTGGAAACCAAGCAGATAAAGGAAAACTCTGGATTCCGCTTGTGCTAAATAAAAGCGTTCTCAAGAAAGATGCCATGAAGGGAGTATTCCCCTCAGAGGAGCCAAAGGCTTCTGTGAGGACTGAGCAGAACACAATCTGTTTCTCTCTTTCCTTTTGTTTCTTTTTGAAAGGTGGGCCAGGTCCATCTGTGTAGTTACAGCACATCCTTTCAAAATAAAAGGTTCTGTTTGGCTTTATTTTGTGGACAGCCCAGCCTGCTTATGTTGCACAGAAGACTAAAGGAGTCACACAGAAAAGTGTTTCCACTTTTATGGGAGATAAGCCTTCAGCTTTGAGGCCTATTGCAACAAATTTGTTTTGAGTTAGAAGAAAACTTCAGTGAATTTCCCCTGTACTGAATCCAATGGTTTGGACTTTGAACTGACTTTTATTTATTTTTGACACTTAACTCGGGGGACTGGGTCTGTTTTACACTCCTCAGTATCAGTACTTAAAAGCTGTGTCTCTTATTTTCTGTTCTCACATCTTGAATGTCAGCCAGTATTTAATTCAGAAGCTGCCTTGCCCATCTAAGCGTCCATCTGTTGGCGTTTACATTATGTTCTCTCTTTTAAAGAGATGCAGTTCTAACTATTGATTAAATCAAAGTGTTGCCTCTAAATGCACACAGTCAGATGCAGGTTTGTGCGCCTGGCTCTTTTTTCTAAAATCAGATGTCTTAACAAAGAGACGTGTGTGATCATTTCCTGTCACCACTGTCTTCTCATACTGTCTCTTCACCTCGGCCTGCTGCAGTGCTTTATCAATGATTACAGCAGTGCTCCTTTGTTATTGTTCATTAAATGCTCACTCTTAATTGGTTTTCTTTTCAGTTTAAGTCTGATGGCTTTGTAGCAATAGGATTGTTCAATTTGATCTTCATGCTTCAGAGGATCCTTGAATTGTAAGATGATGCAGACAAGGGCGCTGATCTGCTTTTTATTTTCCTTTATAATTTAAAAAAAAAAAAACAAACTCAGTTGAGCCACTGTTCTGATATCTCTAAAGTCACCATCATTGTTCCCTTTAAGAGATGTGTTGAGTTGTGTTTACAGTGTCTTTAAGAAGACCACATGTTCAGTCTGCTCATCAGCCCACTCACTAGTCCAACGAGACGACTGTTAAGACGAAGCCATCCTTGATCACCTTCCAGGGAGAGCATCTCAGAGACGGAGGGCTCGCCTATGACCACTTTCTGCCTTTTCAAATGTGATGTCAGATGTTCATTCAATCTCTATTCTCTGGATAGGCTTTCCTCTCTTCGAGGTGTCAATTAGAAATGCTGTTTCAGACGAAAGAGCGAGTCGAGTTTCGTCAGTGGGTGCATTTCTTTATCGACCTTTTTATGTGAATATGAAAAATCAGCACTTTTTTCTCCTGATCTTGCTGTTACCTGGGAATTTTTTTGTCCAGTGACCTTTCTCTTTGTCCATCAGAGTGCATGCTTTATGAATGTGTTACAGTCTTTGTATCTTTACTTGAAGAAAAAAAACTGCCCAAGGATTTTAAAATCCAAGGAAACGCCTAGTCCTCCTGAATCAGTATGTGATCAATCCGCCATGGGTCTGACCAGCATGTATACCAAAGTGCTTACCAAGTGGGATGAATGAAACGCTAAACCAAATTATAGCAAAGGAACATGTCACAGTTCGCTTTACTTGATGTTATCATGAGTTTTTGCATTATTTGTCATCCAGTTGGTCTGTATCAGAGTTTTGTTGTTGAAAGCAGCAGGACAGTCCTTGCCCCTGGATTGGATTTAAAGAACTTGGCTAAGATGATTGGAAATAAAGGTCCCACATTATATTAATTTTCAACAAGTTTATACTGGTCCAACATGTCACCAAAACATATTTTTAAAGTTTCTTACCTGAAAATCCACCAGATACTGGATTTTGGCATGCCTACAAACCCCTCTGTTACAGCCTTGATCAGAAGAGAGTAAACCCTCATTGGCTTTGTCTGACCACACCCCTTGGGGAGTAGATATGGCTTTGCAGCACTGTGCTCTAATGTTTGCTTTAGCTGCGCAGACATGCCGGGACCTGTTCCTTCAACTGGAGCTGGTTGTGGGCAAAACAAAATCTTCAGCCTCCCATTTTGTCATTTTAAATCCTAAAAAAGATTGTTTGCACACACATTTATCTGAAAAGTAAATCAAGCAACAGAGGGAGGGGAGGGATTTTTCTCTCTTTTCGAGGGGTTTGTAGGCAGGCCATGGAAAAAAAATTGTATGGAAAACATTAAAAGTGAGTTATGCATAATTTGGGACCTTTTTAATGCAACAATGTAACTTTAACCCTTTAAAATAGTCGTTTCAAATTTGAAGAGAGCAATAACTTTAAATGCAGAGAATGGCCCTGGTGGTCTGCTTTCAGTGCTGTGTAGCTAATGCAATGAGCCTTAATTTTCTTGCAAGAAATATAAGGCTTTATGGCACCAACCCTTGGCTAAAAGAAGCCAGTTTAAGTCCTGTCTCAGTTTTTTTATTCAGTTGCTCAGACTCAAATGCAGAAGAAGATTGTGACAGATTAAGTGAAGAAGTGAAAAAGAGAGCGTGAACAAGCCAACAGTTGAACAAAATAAAAGGATAAACACTATTCTCCTAGTTAGACGTTGTTCTTTCAGGTGAATTATAAAACTATGATTTCAAGGTGGAAAAGTTACTCAGTGTTGCTCTACAGCCAGGTTTCAGTGCATATTGCTCTCCTTAAAAACACTACACCAAAGCCACATGTCCAATTCTGGGATTGGATCTGTAACTTCAGGGTTAAAGTCCTTTTTGAGATTCACCTCTCAGCATTGCCTGGTCATCGCCCTGCAGCCTCTAACAGGAAAACCATCACTCTTAATTTCTTGTTTCCTTTGCATTTTCTTGACATGATTACTGTATTATGCATCTCTGTTATGGTCAAGATCCATTGTGAATGAGTACACCAGTGAACACATTTTTCTCTGATGGAGAGCGAAGTGTTTGACAGTATGGATATGCCAGCACAGGAGTACCATTGTATTGAGTTGATAGTGCCAAAATTAACTGTTGTAAAGGTTTATTTTATTTTCTTTCTTTATTTGATTATGATACATGCTGCTGTAAAAGCAAAGAGGGCTTTGGAGAAGAGTCGTGAAATGTTGGCGCTAAAAACCCAAAGCACGCTTTTTGAAAACCATAAGGGACTGGGACTGAAATTGATCTTTGTTTCAATAAAAATTCTTAAAACCCTTATTTGTGAAATTCTCAAACCTGGTGTTGATGTCCTTTATTTCCAGCAGAGTTTTAACATGTGTGCCTAAGCCTGTTGCTCTAATACTTTATTTTCATGCCAAAGAAATAGACCTAAAATTTGACCCCACTAGTCACTAATATATCTTACATTGAAAATGACCTATGTTTCAAATGAATGCACTTTTCATGTTATATTTTCCCTTCCTTGATACACAGCTAAACATTCAAAGAATCTGAAGCAGACATGGGCATTTTAATTCAACAAGAGCACCACATTAACTTTGTTCTCCCCGACAGATATCCAAATTTGTTACAAAATCTAGAGAACTCCTTAAGGTCCTTAAAAAGCTTAAGAAGTCCAATTAGATTTTTAAGTTTAGGTCACAGCAAGTCTTTAAGAGCTTTATTTTTAACCTGTAAGAGGAAGTACATTTTTGGTAGCACATCAGTGTAGACTTGTCTGATTTCTTTATCAGATCTGCTTTATACAAGGTATGACGTATAAATAATGAGACTGCACACAGAAGGATAAAATCGCATGGTTCACAGTTGCACCGAATGTTGCACAGTAAAAGTTGTGTATTCAAGCACAACTGCTGTAAGTTTACAAAAAGTGAAACTTCAGTTTGCTGTTAGCTACTGAATGAAGTCCACATATTTTGGCCAAGTGAATGGAAAATGATTAGAAAAGTGTGTTGAAGCTATCTCAAAACTTCTGACTAAACTTCTGAAACCTGAAGTAGCTTCCTAAATTAAACAGACACTGACATTTGAAATTGACTCAAGGGCCACACTGAGTCAGGAGGGGGGATGACATGTAAGAATGGCAGAGAGAATTGGTCCTTTGCGCTCATTACAGGCTTTTGAGGATTTGGACTCTCTAGATAATACTTCATTACACAAAATTACTAGATGTGTCCTGAGAGAACAACCCTCTGAGTTCTTGTTGTTGTCAAAAATGTGAAAACAGCCCTATCTCACACTGTAATCATTAAAATACCCCAAGGATTCACAACCAAATTCTCATTACGGTATAAGTCTTATCACATTTCTCTTTTGCCATGACCAACATTCCCTAAAAATGTCTAGAAACTCTGTAGACAACCTATTGAGTTATCAGCAAAAATGTGGGAAAACTGCCTGATCTCACAACGTTAACAAATCATCGAATTTATTCCTAGATCTGCTTCTGGATTCAAATGGCCATCAAATCATTTCTTCCTTGGGCCATGACCAACTTTCTGTGAAAATGTCATCGAAATCAGCTCTGTACGTTTTGAGTTTGAGTAAAATAAAATGGATGATAAAATATTTTAACCCTTTAATTCCTGAAAACGCAAATTATAGCCAGAGAATTCTAATTTTTTGGAGCTGAAATGGTTATTTCACTTTCTTCTGAAATCCTAAGAAATCAAAATTTCCATAAAATTTAACATATATTTTTTGTATCCCTTTCTATACATTAAGTGTTTTTGGCAACTGATAATCCATTTGAGGACATTTTTATCATTTATCAGATTGTTTTCAGATATTTTTTAGTAATTTGTTGATCATATTGATTAGATAGAGGTATCATAAAAGTATGTATCAAATATGATACAAAAGGCGTTAAAGGGTTAATGAAGAAACGTTTTTTTTCTGTCTGTGTCTGTGTGAAACTTGTGTTTGCAGCAATGAGGCCTGTAGTGAAGAGATTTTCCTGTAGATGGCGCCAAGTTCCTCCTATTTATTGGCAAAACCTCTGCAGCTGGCTGGCACTCCTTGTTTTGTGTATTAAAAAGACAAATTTGCCTGAAAATATAGTTTCCTTTGGTTTCCCCTGTCTGTTTTTTTTCTCTGATAGTCTACTTTTATATGAACTCACTGACACCCCAAGGAATGACTGTAAAAAACAGATTAATGATTTAATTTATACTCAGTCTCTGTGTTCATTTTGAGCTTCTAGAGTGAATAAGCATCCTCTGAAAACCCATGTTTGTTGTTAGTTAACAACATAGAAACATGCATCCAAAACAGACCCTGTCATGGCAGAAGATGCTCCAGCGAGGCACCAGAGAGGACAGGGCTCACTGTAATCTGACACATTGTGAAAGAGCCCAGAAATCTACATAGCGACTGTGTTCCAGTTGGCTGGGCTGAGCTGTGCCTGAGCCTCGCTATGCTGCTACTGGCTCCCATCCCAACGCTGGCCTCAGAGCTGCCGGAGGGGGGCCGGTCACTGAGTTCATTGTGGCAGGCTGCCATCTCTCCTTCACTTCAACATACAGCAGCGTAAATACTCGCAGCAGAGATCAACTCCATCTCTGTGCTTTTGAGGTTTTAAATAGACAAGAGTCATGTTGTCGAGGATTTCTGCACAGAAATGGAGGATGGTGTCTTCTCTTTAGAGTCTCAGTGAGCTCAGCGGGAGAGTGCTGCAGTGTGACAATGTAGGCCATGGTTGAAATAAGGGTCATTCAACTATTTGAGGTAATGGGTATGTGTGTTTGAATCGAGGGCGTTACAAATGAGACTCAATTAATGTGGTTAATTTTTTTTTAAACATGCCCATTTCTGTTTCCACTGCTTAGAGGAAAGGTGACCCTGTAGTCATGAATCATCTACGTAGGTTGAGAAGAACATTTTATGACTCCCAGCATCAGAACTGTGGGCAGCTTTGAAACCAGTGATGAACACATGAAAGACTGAAGTGCAAGATCAAAAAGGAGCATCAACAGAAACAAGTTCAAAATCACAATCATGAAGTCATGGTGGTTTGGTGAGGAAGTTTGTCTTTGAAGTCAAAGATCAGGGGTTGTAGTTACATGTTGATGTGTCCTTAGGCAATACACCTAACCTCAAATTGCTCCCACTGCTGCCTCCATGGCTTTTAAACGTGTATAAAGTGTACAAATGTGATTACCCAAGGTTTTTGGGTACTAAAGACAAATCATACAGCAGTCTCAATCTTCACTGTGTGAATGTGTGGAAACAGGCCTGACCTGCTTTGGGGGCAGCTTGGTGGAGCAGCAGGTAAGTGCATGTCAAAGCTCTACAAATCATCAGATGACGAGAAAAGTGCTAAAGTGCTGTTTAGACTGTCTCTTTGTGGACAGGGAAAACAACACTTTGGGCCTAAAACATCACTCTGCACCAGCCTATCCTTGGGATGATGTCACAATATGCAACATTATCTGTGTTGTTTGCATGTGTTGCAGCAGTCACTGCTAAATTGTTGCTGACTGGACAATTTACAGGACCTTACATACTTTTAGCTAGTCCCTGGTTATAATGCTCCTTCAAAAATGATACAAACAGTGCCAGCATTTTGGAAGAGAGCCGGTGTTGACGTTTCTCAAGTGACAGTTTTGACTGGTGACCCATGGCTGCCTGTGGTTGCCATGGTGACAAGAGATGTTGAGTACTCAAAAATGCCTTTCAACAACATAATTTGATTAAGATGATCAGATATGTGTGAGATTAAAATTTACACAAGAAATATTCATTGAAATGCCTTTCAACACCAGTTAACATGGTCAGGACTAAAAATGTCTCAGTCATACTTGTGGTTGGAATACATTCAGAACAGAAACAATTTCAAAAATACAATCCTAAGCCTAAGTTATCACAAATAAACAGATCATTTAGCAGATCAACAGAATGTGAATGTTTGTGAATATGAAGGTCTGACCAGCTGAGTCAAAGTGCTTTGAGTTGTCAGATGATTTTTTCTGCCTGTGTAAACTTTGGTTTGTGTTGATTTTGGGACCTCCTGTGAACACAGTGACCTGTGATCACTGCTCTAATGTCTTGTACATGTTGAAGTATTGACCTCTTGCAGACATGTGGTGATGATGACTGCACTGGCTTCATGCAGAAGACAGGCAATAACCACACTGTTGTCAGTGGCCTTCAATGCATTTAAGCAAATAATTTACACGCAAGGTGTACTTTGGACTTGTAAAAGTTAAAGGGAGTAACATAATAATGTTAGTATACATAACACAGATGCAGGAGCACTGCCAGAAATGTTGGGCCCCATATTAAGACATTAAATTTGGCCCTACCCCAAACGAACTCTTAAACCAAGCATCTGTCAAGCAAACTGATAAATAAGTATGATAACAAATATATTTTTTAATGGACCACTTCTAATTATTACAACCATGTTATTCTGTTTTAGGACGCAAATAAGTTATAAACAATGAACCATTTTAACGATTTTATTAACAGTACGATCAGTTCTAATGAATCTCTGATCTTTAAACCTTGTAAAAGATTTAAAACTTGTGCAGATTATATATTTGTCTTGCTCTATAATCTGTTTTTTTTAAAGACCCAAACATTTCGAAATGCTCTTTGGTACAGTAAAATGCATAAACAAAACTGATATCCTCAAATAAAGTGTTTAAAGGGGCCTTTTTTATATATCAAAGTTATTTTATTGGTTTTAACCAATGAAAAATATGCCTAGGTATCACTTATGTTCAATTACAAACAAGAAAAATTGGTATTTTTGTATGTAAGGAGAAAGGAGATTATAAGATTTATATGTAAGAATACTGATAATTTAATATTTTTGAAAGGTCCCTGTCAGCTATGTGTCCTTAACAGACAATAATATTTTTATTTTTTGCAGCAAAACACTGATGTAACTTTAAGGACTGCTGCTGTATCTCATTTGTTGGATAAATCTGCTGTCCGACTTTTTTAAGACACTTTCAATCATTCAAAACTGTAATAAACTCCTGACTTGATTTTTCTCATGTCGCTCACAGCAGAAAGTATTGATGCAGTTTACCTGTTAGTCAATGTAAGGGTGGAGGAGGGGAAAGCTGATTCGCACATACAGAAAAAAACCCTAAAATTGTCCCGAGTTTAACCAAACTGCTGTGTTAGCACACAAACCTGCATTTTTTTTACCCATAGATTGCCCCACTTACAGTGTTGCCCTTTTCAAACATGCTACCCTGAATTTCTCAAGTTCACACTTATCCCTCAAAGCAGGAAGTAGTTCTTCAGTTTGCCTGTCAGTCAATGGAAGGGGACAGTTGAGGGGAAATCCCATTCACACATGCACAAACCCCCAAAATTCCTGAATTTACCTAGAGGAGCTGCATGAGTGAAGGTATGTATTAAGGTTTTTCACCCAAACTAAGACCAGAAATTTCCCTGCTAGCCCTAAGAAATCCCCCTCCCTCACCCCAATCCACTGACTGACAGGCAAACTAAAGAAAAATTTCTTACCCCAAGGCATAGACACAAACAAGCAAGTTGGGGGATTTTCTCAGAGGTTAACCCCTTTTCTTGCATGTGTGAAAGGTGCTGTCCTGGGAGGCCTGCAGTTAATTTTCTGTAGTAGCTGTAGAGGTCTCAGTGCAGCATGTAGCAGGAGATTTGTGGCAACCAGACTTTTTGGTAGCACCTGCCACTCTTTTAGCAGAATGTTGTATCCTCTAGCAGCACCAACAACTCTTTCAGTGGCATACGCCACCTGAAAACTTGACATCACAGTATGTCATGGCACATGGAAGAATTTTTTTTTGTATTTTTGAATTAAACTACGTGTATAAATGCAAAATATTACCAGTGTCTCACAATTTTTAAGGTAACCTTTTTAATTTATTGACAGCTTACAGTACAACTTTATAAATTCTGAGAACTGCATTCCATTTTTTATGTGTATTAAGAGCTTGTTTCCCCCTTGGTTAGTATTATTTCATAGACACATTATTACCAGTAATCCAGCTCCATCCAACATGTTTACTGCAATAAGTAAACCATTTCAAGTCATTCAAAATATGTCCTCAAGGTGGGATTTTCTACAAATTGATGAGGGATCTCTGTTTCTGTGATTGATTATTGTGACTTTTGCTGTGTGGCTAACCGTATTAGCAGTTATCATGCTACAAGCATATCTGACCTACTGGCAAGGTGATGTCTGTAAAATTAAAATAGCCATGAAGGAAAAGCTTTAAATGTGCAATAAAAGCAAAATGAAGTTCTCAGATTTTATATAGTTATATTCAAGCTGTCAATAAAAAAACAAGTACACCTTTATGGCAGATTAACAAATGTGGCAGTCTGCTATTATTATGTAACCTGACATGCCAGACAGACAGTTCCATATATCAGGTCTATCTGCTCTGCAAGGTTAATTATTCTGCATAGATTTGCACATAATTTCATCCATATAATATTACGTACTGCAATGTCACATTTTTCAAGTGGCATGCCACTTGGCAAGGTGGCAAATGCCCCTTGAGGAAGCGACAAGCAGATAAAAGACTGGCAGCTGCCAGCAAAAAGACTGGCTTGCCACAGGTCTCCTAGTGGCCTGCTGCATGCCATGTTTGGATCTCACTATCACTCAATTTTTGGGTAAAGTCTGGGTGCAAACCCCTGCTGTTTAGATTCATGCATGCTTGTCACCCAGGTAAATCCAGGGAATTCTCTATGTTTTTGTGTGTGTGTAAATAAATTTGTATCTTCTCCACCCCCACTGACTGACAGGCAAGCTGCAGAAAATCTTCCTGTCATGAGGGACAGGTGTGAACAAGCAAGTCAGGGAATTTTATTGGTGCGTTGTCCTGGACTTTACCGGGAAGGTTCAGGGTTACAAATCAAAAGAGCCAGAACAGTTGTCTAATGACATGTCAGTGAAAAACTTTACAGAGAGAAGGCTTTTGTTTAGACATGTTAGCAGTGACTCTAACCCATTATTCTCGACAGCAGTATCTGTCATTGATTGTCCATAAAGAAGTAATAAATGTCGATGAAGTTTGCTTTGTCTGCTTTTGCAGCTCATACAGAGATCAGTTTTCATTTCAAGCTTTTTTTTTACCAGTTAAAATTCCTGATGGATCTTTAGTGTGTCAGTGTATGATACAGTAATGTCACGTGGATGCCAGCAGCCTCACCTGTAAAGGTTAGAGCACAGACACATTAGAAAATGAACCAGTGAAGCAAAAAGAAATGAATGATGTACATAAGTTCAGGATTATTGGTCTGATTATGAATGACTGATAGAGAGCACACATCATGGCAAGATACAGACTAGATATCGCAAATAGCTTTAAATGCAATGACCTTGTACGTATAAAGCAACTACAACACAGTCACACCTTTGATTCACACTTGGTCAACAAAGTGTTTAAAAATGAAACGTGTGCAACAATTAAAGCTCTTGGCCATTACAGAGTTCAGCTTCTGTGGCAAGTCAGGCGATGTGTTTGGGATACAGTTTTTACATCATTTGATTTAATAGTCAGTAGTCAAGCATCTCAGCTTTATTTCCAGGTCACATTCAGACTTAACATGACCAAACCTCACAAACAATACTGGCTCTGTTTGAGACAGCCTCACTCTGTCAGCCAACTCTTATGAATGAGCTGAGGACATCTCTTATTCCACAACCACAACGCTCAGTCAAAAATGAAAACCATTCAACATTTTACCCCAACTGTAATTAATACAAGTCTTTGGATTCTAGCTGTTATCATTAACACATTTTCTACAAGTAGCTGATGGTGTGTTCAATGGTAAGAAAATAATCTCATCAGTCTGTCCCAAGCATCAAGTTCCCTCAAAACAGGTTATGGAAAAAAGTGTGACATTTATAGGTTTATTCACAAGATGTAATGATTATGTAAAACAGTTTCACTACTGTACATCAACTGTAACAAGGTGCCTCTGAAGAATCCAAATACAGAAAATCTCTCACACATTCAAGTATAAATGTTATCAAGTATGAAAATTCCATATGGGCATGCCACTTTTAGGACCAACATGTTCTTTTAAGCCATATGCACCTCCCTCTGATACAGGACTGAGAGCTCCAGTGAGGACTTTTTAAAAAAGTGAAAATATAACTTGCAGTATGCTTCTTCATGGCATACAATAGCAAAGGAAGCCACCAACAACAAAACCAATTACTCTGTTGTTGCAAGTGTTAACAATAGGTAACATGATTACATCTTTAAAGAACGCAGAACAGATTTTCAAACAAAAAAAAACTTTTATGAGGAGACGATAGCACTGAGTCTGCTAATTATTATTTCTTTGAATGAATAAGCTGTTTATATACATCTGGACCTGAAAAATCCTGGAACATTTAAGGAGCTTCTGAATTTCTTGTTTCCTCAAAGCAGGAAGTATTCCTGTCAGGCAAATGAAGGCAGGGTTGAGAACATAAAAGGGGCGGTCAGGAAATGTTCTGGGTTAATGATGTGTTTAATTTGAGCACCAAAGTCAGTAAATTTCAGTTGCAAATTAGTAATAGTATATCAGCTGGAACATCCACAAGAGTCTGCATTCCAACTTAAAAAACTCTGAGGATCTTCGGTAACCCTGAGTCTGTGAGCGCAATACTCAGTCTACTCAGTTAACCTGAGGGTAAGAGAGTTATACCAGCCTGGAGGTCCAAGTGATGAGGGAATACACCAAAAGTCTGGGTGAAAAATGTGTCTGATTGTGTTCATGCACCCTGCCCAACTACACAAGTTTAAAAATATTTTTTGTTTTCAGCATGGCTGAATAGGGCTACAATGCTTTCACACCAACACACCAACACAAAAACGTAGAACATTTTACCTGGCTAAGTTGCATGTTTGAACACAAACATTTGCGTTTTTCAGACAGACCTCACCTTATTGTCTTCTGTGAGCCCCCTATTATTTTGCACCTCCCTCATCCTTCTATTAACTAGCTGGCAAACTACAGAAAATGTGTTGCTGTTTGAGAAAATCGCCCTTCATACAGGAAATTTAAGCAGACCGCTGCAACAAAGCTCCACATTCATTGCTCTCGGAGACATTGACATGAATTCCAAAATGTACATGCTGTTAGAGCCCAAGCAGTGATGTGGCTTATGGGGAGTACAGAAAGGTGATATGGTGTGTGTCACATATACCCCTTTCCCACTGGCAAAAACAAAACGTTCAAACACGGTAACAATCGGCTCCTGTCGGCAGTGGGAAAAGCTCTAATTGGTATTTAGACCAGGGTCGACTGACCCTGCAAGCGACACAGGTTTTTGTCAGCTCGCCTCTGATTGGCTCCCCATGGGAACATCACAACTGGGTGAACACGCCAATTTATAGGATGACATCACTGTAACGTGCTTAGGGCACAACATCGCACCCATTTCCTCCACCTGTAACTTCTGCAACTCTTGCCATCTCTGCAACAAATTCCATCTGCCTTCGTATCATCAGCACTTGAATGTCGTTCAGTCTGCGCTGGGTTTGTGTATTTTGAAAGAGGGACAAAAGTACAAAGTACGGAAAATAGTTGACCACTGAGTCCGTGGCTTCCATGCTCCTTTCCATTGTTTACCAGGCCGCGTTTCGTTGTGCTGATGATTTCATCAATTTGATGACATCAGCTTGACGTACCAGGGGAAAAAAAACAGCCACACAGCTCATTTGCTGTCGATTAGACCCGGGTCTGCTGGCAATGGGAAAGGACTGTTGGCAGGTTTACCCTACATTGAAAAAACCTGCATTTACCCTCTAATTTTAGTGGGAAAGCGGTAATACAAACACAGTGTTGTGCTTCCCCATTGGCTCCACATGCTCCACTCCCACCGATATTATGCCTCGGATACTTTTAAGCCCAATTCATAATGCTGTTTCATAGCCTAAAATGTGAATGTCGTGGAGACAGAATGGGTGGAACGAGTTGACCCCCTCTTTGCTTCATCTCCAGGGGTAGTAACAGAGGCGTGATATTGGAGAAAGGGAGTCACGCAGACTCATTTCTCTAGTACGCCTCTGCAGTGTTCAAAGCGACAGGGAAACGTCACAAGAGGATAATATTGCATCTGAAAACACAAGAACAGGGCTAATGTGAATAACAATAACAATAATATCTCTCAAGGTACGTCATGATGGAAAAAGCAATAAAAACTTCTTAAATATTTACTGAATTTATGGGGGTAAGCTGCATGTGTGAATGCAAACAGAAGAATTGTTCTTCCACTCTCTTTGTATTTCTCCCTGTCACAACTCTCCTTGACAATAAAAACCTCCTGCTGAGGGACAAGTGTGAACAGGCAGCAAGGGGATTTGTCAGAGTCCCTGAAATTTCAGGAGTGCATCTCGCCTTTTCACGAATGCAGCCTTGAAGTTTCCCTGAAATTTTCAAGGGTAGCCCACCCTGAAAATTACTTGACTGCTTGTTAACACTTACCCCTCACAGCAGGAAGATTTTCTGCTGTTTGCCTGTTGAAGGAGGGGTGGGGGAGGGGTAGATACTTGGGGTTAGTGGGGTAATTTCAGGATAAAGTCAAGGGTGAAAACCCTGCTGTTTCTGCTCACACTTGCAACTCACCAAGGCAAGTTTGGGAAATGTTCATGTTTTTTTCTGCAGGTGTGAAGGGGCTCAGCTTGATCATCCGTTCTGCTTTAAGGTGTCAGTTCATTGTTTTGTTGTTTAGTCAGTGACAGTTTGTAGAAGGGTTATTAATGTTTCCAAACTCTGCCAGAGTATTTTGGTCCTGAGCTAAAAATATAACAACTCGTCACATTAGCCACGCACTCCAGCCGTGGGTCGGGTGTTCACTCGTGACTGCTGGCCCACGCGCTGAGCTCACGGTCCCGTCAGTGACGTCAGTGTCCCTCTGCTACCAGTGGCCCCCTGCCATATATATTCATGCCGGGCAAGATGGCGGCGTTACGGACGAGGTGTTATTGCCAGTGGACATAAACAGGCATTTTATTCAAAAAAGAAAACCGAGACATCAACATAATTACACGCGTCTGTTTTATGTGCGTATCCATCGCGTAACGAGCGTCGACGTGTTTTTTATCTCGACCGTTGTTTCCTCTAAAATGTTCACGTTGTAGCTCGCTCGCTAACCGACCAGCTGGCTAACACAGAGCAGTTACTAGCTAGCTAGCTATCTATCACAGCCAAGCCGCCGTGAAGAGTAGGATGGGAGAAAAGCTGGAGCTCAAGCTCAAATCGCCGGTTGGAGCAGAACCTGCTGGCTATCCGTGGCCTTTACCTGTATATGTAAGTGTTAAACTTTCAAACGCGAGTGTTTCATGTTTATATTATGTGTCTGTTTTTGTCTTTGTTAGCTGCTTGAGTGCTAACATTGGCTAAGAGAGGGAGCCATGGCACGCTCGTCCTGTGAATCAGGTCATACTGGTCGTAATGGTGACAGACAATGGGTATCAGCCAACTTTGGTGGCTAAACATATCATTGCACTTGTTTGCACACGTATTACACTTGAACATTTTCAGAAAATGAGATCTTGAGGAAGCACGGTAGTCAAGAGTACAGAAATGACCAAGTCGTGTGGATAACAGCCAATCCAGATGTTGACAGTGACACCTTCTAAGACAAATTTACATCTGCAGCTGCTGGAAACTGACCATCATTTACCTAGTATTTTCTGCTATCACAATAACATACATAGTATTTCCTTGCGTCTTTGGGTTGATCACACATTCATTTAGAGTACATGTCAAAGGACTTAGGACCGCGCTATTATTAAAATAACTCTACAGATATCCTCCAGGCATTACTATAAGCAGTCACAGGACTCAGTTAACAGTGTTAAGATCAGATACACTGTGTTTGTACCCATTTCTTGATGCAACATGCACGTCAAAGACTGAGCTGCATTCCTCGAGAGCTCTCTGTGTTTGCCTATCTTATTACATCTGAGTAATGGAAACCAGTTTGCTCTGTTTGGTATTTTTGCACTGTCGCATTACATTCCTGGGGTATGTACTTGGATTATATCTCTGATCTATTAATTATTCTCATAGATCACAATGCATTTAGATGTAGTCATGCATACTGTCAGCATGGCCTCTTTTCTTCACCTCTGTTACTCAAATGGATCAATAGTGCATGACTGACACACTGCATCAGGACATTGAACTTTTTTGTAAAAATCTACAAGACAGTCAGATTTCTTACTGGCCACTGAATTATAAATAGCAGCAAGATTTCATAACTGAAGAAAATAAGGACAGATGTGTACTGTACAGTTAGTATGTTGTTTTATGATGGAAAATATTTAAAGAAAACATTGAAATGCTCTTTTTCATAAACAGAAAAATGTGTATTTGGTTATTTTACTGTAGAAATTAAAGGTTGGTTGGAGTCTCCACTACAGCAATGTCCTTAGAGTCAGATTTATCTGCAACTTTTTATTAGGGATGCACTGTATTATCAGAACAAAACTAGTATCGGCAGATAATTGCCCTTGTTGATTATGGGTATTGACGGATAAGAAATTTTGCTAATATCTATAGAAGATATTTTGATCTCATAGATTGGCCATATAAATGACATACATGGTTTACCTACTATTATCTCATGTTGTCACTAATTGTTTACTTTAAGAAATGAAAAGTATTATTTATAGTGGTCAAAAATGTTGTGTTACTTGCATCACGTCTTTTTAAACACAAGCTATCATGAAAGTAACTTGTCAGTTTTAGTTGAGTGGGAGCTTTATGCTCTTGAAAGTAAATATCGGTATCACTTTCGGTATTGGTGGAATTCAGTTTGGTTATATCTGTATATTGATATTGGCAAAAAATTAAATATACATTCCTACTATTTATTGTATTAAAAGAGTAAGACTATTAAACCAAATAAGGAGAAACGTCACATCATAAAGAATCATGGTGAACAGTGTGAGTTTTATTGTGTACTCGCATGTAATGCTATGCTCATTTTATGTTTTCTGTGACAAATGGAGTTGTCATGCTACCTCATTTTGAACTGCCTCAGTGGCTTATAGGTTAGGCAGATTGACCAGCCAATGCCCAAAACACCAGCATTTGTCAGAAGGCTGGTGCTACAACCCTCAGCAACACCCTACAACTGAGAACTGACTAAATAGCAAGGAATAAAAACTTACCCAGCTATTGACAGTGACACCTGGTAATAGGATTTTTTTTTAAAATTCAGCATCATGTCAGTATCATCAGATCTTTATTTTGCCTTTAACGTCTCTCTTGGATGATTCATGCTTTAACTGAAGCATAATAGTGGACCCAGGGCAAGTCTAAATTGATTTTCTCTGGGAATGTCTACCTGTTTATAGAAACAGTGACTGCACCAAAGCTGAATAATTGCTTGAATACTAGAGATGACCAGTCAGGCATTTTAAAGCAGTCCTGATCACCCATTCATGTGATCAGGTGGTGCTGATCATGTTTGGTTTTTATATAACTACGGATTGAGAGTTTGGTCAACAGAGACATACATTCCTCTTTAAGAAGCAATACAAGATCTCAAAGTAAAAAAAAAATTAACAGGATGTAAAGACTCATTCTTGACCTGCTAATATTATGAATTAAAATAGTTATAAATGGACAGAAAAGAGTTACTACACCTTTTTAATGGGCCAAGCAGTGCAAATGAAACACTTGATAAAATGCAATTTATCTTAGCTCATTCTTTGGTTACTTAATGCAACTGATGTAATTATTTCATACAGACCCACAAGGACACAAACATGTTTCACCTCCAAACAACATAATTTGGTTAAGTTCTTGGTCAAAACCTATATTTCTCCTTCTTAAAAACTTAATTTAAAAACATCATGTTCCAACTTTTGTCAATAAGTAATTTAACCAAATGAAATGCATCATTATGTTACCGACTGCACCACGAATGCGGTTGTTGTTTGGCTTGTTTATGTTCGCTGGTTGAAAAGCTTTTATCCACAATTCAAAGCAGGTTTTTACTTTGGACATAATTTATAACGAACAAAACTCAGCACAAAGTCTGAGGGATTCTGGCAGAGTTTCCTTAAAAGGATGACACAGCAACAGCAGAAGGAGAGTGGCTGAGTGTGCAGATTGTTTACAAGTCTGTATGGAGTTTAATGACAAATGATCGTATCAGTGACTATTGGTGGTATTAATTTCAAACAGCAGATCATGTAGTTTGAATCAGCAAGTAATGATCAGCTTTTGATTCATCACAGCACCTCTATTATGTACCCAAGTAAAAGCCCGCTTACTAAAAATTCTTAAGTTAAAATTTACATTAGTAGATGTGATATTACTGTTTTTAAGTAATTTATGTCAAGTACTTATGAGAATATACTTAGGAGATCTAAAGAGCTGGATTCAACAAGAAAAATATGATCTTTCCCCCTTTCGCAGAGCAGAAATAACGACGAAATATGAAATGCTGTCAGGGATTTTCAATCAAATAAATCTTTAAAACTAGGGATATACAGATGTGTGGGTTCTACAGCAATTTTCTGCAATATCGTCCATTTTATTCAGACATAGTAATAATGTTATATAATGGATGTGAAATCAATGCTGACATCTAGTCCACTATCCTACTTCAGAGAAGATGCTAAAGAAGTGAAGAGTTCTGCAAACTCAGATTTGTTTTCAGGAAAAATGTTGGCTTTGTGGGAGAATTCAAATCAAAGGAAATTCATTAGAAATCATCTGGGTCTCAATCCGTTGGCTTAATTGTTATTTTTTGTATTGTATTGTTTATAGTCCATGATTTTCACAGTCTGTGCATCACAATTTGAATTAAAGTGTGCTGTTTTCGTCAATGTTGGATGTAATGCAACTTCATGTCCTCGTCTGTGTGTTATGCTGTCTTTTGGGTCTTCTGTAACTGCCACATTAGTTTTAAGCTCTTCAGATTTCAGTAAAGTACAGCACTTTCCCATAAAATATAATGGTGTAAGTGTTATAAAATTTGTATTTTAGAAAACGTCTTCATAATTACAAATACTGTACATAAAGAAGCAGAGGCGTCCATTTAAAGATTTTTGTCAAAATCCACTATTCTGATGTTTTCAAAATCATTTTAGCCAAATATATTGACACAGATTCAAACCAGCCTTTTTCACCTTCATATACCCTTTGAGAGCTACACAGATTATAGAAAATGAGATCTGTAAAGCCTTTAATAGGTGCATTTTTAAATAACTTCTATACCTTAAAATTAGACAAAATTGTCACCACACAACAGCAGCTTTGCAGGTTGATTCCTTAAGTTTAGACCAAAAACTTAAGTTCTTATAAGGCACTGAAGGGTTTCAACATTAAGTATAAAAAAGAAACAAACTCAAGCTGTGCTGGGTCTGTTAATTCTGTTTTAAACTTCATCAATTTATGTCCAAACTTTTCTTATATTTACAGCTGAGATATGGGCTATTAATAATGGCAGAATGTTCATATTTGCTAATACTGATTATTAATTTTGTGATCTTTTGTCTGCCAATACCGATATCGTGCTGATAATAGTGTGCATCACTGCAGTAAAGTTGTTACATGATATTAATTTCAGTAAGTGTGATTAGTAACTATCCAACTTGCCATTACTTAATATTGGACTGAAGTCTCTGATAAAATCAGTAATTTATTAACAAATTACGGTGCTCCTTCTTGGATGGCTCTGTCCTCATTTTCCCTATATCCTTAAAGAAGTACTTGTAAACAGTCACAGGACACAGTGATAGTATTTATCAGCCAAAGTATGTTGGTATGCATCGTCTGACATCTTGACTTTCTTGGTGCAAAAAGCATGTGACAGACTAAGTTGCATTCCTCGAGCGCTCTCTGTGTTTTTTTTAATCGTAAAACATCTGGATGATGAAAACCAGCTGACTTGGTACTTTGCACAGTATGCATGCATTGAATTCTTGTTCTGTATGCATGGATTATTCTTTTGGTCCACTAGTTCTTCTCATCGATTGGCATGGTGGTTGTGTTTCCTCGTCACATACTGTCATAATGTCACTGGTTCATTTTAGGTTGTCTCTTTGAATAGGAACGGAAAGGGAAGTGGTGGCAGCTTCTGTGGTTCTTTTTCAAAGTATATATAGTTGTCTGAAACTCTCTTTCACTTATGTAGTATTTTCAGTGAGACTGTCAGCGCTGACTGTAAAAAGTTTCAGTTTCTCAGAATGTCTGAAGGGGTATTTCTCTAAAAAGTCACGTCCACCCACATGGTATGTAAATTATCAGTCTGGTAATTTCAGCTCGACCTGTACGTTTGTTTATCTCATCACTGCAGTACGAAGTGAAAGAGTTTTGAGTCATAGTTATTTCTTGATGTAATGAGCCTCTCCTCTTTGTTTTATCTGACTGAGCTGACCCTCCCTTTACACCCAGTCTGATAACACTCACAGTTCCCCCTAGCCCTGCATTTATTGCCTCACCCACTTCCTTATGTTATGGTCTGCAAAGATAAACACAAGAGTAGGCATGTCAGGAATTTATGCTGTTGAATATACAGTAGACCTGCCCGATAGCTATTTATACCAGCAGTAGCTGTCACACACTGAATTAGAAACAGCTGATGGTCCTGCATGTGAGTTTCTACAATATGGAGCCTATTCATGCAGCGCTCTCCTCCTGCTATTGAAGAAAAAATACTTCCTGTCCCTTCTCCCCTCCTCTCATGTCCATATGGTCAACTCTACAGGGAGGACGCCTCTTTTCAGCAATGCTGTATTAATAGAATTCAGCTGCACATGCCACTATCTGTGCTCAAGCTCTTTTTTTTTTTTTTATTACCGTCACGTTTGATTGTCATTCTCTACCCTTGTTGAAGTGCTTTATGCTCAGAGTGTCTCCCCCACAATGAGGATTCATTCCTGACTCCCACAGAGCGTTAAGATTGGTTATCTCACCCACAGAGCATGAACACAGTGCTGTCTGTGTTTTGATGCACACAACATGGCTGTTGTGCTGGCTGTAAAATATGAGGCGTGCTGATGCTGAAATGTGGCACCCAGAGTGAAACCCATAAAATGCTCTCTCTTTCTCTCTCTTCCACCACCTCTCACCAAATCCACACATCTGTGCATCTCTAAATGCTTCCATATGAAGAGCACCTCTGGTGTGGTGCGGCTCATAGTCCATCTGGTTCTGGGTGTGGGCACTGAGTGGGCCCACACAGTGTTCAGAAAACACCGCAGCTGAAGTGCTGATGAGACTATCTGGTTTGGTGCTCACTTTTGTACATTAGCTGCTTCTGAGAGTGCTGCAGATAGTTTGTTATGGTTTGGGTCTTTAGAGTTATCTGGATAGGATATCTGTTGCAGCACTTAACAAGAGAATAATTACTACAGTATAATGCAGCGCTGGGTAATCAATCAAGAGTAAATATAAGGCCATGTCCACATGAAAGCAGCTAATTTTGAAAACTCCTTCCTTCCTCCTTGATTTTAGAATTTAATCACACCAGGGCTGAATGATATAAGAATGAAACATATTGCAATATTTCTTTCCTCACCAGTATAATGTATTGGGATTTTTTAGGGGAATATACAAAAAATGTTTTGTAAAGCGTTTTTTTTTAATAAATGCAGCAATTTTAGTTGGAAGTTAAACCTGTTTTTCTTCAAGTTCTTGTTCTTCAAATGCACACTGCGGCCCATTAACAGTAACAGAGATAAACACTAATAGGAGGGAGTGTGTGACTTTCAGTTGTGCTGCTTTTAGCCCTTGTTATTTACCAGTTTTGACATGTTTTTAAGTGAATTTTCTTAGAGCAGCCCCATGTTTTAACTTATAAAACCTAACGCTTTTGCACTGCTGAGCATTTGTTGCTTTATGCTTTTGCTTAAAGATCATTACTTTGGATAAAAAGTGTCCTTACAAAATACTGTTTAGTCAGATGTTTACAAATGACTGGTGTATCTTTTTAACCATGATTAAAAAGGCTAAGGAAAGACAAAATATCTGAGAGTCTCTGATTACTGTGGTCCTTTGAACTGTTAGACGCCATTGGTTGGCTTGTACATATTACGTGCAGGAACACATTAGTCTGCGTGCATTGTTTTCTCCTGATGGCGATATGAGATAAACTTTTATTGAAGATGTTCAAGGAAATAAGAAAACCAGCAGTTTTGGTTTCTAACAACATGCAAATGGCAACAGAACGCTTTTCAGGTAACACGATTGACATTGCATGTCCTATGTTGTGACTGTTGCACATTCACATTTCAATTGCTCTACATGTGGAGTATGAGTTGTGTCTTGCTCTACATGTTCTTTATCCCAGCAGGCGTTTTCCAGTGTTTGTTTTTTCACCGACTTAAATTACTGTTTTCACATTCACAACAGAAGCAAAATGCGCGACAAAGCTCAACAGACATGGCTTTTGTCACAGTTTTAGCCTCTCATGATCATTGAAACAAGGTAGTCGAGGTTAAATAGCTGGACCACATGCTGTTGTAGTTCTCATAAAATTTTAAGTAAGGAGCAGAGGGCGGTCTTAGATTACATGCCACTAATTTCAGAAGCAAGTAGGTTTAAGAAGATGACAGAATGGCAGCCATATGTCAGGCATATGAAACCACTTTGGATTTAAGAGGATTGACCTGGAACAATGCAAAATTACTCACAGAAGGTAGTGCATGGCTGTGGCTGCCCCTCAAGGCAACACCACAAATTCTTTTAAGCATATAAAGTTCATATATAGAGGCAGATGTCATATACTGCAGCTGTACTCAAAGTTTTCAGATGGCTTTCAGGGACAATGAAAAGTTTTTTCTCCACTAAACAGTACCTAAAATATCTATAAGTGAAGCCCAGAGGAATACATGACTACATTTGAACTAAAGTAACCAAGCCAGCATTTTATAAAAGGTAATGGTAGCTTTCAGAAACCTTCCAGCTTGTAATTGGAATATAATAATTTCCAAGATATGGCCTAGAATACAGGTTTTGTAGTTTATTGAAATTTAGTAAGTTGTGCTGTGTTATCAGCTGGCTGCCAGTCATTTATCCCCGGATTGTTTTTGTTTAATGTAGCAGTACTTATTCAGCTGCTTGTATGGCAGAGTGAGCATTTACTTTGACTTTAATCCACAGCCTGATTTTTCTACATATTCTTTCTGTGTTTTTGTGCTCAGTTGCAAAACAATGGAGTGGTAAAAGGATAATTTGCCAAATTAGGTTCTTACAGTTTGACCAAAAACTTTGAAAACAGCAGAACGTCTCAACATTTATGCTTCTCCAAAGAAGTGGATGAGTTGATTGAATTTTAGTCAGTCTGTGTCATTTTCACATGGTAGTTTTATCTTATCTTTAAGGATGGGACCATATCCAGTAAGGCCGAACAGTATACCATTCTAAGATCACAACTACAATGTTTGTATGTGCAATAGTCACATTGTGAGATTGTGCAATCTGAGTCACATTACTCAGCACAGTGCCGTTTGTGTTTAGTTTGATGGAAACAAAACAAAAACAGCCAGTTTTCTTGTGTCCTTTACTGTCTACAACAACAGCTTTCTAATATAGTTTTTAGTTTACTAACTTAGAATGGGCCACAGTCCATGCAGAGTCTGTGTGTTTTCTGTATGTAAAATGTACTTTATAGAGGACACTCTTCACAGATACAGAGTGTTACAGTTTAGAGGGTGATCATGTTAAATGGAGACTTCCTGCGTATTTTCTCTGGATGTCTTTTGATCATAGGAATACTTATTATTCATCTTAAATGAACATCTAAACCAAGAGTTCATGAACTTTTCACCTCACAACCCCCAAATGTGAGAGAGCCCAGTTGTCACTGAAGAGGTGATGGAATATACTTACTTACAGACTATTTTTTTCATATATCTTTTGTTTCATTATAAATTTAATCATACTAAAACAGTATTATGATACATTAAATTTTTTTTTTTTTTTAACTTTTACAATGATAGGAAAATACACCATTTCAAATGTTTTACATTTGCTTTGTGTATTACAGGCATCTTTTGACCCCCTTTTGGTGTCTTGCTACCCCCTGAGAGGTCCCAGCCTCACTTTGGAAATGTCAAGACACTTTCAGTCCTCATATTATGTCTGAACTGTGACAACCACAGATAAAAGTTAAAATTATGGGGCTGCAGATAAAGATTGTCAGAACAGCAAATGAGAAGGTAGAGCATTTATTTGAAAAATTTCCCAGGAGGAAAAAATATTGCCATATCGTTTTTTTCCCCAGTATCATTCAGACCTAATATCGGTTTATCTGTTGTTATGATTACTCACTAATTTTGATATGATACTGTCCTGCCTTCATATTTGTTTAATTAATGCCCTGATTTAGGCATGATGGTGGTGCCGCTTTGATTCTTTTTGGGGCTTTTCGAAGTGGAATTTTTCATCCTCCCACAGTTCATAGAAAGAAGACTGAGTCACTACTTTTTTAAGAAGTAAGACAAGTACAAAGTTGTTACTGAAATGTCTGACTTAGTCATTAGTTCTTGTAGGATGCGTCAGGTGAACGTAGTGGAGCAGAGCGATGTGTAAAACCCCCACACCCACGCTGCGTAACCCTGATGTTAGGAGAGATTGACTGAAGAGGTGGTGTAAAGAGGAGGAGCTTTAAATGCGTCAGTATAGCCACAGCGGGGATAGAGGAGGGTCTCCAGCTCTTTTTGTCTGACACTCGCTAGCAGACTGTGTTTATTTTTAGCCCCAGCGCTGTGCTGGTGTTGCTGTGTGCAGTCTTTGTGTAAGCAGGTGACCTCCCCCCACTACAGCGTCTCATTTCCTCGCTCACAGGCTCTTTCATGCACTCGCACACTAGAAAATACTTTACATTTCTGCTTCTTTATTGCCGCACAGCTTACAATTAGCCTGATGAAACACCTGTAAAGCGAGCTCTCTAATGCCAGACATACAAGTACGCTGTGTGTAACAGTGCATTTTTGAACGTGTGCGCATGAGCACTTGCGGAAGTTTGTGTAGTAGAGGCGGGCAATATTGAGCGGGAAGCTGCGAGCTCCAGGCGGTGAACTGTTAGCTGCTACTGCTGCCGCTGTGCCAGGCCTCAAACAGCTGACAAATACCAAACTACCCCTCCCCTCGCTGGCCCCCCCTATTCTCCCCACTCTCTTCCCCCTCTCGCTTTCACTTTCTTTCCTTTCACACTCTGCTTTCTCCTCCTCTCCTATTTTCCGTCTTTTCTTTCCCTCCACCAGAGGCTCTCCTTTGCAGTGCAGGAGCAGGAGGCAGAAAGTGGGTCAGTGGGTCAGCTCAGGCAACAGGCTTGGGCTGGCTGTGCTCTGGGTGTAACTTGACTCCCTACTGCTCCCAGAGCTGAGCAGCACACGCCAGTTAAGACCGCTTACTGTAGAGTCCCTGCAGATTGTGTTTGTAAAGACTCCTTTTCTAGACTTTAAGGCCATTTTATTCACATTACCTAGAATGTTTAAATGCTGCCAAGAGAAGTCTGATTTTGCAAAATGGTGAACTTGCAGAGTTGTTGTCTTGCAAACTGTCTTGAGTTGCTCCTAATGAAAGCATTCCTTAAACCCACAAGGAGTTGTGTAGGACAAAACATTGTTGACATTATTTCATTGCAGTGGTTATAGTTTTGATTTCTCTATGAAGTATGACGGGGTGCAGTTTAGCTCAGTCAGCAGAGCAGGCGCCTCATGTACTGGCAGCTTTTGTCTCACTAGTCAGGTTTAAACCCGGATTCTGTTGCTGCTTTGTGTGTCTCACCCCCCACTTTTCCTGATCTGTTAGATAAAGGCACAAAATCCAAAAAAGCAAATATAAACAAGGATGGAAGTCCTATTCAAAATAATTGTTTTGATTTATTTCTCTCCAAATCCATTATGTGAACAACTTATGTGTGCAGGGTTTCCCCCAGAAATCTTGCTAAGCCTGGTGGTAGGGCTGCTAGGGAAGCGCCGCCGGCGGGCCACCGGCTACCCATCAGTGCCGCACCATGTTTTTGTAAAACAAACTGTTAAAAGTTGACAGAAATATGAAATTATGACTATTATGCAGGGCAAGTCCACATGCAACAGTTTCCAGCCTTGACAACACTTGTGTGTGATCAGGGAAGAAAAAATGAAATTATCATGTGACTCCTATCTTGTACCTGATTGGTGAGTCTAGTTCGTTTAAGGTCACAGGAGAACAGAACTTCTCCACAAGAAGTCGCATTCACACTGAATGTGACTTTGGCGACCTTGGTGACCACTCTCCATGCAGAGTCAATGTACAGCCACGATCAGCCACGGCCATGCGCAACCAGATCTCACGCGATGCGACGGATGCATTCTGGGTGACTTGGTTGCATCTTTGGAGACATGGGGGCATTGCCCCTGTTGCTGCAGATGGGAACTCTGGGGTCGCTTTGGACGCGGAGCAGGTTGCTGTGCTCCATCGCCAAAGTTGAAATATTTGAACCTTTCAGGCGGTGTTGTGCCACGAGAGCCAATCAGCGTTGTGTGGGTGTGTGATTGACACCCGTGATAGACTGTTTTTATTCTGGTTCACAGAGTGACAATCTATGTCTGTGTGGGGAACATTAGTTGGTGAGTAGGGGGCCATCAACTGCAGTGTTTTGTGGTTGGTAGGTGAATGAAAAGGATACAGTTGGAATTATGTCAGCTAATACGTCCTATTATATGATATGATATGATTGCGGGGTGAAACTCGAGCTGGCGTGACTTTACTGAGCAACAGCGACAAAATGAGCTTAGTACATGCGACAGGAGTTGGGTTTGCGACGTGATCTTGGTCGCAAAATTGCATTTGGTGTGAACGCAGTTTAAGAGTGCAAACTACTAGAGTTCAATAAAAACACAGAATGACAGAAAACTCGTCAATGGCGGCGAAGCATTCTGTCCGATAAGACAACGTTACTCATGCGTGAATGGGTTCTTCAGAAAATGAATGGCAAATGCCTCTTTTGACTGGAAAGGTTGCAGACCCCTGCCATAAGTGATAAAAAGATTATATCAAAGTCCAGGGCAAGCGTGGCATGCACAATGACCCAGCAAAAATGTGTGTTTGAGAAACATGCAGGGACCTAATGCTAAAGTTTGATTTTAAGTAGGGGGCCACAAAATATCGTCCTGCGGGGTCACAAGTTTGAGACTCCTGCTTTTGGTAATCCATCTCAGCCACAGAGGAACCATTTATTTTGATGCGCAGGCAGGCAGTGAGGCTTTTCCCCTGCAGCCTGTTTCTGACATTAACAGATGTATGCATCCTCTCCTCCCGTGCCCCTCCGATTTTGGAAAAAGGAGTCTAATGTTTTTTGACACTTTTTTCCTGACTTGTTGCGTTACCATGACTATTTGTTGACAGATAGAGACAGGCAATGTTTTCGGGGTTCACGTGATGAAAAATACACCAGACCTCACACCTGCGGGGTGCGTTCAGTCAGTCCCAAGGTTAGGCTGTGCACGTAGCTTGGCTTCACCCACACACATAACTCGTCAATACTTGCCTTGCAGAGCGGGGCATGCTAAACTGAAGTGCACTCCAGACTGCTGCGCTCTGGCTTTCATGACAGCGAGGCGGGGAACATTTTCTGCAACACTTATCCTGGCGGCCCACCAGGCCTATAATGCACTGGGGGAAACCTTGGTGTGTTTTTTAAAATCCACACACGGGTGAACATATCATAGTCAAGTGAAAGAACAGTTATTTGAAAAAAGATTGCCCAGGAACAATTGAAAGTAGAACTCATTGAATCTTTTAAAGTTATAGCAAAAGTAAACATTTCTTATGTGATATACAAGGTTACACTTTTCTGTTTCTTTGAGGTTGACAAGGGCCAGAGTGTGATGTCTTGATAACTGGATCAGAGCATCTGCAAAACTGCAGGTCTTGTGGGGTGTTTCTGGTCTGAAGTGGTCAGTGTCTATCTAAAGTGGTCCAAGGAAGGAACAGTGGTGAACTGGCGACAGGGTCCTGGTCGGCCAAAGCTCATTGGTTCATGTGGGGAGTGGAAGCTGTCCCATGTGGTCCGATCCAGCAGAGCTACTGTTGCCCAAACTTCTGAAGAAGTTAATATTGGCTTTAATAGAAAGGTGTCAGAAGTGCATCGTTTTTTGTTGCGTAGTGGGCTGAATAGCCACAGACCAGTCAGGATGCTAGGTGGTCACAGTTTTATGCCTGATCATCTGTACGTCTCAGATATTGGCTGTAATGTTGGAAAACGTACAAATGTACTATAATGATTTACTTCATCATCACTAAATCTCCTCTTTTATAAATTAAAGTATTTCTCATTGAAAAATAAAATGTCTTTCTTGCTTCATGTCTAATTTTTGAACAATAGACTGGGGCAGTTTTACTAAAGCGGAGGCTTTGTGCTCCTGACAAAAAATATCGGTTTTGGTAGTCATGAGTCGCAATACATGATTGACAATACCATGTCATGGTTTGTTGTGATACTGTGGATAGGGTGATTCTTCACAACATTACTAAAAGTCTCCTTTTTAAATAATTTAGCATTAAAAACCCACAGTATTATATGCTTGAAAAATCCAGTTTCTAGTCAGTGTTATTTATGAAGCATGGTCCCTGCAGCATTTAGTAACTTCATTGTCCGTCCCAGAGACAAATACAGTAGTAAGAGTCAAATGGCTGAATGTCTACTACCAACTAGTCAATGCAGGCTGCATTAAATTACATAGTGCATGCCTAAATATCTTTAAATCATTGAATGATAAAATACAACAATATTTGACTAAAATGTTAAGTATTGTGCCATAAAGTATTGTGATAAGTCCAGTGCAGAGCTTAGAGGTTAGAATGAATGTTGAGTTGTTGACAACATTGCCCAGTGCAGCCCTGAACTGACCAATTACTGCAGAGTAGACCTGTCAACCAATCAGAAGATAGTGGACCCACCTGGGGAAGGGCACCTCTAAGGAGCAGTAGCTCAGCACTATCAGGGTACTCTTTTTTTTCTGAACGCTAGTGATTGTGAACATACTGTAGTAGTCATCAAAAATGGACTGACAACAACTCTTAAGTGGCATATACCTGTTACATATTTTAATAGAATTTATCCGCCCTGCTCTCCCTTGCTAATACTGACCTGTGCTCTCTTCACTCAGTTACCAATTTACGAGGTGCTTAGTGTAGCCTGAAGCGGTGAATGGTGATAAAACACTTACACAGCAAAGCCTAACACAATAAAAACTGAAAGGTTCAGTTTATTTTGCAGCTTAGTTTTTGAGGTGATGATTTAACTTTAGAGTCATTTCTGAGGCTGTATTTTGTTGTGCTGTTGATGAAGTTTCTGAGTCATCCTAAGAGGTGTTTAACGTGTGTATCTGTTCTCAGGATAAACACCATGATGCAGCTCATGAAATCATCGAGACCATTCGGTGAGTGAGCACTCCCACATGCGCTCTCCCCCCTGCACTCGGGCTGTAAGTGACTCTGTTTGGTGTATGATGTGGTGATGGTTTTATACGTTTGTCTAGGTGGGTGTGTGAGGAAATTCCAGACCTCAAACTGGCGATGGAAAACTACGTGCTCATCGACTATGACACCAAGAGGTGAGCTCACACTCACAGTAAAATTAGTTTGTGTTTAAGATGCTTAAAATCTAACAAAGAGGGAAATAACCTGCAAGTATGATGCACTACTATTAGCAAGTCTAGAAATAAACTTTTGACATAGTAAACGATTTCAAACATTTTGCTGTACTCCTTACTGAAGAGCCTGATAGGACATTGAATAGCTTATTCATGCTCCCATCATGCACAAAATTAGAGCTGTATATTTTAAGCATTTGTACTATCACTATCCAAATACTCACATGCGTCAGTAGCATCTGTGTAAACTCGGAGTGCTTCCAGACTGATATTTTCAAATCCTCTAAATGTATAGAAAAATCGAATCTATTCTACTTGTCTTGTGTCAATAAAACAACCAAAAATACAGTCAAAATTGAGCACTCATTATTTATCACGGAGTCAATGGGTATACAAAATGAGGCTGGCCTGCAGAGAGGAGTGTGGTAATGCTTATGTTAGCAGTATTCACACCGGTAACATTGGTCCTCCTTTTCATTTTATGTCCATATTCCTGTGCTTTATGAGGTACCTAACTGCTTTGGTGGGGTGGTAATATGTGTAAACACATCCTGCCACAATTTTGGTCAAACTTTATCTCAAGTTTTTGGGTAAAAATACTACTTTACTGTGCTTATCCAAGGAGGCACTATTGTTTGTTGTATGCTCTTTGTTGACATCTGGGTTTGTGGGCATTTTGACAGTGAGAGATCCTGTGCCTATACTGATATGGTAGAAAAATATATAAGTTTAACTGTTTTTTTATAATCTGGTGAATGCTTTTTTGTTATCCGAATTTAACTATTTAGGCATCCACCAGTGCGCATCCCAAGCGTGGATGTTGTATGCTTTAGAGAAGAGAATTTGATACTGAACCATAGAGAAACAAAACATAATGAAGCTGCTGATAAAGCTAGAGCAAGTGCTTGTGAATGTTGCCTCATGTTGGGGTTTAGAAACAAACCCATGGTGCTCTCTGACTCTGTCACTGTCTCGTCGTCGTCCCAGGCTTGGTTCCTTACCACAAACTTCCAGGAAATGGGCATAAATATGGTAGAAATGAAAAAAGTGTGGATTCAAGTCTTGCATAGAACATAAATTAACCGTATAACCAAAGGAGGTCCTTCTTTGCAAATGGTAATTAAAATGTTTGTTAAAGTTCAGTCAGCCCTTACCATTTTTTTTGTCTGTCTCTTTGTGTTTTTGTTTGATGGATTGTTTGAAAATGAGTTGACAATTACATTTTTCAAATCAGTCTTGTTTTTATTTTTTTTGGGAAAAAAATAAATGTCTTATTTGGTTCCTAAACAAGTAAACTGAAAGAAGTGTAAAATGTTATTCATGGGTTGGTTGTGAGCTGCTGGTGGATGAGCCTGGTATTAGCTAATTTAAGCAATTCAAACAGTGCAGGGCATTTTTGTCTGTTGTAACGTATGTAAGGAGTAAGTGAAAACAGAGATAGTGTCCTACTTTACTAATAAGGGAAGAAACACAAATTTGTATTGGGCTGACATTTAGCTGCAGTGCTCCCATTGCCACAACAAATTTACGTTTTTTGAGGTTTAGTCAAAGTAATCTGAAACCTTGGCAATCATTTATGTTGTTGAGTCCTATATAGGTACAAATCTGTCATGTTGGATTTGTTCAAGTGCAAGTTTTTTATTGTGTGTCCCTTAATTCCCACAGCTTTGAAAGTATGCAGAGACTTTGTGACAAGTACAACAGGGCCATTGACAGCATTCACCAGCTGGTGAGTTTACATGTGTGAGGCCTTCTTTCAGCAGTGTGTGTAAACTGAAGGAGAAAACACAAGAGACTTGTAGTAACCAAGACTTTCTTACTGTGAGTCTAACGAGGGTTCTCTTTCAAAATGGTGTCATGCATGACTTAGTGCTGTTTTACAGGAATAAGATTAGCCGTGTCTATATTTATACTCCTTTATTCAATCATGCAGGGTTTCTTTCTGTTCCTCTCTTTCAAATATGATTATATCTGCTTGTAATTAATGCTGAAAAAGAAAATGCTCTAATGTGATTTTTTATTTTGTAAATAAATGTGTAACTATTCTAGTGGAAGGGAACAACTCAGCCAATGAAGCTAAATAAACGTCCCTCAAATGGGCTGCTGAGACACATCCTGCAGCAGGTGTACAACCACTCAGTGACCGACCCAGAGAAGTTGAACAACTACGAGCCCTTTTCCCCTGAGGTGTACGGAGAGACCTCCTTCGACCTGGTGTCTCAGATCATTGATGAGATTGAAATGATGGAAGATGACACCTTTGTTGACCTCGGCAGTGGTGAGTCTGCTGTTATTTTAAGATGTCCTGATTATAGAAAGAATTGATCCTGTATTGGTGCCTTTCTAATTCCACGGCCAGGCTACACAATACTTTGGTCTGTTATGATGGTTAGTGTGTAAGGTTAGGCAAACATAGAGGCATAAAACTGGCTTGGCCCACAAAGAAAGCAGTATACATGGTTGTGTCTCACTAAGCACAATGATGACACTGGGATAAGAAGGGACCAAAAACACATACCAAGAAGGAGGCTGCAAAAACGCTAACCATGTTTAAAGTACTATACTGTATTTGTTAATCTTTCCAAATGATATGATGGATGAAAAACTAGTGTATTATAAGTGCTAACAGGGATTTCCAACTGGGATGCCATTATTTTCTAATATTTTTTTAAACCTGTCATTGCACTGCCTTTACAACAAATCAGAAAAGGTGCTTTCAGAGTTTGACAAACTTTCTCTCTGTCTCGTAGTGCCACCTTGAAGCAACAACTTTATTCATTTTTTGCTTTGCTGTTCAGCTTGTTTACATTAATGACTGTTGGATGGGCAGAGTGCTGTCAGTAGTCAAAGTCCCTGAAGTGACTTACCAAATCATTTGAGGCAGAATGAAAATCAAACACCCCAGACTTTCTGTCACAAAGTCCTGACACATCCCAGATGGGGCCTTGATCATGTTCACTATGAGACACAAGACAATAATTAATTTTTGACAGACTTCAAAAACCTATGGCCACCTGTTCACACTATAATTGTGTTTTAATGTAGCCTGACCCTGGCCTATTACACTTCTAAGTCTGCTGAGTGGAGAGGAAAAAAGTGGAAAATAAAAAAAGAGGTTGGCAGCATATAAGGCAAGTTTATGTGGTTTAAGAAATGAACTGATTGTGTTTGATTTGCAGGAGTGGGGCAGGTAGTGCTGCAGGTTGCAGCAGCAACCAATTGTAAACACTACTACGGGGTTGAGAAAGCAGACATTCCATCTACCTATGCAGAGGTAACTATAAAGACAAACCAGTTTACTCTTTAACATTACTACCCTGTTGCAAATCAACGCGTACACAAACAACAACAGATGGCAAACAACAGTTTAGGTAACTGAACACTTACCTCACAGAATTGTTGATCATGCCCTGTAAGCAGTCTTCATGGTTAAATTATGTCCATATTATCAGAGAATGTCTCTTCTGTATCTAACATCATGCAAAAAGAGCTGAACATCTGTAAATAAACTGAAAAACTCAGCATCAGTGAGCTAGTCTAAAGTCACACTGGATTTGTAAGTTGATAATCTATGGACCCAGAATATAACTATGAGAATTGGTTAGAGAATGTGCGCTAATGTCCTCTCATGGTAAAGCCTCTGGAGTAACAGAAAAGCATTTTTGATAGTTTAACAATTTCACGTTTTTCTTTTAGACCATGGATAAAGAGTTTAAAAAGTGGATGAAATGGTATGGGAAGAAACATGGAGAGTACACAGTAAGTTGACTCTCAGTATTAAGCATACTTCACAGGCTTTGAGGAATTTTTACAAGTAATTATTTGATTTTTTTTTTATTACTTTCAGCTGGAGAAAGGTGATTTTCTGTCTGAAGAATGGAAAGAAAGGATTGCCAACACAAGGTGATGGAAAACCCTTTATGGCTGTCTTAACAACACAATATCCATTTATTAAAAGAACCCATCAAAGTTGAACAGTGATCTGTTTTTTAATTAAACTGCTTATCAAGATGCAGAGCATTTACATCAGTATTTTACTACCATGTCATCATTAATTTGCATAACTTTTTCTCTGATTGTTTTACAAAAAAACCCTTTGTGGTAAAATTGAGTTTCTTTGTCTTTCAGTATTATTTTTGTGAACAACTTTGCCTTTGGTCCAGAGGTTGATCACCAGCTGAAGGAACGCTTCGCTAATATGAAGGAAGGTAAGTATAGTTGGTACTGAACTTAACCATGGGTAGCCATGCAGTTGTTTCAGATTGTATCCTTATTGGCTGCATGATGGCTTTCAATCAACCTCTCGTATCAAGAGACTATTTTCACTTTAAGCCATCTGCAAATTTTTGCCAGAAAGATCCATCTATCCATCCATCCATTATCTATACCACTTATCCCTTTTGCGGTCGCACGGGGCTGGAGTCTATCCCAGCTGACACTGGGAGAGAAATGGGGTACACCCTAAACCGGTCGCCAGCCAGTCGCAGGGCTACATAGAGAGACAGACAACCATTCACACTCACACTCATACCTAAGGGCAATTTGGAGTCACCACTCAACCTGATGTTTGACTGTAGGAGGAAGCCGGAGTGCCTGGAGAGAACTCACGCATGGGGAAAACATGCCGACTCCACATAGAAAGGCCCTGGGGTTCGAACCAGCAACCTTCTTGTTAGATTCGATTTAGAGATTAGATTAGATAATACTTTATTAATTCCCTTGGAAAACCTTCCTCAGGGGAATTCGGATTCAGTAGCAGTTCAGTATTATAGATTCAAATATGTATATGAAAAAGATATGTCTAAGCAAAACTATAAATAAATATAAATATAATAAAAATAAAAATATGGCTACTGGCTGGCTACTGTTGTGAGGCACACGCATTACCTGCTGCCCCACCGTGCATCCCTAGACAGAACGATGAGAATCAGAAAGCCATATTTACCATGTTTTCATAGAAAGCTTGTTCACAGGGTTACAGGACATCACATACTGTATGTGTGAAGCATAGTTACATCTCTGTTCATGTTTGTGCTGTTTGAAGAAAAGGTTTGGTTTTCATCTCTGTGGAGAAACTTCTCTACTTTATACAGAATGGTTTTATTGTGAAGTTTTCTCTTGATAATTTATTGAATGAATCAAATCACTAGTAAGGAAATGTTGTAGTTAACTTTCAGTTTTCCAGTTTACAGTTGAAAACATGACTTTCCGCCTTTTCCAGTGTAATATTTTTGACATTTAAATAGAAGAAAAAAATCCTTGATTTGATTGAGTTTAACATTTATGAAGAGAGACAATGAGCAGGGAGATGCCTGAAAGCCTAAATGCAACCACCATGAATCCATCCATTAAATTGTTAGTGTTTTTAAAAAGAGCTGTTGCATCTGAGCCAAAGTTTTAATTTGTGCTCCTGTGAGGAGTTTAAAGCTGGGATAAAAAAAAAAAGACTGCATTTACTTTTAAAGACTCTGTATGAGTCAAAAGTAATGAAGACTATAAGCAACAAAACCAGCTGTTTCTATAATGTCGTCTTTCATGCCTTTAAATTCTGCTACAGGTTTGTGTGAGATGAGAAGACTGATAGCATGCTGCCAAATATTAGCCATAAATATAGATTTAATTAAAAGATTGCAGGATAAGTATTCCTTAAGACAGTTTGTACATAAAGTAAAACAGTCTAGAGGTTCCTTCAGTCAAGAATTACTCCCACACATAAGAAAAAAATTGTAAATCCTAATTGAAAAGTCTTAATAAAAACTATCAAAAAAAACAAACATTTTTTTCCCATATTCTCAATTAATTTCAGCCTAGCTTTTTAACTTTTATCACTAAATGTTATTTAACTTTTTAAAATTAAGGTTAATTAATAAAATGCCTAAAAAAGTCTTATTTTCACTCATAAAACATTAAACACTTTGGAAAACAATTTGAAACATGTCTGATTTATTAATTATCCTTAAAGTCTATTTGGGTTTTAATGACTTATATTCCTTTGTGGATTTAGTTGTTGAAGTGACATTTATTGTAAGATACTTCATTAACATTCACAAGCTTCCAAGTAGAAAGAAAATAGAAATACAAGCTTGAGAAGATTTGTCTTCAAGATAGAAAAAATTAGATAGTGGGTGAACAAGTGGAATCAAAGCTATTCAGTTCCAAATAAAATAAATAAGAACAGGGCTAAGCACTCCATAAATTGTATTTATGTTTCTAGGTTTGGGTCCTGAAAAGGCATAAATCTAAAATTTGGTGCTGAGAACTGATCAGCTACCCTGGTGTATATTTGTTAAAGCCATACTCGGAAGACTAATAAATCACATACTCTTTAAACTAAAACACTGCTGATTTAATTCTGAAATGTGCTATGTTGACCAAAAAAGAAGAAACAGAAACTGGGTTGACTTGAGTCTATTTTTGCCACAAACAGTTTATTTTTAGACCTGCATAAAAGATGCTGCCTACAAAGACAGGCATTTCAAATAGCTCTTAAACTCATTTAGCTATATTGTTGACATTAATGTAATCAAATGCCACAGATCCCTGTGATCTCCTCTATGTGTTGTTATGGTAATTTGTAACTGTTAATGAGATGTCACAAAGTTGGACCTTTATTATGCCTCAGGAGAGAGCAGACCAAAGGTTGTAAATAAAGCCTTTAGATAGCATGTCCCATCTACCTTTGATTCAAGGAACAGTGCTGTTGGATTGTGTAGAAAACACCTATGCCTCCTGTTGGTAGATGTAGGAGTAACAGCCTGACTCATTAAATCAGCTGTTTTAATTGCTAATGGAAATAACAACTGTGTTTAGTCATGGCTCCTTACTGAAAATGTTTGTCTCATTCAGTGATTAAATTTCAAGGCTTTGAATTGTCAAAGTCAAAATTTCTTTTAACTTTTTTCCTCTGTAGAACATCATCTATGCCACTGTAGTGTTTTCATAAATATCTGATTTTAATTATGTATTTGTTGGTGTGTTTTTTTTTTTATTTCCAGGTGGAAAAATTGTATCCTCCAAACCTTTTGCACCTTTAAATTTTAGAATAAACAGTCGAAACTTGAGTGGTAAGTACAACAACCTCTTGGAAATCAGATTGTTTTTGTGTCATGTTTGCTTCTGTTTGTTCCTAATGTAAAGGTTATTTTCTCTCTTCTCTTTCATTCTTTCTTATTTCATTTTTCTTTTACAGATATTGGCACAATAATGCGTGTGGTGGAGCTCTCCCCGCTCAGGGGCTCTGTATCCTGGACTGGAAAGCCAGTGTCCTACTACCTGCATACCATAGACCGCACCATAGTAAGGACAATCATCTACATAAAATGATTAGATTTAATTCAGAACTTGATAAATCAACAACATAATAGGGCCCCATTAACGCCTAACATTAACATTTGTGCTGAGTAAGCAGGTACACAATGATAATCCATATTAGACCTGTACATGTTAACATTGAGTATCCTGATTTTAATCTCTGAGATTTAAGTCAGAATTCTGACTTTAATCATTTTTTGCTGGTTGAAAAAAAAATGTATGCGTCTATGAAATAATGCCAGAATTCTGACATTAATCACAGAATTCTGAGAATTTGAAGTCAGAATTTGACACACGAGTAACAAGGAGGAAGCAGGGTGATGCAGAGGCATACAGCTCTACAGGACTATGAGACAGAAGGAGAAATTGATGTTTTTGTAGAAGTAGAGAGCAAGAGTCCTCCTTCTGAACAGTGAAAGTGAGGAAAGGAACAAATGACAAACTTATCTGTGGAGATGCTATAGCAAGCTAACTTCAGAACTAACCACAGATGCGTGCTAACAGTACACTTCAGCCAAAGATTGCTGTTTCCAGTAAAATTAACTTAACTGTTGTACTTCCTCTGAGTCTTGCCGTCTCGTACATGCTCGGGAGTATGTGTGATGGGAAATAATTTTGCACATCATTTTGGTGGTTAGCTCCCTGGCTAGCTAGCTGCAGCGAATCAGTGGGGATTGTGGAGAGTTGCAGCAGGTTCTGTCCTCATATGTTTCTTCCCTATGCTGCTTTGGCTTAAAATGAATGACATGTCAGAGTATTTTAATTAAACTGATTGATAAATTGAGTCGAAATTTCTCCTTGATGAGTTAGGATCCAAACTGTGACTTGTGGTACAGGAGAACGCAACATGTTCAATAAAATTCAGTCAAATCCCACAAGCATACTGCACCCACAATGTAAAGATGAACTTGATCTGATGGAACATTTCAGTTTTAATGATTACAGTTATAGTGTTGTAATAAAAATAAATATACACGCAGGATCTATACAATTAAGGATAAGAAAACATAATCTTGAAAGCATAAAATCTAGTTGTAGTCTTATAATTAATGACCCTCAGAGTCTTAGAGGCTGAGGTTTTCATGTGCAAACATATAAATGTAAGAGAAAGGAAAATGTAAAGAAAAAAGGTAAGTTAAGAAAGTGGTAATTTGCCAATTTGGTACTTGTGTTGGTAAAAACCGAGACACGTTAGCTGAGTTTGTATTTTAGCATACTCTTAAGCCAACGTAATTTGTCAGACACAAAGTATGCCACTGAGAAATCTCTGCCACTGAGACACCAATATGGCCAGTGTGTACCGTCAGTCTGTTGTAGCCCATCAGCATGCTGTGCATAATTTGCAGAATTCAGACCTAAAAAAAAAAATTCAACCTCCAAATTTTTTTTTCCTGTGGCCCAGAACTCTGAGAAGAAAGTCAGAGTTCTGACTTTTTTCTTGACTTTTTTCTCAGACATAAAAAAATAAAAAATCAACCTCCCTGCAAAAAAAAAAAATTCAGTGGGTCAGAATTCTGGCTTTTTTTTCAGTGGCTCTAATCCTCTTCCGTAGAAAGTGTTGTTTCCACTGCACATCATCAAAGTTCTGTGGTGCATCTGTGATTAAAGGATTGATTATGCTAAAGAACAGGTCACGTTGTTTTAAAAAAACAACCCTAGTGTCTTTAATTAAAATTATCATAACTTGAAAAGCAGGGAGACATTAAAAATATACTTTTTTTTATGTTATGCAAACTTTTAGTAAATGGACTTGTGTTTAATGTGAAAAAAATAATGTTTCATTAAATTCTCTTATTTTCTTTTATCTTTCAGCTTGAAAACTATTTTGCTAGTCTCAAAAATCCAAAACTCAGGGTAAGTAAGCCCGTTCTTTCTCCTTCTTTGGTTTTACTGCATTTAGTTAATGTTATGAAGATTTCTTTTTTTCATCGGTCAAATCAAGCCTTTTATTTGCTCGAAACAGGAGGAGCAAGAAGCAGCTAGGCGCCGTCAGCAGAAGGATACAAAGGACAGTAAAAGCAATAGCACCACGCCCACGAAACCTAAAGAACCACCTAAGGTACAGTATGACCAAAACTGCAAGACCTCATGTGGGAAGCTTTTTCTGGAAGCTTAGTTGTGTGTTAAACATTAATTAAATACATGTTTTTCTTTGTGCTATATGGTGTCCCATTTTTATCCTCACTAATGTCAAGTACACCAGCCTTCTGTGTTGTTGAATATATCATATTTTAAAGGGTGTTTTTGCCCTTTACAGCAGGACTCCTGTGGTGAGGAGGAGCGTCCAGCCTTGGTGACAGTGGTCAAGCCTCCCCCCAAACCCAGACGAGCCCGTCTCATATCCAAAGGTCGCAAGATGAACAACAAGAAGCGCGGTCGACCCAAGAAAGCTGCACCCGCGGCTGAGAAGAAAAATAAGAAGAATCAGAGCGCTTTGGATTTGCTGCATGCCAAGACCCTTTCTGCTGCACCCCCTCAGGGTCAGACAACAAACAAAAACATACACTTAATCCTTTTATGTGTTACTTCAAGACTGGAATTTTTAATTGTCAGAAAATTTTAAGCTGCTTAATAATATAAAACAAGTCATTTTTTAATTACAAATTTAATTTTTTATGAGTTCTTAAGTCTGTATGCATCTTGTGTGTACAGATGCATACCGGCAACCTCAGAGCCCCTTCTACCAGCTACCTCCCAAGGTCCAGCACTATCCCTCGAGTCAACTGCTGCTGAGCCCAACTCCTCCTGGTCTGCAACAACTGCTAGGTGAGCTCATGTTACCTCAGGAGCATTGCTCTTCTTAGCAAGTTCTTAATACTCTACCAAACTTTATAAAAGTCTTATGACAAAAGCAATGACTTTTACAGTATTTCATCGAAACTTCCTCAGACTCATCATATGAACAGTTGGTGGAAATGTTGCATTGTAGTTGATTAGTTCAGTCAGCAGAGATGGGGCTTAACGAATGAAGACAAAGATCTCATCACATCAGCTGTAGACTCAACTCATGCTTGCTATTGAATGCAACTATTTTTTTCCCTTCCCTTCCCTTCTGTATGCCATGTCCTATCAAGTAGGCAAGGTCCAGAACTTCATCTTGAAAAATAAATAAATCAATAATAACCCTTTCTTACTTCATTCCATATCAAAACTCATTATGTAACAGCCTACATTAGGATCCAGAGTCAAGTCACGTTTATAGAGTAAAACAACACATACACACTTTTTGCTTTGCGGCATCATTGTGCATGGGACAAATCAAGGTTTTTACCCCAAAGCAAAATCAACACAATCTCAGAGCTAGAGCATAAAAACAGCCGTGCACAAAGGTGCTACTATCTCACCTGTTTTAGTTTTTATATGGGGTGATCTGTCAGGTTGATGTGTCAATATCACATTAAACAACAAGGTATAAATGATATCGATTTACTTGAAGGGGTAAATAGAAAGCTAAGATGGTGCTAACATTTGATGACTAAGTTCATTGTTCTGTTTGAGTGATATACATCTACCTCTTGATTATACTTTAATTTCAAAGGTATAGTCAAGTGTAATTACACAGAATAGTTGATATTTAATACCTTTTGAAGGGCTGCTCAATAGCTGAAAAATGAATAATGTTTTTTTTTTTAATTGATAAGATTGACTGAGATCATGCTAATTAAGCAGTATTTGTCACTGATTTTAAAGCATTAACTGTACATAAAATGAATATGATTTAATGATACTTTGAAATAAGAGTGAATAAATATTTGTTGTTTGTCTTACATTCTATTTACAGACAACATCAAAGTTCAATACCTCCAGTTTATGGCCTACATGAAGACTCCTCAATACTGCTCCAACCTGCAGCAGCTCTTAGACCAGGAGAAGGTAATTGGCATGACATTACTTGTACTTTGAGTTAATACTGCAATAAATCACTTAAATTTCTACTTCCTTGCAATCCCGACACGTTAGGTTGTATGTATTTAAGTATGTGTCTGCCCTTGAATTATGTTGAAAATGTAATGATTATAGGGGGAGTGTTTTGGATTATTTTTCTTACATTCATGTTTTCCTCTCGGTCACCAGCAAAAACATTTGGACCTGTCCGGACAAGTAGAACAGCTCCACACAGCGTGCCAGTCTCATAAGGACAAGATCAAAGGACTGTTCCAGACCAAACTAGACGAGGTGGGAACTTAAGCTATTCTCTTTCTATTCGTATACACTTGAACAGTAAATATAATCAACAGTAATGTTGTTTTTTAACATAATCAATCAAGGCAAATTTGTGAAATTGAAAGTAAAAAGGTATTTTAATTTTAAATGTTAGCTTGTAAGATATGTCTTGATGATTGCTCAAGTGCTTTTACTTGAAGGACTTAAAAACTTGTTGTCCAATTTCACATTTTCAAATGACAGGGTTAAAACTGTAAATAGAGGTTTAAACTGTGTGAGCAACATCAAATAAACAGAAATGCAGCAAGCAGTGCAGCATTTCTACTGGCTTTTGTTTGAATTGCATTTGCAGCTAATTAATGACATTAAGTGTATGTGTGTGCATCTTTGTTTTTGTGTATTTTGTGATCAGCTGGGAGTGAAAGCCTTGACTGTGGAAGACCTGCTGCAGGCTCAGAAGGAGATATCAGCTCACAATCTTCAACTCAAAGAGCAGACAAAGCAGCTGGAGAGAGACATGGTACTGCTGAGGGACCACAGCCTGCTGCTGGTGAGACTTC
Source organism: Cetoscarus ocellatus (assembly GCA_037902135.1). NCBI lineage: Eukaryota > Metazoa > Chordata > Actinopteri > Labriformes > Labridae > Cetoscarus > Cetoscarus ocellatus. The sequence continues at coordinate 1,187,482 of JBAMNC010000607.1, forward strand.
AGGACCCGCTGTTTTGCTGTTTTAACCCCCTTTCTCCTGCGCCTATACTGCATCATCCCTATGGTTCAAGCCTGCCACATTTCTTATTGCCATACATATGTGTGTGATAGTAGTTGAAGTTGTGCTATGGGGCAAATAACATTCATGTATGCTTTTTGTTTTTCAGCTGAAGTCTCGCTGTGAAGAGCTAAAGCTGGATTGGGGCTCTTTGTGTCTGGACAGTTTGTTGAAAGAGAAACAAGCATTACGCAGGCAAATCTCCGAAAAACAGAGGCATTGCTTGGAGTTACAGGTAAAGACTGCCCCCTCCTTTAATTTGGGTTACCTCCAGATGCTGCATATTTTTTCTCCAACCTTTGCATACTAGATAAGTTTGAATAGCTATTTAAACTTTTTATTAAGGAAGTGATTCGGGTCATTTTATAGAGAAGATATTGGGCTGTTACAGAATGTAAAAAAAATCCACAGTGAGTGATGCTTACATCTATTGTAGCTATTCTTGAGAAGAAAAAACACTGTAATGAGTTTTTCCCCCCTTTTTGCCTTTACAACAGTATTAAAATTGTTTCCTTATGACCATTTATGTTCTGTACAGAGGCATGTGTTGTGTGACAAAATCTGCATTGTCATTGAGGTTGCCAAATGAGAATGTTTTATGGTTCTTAAAGGGGAGTGAGGAGCAGAAATATTTAAAGGTACAAAAAGCAAATTACTGCATACAATGCATAATGCACATACATTTCAGTAGTGCTTACACTTACATTTAGATGAAGGGGTAACACCTCCAACAGGAAAGGATTCTTGTAATTTGTTACTCAAGATAAGAGGCAGTACTTTTTCATCTAAACTCCGACTACAGTCAGAATCCTCACTATAATGTTTAGAAATGTTTTCCTCAATAGTTCTCTGTGGTACAAAATGCAGATTTTCTAATGCAATGGCCCCCTCTGGTGTTTGTTTGTAGATCAGCATAGTGGAGCTGGAGAAAAGTCAGAGACAGCAGGAGCTGCTGCAGCTCAAATCATCCTACAGCCCCTGTGAGGGCTCCCCGTACAGAAAGAACCCAGAATCGCGCTCTTCCACGGACATGGACAACTCAAAGCTTGGCCTGTCCTCAGCTCCAGCCCTGAATGGTGTCAGTCCAGAGATGTCCATGAATGGCACTGGCTCGCCATGTTATGACCGAACCAACACCAAAGGGGAGCTTCTCTCTCGTTACTTACCCATCTCTCCAGACCATGAGATTGTACCTGCCTCCTCTGATGCCCGGCAGAGGCAACAAGGTTCCTCCCACGCACTTCCTGATTACACACGTTTCTCCCCTGCCAAGATTGCCTTGCGGAGGCACCTGAACCAGGACCCCACTGCCTCCAATCACTTAAGAGCTCCAGGGCTGAGCACACACAGGTCTGCTGGCACTCAGTTTTCAGATCAAAATAATGAACTTTCTTTTACATGATCAAGGCTTACGGGTTTATCTTACAAATGATGTACTCCTGGTGAAGCCCAAACTAAAATGCTCTCTTCCTGTTGGTTATTTCAGGGAAATGGGTGGTGCTAATTCTCTGCATGGAGCCAAACAGAACTGTTCCTCTCCCTGTGCGTCTGATGCTCAGAATACTCCTAAAAGTTCAGAGAGGGTACATTTTATTACCTTTTTTCATATCTTCCCTTTTCTGCCTACCTTGAATTATCTCATTTGCTTGTGTATATGTGGAATATTTCTTCACTTTGATTATAATCACTGTAATTGGAGATCCCAAATTCACTGTTTACATGAATGCAAAATAGAGTGATCTGATCATGACAGTCATATGCAGACATCATCTAGAATTTTCCTTATGATTAATAAGGTATCCAAATGAGATTAGATTGTCTGGGAGGACTGGTCAGTCAGAAAGCCAGAAAGGATAGTTTTTAGATCTTTGCAGAGTCAAATCTGCCAGAAACAACAGAAAAATTTGGTTCTTCATAAAGAAAACACATGGAGAATGTGTTTTAACTTGAGTAAAACACATATCTGCGCTGTTTTTACCCAACCATAAGCTGAACACTAGTAGCTGCTAGTTTATGGAGTAGCTGCTAATGATGAAGCCTCTTTTATTTTCAGTCCAGTTTTTGTTCAGAGTCCTCCACTCTTCCTGTATTATAAACACACTGTGACTGCTCGGCTGGCTTTGCAACAAAGAGCTTATTCCCCTTGTCTCTGCCTTATGTGACTTTGAATGTCTTTTTTCCCCAAATAATTTTACTGCGTGTTCTGAAAGTAATACGTTTTTCTGCTTCTTCCATATTATCTAAATGGAAGCTCATGTGTACACCCTTGTACTGCAGTTTATAACATTCTGCAGTTTAACACAGCTCATTGTTTTCTCAATGAGCTGGACCAGAATCAGCAGACTGATATTTTAACAAGACACATTTTTAAATTCTCAATAAACTTGAATTTGATTGAATCCGTACCAGCATAGCTTTTGTTAATACATGTTTTTTCTTGTATGAAGGGTAAGGAGAGGAGCCCGTCTGCTCAGGGTGACAACAGCATCACAAGCCTTCCTATAAGCATCCCTTTGAGCACTGTCCACCCGAGTAAACTCCCGGTCAGCATCCCACTGGCCAGCGTGGTGCTGCCAAGTCGTGCCGAGAGACTGGTTAGTACAACTCATAGCATTACCAACATTACTCAAGCACTTTTATATTAGTGCCCTGCTGTACTCACCGTGTCTGTAGAATTTTTAATTCTCTAATTGAACTCAATGTTTTTACTGTCTTTGGATTTTGAGTGATGAAATTCTCTTCATTCTGGTTTCAGAGAAGTACCCCTAGTCCAGTGTCACAGTCAGGTCAGACCAATGGTAAGGAGTACTCTTCAGCACATGATCTGTATTTTTCAGAATTCATGTTCAGTTTTATCAACACTTTTATAGCCTGTAAAGTGCATCCAGTATGTCGTGCAACTTATTGAAATCTTCATTGATCAACCGTAATATGATCATCTGTGCAATCTGATGCAATATTTTAGTTAATGTTGACATGGACAAGTGAGTTTTATTCTTTATTACTGTCAAAGTCAAAGTGGTTGGTGGTGGTTTACTAGAGTATGTTACATTTTAGGGGTTCTGATATTTTTCCCCTTCACTTGACATACAGACGGGAAGCAAAACTGTAGAAAAACTGAACTGCTTCTTAAGTTGTTAATACATCAAAAATACCATCACGCCAACTTAACTTGTAAAACCAAAGCTTTGTAAAGTATAACTGTAGGTACAGTTGCTGTATAATATTGCATTATATTGGCCATAGTGTTATGGCTGATCAGTGTTGTATTAGAATATATTAATTTCTCGTATGCATCCTGAAGCATAAACTGTGAAACATGGGGTCTCTATGTAGGATATTCATCCGGCTCAGGGCTGTTGAACGGAGGCTCCCATCCTGAGGACCATAATGGTGCTTCTTCATCGTCTCCTACACACACCAACACTCTTCTGACAGGACCAATGGGCCGAGGAGGTTACATCCAAAGCCCCCCACTCAGCACTGGAGGAGTGCTCCAGTATGCAGACGGACCCCCAAGGATCCTTCCAGAGGATGGACAGGATCACCAGGGCGGTGAATCTGACATGGAGCCTCAGGACAGTGAAATGCGGAGGAGGATCTTCTTCTCCTCTTCTTCCTCTTCGTCCTCGTCTTCCTCATCATCAGGAAGCGGAGGCAGCACCGGCGGAGGATCCCGTCTCCACCATCACACCGGCAACACAGCAAAGCAGGGATACCACAGTAACCATGGAAACCACCACCACCACCACCACCAGTCCCCCGGCACGCAGCACACTCACCAGCCCACACACACGTCATCATCGCATCCCTCCCACAGCCTAGGTTCACAGGAGGGGCGGAAACGAGGAAGGAGGAAGCGTAATGCAACAGTGTCCATCACAGCCAGCGGATCCCCAAAGAGGAGGTCGTTCCCGGGGCTCGGCTCCAACAACCACTCCTCAGGATCTCCACTGAACATCAACTCCATGGTGAGTCAGCAACAGCAGAAGAAGAAAAGTGACATAGACCTAATAATGTGTTATACAGATGTTTAACTCATCTTTGTCATGTGCTGTCATTGAAAGAAGTCACAGATTTGCGGATAAGATGAGGGTTTTTATAATATGACACCTTTAATTATCAGTGCAGTATTAGTAAAAGTCAGACAATATGAATGTCCTTTTACAGTACTGTCCTCACAATGAGTAGCAAGTGTTCAAAGCTAGACAGTCAGCTTACAACTTGAAATCCTGAACAACTTGAATTGCAAGGCATAACTTTTCCTGTCATTTTTTGAAATGCTGTGTTTGTTGTAAAACTGCAATAAAGCACAAGTTACACATTACATTAAGAAAAATAAACAAAATAAGGCACAGACAAAACCATGAGTAGCAAACTCAAAATGCACTGTCATGCTGCTAGCTTGAAGCTCTGCTAGCCAAAACTATACTAACAACAAATGTACATTCACAAATACAAAGCACAATCTGAAACATTACCCTCTGCCTCAGTCCCTATTAAAAGCACAAAAAAAACACCACATTTATGGACAAATAGTGTCCAAGGCAACAATGCAGAAATAATCCTGCAGGAGATGAGCCTATCTGCTGCCTGTTCTCCAAAGCTCTCACTCGGTAATTAACTAGCACACGCTCACTGGACTCTCTTCCAACCAGGAGGGGCCAGTGTTAAAAACCAAACTTAACTAAGACTGCATACAAAGATTTTCCAGGCAGGGGGCAGTATAACACTAAAACTTAACTGGCTTTACAAAGGGCAAAACACCTCCTCACCTGATACTGGGCAACGACTTGTATCCAAATACCAAAAGTTGCAAGCAAAACTCCATAACAGCATTGTTTTGAAGTTAAGACAATGTCACCTATACCTTGACCCTCATTTTGTCTTTTTGTGAAGAGATAGTGTAACCTTTCACAAGACAGCAAAAGAATTTTAACAATACAGGGCTTTTAATTTAGTGGAAAAACTCTGTCTCTCTTTTGCTTGCACATATGGTTTGAAATGTGAAGAAATATTGGGAAGTTTTATATGTTTTTTTCCTTTAATACAATCAACATTTAGCATGGTATCTGCATGGTCTTTAAAAGTATTGAAAGTTGATAAATCGGTATACTGAAAATCAAGGCCTTCCAAAATTATTAAAAGTTCGTGAAGACACCATTAAAAGGTACGTTTTTGGCTCAAAAGGCTCAGAAATTTAAACTATTAAAATTTCTCACATTTACTTGTTATCATGCACCTACTTCGTGAGTTTGAACTCAAACTCTCATTTGCCATTTTCACAGTGCATTGTTGCAAAAGCACATGATATGTCATGGATGTGTCAGAGTCAGACATTAATACCCTCCAAGGTTGGATATTTTTATAATCTTCCATCAGTCATTTCATGAGTTTAGTCTATTAAAAATGTAAATTTATTATTTATTTAATATTATTTATTTCATTTTTCAGTAACGAAATGCAGATCAAGACCTGTTGTAATAGCCAACTATATTCCTCACAATAATTTTCCTAACAGGTGAACAACATCAACCAGCCTCTAGAGATCTCTGCAATCTCCTCCCCTGAACAATCGAGCCGCAGCCCCAATGGGCCAGACCTGGACCAGCCCCCCATCCTGAAGAGAGAGCGCCCCCTGGAGCTCAATGGCACGCGCCGATACTCATCAGCCCCCAGCTCAGATGACGAGGACTCAGGATACCCTGCAGACAGCTCCAGTTCACGGTAACATGGGCATTTTATTTTGTGGATAAAATAAAATTATATACTGATTGACATATACTATACTAATGACCCCATTTTCTCTGCGTTGTAGAATAATATATGCATATGTTTTGACGTCATGTCCTAAAAGTGGATATGATTGGCTTTACACATTGTGATGAAGCCTGTCTTTTAGTTTGTTGTGATGTTGATGTTTCTTTCTCACTAGAATTGAAAGAAAAATCGCCACTATATCCTTGGAAAGCAGAGATGGACCAGGCAGGCTAGGGGAGAGTGAAAGAGGTAAGAAAAAGGGGAAAATGTCTTGATAGTTTCAAACTTGATTTTCAGTTTAAAATTAAAACAGACTGTTTTTCCTCCATCAGGAAGAAAATCTGGTAGCAGTAGTGGTAACAGCACGGGCAGTGAGGCCTCCTCCTCATCCATGTCTTCTACCAGCAAGTGGAAATCCACTTTTTCACCCATTTCTGACCCCAAGCAGCCAAACTCAGATCTGAGACAAGGGGGCTCTCCTTTCGCCAGGGGCACAGACTCAGATTCTGACCACAAGCAGGTGAGGAGGGGGAGCGACGGAGAGTCATTGGGTTACATGACACCGAACCCTTTCCTCAGCCAGGAAGTAGTGACCCGAGGAGGAGGCAGCAGTAGTGGTGGTGCACAGGTTGGTGCTTCAGACCAGCGCCAGGCCCATCAGAAACAGAAAGCCCCGAGAGACTGGGAGCCAAAGATGAGCACCAGTCAGAACCTCTTCATCTCTGCAGCTGTCAACAGTGGAGGAGGCATTCTAAGTGGGAAGGTTGGAGGAAGTCCTGTAGCAGTTTCCTCAACCACAGGGTCGTCTGTGGGACAGTACCTGGCCTCTCAGTTTCCACTTGGAGGGACTTCAGTCTTACAGTCCCTGTTTGGGGCCCAGACAGGTGGATCAACGGTGAGTGGGAGCACACGACTCGTCAACGGACACTCTGCCCTGGGAAGCTTCTCTAGTGCAGGGCTGGCAGGGGGAGCGGCTGGAGGTGAGTTGAACTTGGAGTTAACTGATCATAAACAGCCTTACTCTGGTTGTTAAACAGAGAAGAGAGAGGTCATAGTCTAAGACTGAGGGTTTAGGCTCCAGGATTTGAAATAGTGAGAGTCTGAGGGAGAGAAATGGCTGACTGAGAAAGGTAAGTGAAGGTCTACTGCTGCTGTCTTTGTCTGCCTCACTGACTGTTTAACTGATCCCAGTCCCAATCTCCACCTTTACAGCTGTGTCAGGGTCTCTGTGCATGAAGGCTTGAGGAGGTCTCAAAAGAAAAAATGTGCAATTTTAATAACATCATATATAGTTTTGTTACAAGAGGTGCCGTTAAATAGTGCTAGGCAGTGAACTGTACAATAATTGAGCCCAATAATTGTCATATGGTGCAAACTCCTTCCCTTCAAAGAGGTCGGATTTTGCCTAACTCCAGTTAGTAAAAGTAGTTTCAGTGACTACTAGAATTGTTCTCCATCGCTTATGTTCAAATAAACTTTATTTTTTGCATATAAAGCCCCCCCCCCCCCCCGATCCAGCAGTATTCTCTCTCTGTCTGAGGCACTCCATTAGAGCTCCTCTTATTTAAAGCTTAAATGCTGCTTGAATGGGCGTGAACTACTGACATAACAATGGTAGGACATCACACTGGTAGGTCTAATAGGGGGTCCATTCCATAGAGCTACTGGCACTTGTCACAGAAGGTGAAGGGAGAGGCCTCGATGCTGCAAACTTGGCAGTCTTATGCAAAGAAGTATTCTGTCATTCAGAGGAGCCATGTAAAACTCACTTCGGGGCATATGACACTGAAGAAAAAAGAATATAACATCTTAACAGCACAGGATGTGCCCTGCCACCTTTAATTTAAGTGAGGAGCACAGTAAGCTATTCCATAAGCTCATCTTTGTAAAGCACTAGATCAAACGGATATGACAGAAATGCAGCCATTGAATTGAAAAAAGAAGGTTAACCAAAACCTCAGGTTGATCCTCTTGGCTTTTGAGGAGTGGGAACTATCTTTATTTGAAACCCACTCACTTAGGGGTGCTGTGTGGAGTCACACTGGCTTTGTGTTATCTAAAAATGATCACTTATGATTATTTTTGGTGGTAACAACTGAAAAAAACTGCTGAAAAGTTTTTCTACTGATTGAAAATAAAAACACAGCACATCTGTCTCTTTTGTCTGTGTACCCAGAAAGAGAGCCCATCTAACATCTGCACTTGGCTTAAACCTAAATGATTAAACATGAATTGGGATGGGGGGTGGGGGTGGGCAGGAACATCAGGTTTAGCTTCAGTGTTTAGAGGATGTGTGACCAAACTGGCCACAAAGACTTTTGTATTGGTGTCAGCTTGTTGATTTAAAACACAAACTAGGGCTGGGCAATTAATCTATGGTTTTTGTCATATGAGCATTCACAGTAAATCATTGTGACTTAGTTTATTACAATAAATTAAAAACAGTAGTTTTTATTTGGACAAGCAAAGTTTTGTGGTATAACAGCCCTGCTTTCAGTGAAGCTTAAGCTGGCTATAAACTACCTTTGAATGTATTTGTGCCAGATAAGTGGAAAACTTTTCAAGAATTATTTTTAGATTCAGAAAACGTTGATGCAGCTGCAAATTTTGTACAAAACAGAGGGAATGACTGGCAAGGCCACTTTTTATTTGGCTCATACATGCTAAATATCTTTTGTAAAACTATCCCAGTCAATACCATTATTGCAGTATTGAACAATGTTCTCGAACACTGCTTATTTTTCCCATATCGTGCAGGCCTTACACAAACACTTGTTTACAGTCAATGCTGCTGGGCAGTCTCTTCCCCTTTTGCAACAGATCCACCATGAATTTACCAATAGGTCTTCCAAAAGTGAATCTTGCATTGCAGATAGATCTGTCTGATTGAATGTCTGTAATCAGACAGATCCATCTTGCCATGCTCTTATCTACGATTGTGAGTGGCCCAAAGCAGCATTGCCTGATCAGCATCCTTTTAAAGCAGAAAGAGGTGTGAGTTCCAAGTAAAATACAGAGATTAGCATAGATGCTAACAGTTTTATCAGATCTAGACTGTATTTATTTATTAAATGAAAAATAAAAAAACAACACTACAAACTTCTCAATCGAAAGGACATTTTCACTCCATTTCCAACATGTTTTGCTGAGAATTTGTCTGGAAAAGCGGCTCATGGTCTGTCCTTTACACAGTGACAGTTGCACCCACTTGCTACATTATCTGATTGGCCCATAATGAACGTGATTGATGGAACTATCGTCCAATCATCTGTCAGGTATACTATGGAAAGGTTCTGCCTATTCCCAAACACTTACAATGGGCTCTTTGCCAGATGGACTTTTTAAATATATCGCCCCCTCCTAGTGTGTCAGGTTAGTCTGCAAAGGCACAAAGAGTTTAGTTGATGCTGTGAAGTCCTCACCAGAGCCCTCATGCATTGAGTGATTTAGCACCAAGCCTTTACACTGTTAGTGAGAGCAAACCTCAGTACCTGTGGAGACTGGGATTGGGCCCCTGACACTCTTTGCTGCCTCGCTTTGACATGGACTGGCTGCTTCAGTGCTGCTTTTGGAAACACCCTTGAAAAATATCAGTTTTGGCTGAAATCTAAAAAAAATACTTAAAACCTGAAGTTGATATGGTTTACAACATGGTTTTATCAGAACATGGTAATTTTCTGTGGGTGTATCTTTTGTATTTCAGAGTCAATTCACTTGTAAGTAAAAAAAAAATCACAGAAATCAATTTATCACACCAAGAAGTTTTTAAACTGGCTTAGTTTGGTTAAACTCACAGTGGACTGACTCTGTTTGCTTTCTGTGTGCTTGTTGAAGACTTGCTTGGCGCTCTGCACAACCAGCTCAGCCCTTGCTTCTCTCTCTGTCCCCTCCCCTCCTCTATCTCTCTCTCGCTCTGTTTGCCACTTCTGTCCACTCTGTCTCCCCTCTTGACCCTCCCCCACCCCCTCCCCCTTCCCTCCATCTCTGCTGTATGATTTGCAGGTATATTTCACCACGCGGTCCCCACAGCGTCCTCCCATCAGTTTGGGGCGACGCTGCCCACCTCTGGAGGCCTCAGCTCTCTGCTCAGTCTCTCCTCCTCTTCTTCCACCTCCTCTCCGAACCAGCAGCCCACCACCTCCCAACCAGCCTCCACACGCTCAGCCCCCACGTCCTCACCTCTCCCCACGTCACAGCACAGCCGCATCCAGTCGGTTCTGCATAGCCCTTCTCCTCCCACGCTCTCCCTGCCCCCTCCTCCACCTCTGCACAGCACCTCCACCTCCTCCTCTTCCTCTACATCCAGTCACTCTGATGCTCCTCCATCCTCTCGATCTGACTCCCTCCACTCTTCCCGTCTCTCCCACTCCTCCCTCCACCACCAGAGAGCACAGTCATCCCTCTCCATGTCCTCCTGCTCCTCTTCTTCTTCTGCGTCTGTCTCTGCTGCTTCTGCTACTGCTTCCCACCCGTCCTCCTCTGTCTCCACCTCCTCTTCCTCGTCTCGTCCATTTGCAGTGCATTACTCCCCTCGGCAGCCTCCACCACCACCAGCCAACAGCCCAGGTGGTGGTGGTAGTATGTGGAGGACTCAAAGCATGCATGGTACCCACACCGCCTCCCAGCTCCCCAGCTCCCGGCCTAGATAAGGTTTGGGAGTGAGAGGAAGGTGGGAGAATGAAGAGGCAGAAGGGCGAAGGGCAATCAAAGGGGGAGAGAGGGAGAGAATGAGAAAGAGACTGATAGGGAGTGAGAGACAGGATACTTTTTTTTCCTGTGCTCCAACAAGCTCTTGTTCTGAATGAACAAGGTAAGTCACCTCATGGGTTTTTGATTCAATTCAAAAGAACTGTGTTGGCTAATAAACAACAGGCATCAAGTGCTTCAGTTGGTCATATGTCCACTTGAGCTGACATATATGACCTACTTTCAAGTCATGACATGTGCCCCAGCTGGACTTGTGTCTTTTTTGTACTTGTGCCGGGGTATACCTTTATGCCTATAGTGGCGTAGGCGTAAATTAGGTAAACTGGACTAATCCAGTGATATATGAATGGTTCACATCATTCAAAATCAAAAATGAGCACTTAAGTTTTACCAACATGAAAACTAGTGACCCCCCCAGTCGTACCATTACATTGCCCTGAGCTGCTGAGAACTAAAGCCACAGAAATGTCCCCTCAACCTGCTGGTCCCAACGCTTCTCCCAAAACACATGAACTGGCCTTGAGAGCACCAGGACCACAGCAACCACCCAATACAACCAAATCAGACTGAGGACCTCAACACCCCACAAGCCAGACATCAAGACATCAGTCAGCAAGAAGAAATTGATGTGAGAGAGAAAAAAGAGTAAACTCAAAAACAAAACAAATGTTACTTTGCCCTAAACAGAGAATACAAATTGGCAGACTACCTGAGCGCCGCAAAAGATCCTGATGAGGTACGGACTCACTGATCTCAGATTGGCAATAGAGACGGATCATCACAAAAAGAGCTGGCTCCCAGAGGGGTACAGACTCTGCGGCCACTGTGACAACCAACAGGTAGAGATGGAGCTCCAGTTTCTCAAATCCTGCTCTAAATACAAGACTGTGAGAGAGGAATACTATCCCAAACAATAAACACACACCAAGAGTTTGAGTATACAACTAATACTCAGACAGTCCAATATTTGCTGGGAGAAATGCAAACCGGTGAGATTATTATATATATCGACGTGTGTGAATGTTACATTAATTTCAAGGTATTTTTCTTGCATTATAAAAAAAACACAATAACCACAGCCAAGGAAATACTTTGTTCCTGAAAGTGTCATTTTTTAATTTATCTGTTTATTTTTATGTCATAAACAAACATCTAGTATGTTTATGGAAATAATATATTTTCCTACTTTAAAGTGAAGTAAAGAAAAAATTTATGGAATAAAAATTGAACATGTAATATGACAAAACAAACACTACAGATTATATTTAACTAAGGAAATGGCTGATGCTTATGTTGTACTTCTTGACAGCAGGTGAGCAATAATCATTGTGAACATACAGCATACTGCAGACTAAGTACACTCTGTGTCATTTTACACTTTTTGTCTCTTGGCTCTGAAGCACTGATCAGCTGATAAGAGGCATGATATGCCTTCATACTAAAACAAGCTGCTGCTGACTTGACCCATTGAATCTAAGGCAACACCATCAGCCGATTGCAGTGCTCTAGAACTCTTTTTATTTAGTGAATCTTTGGGCTGAAGAATAGACCAAAAACACTAAAACAACCTGGGTTGTCTTCAGATCTAAACCAAACCAAAAAAACAAGGTATATTAAACTCTGGGTTACCTGTAATGTTGCATCCCTACCGAGAACCCACAGAGTTCACTCTGATAGAAAGTTCATCAAAATGTTTTAGCAGACATGCCCGGTTTGATCCGAATGATTTCCTCATAACATCTGCATTGGTCAGGAAGAAAAACAGAGCTGTCCATCAGCCTGCAGGTGCTTGTTGCTCCTAGAGTTTAGGCGACATGGAAAGTGCAGGGGCCATTTTAAAGCACTTTGAGAGACTGTGTTGATGTTCACAAGACAACAGCATGCCAGTTCATAAAAAATTCCCCAAAATTATCATCTGTTTTTTTTTTTATTGATTTATGTATTTTTTTTGGCTTATGTTATAATTAGCTGAAATTAGTCCAAAAGCACATCAGG